>OY986437.1:205843010-207043010 GCA_963920525.1 Dichetophora obliterata | reverse complement strand
ACTTGCATAATGATTAGACTTGTTTTTAGAATTAAAATAAGAAAAACTGTTCTTCTCGCTGTTAGATCTACGTGTCAACGGCTTGTCTCCAGGCTTATTCATCCATTTGGCAAATATCCACTGGCCATGCATAACACTGTCACCAGAGGAGCTGAGGAACAACCACGCATATTCTGTTGGAATATTAAGTTTAAAACTGCAAAATTTCCTGGCATTGGAAGACATCTTCTGGCAGTTAGAAATTACGATACCAAATTTCTTTCCAAAGTAATTACGCATCCAGGATACGCTAGTTTTAACTGCTACGCCCTTAATAAACAATGTAGTTTTAGAGCTTTCGTTCACGTCCTCTAATTTTTTGATCCTGCTATCCCATTCGGATGACGTCCATGATGTTCCGAAATGATGGATTAATTTGCGAGGTTCAGCGACAGGATTAGCAGGATTAGCGACAGGATTAGCAGCTGGTTGCTCGTTTGGATTAACGAAGAGAGAGGCTGGTGGTGGAGAAAAACAAAGAGCCGATGGAGAAAGTGTAGTTGCTTCCAGGATTTCTTGAAAAATGGAAGATTCATCATGGTGGGGGGAATCTGGCAGGTTTTGAGTATGGTTTGGTGCGGAACTGATGACAGAAGTTTTTTGAGGAGAAACCAACTCAGGCATAATTTCCATTCCATTTGGTAGAGACCTGACCGCATATGATATTTCGGCAAGCGCAGCTCGAAATGCGTACAAATCGTCACTTATGTCATTGACTTTGTTGTATAAACTTTGTGTGAGTGGATCTGGCTGAAAAGGTGTAGGCAAAGGCTTAGTAGAAGCTGATTGCATTGCAATGTCAAAATCATTGTGTAGTGATTTGATACTTTGACGTATGTCTTGCAATGATTCAGATTTTTTCAGTTTATTAAAGTTTCCATTAATTTCATTTTTTATATCACTTATCGCGGTCTCGAGGTACGAGTTTTTTTTATTGTCATTTGCTAGTTCCGTTAATTGCTTAATGTTTCTTAATATATTTGTTACATTATCTTTAACGATATTAGTCGAAGCCTCCAAAGTGGCACTAATGTCTTCCGATATCTGAGTCGAGCTATCAAATTTGGCAAATTGTTTTGATGCCTTATTAAAAAATTGCTTGTTTTCAGATAACAAGCTAGCAAAAAAGTCGTTAAGGCACTTTATTGCAAGCATTATATGAGAGGGTGAAATTTCTCTGCACTCGTCACAGAAAAACAAAAAGTTTGTTGCATATTCTTGTATGTAGTTTAGGCTTCTTTTAGATAAACCAATACAGTTATAATGAAAAAATCTAGCACAAAGCCCATTGCAATTGATTTTGGGCGAACATTTGTCCTCAGTCGTGCAATTATCTTTTCCACAAGACATATTAAAATCTTAATTAATTAAAGAGAGATATGTTTTTTTTTTTTATTATTATTGTAGGTCAGCAAGCGAAAGAATTAAGAAGTGGAACAGAGATATGTATTGATTTTTTTTTTTTTTTTTTTATTATTAATTGTATGTCGGCACACGAATGTTTACAATATTGGTTAAATGCTTACTAATGTATTTTGCCGAATTGCTGTTAATTACTTTATGCCGGTATATTATTGTTGATTTTTATTTTTTATGGTCTTTGATTCTAGTAGGTCAGCTGTTGTTGTTTTTTTTTATTTTATTTTATTTTTAGGGTTTTGTGTAAAGATTGTTTTTGGTTGGAGTTGCAGAATTGCACTTTAGTATTTTTGCAGTAATAGGTCACAAAATTTGCACAAAGCAATGAGTTAAGATTTTTTATTATTATTTTGTATTTTTTGTATAACAATGGTAAGAGAGCTAGCGGAACTATTTTTCACACGTCCGATCGGTTTGACTGATAACTATTGACTGTATGAATTACAGATAGTTATATACAGTACATGTATGAATTCACAGATTTTATGTTCTTCTATGTTCTATAATCGTAAGCTAAATATGCCAATTTAACACAGAATTCTCAAGATATATGGCAAATTTTTAATTGATAGCTTAATAAATATTTCCACTATAATTTTAAGGAGCACCTGGAATAAGGTTAAGGCTATGCACCGGTTAAGAACCACTGATTTATACTCTAAGTTATTCCTTGCAAAGAAAAATTAACTGTATTCATAAACTTTATTGGAAGTCATAAGTCATAATAGAAAAATTCACATTCAATCGAAGTAATAAAATATAAATATATAATGCGTGTGCATGTGTGTGTGTAACTATAGTAAAGATAAAACCATTTTCTCTTTCATTTACAATGCAAACAGTATACAAGTAAAATAAAATAAAAAACCCCAATTCCAGCATACAAAATCACACACAGCTGCGATGATGGGTTAAAGTAGATGAATGGGGTAAGAAAGAGGCTATTGGGGGGTTTTGGTTGAAACACAAAAAATAAAATTTGATATGCAATCAACGTACGCCATGTTATATCAACTTAGGAAAGCATTTTGCAATACCAGAAATTGCACAACTTTATCCACTTTTGATTAGCTTACCCACTAAGATACCCAAAAATTACGATTCGTTCGTTCATTTACTTATAATCTGTTCTATAAACAGAGTCAGAGTTAGGTGCTTTACTGAAAAAACAGGCCATCCACCCACCGGAAATAGCACAAAGCAGACTAATACAAAATAATTTTATCCCAACAAACTTTTACATTTACTTTGGTACTGTTTTTTGGAACTCAACTTCAATATGAGATGTGTTTGTGATTTGGTTTTTTCTTGGCATAACGAATATCTAAAGAAGGTAGGTCTGCGTTTGAGTTTGAGTGCGTTTTTGTTTTTGTTTACGGTTTCCTTTTCTTTTGCCTTCAATTGTCTTTTAATCGAAGGCGTACTTTTTCGGATTAGGGAAAATATATTATTACTGTTTTGTTGTTGCTTGTTGTGTTGCTTTTCCGTTCTTTCGATTATTGCTCTTGAGTTTGCGTGCGTGCGTGCATGTCCCTCCTTGCCAGCACCCGGCACCCGCTCTCTTAAAATCATCACCCTATCCCACCCACAATACTTGCACGATTACATCTATATTTATCATAAAGTAGTACTTTGTGTTTGTTTTTGCCTTGTTTATACATTCAAATCGTCTGATTGTATTTTTCTTATTCATAAAATTCTGTTGAAGTAGAACGTGATCGGTTTGCTTAAATAAACAAATAAATCTACATGAAAAGTTTACGAGTTCTTACATTATGGCAAAAGACGAAACAAATATGAGAAGAGTAGGGTTTTTTTGTAGGCTTCATTTTGAGTTAAAAGCTAATAGAAGGTTACATAAAAATTTAATTTGAGCCAATTTTATGGAATTGTCGGATTTACAATAAATTTGTATAGCCTGCAGAGCCACTGGTTATATTTTTTGAAATTGGCATTAAGACAGAGACAGAGTTTGTCATAGAAGTATTGCAAAATGTAATTGTTTTAAAAAAAAGCTGAATTAATTTCACATTTTGAATACAAAGAAGATGTGTTTTTCTAACTTGAAAATATGTTTTGAATCAATTCACTCAAAACAGGAAAATATTATTATTATTTTGTCTTAGCTACACTCTAAAAAATAAATGTAAATTTACTAAAGGGAGACCAGAGAGTAGTCCATATAATAGTCAGGAATATCGGTGGTATGCCATCAATAGTGTCGATAGTCGTAAAAGCATCATCGATAGTCTTTTGAAAGTCCTAAAAATTTTTAATAAATACTTTAATGAAAATTAAACAGTGATCATATTTATTAATGTCATAGTAATTTTTTCTTGAAATTTCATTTAATTTGTAAATTTACTATTAATTTTATATTCATGTTTTATTTTTTACAATTAAACACAATCCATGGCAAAATTAAATTAAAATGTTGAACTTTGCCACAGAAGTAATTGCAGACCTTTTTATTAATATATAAATTGAATTAAAATTAAACAGATCCCTGTAGCTCAGCTATTAGCAGTTCAATGGAACTGGAGAATTATAAAGCCCATGGTAATGCAAGTTGTGTCCCTTCACCCCTCTCAATAAAATCAATGTGTTACAAGGACTTACAAAATACGAGCCGACGGACTTGCCCCTAACACTGAGGGTATGTGAATTCCCATACCAAGTAGTAGGTCCACCGAACTAAATTTTCTACTTCTGCAATATTTTCTACACATACTCATTCGAGTCTACTTGTCAACGTGTAATGATAATTCTTTAAAAGTTATCTGGTTTTTATATAAAAAAAATTTAATTAAGAAAACGTTTTTTTGTTAGATGTTAATGAATGTTGTGTTACGAATAATTACATGAGAAAAATTTGTAAATAAATACATAAAAACCTATAAAAGAAACAAAAAAAAATGTTTGTGTTTCATTGCTATATTTCCTTCGGATACGCATCGGGAAGCATTTTTTTATTGTGATTGCACATTAAAGAGAAATCAAAATATATCTCAAAACTATTAAGTTACAGGATATATTAAAGTATGTTTTATGGCTGCTAAATATACTTCGGGTTCTGGTAACGCTAATGTTATTTCAGTCAAATTGACTGAAAATTTAGAAAATTTTAATTTTTTATCATATTTTCAAAAGTCACAAAGTTTTGGTGTATGTGCCCTTGTTGTGTTGTTTACAGTGCTTTTAAAATTGTATTTCAACAAAAAAAAGGAATTAACATGTGAACATTTTCGTGAAATTTTTTTACGTATTTCAACGTGAATCATCTTAACAAGAGAGCATTGATGGACTCAATTTGACTTTTGGCGATCAAGTAGCAATTAAAACTCTTTATATTAGTAGTACACAGAACTCAAGCGGGTTTGTACTTCACTCACTGACAAATTTCATAAAGGGCGTCCAAAATCTGTTTTTGTGTCACAAAACATTGAAGCTGTGCCCGAACAGATAATGTTTGATCTTCATGTTACATACTGTGAGATTGAGGTATCCTTGGTTATAACTCCACCAGCATATGCACTCTGTTGCAATTGTATGAATCCACTTAAAATGATAATAGTTTCGATATTGCTAACGGTAATTTTGGTTAGTCTTTTTCCACAAAAAATTCTCAATTCTGAGTGAGTTAGAGAAAAAAATTTTTTTATGAGTTATTGTAGAATTACCGTACTTTTTACTTTGGCCACAAAAAGATACACTCACAAAAATAATTTGTTGGCGTTAGGTTATAGTAAATACATTTTAAGTGGGGTACTCATAAAGTGTTTGTTTCAATTAAAACTCTGTTTATTTAACTGTAATTAAATAAGCATAATCGACTTTCGGCTGACGTAAATGCTTATTTTATTATTGTAACTTCATGCCTAAATAACAATTCGGTTAACATTCAATATTTATGCTTAAGTTGCAAGAACTGAATGGAATTTGTCATTTCAACTTACTTCCCGTCTAAGCAATCTCAATTTATCCAAAACAACTGACCAGTACAATTACAGATTTACGGATAAAAGGAGTAGTTGAAATATCCCCATTGTTAATTCTGTCTATAGAATTTTTCTTGCGTTACCACCGAATTGCAACGATGTTTCAATATTCAGTTGTACCGCCAGCAAAGTCAATTGCAACAGACGAATAGTCAATAAAAATAACTTACATGTGGTCACCTTAACCACAACCGTCGCTTTTTTCACGCTCGCTGTGTTGCTCGTTCCTCTTTTGTTCAGTATTCGGTTGATTTCTAGTGTGTGTTCTCGGTGCAAGTTGTTGAAGTGTTTTTAGGTAAAGGAATTAATTAAAAAATATATTTTATTTAATATATAATATATATAACTTGTGCAGTCTGTATTTATTAAATTAATTTCTTCTTAAATAACTGCAAATGTACAATAAAAAACAACAACAAAACAATCCTTGTTTCCGTCGTTTGATTTTTACACTCGCTATGTTGCTCGTCGCGCCTTTGTTTATGGTTCGGTCGGTATTCTCGCTGCAAGTGGTTAGTTAAGTGTTCAAAGTGAAGTGATTCAATTTTTAATAAATAAAACTTGTGCAGTTGAAATAAATCTAATTTATTTCTTCTTAAAAATATGCAAATTTGCAAAATTAGCATCAACAAAGAATGTTTATTTTCATCGTTTATTTTTCACACTCGTAAGTCGAAACGATGGGAAGACTCGGTTCATATAACTGACATCTGGTAAGCGCGATAAACAGTTCGTTGTTCACAACCGAATGGCTCAAAAGCTTGTCTGCAGTTCCGTTCTCACAACGGAATGACGCAATTAGCTCAATTGGGAAATTGGCGATTGTGGCAATTGCATTTAGAAAATTGCCGACAATCGACAAAGTTAGTAGGGCAATTTTTCGGTTGCGGCAATGGGTTTAGTTCTGTGAGTGTAGTCAGATGAGCTGCAAGCAGTTTGCTGCTCTTTACTCAGTGAATGTGTGCTTGCAAACAGTGTGTGGATGGCTTCAAAACAAGATACCAAAAGTGCCAATATGAAGAAGGCTTCGCGGATTTTTAAAAGACATATCGATGCCCGTATGCAATTTGCAGAAGAGTGTATTGAAATAAATTGGACCTCGGAACGCTACCTTTGTTTTTTTACGATTATCGCGACAATCCAGCTTTCTTTTTGTGGCACCTACTTTTTCACATCCATAGCTTACAAGATACGTAAGAAGGAGCCTATCAATTTATGACCTCGACCGATTATCCGAGAAATTTAACGAAAACCAATGCCCTTCGATTTTAAAGTAATTATATTTTCCCCTTCAATACCTGTTAATCTGATTGCACGTGACATATTCCGATCCAGTTCCGTTTTTTATTTTGGAACCAATAGTATAAAATTGGAGATTGCCGTTGAATTATACAGGCGTTTCTTCCCATTCTTGTCTGTTGTGGGGATGGATGTGGTATATTCTGTGCCGAATCTCACACTGGGTATGATATAGTCGGCACAGCTGTAAAAGAATGCATTCAATTTGATTTAAATCACAAAAAAATGAATCAATGAATAACGAAAAAGAATGCATTCAATGAATGCAAAATTGATTTATAAATAAAATTTTTAATTTACACTCAATTTAAAAAAAATGATTGAAGTATTCATTTTATTATTCATTTTCGTCATTCAGAATAATGAATCAATTTTTTTATTCGTTTGAATGCTATTCACAAAGAATGCCATTCACAAAGAATTACAGAATTTTCAATTATTCTATTTTTATTCAGTATTCATTATTTATTCGTTATGCATTTTTATTCTTTATTCATATGTTATTCATTATTCATTTTTTATTCATTATTCATTTTTTATTCATTATTCATTTGTTATTCGTTATTCATATTTTATTCATTATTCATTTTTTATTCATTATTAATTTTTTATTCATTATTCTTTTTTTATTCATTATTCATTTTTTACTCATTACTCTTTTTTTATTCATTGTTCTTTTTTTATTCATTATTCATTTTTTATTCGTTATTCATTTTTTATTCATTATTCATTTTTTATTCATTATTCATTTGTTATTCATTATTCATTTGTTATTCATTATTAATTTTTTATTCATTATTCATTTGTTATTCATTATTCATTTTTTATTCTTTATTCATTTGTTAATCATTTTTTTGTCATTGCTTATCAATTTGACGATATTGATAAGAACAGAAAAAAAATTTCAAGAAGTGAATATACATATATACAGAGATCTTGTTGCCTTCTTCTAACTTATTTGATCTAAATAGCTCACAATTAAAGTATTTTCATTTAAAGATTGGTTTAAGAAATCCAACATAAAACTTGAATTAAAACGCGTCGTTCTCTAACTTCAGGAACAGAAAGATATCTGTTAATCTTCAAAAAGGTAAAAACTGATCAGATGAATTTACCATTTCCAAACAGAAAAAATTTAAAGCTAATACTCACCAAGTTATCATTAAAAAAATTGTCTCACAGTGAGTCATAATAACGAAGTCAAATTAATTTGTTTTACTTTTAAAAACACATTTGAAAAAAATTAAATTTAAAAATAAATATAAAAGTTAAGAATTAAATTTCATTATTTATTTTTAAGGCCCAAATGAAACATGCTTTTAATGCCAACGAATTCTCTCCCCAATTTTCTTAAATTTTTTTGTTGCGTTTTTTAGCAAGTTTGTATACAAGACGATTTAGTATGTTATGTTTTTTTTTGATTTCTTAAGATATTTATAAAAAATTTTTTGATGTTATCTATATTGTCAAATTAATAAAAGAAAAACATAGCCCGAGTCCTAAGCAATGACAAAAAAATTAATAACAAATGAATAAATAATAAAAAATGAATAATGAATAAAAAATGAATAATGAATAAAAAATGAGTAATGAATAACAAATGAATAATGAATAACAAATTAATAACAAATGAATAATGAATAAAAAATGAATAACAAATAAAAAAGTAATAATGAATAAAAAGTGAATAATGAATAAAAAAAGAATAATGAATAAAAATTGAGTAATGAATAAAAAATGAACAATGAATAAAAAAAGAATAATGGATAAAAAATGAATAATGAATAAAAAATGAATAATGAATAAAAAATGAATAATGAATAACAAACGAATAATGAATAAAAAATGAATAATGAATAAAAAATGAAAAATGAATAACAAATGAATAAAGAATAAAAAATGAATAACGAATAAAAAATGAATAATGAATAAAAATAGAATAATAGAAAATTCTGTAATTCTTTGTGAATGGCATTCTTTGTGAATAGCATTCAAATGAATAAAAAAATTGATTCATTATTCTGAATAATGAAAATTAATAATTGAAATTTCATTTTCTTAAAATTGAATGTGAATTAAAAATTGTATAAATCAATTTTGCATTCATTGAATGCATTCTTATGTCGTTATTCAGTTGTACTTAAAATTCTGAATATGAATGCAGACTTTACAGCTCTGATAGTCGGTTGCTCTTTTTGATTCCTCGGTTCCAAAGAGATTCAGAATAGATGCATGTCCGAAAGTGTTGTTCGTCCAGGCTTGTGATTCGTTGAGGCGAATCGCGTTTTTGGTCGCCGAACACTTTAAAACCTCTTCTAGGGGGAAACGATTTAGCATCATTACCAGACCTGCATGTGGCGTAGATCTCATGGCTCCTGTTATTCCTATGTACGCTTACCTTTGTATATCAGTAAGGGAGCTAAGGTAGCTCTTTTTGTGCGCTATTGTCCACCATACGAGAGAGCCGTAGGTAAGAATGGGTCTCACGATCGCTGTATACATACAGTGGATTATGTGCGGTCGCAGTCCCCATTTCCTGCCAAAGTTTCTCTGACATGCGTATTGAGTGCACATTACTTTCTTTCTTATGTGTTGCATTTCCAGCTCAGCTTGTTACCAAGGATAATTCCAAGGTATTTAGCTTCCGTGGAAAGCTTCAGAATTACTGCGTTAAGTTTCGGTAAAGCGAATCTTTCTATTTGTATTCTTCTTGTAAACAAAACGAGTTCGGTCTTAATTGGGCTTACACTAAGTCCATTCGATTCTATCCACCGCGATAGCTCATTCAATGCCCCAGTCATTAGTTCGCTAATTGTTTGCAGGTATTTTCCGCATATTAGAATGGCAACGTCATCAGCATAGGCTACCTTTTTTGTTTCATCCGTTTTTAGTGTAGCGAGAATTTTGTCAACCACAATCAGCCAAAGCAGGGGGATATTAGTCCTCCCTGCGGTGTGCCTCTTGTGACCTCTTTCCTCACCACGCTCATTCCTATATGTGAACTTATACGTCTGCTATTGAGCATTTTATAAATCCACCGGGTTATCTTACTGTTATCTCCTTTGTCTACTAAAACATTTTTTATAGAATCTGTATTTACATTGTTGAATGCACCTTCGATATCCAAAAAGTTGCTTAAGTATGTTCTCTGTGGTGAAAGGTTCTTTCTATGACTGAAACCACCACATGCTGTGCCATTTCCATTGATTTACCCTTATTGTAGGCATATTGCACACAGCAAAGATTGTTATCGTTCAAGGATTCTAATTAGAGTCTAATAGGCCTGTAATCTTTTGGTGCTGAGTATATTGGTTTCTTCTTCCAAATTTTTCACTTCTCTCTAAATTTTTGAAACATATCCTGTCTTGAGGCAACCGATAAAGATTGCTATAAGCCAGGGCATGATGCTGGGGAGGACATGTTGCATCATGACCGACAGGACTCCATATGGCCCTGAAGATTTGTACGACTTGAAAGACCCAATCGAATATTCTACATTTAACTTGGTAATAATATTGGGGAGCTCCTGTATGGGTTCTGATATTGTCATTTCCAAATAACTGTTAGCTCCGTTTTGCTCCAGTTCTTTACAACCTGGAAAATGAGTTTCCATGAGTAGCAAAAGCGTTTCTTGGCTGCATTTTGTCCATGAAACGTAGGCATTGGCGTCGGAAGCGGGGGGGGCAAGTTGCCCCCACTTTTTTAGCTAGATAAACAATTTAAAAAGAAAACTTCAAAAGTTATTCAAAATGTCAGTTTTTTTTTACAACGATAATATTTTTGTATTATATATTTTCCTCTTCTTTCTCTCTTCTTCATAAGCATGCTTGTGGATAACCATTTTCTTTCTCTGTGTTTGCAAAAAGATAGAACAAAATGTAGAGTTTCTACTGCAAACCCACCACTTCAGTTTAAAAGTACCCTTAAGTATGAAGCTTAATACTGTAATATTGTATTTAAAGCCTTCAACGGAAAAGTGCCTTCTGAACAAAATTTAAAAACAAAACTAGATCTTTATGCAGATGACTTTGATGTGAGCGACCTCCACGCGCAACTTAAATTCCTGAAGCAATTGCCTGGCCAAACACCTTCAAATTGTAGTGGCATTGTATCCCAATTTGCAAAAAATTCGGATACTCTAAAAAAACTATTAAATGAAGTTGAAAAACTTATTGCTTTGCTTTTGACTGTGCCTGCATCAGCAGCTTCATCTGAGCGTTTTTTAAGTGCACTAAGATGACTTAAAACGTATCTTCGAGCAACTATGACACAGAAACGACTCACTTATGCGGCATTTATACACATTCACAAAGATAAAACCGAAGAATTGAATTCGATGGAGGTGGTGAAAGAGTTTGTTTCTCGCAAGGACAGAAAGAAACATTTTGGAATAATTTAAATTGATATAACTTATTGTGCCTTATTGCATTTAAACCATGTAAAGATATACCTAGTCTTGCTTTATAAAAGCAACCATAATTTCTTATATTTTCATGTTACCGAATGGATATGAAAGATCCTTTAAAGAATGATCTCTAATATTGGAATTGGAAGAACTTTTAAAAATAATGAAATTTTAATATTTTTTATATATTTTTATATTTTTTTTATTTTAAACTAAAATAAAAAATTTTATATTCACATTCATGTGTCTTTGAAAAAATTTTGGTGAAATTTTTTTGCACCACTATTTGTACTGCCCCCAGATGAAATTCGATTCCGACGCGCTTGTACGTAGGGCCTCTTAATCTATTCCCTGGCCGATGGGTCTTTAGATGGCGTCTTACGAAGTCTGGCGGCTTTACTGGTATCCTCAATGGACTCGCAGAAATTTTTCCAAGATGTTTGTCGCTTAGCTATTCTTACTTCCTTTGTATAGTCATTTAACGTGGATCTGTATATTGTTCAGTCTTAGTCAAGCTCTTAGTCAACAGCAAAGTATTCGCAACAACAAAAGCAAACCTTACTCGGCGATGTTGATGTTGATACTATCGCAACTTGTGTGTGGAGATACCAAAAGAAAAGAAAAAATTAACTTTTTTTTCAAGTTAGTAGAAAAAAGCTGCTCATTTTCATTGTGGAATAATCTCTGCTCGGCCGATATACTGCCGCTGTACGCACGTTGTACGAGAAAAATATTCAGAATTAGGCCTTGTTTGGCCTTAGCTAAAAAAGTTTTTATATTTACTCTGGAAATTAATAATGAATAAAAGAGCTTTCTTTGATATTTCACAAAGTTGATAAATTCTACATTCTAAAATGTTAAGAAGAGGCATGTGAAACTGTACATTTTTTCCATTAAGCTCCAGTGCCATAGTTCTTATTAGTCATTGAAGGAGAAATATAATTCATATTAAGAGGGTTTTTACATGCATTTTTTAAACTACATAGGGTTTGAATTCACATCATAAAGCATACATTTTATTTTGCATGAAAACTTATTTCCCTTTTGTTATCTTTTTAGTGGCTAGATATATCAGAAATTATTATTATTATTATTCGCATTTTTTGTGCCTAAAAATTATGCTTTAAACTTTCACAATTTTAACATTTATGTAGTAATATATACTTACGTAAGAGCTGCCGGTGTGGTAAAAACAAAACTTTGACAGCACTTTGGCTATTATTTTATTGTTTTGTTGAACATATTTGAGATATATTAGTTTTAAGATTATTTTAAATTTTTATCAAGACATAAAGTAATAATTTCTCAAATATTCATTAAAAGCAATAAAAACACAACAAAAATCATAACTACCTGGTAAGCTACGCACGTGCATTATTGCTGACACCCAGGCAGTCCTACACTCTCACTGACACAGCAATAACGAGCTTACCTGATCATCAACACACGGTTCGCGAGCTATTTGAAATTCAACACGCACACAAACAGCACTAACTCACACATATGAAAGTTTTAAGCACGTGTGTTAATAATTTGCGCTTTGCGCGTGTTGACTTTGAATATTCTTTACACCAACCCACTAACAAACAACATATCATCTGATGGCTTTGTGATATGTGATTCAATAAAAATTTATATCTTTTTGAAACAGTAGAAAGGTTTATTTGAAATTAACAGTCCGTCCATCCATCTTGTAGAATGTAACTAAAATTATCTTCGAGCAAGATTTGTCTGAAGTATTCTTCTGCGAATCAAGAATAATAGTAAGTTTTCAATTACTTCTTGAAAAAGTTCATCTTCTTCCTGTGCACGATGTAGCAAGCATCATCATGCACGTTGTAACTACAGTAACTAATTAAAAGAAATTGTTGTCTTTTTAATAAGAAAATAAACTATACTTATTAAATTTTGTCACACCTCGTTGTTACAATTATGCATTACAATATCATCATCGACAAATTTTAACAAGATGGATGCAGCAGTTTCTTTTCAGTGTTAAAGAATACTTGCCATAAATATTAAAATAAAAAAAAAAATTGGCAATTTCAGCCTAAGAAAGAACTTTAAATATTTGTGTAAATGTTTAAGCACAAATTAAAGAGAACTGGACCTACGAGTCTTATGCAGTGTGGCCACGAGCTTAAAAAAAAGAAAGCTAAACCTGCCAAAAAAAAAGTCAAAACAAGCTAAATGACTAGAAAAACAAGCTAAAAAACAACCAGATATTTTTCATACCATTTTAAGGTTTTTATTTAATTTTTAACATAAATTTATTTATAATATAGGTACTAGACCGTATCAAAATAAAATTCACCGCACACCATCTAATTCGAAGCATTTTTGGAAGGTATTTCCGAAGATTTTTGTTTATCAAACGTTTTGTCATATCTTCGAAATTTACAGTCCGATCTTAATATATGGTTAAACTATATTGCCTCACCTAGTCAAAATAACTAGAAGCAGCCTTGCGCTGGGCTATATCTCAAGAAAATGGAGAAGGGCGATAGTCACCTTCATACCAAAAGTAGGGAAAATAGACTACACGCTACCAAAGTCGTTTCGACACATTAGCCTTACCTCATTTGTACTTAAAACAATGGAAAAGGTAATAGATAACTATATAAGAACTGAGATTCTGGAGAAGGCACCAATGCACCCCTGTCAACACGCGTATAGGGCGGGCAGGTCTACAGAATCTGCTCTATACCAGTTGGCTAGCAACATCCAGTCAGCTTTTAAAAACAAAGAAACCGTACTCTGTGCCTTTCTAGACATAGAGGGAGCCTTTGATAATACTTCTCACGAGGCTGTGAAGAAGTCTTTACTCAAAAAAGGAGTAAATGATATGCTCAGCAGATGGATATGCCAAATGCTTAGCACTAGAACTGCAGAAACAAAAGTGGGCAACACCACTATAAGAATCAAAACAACAAAAGGCTACCCACAAGGCGGAGTCCTTTCTCCACTGCTGTGGAGTCTTGTTGTGGACGAATTATTAACGATGCTAACCGAGAATGGCATAAAATGTTAGGGTTACGCAGACGACATCGCCTTAATAGCGAGAGGGAAGTTCGAGGATACACTCTGTAACCTGATACAGAGAGGACTGTCAGTAACAAAGGAGTGGTGCAACACAGTGGGATTAAGTATCAACCCAGCGAAAACCACCATAGTACCTTTTACTAACAAAAGAAGCCTGCCAAACCTCCGTACAATAAGAATGGATGGCACTGAAATTCCCTTCAAAGGAGAAGTAAAGTATCTGGGACTTACACTAGATTCAAAGCTTCTCTGGAGAAGACATGCAGAGGTAACTATAAACAAAGCAACGCGCGCACTCATGGTATGTAGGAGCCTGGCGGGGAAAAGCTGGGGTTGTAACCCAACAATTCTCCGCTGGATGTATACCATGATGGTGAGACCCATCCTCACCTATGGTGCAATAGCATGGGCTGAGAGAACCAAGCTAACCACAATGAGGAATATGCTAACAAAGGTGCAGAGACTGGCCTGTGTATGCATCACAGGGGCCATGAGGACATGCCCTACAGCAGCACTAGAAGTAATTCTGGACCTAACACCCTTACACCTTGTCATAGAGGGAGTAGCCAAGCGAACTCTGTTGTGCATTGCAAAAGAGGGGACAGGTTTAGGTAAAACTATCAGCAGTAGAGAGAAGGAGGATATTGCAAAGCACACTCCCTACATCGATCTACCAAGAGACGATATAGTAAAAAGGTATAACTTCGAAAAACACTTCGGAATTAAGCTTAGTACCAAGAAAGAGTGGGACAGCGAGATGATATCGCAAGTCAAGAAACCACACAGTATAGCATGGTATACAGATGGGTCCAAGACATTGGAAGGTATAGGTGCAGGGGTGTACGGGCCAAGAACCAAGCACTTTGAACCTATGGGGACAACACCCAGTATCTTCCAAGCGGAAATCCTAGCAATACAGCTGTGTGCACAATTCAATCTGGACCGTAAATACAAAGGTCAGGATATAGTTGTGATGTCAGACAGCCAAGCAGCAATCAAAGCATTAGTTTCCTATGAGATATCATCGAGAATAACATGGGAATGCCTAACAAAACTCAACGAACTAGGCAAGAATAACACTGTTACTATACTTTGGGTCCCAGGACACAAAGGAATACAGGGTAACGAAGAAGCCGATGGTCTAGCGCGACAGGGTGCAGCCACAAAATTTTTAGGACCAGAACCATTCTGCGGATTGGGCACACATTCTATAAAAGAAGAACTAAGAAGGGAGGAGAGGCATAAACGTTCAAACCTTTGGAAAAGCCTCCCAAAGCTAAGACAATCCAAATTGCTCCTCGGAGATTTTAACACTCGGAGAGCCAAATTGTGCATAAGCTTAGGCAAACCGAATCTTAGGATTCTAACGGGGTTCCTTACAGGACACTGTAAATTCAAATACCACCTGATGAAATTGGGCATAGAGACTGATAGTAACTGCCGTTTCTGTGAAGAAGCAGAGGAGACTCCAATACACCTACTCACAAACTGCGACTCCGTGGCTCGGAGACGTAAACTAGCACTGGGGAATTATGAGCTGAGTCTAGAGCAGGTTTCATCCCTTGAACCTAAGAATATTGTCAAATTCATTAGAGAAATAGGGCTGGATGAAATTCTGTAATCCGCAAACCCAGCGGAGCTTTGAGCAGGAGGTACAATAGATCTCATTTAGGTTGCAGTACGCATCTCCACCACACAACATTAACATTAATATATGGTATATCGATATTTTTGTCTTGAGAAGAGTATTTTTGTTTTGCTCCAAAGGTCATTGAACTCAAGTACCCCTTTTAAGTACTTATCAACCAAATCTCAGTTCTTACCATCCTTATGTACCACCAATGTCAGAAAATTTAAGCTCGCATAAAATAATTAACCTTTTCTTATGTAAGTATTTTAATTATTCTAGTAGATCTATTTAAAAAAATTTTTAATTTATTTTGCCGAACGTAGGAACCGTTTCAAATTTTTCGTCATAGCTTCTGCATTTAGAGTTTGATCTTAAAGCATGATGCATGTATCGATGTTTGTGTTTTAAGGACACCAATTTTTTTGCTCCAAAGGTCAGTGATATCAAGTACTCCGTTCTAGTACTCTAAACTTCTAAAACAAGATTTTAAAAAAAAAGTAAATCAAATAAAAAGTTTTGAAACCGTTGCCCATCAATTTGAAGGTCCTGTTGTCACTAGCCATTTAAAATTAGCTTTACTTAACTTAAATTCACGAAGTGTTTTTAAAATGATATTTACAATGCTCAAATTCTACTGCAATGTAGAATCTTCTATTTCTACCAATTTCAAAAAATTTTGTATATACTGTCGGCTATTACGATAGTATCGTTTTTTACAGAAATGTCAGTAGACTCGTCTTTTATTATGCTGTAAAGACTATTTTCAATATCGGAAATTAATTCCGTAGTAAAATACGGCGACAGAATTCTTTTTATTAGTACCCTGTAGTTTGGCTGATGGCAGCATATACCTTTAAACATGCCATTTACTGGTATGGTCGAATGGGATAGAAGAATTGTAAAGCCCATGGTAATGGACGTTGGGTCCGTTCGCCCCTGTCAATGACATCGATGTGTTAAAAGGACGTACAAAATACTAGGCCCAACCACTTAGGGCCAATTTTTCAGTACGAGCTTAAACTCTAGTCAAATTAAACTGAGAATAAATCATCAAAAATTGGACGTTTAAACTTATTTTAGGCAAAAAAGAAACACATTACATGATCATTTAAGTCAATTTAACTTCAACGAATGCTCAAATATCTAGTTAAACCGAGGTTAAACGTCCAATTTTGGTGAGCCTACCTCTGAGCCTAACAGTAAGCGATTACACAGTAAGCGACGATGACAGTAGGTATCCACAAGTTAGAAGAGAAGAAAAAAATGACACACCAGATGGGAGAGAACAAACAAAATTTAACTAAAATATTCTCTGCACCAAAAAAACATCGAAAACGAAAGAAAATGACGCCAAGAAATATTTTCACAAGCTCATGTTCTCAAGAAATACACCACTATATTGGAATTTTGATATGCAGTTTTTAAATTGTTATCTAAATTTGAGGAGCTCCTGGGGTTAACATGCATTTGCACCAGTTAGACCCAATCGCATGACCCGAATAAAATTCGAAACCAGGGCTCGGATTTGGATGACCTAAGAAACTGCAAAAAATGACCTTACAAAATTAAAAAAATTACCTCAAAACTGTAGAAAATTACCTAAAAACTAAACAAAAATTACATAAAAAACTCAAAGAATTGCATAAAAAAAACAAAAAAGTTTGCCTTAAAAATAAAACATTACTTAATTAAAATTTATTTTATACTAGCATACCTTGAGTTTTTATCTTACACTTGTTTCATTTTTCTACATACCCTTTCTTCAGTTTCACCACGCGTAGAGCTTTTTTTCATCAAAGTCTGTAAACAAAGGTTCTCCTTTGTCGAGAGCTTATGTTTTTGATTGAAGGGACTCTGGTGTTAAAGGAATATGTTTAAAAATTTGTATCTTGACATTTTTAAGTAAGAAAAAAGCAAAAAAAAATTATTTGGAAATTTCGTGTAATTTGACCTAAAAACCCAAAAATGCTCTCAAAATTAAAACGTCCAAAAATGACAGTAAAATAACTTAAAAATCTCTAAAAATGACCAAAAAATAATGACCTTAATCTAGTAAAAATTACCTGAAAACTAAAAACGATAAAAAATGACGAAAAATATCCTAAAAACTTTTCATATTTTAAATTTGGGAAACATAAATGGATGTTTTAAATAAGCAGGAAATGTCTTAGAAGCAGCAGAAAAAAGATGACAAAGATGAAAACTCAGAATAAATAAATAAATAAATAAAAATAAATAAAAGATGACATGTCATCGAAATCCTAGCCCTGCTTATCACTACGTGATGAAAACAAACTAGCGAAAATAGGTCAACCAGCCTACGACCCTTTGTTTCGCATAAGAAACTTTGCTGACGAATTGAACAAAAGATTCGATTCATTGCCAAAACAAGCTCGCCTCGATGAACAAACAATAATGAGTCGATGAACAAATTTGTGATACATCCAAAACGGTAAACCACTTTCTTATCTCTATTATTTTTATACGACAGTTCACTTGTTGGTGATCTTTCGTGCTAAGGGTACTTTTAGTTTAGGAACATACTAACTTCATACTGCCATATATGTGGCGTCGATTTAATGGACGGACTCAAGGGCCTTTACCATATTAGAGCAAAAACCAGAGATGCGACGATTGGGCTATATTTTTTCTATAATCTCATTGAAAGGCATAAATTAAATGACTCTAACACGCTTTAAGAAAATAATGAAGAAAAGTTAATTGAGTTACCGGAATTTTGGGAAATAATTTTGGCAGGCTTATTAAGTTGCCTATCAAATAAAACAGTCAGCTAGTCGGCCGAATGCAGGATTATATCGAACATCCACAGTAAGTTATACACAAACAAGTACATCAAAAATTGGCAGCAAAACTATTCATCCTGTTGCAGATATCCGATATGACAACATCAATCATTATCCTGTCTAGCGGCAGAGACGGTGGCAACAAATTATGCAAGCATTCAAAAAAAGCTATCATATGAACTTGTAATTAATTTAAAGTGTTTTTAATAAAGCCCAAAAACTGTTATCACTAAAAATTGATTGTGTTTTTACTACTTAAGCCCCAAAAACGCCTCAACGCAATCATTTATATTTTACTGACTTGCAAAACATTTGTTATTCCCCCACGCTAGGGAGTCCAATCCTGACGTTTTTTTCGATCCCGCTATTATCGTGATTGAAAATCTCAATCCCAGGATCCCAGTATTAGTGCGGGATTGAAAACTTCAAGAAGTAAATAATTCAAAACGTTTTTAATGCAATTTTTTATTACTTGAAACTAAAAAATTTTAATTAATTCATTTATAAAGCAAGAAAAACAAACAAAACAAAACACATTAAAGGTATTCACAATTGTGCTCTTTTCAGCGCAGTTTAAGAACCCAGTTGATACCACATTTTACCGAGCGGTTTTTATATTTTTGTTGTTTTACATGAAATCTCTTAGAACCAAAAGTATGGTAATTTTAAGTAGCCCAATGATATGTTTAACGAACGTGGTATTTAAAGTTCCATAAAAAAACTGACCAGTTGCCAGTTATTTTCTAATTGCAAAAATGGAAGTAGATTGTTGTAGAAATGCAAGTTGAACTTTTTATGACATATATTAATAAATTATATAGAATTGGATAATTAATTTATTTGTATAGTAACAAAAAGCTATAGTGGGAGGTTCCCAGCCATAAGTTCTATTTTAAAGGGTGTTATAATTCTGTTTTTTCAACTATGAAAAAAAAAACCACAATACCATACAATTGTGAATACCCTTATGATAAAGAAACACAAAAAAACCATAAATAATAATATTAATGACTAGCAAATTGTATTAATTTAAGTAAAGAAAAATATTAGAAAATAAAATACAGCACAGTTTAAGATATTATTATATAAATGTTAAATTTTTGAAGCGAAGCTTTTTACGCCTCGTTTTGTGATTTGCTTGAGTGAAATCTGAAAAACGACACTTTTTTCCATACACCTTTTTCTAAGAATTATTGTTGTTTTTTACTTGCGTTTATAAAAACAAGAGTATAAAAATTAAAAATATTTCTTTGCAAGAGTGAGGAACGAACACGCGACTTCAGATTGAGAGTTCTACGCACTAACCACTGCTCTAAACCAACCATTTCTAATATGACGTGATTCATTCAATATTTACTGAAGCTGTGTTGCAGTAGATGAAAGGAATTTATTAAAGGGATTGTTCATTAGCTGCCCTACATATTCTATTGTGAATGCGTGAATGCAGCAGATCACAATTATCGATCAAATACTACGTTTCCATGGCGAGTTAAATCGAGGTTGACACGGGATTAACAATTAATGTTTCGAATAGTTCGAAGATTAAAAAAAAACACAATTTTAAATGGTTTTAATTTTCAACTTTATTGTTCTCGAGCTGTCAATCAACTAACTTAAAATTATTACATTTTTTGTTTATAACTAAAACTCTGTGCTTACCGTACCTGCATGTATCTTTGTATGTGTGTGTTGCGCTGCGTTTGTCAGCGCTGCCAAAATAAGTTCAAGCGAAAAGTGCAATCAAAGCTTTTCTAAACACTGTGTGAACGGAAATTGGTTAGCCAGAATTCCCAATAATTACTTGCGACATTTGGAGCAAAGAATTATTAAAAATTTCGATTATGCTGAAATTTACTGTGTGACCGGAAATTGGTCAGCCAGAATTCTTAATAATTATTTGTGAAATTTGGAGCAAACAATTATTAAGAATTTCGAAATTAATTTTATATTACATTAGTTTTGCCGGGAAGGAAGGGGTTTGCTATAACTCCCCCACCATTAGCTTGAGGCTCCGACGAAGATATTTCTAAGACAGTGGTCTTTGAACAAAGATTTTTAGTTTTTATTAAAAGAGCAAAAATTATTAAAATTATGATAAGCAAAGTGCTTATATTTAAAGTATTTTTTTGAAAATGATTTTTATTAATTTCCGTGATGTCTTTCCTATTGTTTTCGATATTTTGTAGATGAATGTTATCGAATTCAAGCTTAGTGTTTAAGACGTCTTCCTTGATAGATACATGTAGATTCGGTAATATTATATGGTCTTTAACCTTTATTTCAAAATTTTTGTAGGTTTTATTATTAATTTTAATATAACAATTTTCAAATTTAATTATGTATGTTCCTTCTACAATAGTATTAAACTCGTTACAATTATGTAAGATTACAGTATTTTTTATATTTTTTACAATAATTAATCCATTTCTTATTTCTTTTAGTTGAGTGGTTGTATCTTCTTTAAAAGTACATTTTGCTTCCTTTATTTTAAAAATATTATATAAACATTGGTTTTCAAGTTTTCTTAAGTTTCTCTGTAAATTTTGTTTTACTTCCGCGTAATATAAATTGCCGTGGTTGTCTGTTATAATTTCATTTTCTTTTACATATAAGGATTTTTTATTTTTGTTAGGTATGGGTTCAATAAGAATTTTTGAGTAATTATTTTCTACGAATCTTGGAATCAAAACTATTATTACAATTTTTCTGTTAAATGAAGCAACTGAAATCTTTATGTTTGCTAATGTGTCAATGTCTGTTATGTTTCTAAATTCGTCATTTGTCAGAATATTTCTACCTAGAACACCAAGTCTGCTATTGAGAAGAATCTGTTCTATATCATCTATGTGATTAATGAGTAGGCTGATGTCATAATTAATTTGATAAAGATATTGCATGTATCTTACTTCATCTTCTATTGATATTATTCTATTGCTAACTTCGTCTGACCATGTTCCTACATATTCTTTTATGGTTTTTTGTTGTTTTTTAATGTGATCCGTAATATTTTGGATTTGACTAATTATGTCCGTGTTAATGCGTACTTGTTTATTATTTTCCGTAATGAGATTTTTATTATTTCCCTTTAGAGTTTCGAGTTGTTCAATAATATGTTTTTCATCGTCAGCGTCCATAGTTCCTGTAATGTATTTAAGGCCTTTGCCGACTATGTTAAAGAGTCCTCGTTTGCTTCTTGTCTGCGGGAGTAGATTGTGTAATTTTACTTCTAGGTTTCTGTAGTTATGTAGGACTGAATTTAGCATTGGTCCTTCTAAGTTGGGTTTGTTTGTCATTAGTTTAATGTTGTCCCAAATATGTTCCTTCGTCTCATCGTATTGTGTCACGTTAATTATGTGAAGTACTTTTTCATAGTTTATAATTATTTTGATATTTTCCATCTTTATATTGACAAAACCGTTATTTTCGTTTAGATTTTGAACCTCCAGCGTCTGTAAAAAGGTCGTCGGTACATATGTCGTTAGTGAAATTAAAATTAACATGGATACGTCCATTTCCTAAAAAAAATATACGAAATATTAAGTCTTAAAATATTTAAATTATTTTTATTGTTGGGTTATTATTATCTTGAAATTTCTTTGGTTTTTTCAAATGGGATTTATAGTATTTGTGTCCTTTTGTTGTGACAATGTGTTCTTCATCTAATGGTTCTGCGATTATTTTCCTAAATTTGGCATGGTTTTTGCCACCTCTTATTTCTTTTAGAAATACTGGTCCCGTTTGTATTTCAACATCTTCCCTATTTTTATTTTGTGTATTAATTGTACGTTCTTTTATATTTTTAATTCGTTCTTTTATTAAGGAATATTCATCTTGGTTTATATTATCATTACTGAAGTCAATGGCCTGTTGTTGAATGAATGCTATTGTTATAAAAATTAATTACTTTATAAATTTTTTCTTCTACTGTGTCAATATCCTTATTTGGGTCGTGTCTCAAAAGTCTCAAATGTTCATTTAGGGTATTATGCAAACGTTCGACATCGGAATTCGATGTGTGATTATTATTTGATGTGAAGTGGATATTGATATTCTGTTCTCTAAGGAATTCTTGCAAGGGTAGTGCTTTAAAGCCAAGTTCGTTGTCTACAATTAGGTTGTTAAAATGTCCTACATTACTTATGTATTGCATAACAGCTCGTTTAAATTCTGTCCATGATCGACTGGATATTTTGATGGCTTGAGCATGCTTTGAAAATTTATCTATCGTGGTTAAGAAAATGTTTTTGTTTAAACTATAGAAAACGTCCATGTGGATCGTGTCTCTTGGTTTTTCGGGTGTTTCCGTTAATTTAAATTTCTGTTTTACAGGATGCCTTTCGTATTTCTCAACATTACAAATTTCGCAATTGTTGATGAATTGGGTAATTCTTTGCTTTAATTTTGGGTTATATATGACGTCTTTTAGTTCTAGAAAGTTCTCGTTAATGCCCCTATGATTATTCTTCAAATGTTCTGTTTCTATGCAATTAGTAAGTTCATTTTCATCTGTTATGTCTCTCAGAACCTTTGTGCATCTCATAATTTTAAAGGTACCATTGTTATTATTAAAATTGTTTGTTATCACCTCTTTAAATATTTCAAAAATTACTTCATCATCGAAGTATACGGCGTTTGTACCTGTTGGCTTAAAATGGTTTTTCACTATTGTTATGATTGTGTCGCTATCTATATTTCTTATATAAATTATTTTTCTATTCGAACTAAATATTTTTTGATTTTTAATTTTTAAAGATCCTGAGTCGGTTTTCTTAAAAATGATTTGGTTTTTGTACATATTTAATGGGCATTTACTCTCATTTATTATTGGTGTCTCGAATTCGTTGAAATTAATCATGGCGCGAGATAGCGCATCGGCGTTTCCGTTTTGTATGCCTTTTTTGTATTTTATTTCGAAATCATATTCGCTTAGACGAAGTCTCCACCGAATAAGCTTGGAATTGGGCTCCTTCATTGAAAAAAGCCATGTCAAAGGACGATGGTCGGTTTCCACTATAAATTTATTTCCGAATAAATAAGGTCTAAAATATTGTGTTCCCCAAACAATGGCAAGTAGTTCCTTCTCGATTGTGCTATAATTTTGCTCGTGGTCGTTGAGCGTTCTGCTTGCAAAGCATGTTGGATGTCCATCTTGGGATAACACGGCCCCTAAAGCATAATTGCTTGCGTCGGTTTGTAACGTAAATTGTTTTTTAAAATCAGGGTAAACAAGGACTGGATCGTTAACTAAATGTTTTTTCAATGTTTCGAATGCGTTTGTATATTCAGGGTCTTCTATGTTCATTTTTATATCTTTCTTCAAATACTTGGTCATGGGCTTAGCTATTCGCGCATAGTCTTTAATAAACTTGCGGTAATAACCTGTTAGTCCTAAAAATTCTTTAATTGCTTTTTGGTTTTTTGGGAGAGGGAATTTCTGGACACATTCTATTTTTCTTGGATTAGGTTTAATACCGTCTTTTGTTACAATGTGACCAAGGAACTCGGTTTCGTGTTTGAGAAATTCACTCTTATCTAGTTGTATTTTAAGGTTTACATCTCTGAGTTTTTGAAATACCTTAGTTATCGACTCTATGTGTTCTGTAAGGGAAGTGGAAAAAATTATAATATCGTCGAGATATACCAAGCAGATCTTATTAATGTATTCAGATAAAACGTTGTTCATCAGCCGTTGAAATGTGGCTGGTGCTGTTTTTAAACCAAAAGGCATACGAAGAAACTCGTAATGCCCTCCTTCAACACTGAACGCTGTTTTGTGAATATCTTTCTCTGAAATTTCAATTTGATGGAAGCCTTTTGCAAGGTCCAATGTGGTGAAGTATTGACAACGTCCTAGCTTCTCTAATATTTCGTCAATATTAGGAATTGGATATCGGTCATCTATTGTTACTTCATTGAGTTTCCGATAGTCAATAACTAGGCGCCATTTTTTTCTTCCACTCGCATCCATTTTCTTTGGAACTACCCAGACTGGCGCTGAATAAGGAGAGTGACTTGGTCGTATTATTTTGTTTTTAAGCATTTCCCGTATTTGATCTCTTACTTCGTTTTTGTGAACGTATGGATACCTATAAGATTTTGCCACTATAGGAGCATGTTCGATAGTCCGAATTTCATGTTTATGGGCATTTGTAAACGTTAGGTCCTTTTTCGAATCGTCATTATAAAAAATATTTTTAAATTTCTTCACTACATTTATTAATTTTTCTTTTTCTTCTATATTGAGGTGATCCATTCTAATTTGTCCTAGTAGAGGCTTGTCATTTTCCTTTTTTTTCGTAAAATTTTCGTTGTTTTCATCAAATGTATAAATGCAGAAATTTTCGTTAGTAACTTGAGTGGATTCTTGTTTATGTACTACGACGTCTTTTACTCCGTCGTTTTTAATTTGTAATTTGGCTTCTATTATATGATTATTTGCTTCATATATTCCTTGCATTAATTCTACTTCCTTGTCGTGGGAAGACTTTCCTTCAATATAAACTAAACCTTCTTTATTTGTTACTGGTACTTCAATTTCGTAAGTACCTTTATCTGTGAAGCAATATTTGTTTTCCATATTTGTTAAAAATTTTAGTTCTAATTCTTTTTCGCCTATAAGTAGTTTATTTTCTTTAAAATTGATCACACCGTTTAAAGGGATCAATATGTTGTTTCCAATTATACCATCATACATGTTATGAAATTTACTTACAAAAAATTCAAATTTTTTGTCTATGTTACCAAATTCTTTGAAGCAAGGGATAGCTACCCTTTCGTTAACTTCTATTATGTGTTTTAGTGTTTGTAAATTCATTGGCCCTGTGGGTACATTCCACTTTGGATCGCATAATCCAGGGTTTATTATAGATTGGGTCGCTCCCGAATCTATTATGAATCTTAACACTCCTAACTTAGCTTTTATTTCTATATGTGGTAAGTTATTTCTGAGGCCGGTAAAGGAAAATTTTGGGCTGTTGGATTTATTTCAATTTTTCCGATTTCCATCGGTTCTACCGTTGGTTGATGGGGAATATTAATTCTAGCATGGTTTCTATTCCTTTCGTTGTTATAATAATTATTGTTGTTATTGTGGTAACTGCTTGCACTATTTCGGTTATAGTTATACGAGTTACCTGGTTCATTGTTGTAACGATTGTTGCGGTTATAATTATTATGTGTTTGATAATTATTGCGATTAGTGTTTGTATTGTAAGGATTGTTTGAATAGTTATTGTTGTAGTTGTTACGAGTAGTCGTATTATTTTTGTGATTGTGTTCATCCTTGTTTTGTCGATTGTTGTTATATCGTTCTGTAGGTCTAGAGGTCTGGTCGTTAGTTCTTCTATTCGGTTTGTTTTCTGTTTTATATGGGCTATAATAAGCATAATTTGCTTCGTGTAATATGTTTATTGCTTCTTCCAAAGTTTTAGGATCTCTGCAATATAAAATTGACCTCATCGGTTCGGGCAGTTTTGTTTTAAATGTCTGAAGAGCGGCTTTTATGTTTAAGTTAACAGTTTGGTCAATTTCCTCTTCAGTTGTAGCGGTCGATAGTTCTGTTTTAGTCTTTATATTAAGTCTCCTAAGTATGAACTTTAAGTCGTTGTAAAATTCTACACTATTATTTCTAAAGGTCGTTCCTCTCAACTCATTGAAGAGTTCTTCTATCGATTTTCGGTCGGAAAAGTTATTTAATAGGATCGTTTTTATGTCCTTCCAAGACATAGCATTACTATCTATTTCAATAGCTTCCTTTGCTTTTTTTGTTAATTTAGATTTAATTATGTCTGAGAAGATACTTTGTGCTAAGGTATCATATCGGGTCAGTAAGGGGTAAATTCTGTCTATTAGTGTAATGAAGGTTTGAAGTTCGCTAGTGTTTCCGCTAAACTCAGGGAGTCTGTCGAGATATTTGAGGGGGTCAATTGTCAATGATGCCGTCATGTTTGTATTTTCTAAGTTTTCTCTTGTTAGGATATCTCTTTGATTATCTATTGCTTGTTGGACACCTTCAATTGCCCTATCTAATGCGTCAAAATTTTCGTCCATATAATTTAATAAAAATTTTTTTTTTTTTTTTTTTTTTTTAAATTGGGATTTCCTTAAAATCTCATAGGAAAAATCGTAACTGAGTTTTTGAGTTTCCTAAATTTATACTGAGTTTTAGCCTCCTTTTTTATTTGTCTTATTAAATCTACTAATTTTCTATTAATGTCTGCCTCTGTGTTATAAGAGTATAATTCTGCCTGCGTTATATAATAATTGTCCATGAATTTCTTATATTTTTATCACATAAAATAATTTGTACATACAGTTTGATAACTTAAAATATATAAATATGTAGATTCTTACTATGGTATTTTCCTTGTTGGTGATGATAATAAAGTTGTCTTCGTTGTTGTTCTTCTCCTTATTTTTTCCGCTTTTAGTTGAACTGTTGATTTGTGTTGTTTATGTTGAACTGGTATATTTGGATATTTTCAGGATTTGGTGTAGAAAGTGTTGAAGTAGTTGATGTTGAAGATTTGAGTATATTCTTCGTTGTTCTTCTTTGTTGTTGATTTGTATTAAAGTTTCACTTATATATTTTCAGGATTTGGTACAAAAAAAATTTGTATATATATCTTTTTTTTTGTAGTGTTTTAAGTTTTTGTTTTAACAGGTAACTGTTCATTAGGGTGTAATTTTCAACAAGTTTAATAGTGATATTGTCTATTTATTTATTTCACACGTTAAATAGTTCCAATTATTATTTCACAAGTTCGTATGGATAGTTTATATTATTATTTCACAAGAAATAGTTTCTTTTGATTTCAAAGTTAAATAGAAATAGTTTCTATTTATTTCACAAGTTTAAAAGAAATAGTTTCTTTTCTTATTTCAAAAGTTGAATAGAAATTGTTTCTATTTATTTCACAGGTTTAAAAGAAATAGTTTCTTTTATTGTTTCACAAGTTTTAATAGAAATAGTTTCTATTTATTTCACTCGTTTATGGTTCGCGATACCCGACTAAACATTAAAATGCACTGTATTACTTTGGGAATACATTCGAGTATCCCATCCTCGTCGCCAATTAATGTTTCGAATAGTTCGAAGATTAAAAAAAAACACAATTTTAAATGGTTTTAATTTTCAACTTTATTGTTCTCGAGCTGTCAATCAACTAACTTAAAATTATTACATTTTTTGTTTATAACTAAAACTCTGTGCTTACCGTACCTGCATGTATCTTTGTATGTGTGTGTTGCGCTGCGTTTGTCAGCGCTGCCAAAATAAGTTCAAGCGAAAAGTGCAATCAAAGCTTTTCTAAACACTGTGTGAACGGAAATTGGTTAGCCAGAATTCCCAATAATTACTTGCGACATTTGGAGCAAAGAATTATTAAAAATTTCGATTATGCTGAAATTTACTGTGTGACCGGAAATTGGTCAGCCAGAATTCTTAATAATTATTTGTGAAATTTGGAGCAAACAATTATTAAGAATTTCGAAATTAGTTTTATATTACATTAGTTTTGCCGGGAAGGAAGGGGTTTGCTATAACTATTAACTTCCCATGGAACCGCGAGTTGAGTTGAATTTCGTTAAATCCACGAAACTCCGCGAAACTTATTAGATTTAACTGAGTTAGATTGGATGCGTTCGGAATATGAAACAGTTGCTCAACTGTTAAGTGAGGTTTTCTTCAATATTTGTTATTTTATTTTATTTCTGCCACTACGTTGACATAAAATGTAACAAACCGTTCAGCAGGCACACAAAGTAGCGGAAACTAATACTGATCAAAGACTCAATATGTTTAGTAAATTTTGCACCTTCTGAACGCACACACTTGTACTAAGATAAAATGGCGAATAGAATGGCAGAAGTCCAACTCGACTCAATCTTGTGCATGAAAGCACTATCGAGCTAGAAACGCCATTATGTCAACTTGCAGAAAGCCTAACCTAGGACAGAGACTATAAATACTTATAGACATTGCATATGAAAGCTCCGGTACGAAATGAAAAATTTGCCCGTACAAGACAAGAGACCCGACGAGTAACAAACCTAGCGAGTAATCGCTTGCAAGGATTTGTGTTGCTAGCACAACATGTATATGTTGCTTTAAGTTTTGTTTATGTTGCTAGAATTTATAAAAAAACAGCGATAATGCTGAAAACCACTGCTTATACATATATTTCTTAGATTTCTAAGTAGAGCAGTCTGACTTTGTTTACATTTTTTTGCTTGATTTGTTGTTGCTGCATTGGACTTTTTTTTACGCTAGGATTTTGTTCACGTTTTGGAAGCATTTCGTTGATCGTCCGATATAAATCATATTTTTGCGATTTTGTCTATCTGAAGCAAAGACGTTTTAGATAAATCGCTATATCTTTTTTATTTCTCATCGGATTCAAATACTCCAAAGGACAAAATTTTAGAAAATTTATCAGTCTTCTAAATGACATTAAAATTAAATTTTAACAAAATTAAACCAATTATTTATTAACTATTCTTACCTTTATCCTTTCAAATTACATAAAAATAAAGTTTTGCAAAAATTAATCGAATTCTTTTTTTACTATTTTTACCTTTATCTATTCGAATAATATCAAAATTAAATTTTAACAGAATTAATCCAATTGTTTATTAACAATTTTAAATAGATTTTAAACAAAAACTCCAATAATCACTTTTAATTGTTTTTTTTTTTAAGAAAAGACCATGAATTTTATTTTCTTGTTTTATTTATTTAGAATTAAATTATGATTTGGCTAATTTGTTGTTAAGAAAAAAATAAATACCAGTATTCTATTGCCACGCAGGACAATCGGCAACTACACGAATTGCCTTGTGTTATTCTTGTTGCTTTGCCTATTTTGTAGCATCTTCCAATTGGAGACTTATTTTTTTTTAATTTTGATTAAATTGCGATTCGGCCCATTTATATTATCAAAAAAATATTTTTTTTAAAGCAAGATATAGGCTTATTAACAAGCTCTAATTGTAAGCTCTAATTTTTGTATTAAATAGTGAAAAAAAAACGAATTGACAGACAGGCTTTCAGACGGACAAACGGACTGCTTATACCTTTAGTTTCATATACAATAAAATCAATATTTTGCTATATATTATAATCTTATTAATACTAACTTTTATTTCTTATACTTTTAATTTCATACAAACTACAGAGTCAGAAATACCACTTGCAGCAATGTCTCTAATTGGAAGATGCTACAAAATAGACAAAGCAACAAGAATAACACAAGGCAATTCGTGTAGCTGCCGATTGTCCTGCGTGGCAATAGAATACTAGTATTTATTTTTTACTTAACAACAAATTAGCCAAATCATAATTTAATTCTAAATAAATAAAACAAGAAAATAAAATTCATGGTCTTTTCTTAAAAAAAAAAAAAACAATTAAAAGTGATTATTGGAGTTTTTGCTTAAAATCTATTTAAAATAGTTAATAAACATTTGGATTAATTCTGTTAAAATTTAATTTTGATATTATTTGAATAGATAAAGGTAAAAATAGTAAAAAAAGAATTCGATTAATTTTTGTAAAACTTTATTTTTATGTAATTTGAAAGGATAAAGGTAAGAATAGTTAATAAATTATTGGTTTAATTTTGTTAAAATTTAATTTTAATGTCATTTAGAAGATTGATAAATTTTCTAAAATTTTGCCTTTGGAGCATTTGAATCCGATCAGAAATAAAAAAGATATAGCGATTTATCTAAAACGTCTTTGCTTCAGATAGACAAAATCGCAAAAATATGATTTATATCGGACGATCAACGAAATGCTTCCAAAACGTGAACAAAATCCTAGCGTAAAAAAAAGTCCAATGCAGCAACAACAAATCAAGCAAAAAAATGTAAACAAAGTCTGACTGCTCTACTCAGAAATCTAAGAAATATATGTATAAGCAGTGGTTTTCAGCATTATCGCTGTTCTTTTATAAATTCTAGCAACATAAACAAAACTTAAAGCAACATATACATGTTGTGCTAGCAACACAAATCCTTGCAAGCGATTACTCGCTAGGTTTGTTACTCGTCGGGTCTCTTGTCTTGTACGGGCAAATTTTTCATTTCGTACCGGAGCTTTCATATGCAATGTCTATAAGTATTTATAGTCTCTGCCTAGGATCAACTCGCCATGGAAACGTAGTAAAAAGCTTTTTGCATTAGCTATCCAAACAACAAAAGCAGCAAGGTTCCATTGAACGGGTGGATTTTAATTGCGAATTCAGACATGAATTCTATAGGCACTTAAGGCAAGAGTGGTGGTCTAACTCTCGAAAATTTAAGGTATTTTTACGATTTTTTTAAAAAGTTAAAATATTGCACAACGATATTTAAACTTTCAAGGTAAATTGTAACTCTCATTCATCATAAAAAAAATATTTTTTAATTTAAAAAATTGTTGATCTTGTTCAAAATGGTGGTCAATGAGACGCTCTCAAGGAAAAGGGGCATGGGCGGTGTTGTAGATTTTGACTGTTCTATTTATCTGAAAAATAAAAACCTAGAATATTATTAATCACTATGAGTGCAGCTATCGCTGGCACTAGAAAAAGAAGATATGAAAAATTGAAAGAATGACGCGCTTTTGAAAATTAAGTTCTTAAAACAGTTTGTTTTCTACAGGTTATTAGGTGTAAAATACATGATGTTTTTTAAATAAAACTTTGATTCTAGTTCCAGCGATAGCCACCGTTGTTATGAATATCATATTTAAATTTCAGATGATTCAGCTAAATAGTTTTTGTTTTTTCTACAACACCATGCCAAAAAAAGTAGTTTCGAGATAAATGCGCATAAAGAGAATGAATGTAGACGAAACACTGTGGCTCGATACCTACTAAAACGGCTGTAGAAGTGAAAATACAATGTTCAGTTGCTTTTTGACAAGACGTAATGTAAAGTAACGTAGAAATCTAAAATCCACGGATTTATACGTCCCGTCACGTTACGTTACGTTTATTAAAACCACTTGTATAAGAAAGCATTGTTTCAAACAATAAGTGAAAGAACGCACTACTCAACTGACATTAGATCACATTACGTTACTTCTGTTATAATTGGACATTAACGTCAGAAAGACTATACTTTTGAAATATAAAAAAATCAGTTTCATACAAATTGTAAGCCTTAAACAATGCTGTTTTGATAAATATAATTTGCGAATGAAAAGCGATCCAAATATTTGCACAACAATATTAGGACAACTATTGATGTAATATTTGCTAGAAATATCGATGACATTACATCTATATAATATACGTTTGATACTTTAGATATTAAAACCCAATAATTTCATTAACATTTACAAAAATAATTCAAAATTAATGTAAAATAATAATGTAAGGTTCCGATGTTGAAAGTTCTTCTAAATTTTTGCAAAGTCTTTCCTCCAGTGATTCACACTCATCGTCCTAATAATCTTTTTCAACCTCAATAAAAGCTTTTCCTAATTCTATATTCATATTAACTTAAATTGAAATGGTTATATTTACATGAATATTTGTAATATAAATTTTATATTTAAAAAATCCCGGGATCCCGGAAAGAAAAACCCTTGAATTTAAAGGGGCTTAAATCGTCCAAATAAAATCATCTCAAAATCCGGGATCCCGGGATTGACTTCCCTACCCCACGCATACGGTTAAATCTCATTAAGTTCCAAAAAAGTTAATCTAATGATTTCAAAGATTTCACATAAGCTTTAACCTTTAATATGCACTTTATGTATGAAATTTGTAAAAATCGAATGAAAACCACGCCTACCTCCCATACAAAGTGACTATGAAAACGGTGAAATCTCCTTAAATTCCACAAAATCGAGTAGTGGCTTCCAATTGTGCAAATAAGTATTGCACTCAATGCTATGAAATTGAATATGTTAATTCCCAAAAATAATTTAACTAAGAGGGAGAGTGAGAGTGCAAAAATACTTTGACAGCAAATTTGTGTCAATACCTGCTTAATCTTCATTGTTGTTAAGAAATACAAACGTCTGAGAACATAAATTTTTAGCCGTTGCCTTACTTAGCTCAGAAAAAATAATAATGAACAATCTTACATTGCTTTAAGAAGTCAAAGTTTACAATTTAATTTCTTAAAAAAACAAAGTTAAAACAAAAACTTTTTTAAAATGTATGATCTTATAAAGGATTTCTTATTGTTTATTAGCTTATAATAAGTTTTGACGGTTACCGATCAATATAACTAGGTTTTGACTGCTCCGATTTTATAGTGAAATAGCCAAAAAATTTAAGGTAAGCAAAAATAATCCACACCATTAAGAAATTTCAAGAATCTTAGTTCTATATACATATATATGTATGTATATACAAAAGCATCATAATTTACGAAAGGGAATGTAAATAATATTTGAAAAATGTTTTCAACAAATCTACCATGTTTAAAATTCATGATGTTCAACGTAACTGCTGCATTATTTTCCTGTCTTATTACCATCCACAACCCATCATCACCAGCTCCCACATCAAATTGCTTCAAGTCAATCCAAAAACAGTCCGTCCGTCCATCTGTTCAAGTTGTCTGCTGCTCCGTCTAACTGCCCAACAGCTGTCTGTTCGAATGAGTTTGTACATTTTTTAAATGAGCACATTTCTGCAGATTTAATGAAGCTGAAAGAAGCTTGCTTAAAATAGCGATGAAAAGTCGCTGATAGTCTTGGAATTAAATGAATCTTGCCTCACAGGAAATTGTTGCGTAGAAATGTGTGTCTGTGAGTGTAGTTGAATAAAGCTTGGCAAAATGATACAAATTGGAGGATAAAGGTTTACCAAGATACTAAAGAAGATGTTCATTCGTTATCATTGGACACAGATGAAGGAAATTATAAAACGGTGTAGGAAAGTTCTAAAAAAATCTTAAACATTGACACAAGAACTAGCGGCAACCGTAGGTATGGTAGAGGATATTATAACTGTATACTCAGATTTTCAAATTAACTCTTAAATTCTAGATTTGGGGTAAAAAATAAAATGTTTTTGGTAGAAGTAAGTATACGTGCACTTTCAAACTGGCGTAACATACGATTTGTACAAAGAAATATTAAAAAATAGAATGAAAAAGTCTTATTTTTAAGCATGTTTTTTTTTTTTATATTTGCTAGTCTTGGGTAGTTCACGAACAAACTAGTTCAAATGAACTATTCGCACTCATAAACTATGTGAACTAGTTCGTTGATTCGCGTTATTTTAGTTGTTTTAGTTCGTTCAATCAGAGTCAAATCGAAATAAAGGAGAAAAAGTTTATTCAACAATGAATATTGAATTGAGTCATTTTGATAGTTTTTCACTAACAAACGGTAAAAAAAAATTTTTTGATTTGTGGCAAATATTTTTAAGTAAATTTCCTCTATGTCCACAGTTAATGATTGATTCGTTCAAATAGTTCGTTTCATTTTATAGACCAGTAGCTCGGTTCTGTTATTTTTTTCACCTCAGTTCTCACCAGATTTCCTCAATTTGACGTCATTGTGATGTTATTATCACTTGCACTGTCTCTGTAATAAAATGAGCAAAATCGGTGATTCGTCTCGCTTGTTTCAATTCTACTTTCGAAGGAACTCGATAGGCGAAGTGTTTCTATATACTAAAATATGCGACTTGAATCGACTGAAGTTCTCACTATGTTCTAACTTGGTGAGAAACATTTTTGCTTGTTTATGTAACAATCATATTCAGTGAAGTTGTAAAAATAAATGTATCCACGTTACAAATACTTCTATCGGATACAATGTACCAACTTAAATTTGTTTATGTACATTATAAATATATTATTAACACAATATTATATTTTCAATATCATTGAAATATCAACTGAAATAATTCATGAATTAAACGTACAATGTGATAAAATTTGTATCATTGCAACCGCATTAAAAGAATACTCTGATCGCAATTTATGGATAAGGTTTGCGTATTTAACATCAACATTGCATCATTATTCTGTGTAACGAAAATGCACACCAACGACAAGCAAGACACGAAAAGCAATAGAATTTCGTATAGAAAAAAGTATTGCTGCTCGTGTCTTGCTTGTCGTTGGTGAGTTGCTTCGTGATACAGAATAATGCAGTAAGTGTTAAAGTATTTAACATCAAATCAAGTAATTGTCAGCATAAAAATTATAAACTTTAATCATGTCCGCTTTAATCATAAATTAAGCACTTTAAATTTTTACATTTGATTTTTATTTATTGTTTATAGAAGAAGCAAATGGAATTTCACCCAAAGCTTTCTGTCATTTGTTGCATTTTCATATATTCCCTTGCGCTTGTTTATCTTTTTTATCACGGACCACTATTTACTCGCTTATTAGTTACAGAAACACTAGTTTTCGCAAAAGTGAGTATTTTGAAATGAAACATTCTGACGTTAGAAAAAGATACTATTCGTTGCAATAGTTCATGAACGAGTAAACAAAACGAATTAAAAGACCTATTGAACCTATTGAAAATAACGAGCTAATATACCTAACGATCTAAAACACCAAACGAACTATAGATCTAACGAACTAACAACTTGAACAAGTGCACGAAACTAGCTAAAAGAGCGAATGAACTAAATGAACTAACAGAACTATATAAACGAACGAAGAGCAATTTTTTTAGTGAACTAAAATGCCAAAGTCTAATATTTGCGTAGTCATTGAGTAGCTCTATATTAATTAAAAAAAAAAATGACAACAATATACCCTAAGGATTTAAAGATATATGCAAAAATATGTGCTGGCGTTATGTTACAAAAAACAGAAGTGATTTTTGACTTGGATAACAAAATGTGTAGAACTCTTTGAATTGGGCGAGACTTTTTGTATAGAACTTTTTTTTAAGGATTTAAAATAATATAAGTTTATTTTTTAAGTAATCAAATTTAAAAATCTTCTCTAATTTTTTTATATAAGGCTTTTTAATCTGGCGTCACGTTACTGCCCGTAAAAATGGCAAAAAATAATCCAAAAATCCTAGCAGCCAAAAGTTGGGTCGAAAAAGTACAATGTCTAAACTAAGTTGTACGGCCGCTGTACGCCCGTTGTATGCCATCAAATTTTTCAAACCTCTTATTCAACAGCAAATGTATGCGCAAGCCGCAAACGGCGATGCTGATGTTGATAGTGTCAATGCTGCTTATTTTCATTGTAGAATAATCACTGTTCGGCCGATGAACGGCCGCTGTACGACTGTTGTACGCCCTTTGCACATCCGAGAATATTTCAAAATGGCATCTGTATGACCGCTGTACGACCCTTGTATGGGAGTGGTATGGCAAAAAATTCCTGCAAACGTCCCTTGTACGATCCTCGTGCAGCCAAGAAAAAAATATTTAAAATTAAGCTTCGTTCGGCCGCTGTTTGGCCTTAGCTAAAAAGTTTTTATTTTTACTCAGGTGGGGCTACGGTTATTAGGTAGTTAAGTAATTATTTAATTTTGTAATAAAAACCAATTTAACATAATTTTCTTTCCATGCCTCACCATTTTTTCATTATCTTTAGCAAATGCCTTCCATTTCTACTTAAACAAAAACTTAACGAAACATTTGGTAAACATTAGCGACAAACAAAAACTAGATTTGTGATAATTCACAACTCTTAGTTAGGGCATCCCATCCCGGGATCCCGGACTTTTCTCCCGGACAGTCCCGGGATCGCAAGGTCTAAAATCCCGGGATTTTCAGGATCCCAGATATACCAATACTACAATAAACTGCAAATATTAAAAAAAAATTCAATGATACTACCTAACAAAAAATAAATGTGATTAAAAAAATGTTTAAAATAAAATTCTTTCTAAAACTATCTGTACAAAATAACACAATGGGCCTTACCAATAGTCATTTTAATGTTGACTCTAAATTTAGTGTAAGCTTTTTGACAACAAATTCTATAGAAATAATGTCAGAAAAGTTCACACTAAATTTAGAGTAGTCATTAAATCGACTATTGGTAAGGTCGAATGTGTTAAAAACATGATACTTCCTAAGAAATACTGAAATGTGAAGTAAATAATACAAAAATAATAATCCTTTTTAACTAGCTGTACAAAATATGACGTGATACTACCTTAGAAATATCAAAATGTTACCTTAAACAAAAAATCACAAAATTCTTACGTAGAAATACCAAAATTATTATACATACATTTTAATTTTTATGAACGTGTACAAAAAATTAAATTATGCTGCTCGTACCCAAGAAAAACCTGAATGTGATTTTAAAAAATGTGTAAATAAAAACTTTTCTTAAACTAGCTGTACAAAAAAACACAATGTATCTTGTCTGTATCTTGCTTACTTGCATTAAGCACCGCTCTCTACCTGTATAGAAGGCACGACCAAGACAAACCTCAGAGTCTTGATTCAGCAAGAAGGTCTAACCTACTGATGTCGATGAGCCATTTATTCACCAGAATCCACGTGCAACTTAGCTTGACGAGCCATCAAGTCAAAGAAGATCTTGACACATATGCTACTCATGTGAGGTCAAAACATATTTCTTATCTTCAAAAGTCCCGTAAAGAGCAGCAACAATATTACTACCCCTAATCAAAACCCCATCCCATTTTTTGTCACTCTATACCAGTGGTTCCCAAACTATTTCGGTCGTGGAACCCTAAAATGTTTTGCCAATGATTGCGGAACCCTAAATATTAAAAAAAAACGAATTTTCATAATTTAATGATATATTACATAAAACAAGTACTATTTTTATATATCAGATTTAATTGAATAAGATAAAACTTAAAAAAGCGAATTCATGGAAATAATTTATAAAAATACAAAACATAAACCAAAATAAATGAAAAATCTTTAATGCAAAGAATGCAGCTGCTTTTTTGATTCTATTATTCTCCTAAAATTGGGCGCTATGTTTGATAATTGAACTCTCATATCAGGTGCAGCATCAAGTTTGTTCCGATATTTGGTTTTTGTCGCAACATATTTGGAAAACCCAGCTTCACACAAATAAGTGGTTGCAAACGGCAAAAGAATTCGAATAGCCTGTTTTGACAAATTTGGATATTCATCGAATACATCATACCAGAATATTGTTACTGAAACGGTTGCGAATTTGGCTTTTAATTGTGTATCCGAACTCAATTCAATCAAACTTTCATAATCCATGGAATGAAGTTCTTTTGGTTTTTCTTTTATTTTGAAAGGATTTTGTACCCAGTAATTATCTTGATTCTGTAGGCTTGGAAAGTAATCACTGAGTGATTGCTGTAAACTGGACAGATGTGTTTTTATACCATCACGAATTTCCATGTCAAAATCGACTTCAGATTCTTCAAGAAAATCATTAAGAGTCTGGAAACACTCGAAGTTATTTTTCTCCACAGCTGATATCCAATATTGTATTTTTCTTGAAAAGGCAACCAATTTATCTTTTGCTTGTAATATGTTGACTTGTTTTCCTTGCAGAGCCAAACATACTTCGTTCAATTTTCCAAATATATCAGCAAGGTATGCAAGTGTAGATAGCCATGTCATGTTATTTAATCTGTCTGATAATTCGAATTTATGACCAATAAAATATGCTAACAGTTCCTTTCGCAATTCAAATATTCGCACAAGAATTTTACCACGTGATAGCCATCTAACTTCCGTATGAAGAAGTAAAGTGGTGTGAAGGCTTCCCATATCTTCGCACATGGCTGTGAAAATACGTGATTGCAATGGTTTACTTTTAATAAAATTTATAATCTTCACTGCTTCGTCTAGAACAGATTTAAATGTCACTGAAATCCTTTTTGTTACTAATGCATATCTGTGAAGAATGCAATGAGTACTGTTACAGTTTTTTGCAACATTTTTAATCCGTGCTACAACACCACTCACTTTCCCTGTCATTGCTTTTGCTCCATCGCTGCAAACTTCAATACATTTTCCCCAGTTTATTTCATGCGTTGTCATAAAATTATCAATGCAGTTGAATATCTTCTCCCCCGTGGCGTTTATTTTCGCATCTTCACATAAAAGCAAATCTTCTTCAATTTTTTTATTAAAATCATACCGAACAAAAACAAGCAAAATTGCTAACCCAGAAACGTCTGTGGACTCATCTAGTTGTAATACATAAGCGTTACACGCCTGCAACCGTGAAATAAGTTCTATTTTAATGTCATCGGCAATATCGTTAATACGCCTCTTAACAGTATTGTTAGAAAGAGACACGCTGTCAACTTTTTTACTATACTCTTCGCCCAATACACAAGAAACGATATCTTGAACACAGGGTTTAATAAGTGATTCACCAATAACATGTGCCTCGCCTGCAAGAGCAATTCGGTAAGATACTTTATAAGACGCTTCCGTAATCTTTTGATTATCTGTTTTGAATTTTTGTACCATAAAACTCTTGCAATTATTATGGCTTTCAAGTTTTCTTTCAAAAAAAGAAATATCTTTGCCTTTATCTGTTGGGTGATTTGTTTCCAAATGTCTCTGTAGTTTTGCTGGTGCTAAGGAGCTATTTGCCAATATTTTGTTGCAAAGTAAACAAACCGCATCTGGAGCCTCCTCGTCACCAGTACTAGTAAATCCAAACGACAGGTAACTAGAATCATATTTACGTCTTTTCGTTGATACCACCTGTTTAAAATTGGAAGATGGCAGAGTTGGAAGATAAGGCTGTAGCTGTACGGAACTGGAAGTTGATGGCATTGCGGGTTCCAGAATGCCTGTATCTGTAGATTCTGAGATTTCTGCACTACTACTAACAACGTCATTTTTCTTTAACGACCCATATTTTAACCATCGATCCATTATAAGGGCAATTCTTGTTTATAGAAACAAAAATGGTAAATATATTACATACTATAATAAATAAATTATAAAAACTATTTATAGTCCTACCTGATTTATAAAAGCACAAGAGGAATAAAAAAAAATTACTTTTGTTTACTTAAAAAAATTCACTTAAAAAAAGTAACAGCCTTACGATCAGACTACGAAAATTAACTGATTTCTACAGAACCGTTCGCTGACTGGGTGTTACCAATTCAATATTTTTTAAATCAGCGTGTGCCGTTTCCTATGCACACTAGATTAGTTTTTAAAAATGAAAATCGGGTTAAGCGGTATCTACACGATACAACGGCTGTTCCAACGGTTGGTACAATCTTGCGACGATTGTATTGTGTGGACGCTGTGTCGAATGGAAGAAATCGCCAATTTACGGTCGTACGTATAACACAGATTGGTACAGCCGTTGAATCGTGTAGATACCGCTTAAGAGTCACGAGTCAAACGGAAATATTTTCTATATGCTCTAAAAATGTAAGTCCCCAAGTATCATAGAATTTAAAATAGGGTAAATGCTCCCGATTGGCGACTGAAAGTGGAAAATTCATTTATATGGAAAAATGTGCTAATTTTTTAAAAAATCTTCATAATTTTTTTTAAGTAAAAATTTTTGTAAAACTGGTAAGCAATTCTTTTGTTATTTAATTGTTTGTTTAGTTTGTTATGCTTTGCATGGTGTCCTATAAAAGTGCGTACACTTATCAATTTCTCCAAACCCAACTAAAAAATCATATAAGAGGTGAGATGTCCACTTGTCTGGCAACTATCTGCAGACTGCCATGTGGGTATGACGTGTTATGGGAGTGCGCACACTAGTCGATCAAATAGTTTGCCAAACGTGAGCCATGATAATTTGCAAACAATATCGAACATAAACTCGCTTACTCAGCGAGAGTGAAACATTATTGTATAGGTTTGTTTATTGTGTTTTTTGTTTATGCTTGTGTTTTCAGTCGCCATTTTTAAAAATTTTAAATTACATTTGGTGGTCGAATGTAAACTTTCCGAAAAAATGCTTGTTTTTTTAATAAAATAAAATTTGTCACGCGGAACCCCTAAATTATTTCGTGGAACCCCAGGGTTCCGCGGAACACACTTTGGGAAACACTGCTCTATACTATCAAAATGTAAGAGGATTACGCACTAAAATCTCTACAATGTTTCTTAATTCCCTTAAGCTTCCCTACGACATATTTGCCCTTACTAAGACCAATGTTACGCCCGACTTCAAGGATACTGAGGTCTTTGCGTCTTTGCGGTTTCGTGGTTTTCAGAGACGATGGTCTCGACAAAGATGATCTCTCCTCAGGTGGTGGTATCCTTCTTGCTATTCACATTCGCTTCGATCAAACCAATTTAAAAAATTCCAACACTTCTTTGAATTTATATGTGCCAAAGTTTGCATCGCGAAATGAAATATATTCATTATCTGCTGTTATATTCACCCGTCTCAACCAGAGAATGGTTATCAGCTTGCAGTAGACGCAATAGATTCACTTTTGGATCTTATAGATCCATTTGACACCGTTATATTTCTGGGGGACTTTAACCTTCCAACCTTCAATGGGTCCCATATGATGACAAATCCTACTATTTTTCTTTAAATCCTACCTCTGAAAAATAAATTCTGTTCACTAGCTGTATTTCAGACTGCGATCTTAACCAGTTGAGCGGAGTTACTAACAATTTAGGTAGAAAACTTGACCTAATTTTTCTTCGAATTCAGATAACTATGTAGTCTCCGCAAGTTACCATTTTCTTTCAACACTCGATCAGTACCATTCACACCTATCCCTTACCTTATCTAATAACATTAATATCGAAAATACACACTTCGAGCACTCGTACAGCTCAACTTTCGGAAAACTGATTTTGTTAAATTAGAAATTTTATTTAGTAGAATCAATTTCCAATATCTTTTCGATAATACTCATGAAAGCGTTGATATTGCAGTTGATCACTTTTACGACATAATTTTCGACTGTGTACTCCGTAACAAAAGAATCAAACTTTTGAGCGCAGATTTAATTTAACCCTCTTATCTTGATCTCAAAAATTATATTCACGCCTATTAACTTTTTTCCGCATTCTGTCAAACGCTATACGAGTCTTATCTCACTTATATTCAAACTAAATTGTAGTCGGATCTTAAAAGCTTCTAAAAGTTCATTATTATCAAAAGAAAATCTGACAGCTACCCATCTACCCCATATATTTTGAGACTTCTCCTCAGACAACCCGGAAAAAATTGCAGACCTATTTGCAAATTGTTTCAGTCAGTCATACACAAATGATAACGATGAACTAGACTACGAATATTTTTTTTTTTAGGAGCTGTCCTCAAACGCCGCTGCCTTCTGTTGATATTACACTTGCTGGTGTGTAAGAAAAGATAAATAATCTAAAGGACAATTATTCTCCTGGACCCAATGGTTTGCCTGCTATTGACATCAAAAAATTCGAGAACTTGTAGGCTCATCCCCTATTGGCTATTTTTCAACTTTCTATCGCTGATTCAGTTTTTTCTAAGTTATGGTAGAGTTCGCACATAATACCTCTACATAAAAAAAGGACCTAGAAATGATATTTCCAATTACAGACCTATTGCAAAACTGTCATACACTCCTAGAGTTGTGTAAGGTATTATCTATGACATTCTCTTTTTCCTTTAAAAATATATATTTCCTCCTAGTCAACACGGCTTACTCAAGGGAAGATCGACTACCACAAACCTTACTGAATTTGTTTCAAACACTTTATGCTCGTTGGAAAGCGTGTACGAAGTTGATGTAGTTTCTACCAACTTTAGTAAAGCGTTCGACCAAATCTCACACAGTGTCATCCTTCTTAAGCTTAAAGCCTTTGGTTTTCCATCACTGTTTATATCATGGATTAAGTCATATTTCGAAGAACGCCGTTACAATGTTATTTTTAGATTTTCCAATTCAGAGTATTTTACAGCTACCGTTGGTGTCCCACAGGGCAGTCACCTTGGTCCTTTGTTGTTCGTCTTAAAAATCTCTTTTGTAGATGAATCATCAAAGATTCCAATCACTCTGTGTATGCTGATGATATGAAAATCTATCGGCGCATACAAACCCACGCCGATTCAATATATAAAGCAGTTACATATTCACGCAGGCGTCTCCAGCTTCCCTTGGAAACTTATTACTTTCTCGGCAAGCCAGTTCCTCTTGTTAGTTATTTACGGGACTTAAAATTATGTGACAAGGAACTTAATTTTAGGTTTCATATGGATAACATCATTAGTAAAGCCAACTCTTAACTGATTTTTGTAAAATAGTGGTCCAGAGAGTTTTCCAACCCTTACGTGACTAACTGCATCTTTATGTATAACAGAACGAAGGCTGAACGTTGTGAAAGAAGCAAGCAACAATATTTTTTGATATTGAAAAATGTATTGCTTACTGTATCTCACACCACGTTCAGCCTTCGTTTCGTTATTCATAAAGATGCAGTAAATCTCTCTATCTTGCTTTTGTTAGACCCATCCTCGAATATGCCAGCCAGGATTTGTCTCTGATCTACAACATCCATTCTGTCCGAATTGAAGCCATTCAACGAAGATTCATTCTGTTCATTCGGTGTTCTTAGCGGTCTTCCCGGTTCTGACAGTTTTAACGTACCTCCTCATGCAGACCGCCTGAAGTTGATTAACATGCAATATCTTGCAAAACGAAAGGAAGTTGCCGATGTACTCTTCATTCATCAACTTGTATGCGGAATCCTTAACTGCCCAGCACTACTCCAATTAATGTCCTTACCAACCCACGTAAGTTTCGGTCTATTCCTCTCTATGGATAAACCCGTGTGGCGTTAAAACGCCAAAATCAAACATACCTAGATTTTATTTTAAGCTAGATAGATTTTCAACTGATCAAAATTGAAATGAAATTAATTTTGGCCGTTTTGCAATATACTCGGTATTTTAAATTTTTGTATAAATTTTTAAAAATTAAAAAATTTTCCGATCAACTGTTTAGAAATTTTTTTTTAACTGTACTAAATCATTCCAGTATCAGTTTGATATTGAATATATCAATTCATAGTTTTAGCCAGTGGTGCCAACTACACGGAAATTACTGATTTTTACGGATATTTAAGCCTTGCACATATAAACGGACAACACTGGCTAAATAAGGTAAATCTACGAATTTTTAGAATATCACACAGAATTTTCGTAGATTTCGCTTTTATTCCAAAAATTTTGGAATGGCAAAAAAAATGTATTCATCACTAAAAAATTTATTTAAATAAGGTCTGTTTGCTTAGTTTTCTGGTAAAAAAATTAAAAGCGCCAAAAGTAATAAAATTGAGAGAGAATTAACGCTTTTCTGGTAAAATAATGAAAAATGTCAAATACGCCAGTTAAACATAAGAAAATCTAAAAAAACAGCTACTATACATACACAGCTACCATTTGACAGTTTTCATCTGTTTACAACATGAAATTCTTCTTGTAAAAACTTTAAAAAACTTGAACGGAGAGAAAATGTGATATCCTCTCTATTAACTACACAATTCTCTCGAAAATATTTCGTTTGCATTCGACTACGCGAGCACACCTATAATTGGTTAAAACTTGGCGCTTATCAACACTTGCAAATAAAAGAACTGTTTTTAGGAATCTAATTTCGAAGTGAGCCAGTGAGCAGCTCACTGAGTATCACTGAGCTGAGGCGAGTGTATAAAGCTTAATCCATTAATTCTCACTACCAGAACTCGTTGAGTTTATTTTTAGAAATTTTCGGCATTAGTTTGTATTAATGTTAGACGGAAAACTCTGAAGTTTAAGAAAAAATTCAAAGGATTTGGGTGTGGAGAAGTGTGTAAACGTATAAGATCATAACCGTATAAGGAGTCTGTGAATTCAGAAATAAAAAAAAAATAAAAACTAGAAAAAATTAGAAATTGGAAAACTTTCATTTCATAGCGCAGCCGTTTAACTCTAACCTAATGCATCTATTTAAATTACATTTTCTTTCTTCTTGATGTTTATGAAAAAAAAGTGAAATTTTCCACTTTTATTTGAAATACTGCACTTAAAACTGGCTGGAAAAAATAAACAAAAAGGCTTTAAAGGTAAATCTTAGAATTTCCATGGAAAAATCATATTTTTTGCTTTCTCACACTATTGGGGAAGCAAAAGCTTTACAGTGGCTGCGATTTTGGAAAATGCTTTCATCGCGCACATATCATACGTTGTCATTAATGGATTAAAACAAACTTAAAGTGCCTGTAAAATGTATTTCAATGTTATTGTATTTATAATGATTACAGATTTAAAAATCTAATGTTCCTTTAAAATGAATAAAAGTTACATTTTATGTTATGTTTTTAAGTTTTAGTTATACAGCCCTATTCTGGCAGGTTAACTAAGCTTACTACATTAACAAAATAGTTAATATTAACAATTTGTTAAGGTTTCGCATTCTGCTGCAAAAAAAGTTTCTTTAAAAGCTCTTTTCCTTACAATTTTGTTAATAACAGAAAGAGTCTTAACAACGAATGAAATGTATGTGCTTTGATAGAAAATTTTTGTAAAAATAATAAAAAAAATTAAAATTATAACATAATATTGAGTATAAAGACATTAAACTGAAAAATGGAAAAGTTTTTTTACTTATTTTAAGTGTTGATAATGAAATTTTTCAGTATCCGTGGCAAATTTTTCAAGCGCTTGCAAAGTCACAAGCTGCACTCGAAGCATCTGTTTATATCGCGCATCTTTTCTTTCAATAGTCATATCGATTTTCACTATGCATGGTGAACTTTAAAAGCTTTTTAAGCTGTTATGTTGTTAATGATTTTTAAGAATACCAACATTTACATAACATAACAATCAGCTTAACAAGAGCTCCTTAACTATTTCTTGTTAAGCTAACAACCAGAATAGGGCTGATAGTATCATAACTAAAAGTAATAGTTGTTAACTATTTTTACATTTAGTTATGTTTTACGTTGTTTGTAACTATTATAAAATTTATAAATAAGCAATGAATACTGTCCAAACATTTAATCGAAACTGTGTTTTTTAGCTTTTCAAAATCTTCTGCAATATTTTGTAATGTAAAACAAGACATAACTACTTTGAAACTTCATTATTATGTCTTCCAAAAAATTCGTTTCTAAGGTTTGTTTCTAAAAAATTAGTTTCTTTCAAAAAATGAAAGTTTGACGCAGAAGCGTCCTAGAAATAGTGCAAACGATTTTATGATAATGGTAAATTAATTTATGTATAAATTACTAATATTAATAAAATCAAAATATTTTTCTTAGATGCGTTAAAATTTCTTATTTTGTTCGCCTTGCAAGTGAAGATAATTTGAAGATTCGCTTTATCTTAATATGAAGCTGTCTCAATATGAAGTTTACTGTTTGATGAGATTGTGCGAAAACATACCAAACAAAAATTTTGTAGAAAATATTGATTTTTAAATGATTTAAATACAAATTCTAAATGTTTGATAGTTTAAATCATACTTGATTTGAAATACAAATTCTAGTTGTTTGATAGTTAAGAAATAGTGCACACAATTTGATGATAGTGGTAAATGAATTTATGTAAAAATTGCTTATATTAATATAGTCAAAATGTTTTTCTTAGGTGCGTTAAAATTCCTTATTTTGTTCGCCTTGCAAGTGAAGATAATTTGAAGATTCGCCAAAATTCAAAGTTTCTCTTCGATAATATCATTAAATAATAAATTTTTAAAAAGTTTTAGTTATTTTAAAAGTTTAGTTACAGCCCTATTCTGGCAGCTTAACTAAGCTCACCACATTAACAAAATAGTTAATATTAACAATTTGTTAAGGTTTCGTATTCTGCTGCAAATTTAAAGCTCTTTTCCTTACAATTTTGTTAATAACAGAAAGAGTCTTAACAACGAATGAAATGTATGTGCTTAGATAGAAAATTGTTGTGAAAATAATAAAAAAATACAAATTATAATATAATATTGAGTTTAAATACATTAAACTGAAAAATGGAAGAATTTTTTACTTGTTTTAAGTGTTGATAATGAAATCTTTCAGTAGCCGTGGCAAATTTTTCAAGCGCTTGCAAAGTCACAAGCTGCACTCGAAGCATCTGTTTATATAGCGCATCTCTTCTTTCAATAGGCATATCGATTTTCACCATGCATGGTGAACTTTAAAAGCTTTTTAAGATTTTATGTTGTTAATGATTTTTAAGAATACCAACATTTACATAACATAACAAGCAGCTTAGGGGTCGTCCATAAACTACGTTACCAATTTAGGGGGAGGGAGGGGTTTTGAAATGCACTACGATAAGTAGTGGTAGGAGAGGGAGGTGTTTAGATATTGTAACGTTACCAAAAGTCGAAAAAATCGACGAAAAACCTCTAATTAATAACACAATCATTTCACAAATTTTTAACCTTACATGTTTATGTTTGATCGTCTAAATTGATGGTTAACTTTTGTTTCAACGATTTCTTCCACCACCTTTTCCCTCGACACAGGAACCTTTTGGTATTCCTTCACCATCTCAGCACACGTCTGAAAAATTTGGGTCTTTGCTTTTTCGACAGGCTTTGACGTTAAGGCTTGAATGTTCTTGATCAAAGGAGATACCGTATGACATGTACTGTCCTTCTCAGAAAGAAGAAATCGGTTCAAGGTCGTGTCCTACCTGCGGCTTGTATTTCGTTTTTAAAACTTCTATGAATTGCCATAAGTTTGTATTATATCGTTTACAATATATCGGAATAAAAAATACTATTTAAATAAATCAATTTTCAGAAAGCATTTACACAAAAACACAGAACTTGGTGCAGCTCGGGTGCAGCCTTTAAGGGTACTCTGTCAAAGACCAGGTGAATTTCTTTGCGTTAGAAATGAGGATTCACCAATGGGTCGACATAGAATCCGATGAAAAGTTCTATTTTGAAGAATCCTCAACAAAGCTACCAGCTTCTTCTATCCCAGCGATTGAGAGCGTCGAATCTTGGATCGCAGATGGAATAGCTTTTACAGATGATATTAATTATTGATTGTTTTCCAATTGTTCCTTTAATGTCTCTAGTCATACTAGTCACTAATACTAGTGAAAATTGTCAGAGCTAGTCAAAATATATAATCATACGAATGAGTTAATTTCATATGTCACGTTACTTTAGGGGGAGGGGTTTTGAAAAGCACTACGAAAAGTAACGCAGGGGGAGGGGGGTTAAAAAAAACCGGAAAATCAGTAACGTAGTTTATGGACGACCCCTTAACAAGAGCTCCTTAACTATTTCTTGTTAAGCTAACAACCAGAATAGGGCTGTTAGTCACGGTTGCATTTTCTGTGGAAATGCCCACACTGTGCCCACCAAGGTTGCCAGTATTGTGGGAAAAATCCCATTCGTGGTAATTTTTAATTGGTCTTGGGAATTTTTTTTGTTGGGAATTCCCATGGTATTTTTCAATTCAGCGTGGTATTTTTTAATTGCATGGGAATTTGGGAATTTTTTCTTAAAAAGTTTTTTTTCACTTTTATTAAGTTTTCACTTTTATTAAGCAAAATCTTAATCATAGTATTAGATGATCGACGTATATATACAGTAGAGTAAAGCTATAAGTTTACGCTGTACATTTCTTCAAACTTAATGAATAAATTACATATTTGTTTTAAGAACAAGTTGACATCACAAAATTGCATAAAAACGAATTGCGCATTCTTTTCTGAAAAAATTCTAAACGTAAAATTCTGATCTTTCTGAAAATTCCACATTTCTGCATGCAAGCGTTAAACTTACAAAAATTATTTTAAAAGTCCAAAAAAAGTGAAATTTATAAGACTACCAAAACAATAATAGACAATATTTGCAAGTTTACTTATCGAATCCAATAATCAGCAATTATCTTTTAAAATCAAAATAAAATAACAGTTGCCATATAAAATTTATATATATTTTATTTTGCTTATTTTTTATTATATTATTTTTATAAGCATACTATCGTTTCAGAAATTATTAAATGGATACATACAAATAAAATTCACGATCTCAAATATAAGACGAAAATATGTGATGTGTGTAACAATTAACTTTATGTGAAACAATTTGTATGTTCCCAACTAGAACTGATGGTCCATATTTGGGTTGCAGCGACGTCGTAGCGTTTATTTTTGTGTCAACATTGACATGATGTCAATACATTGGTTACGTTACAGAGATCACTATTTTTTGAAAGTGGTGCAACACAATGCCGACATTGTTTTAGTAAAAATTACTTTGAAGTTACTTATTACATTTTAGTATAAATGCATTACAGAGTTGCCAATTTTGTTTACAGCCATAATTATTTTAAATTATTTTATAATTAGAATTTATAAAAAATATAAGAGTACAACATAATATTAGGTGTTTTGGATATTTTTTGGAGCTAAATGTAGATGGGAAAGAAGATTTTCGGTAAAAAACAGCCAAAACTTCTTAAAAATTTAAGCGCAATAATAATTCAGAAAATTTTGTAATAATTTCATATATTAATAGAAAATGTTTTAAAAAGTTTTGTGAAGAAAGTATTGTACACAAATTTCAGTAATAGTTTTTAATGTAAGCAATCAATAAAACATAGTTGAAAAGCTTAACAATACAATATAAAAGCAATTTCATGTTTATTGTTAGGAAAATATAATAATAATTTGCGGCCACCATTTTAAATAGAAAGAGCCTACACTTGGGTCGCAATTATCTAATCGTTACAATATGATAACATCTTAAGTTATTATTCCATAGTTGAGTGATGCATTTTTTAAAGGTAAAACTTGATAAATCGTTACAGCATTCCGTGACCTAGTGGAAAAATAGTATTAAAAAGGAAAGTCACATTGAAGGCTTTATTTAAGAATAGGAATTTTTACAAATAGGAATTTTTACAAACTTTTCCCATATATCCAAATCAGTATCTCTGCAACGTCGTCATGTAAAAAATGTATATTAAGTAACCTGTGATCGCAAAATTCTACTTGGGTTATTTATTTGTTATAGTTTTGAAACAAAGACAATAAATGCAAAATTTTTAACTATCGACGTGTCTATTCATTTCTGCTTATTTAAATGCAAAAATTTCTGGTATTTCTAAACTTTTTAAAATTTCTTATACATATGGGATTTTTCGTGGTATTTTTTAATACGTATGGAATTTTTTGTGGGATTTTTAAATGCATATGGGATTTTTGGTGGTATTTTTAAAACGCGTGGTATTTTTGTGGTAATTTTAAATGATCGTGGGATTTTTTTTGGTATTTTTTAATTGCTGTGGGAATTTTTTTTGTTTACCTTTACCATGGGAATTTCGGTGGTATTTAATTTATGTGACTTTCGGAAAAAGGTAATTTTCGTGGGAATTGTTACGAATTTTGGCTGGCAACCTTGGTGCCCACACGTATTCATATGTCACAATAATTTGTATAAATTATATCTTCTTCAACAAAAATTACAGCTCTTTTCTTTACGTACTACCATGTTCACGTGTATTTAAGAATTTAAAAAAAAAAATCACATAATCAAACTACACGTGAAGTTGCATGGTTCACTTGTTTATATGTTTAAAAATTCACGAATTTATCGTTTTTATGCATCTAAGTTGATTCCAAAAGATTTGAAGTGTGTATAAAGTATGGACACACAAAAGCATGAATAAAAATCTTTTAAACAACTTTTAAAAAGGTTTGTCAGATTGCTTCATTGAAATATGTTATATTGGAAAAGATTTAAATATATCACACAGTGTTATTTGTTACTTGTATTATTGTCACAAAATTAAATAAAAACTAACCCGAGAAACACTTTGTGTCCCTACCAAACTACTCGGGCACAAAAGTACAGAGTATCGGACTCAATTTTATTTTTAAAAGCTACGAGTAGTAACGAAAAACTGCGAAGTTTATGAAAAAAAATAATCGCACATTGACATTAAGCCGAATGGAATCGAGCTTCAGCGAACAGGACCCGAGAAAAAAATTGATATATTCTGTCAATAAAGTAGCTGATATGTATCGAAACTGGCCTGAGTCTTAACTATAATGTACCCGAAACATGCCCAACAAGTGCCTTGAAAGGCACCTGAAAAAGAACTGTTGTAAGTCTGTATTATGTCAATAAAGTGTTGAAAAACAAGCGACTATTTTCGGACACAATCAATTGACGAGTGCCCGAATCGGTTTTCATTCGTACATTGTGCCTGCCCAAGGTGTTCCAGAAGTCGGACATTTACCGACACGTTCACCGTACATATATCAGATACTTTATTGACACAAAATATGAAATTGTTTCTCGGGTAAGGATACTATTTTTTTTAATATTTTGCCAATAAGTAAATGTTATACAATATTAAAGTGGTCACTATTTGTGTTTATATTTATTCAAAACTTTCAATTTCTACCAATGATTTTGGAAACTTTGATTGCAAAAATTTTTAAGAACTTTTATGTAAAATACTCAGGGAACACATTTTTTAGACATTTATTTATTTTAGTTTGTTAATAAATTTTTCATTTATTTTAAAATGATTAGTCTTTAAAATAAGGCAAATAAAGTTACGAACTCATATTAATATAAATAAATTCATTTTTAGGTTTGAAAAAACTTGTATTTACTCGAAATTCAATAAAGTCAAAATACTGTTTCGTTAACCTTCGTATACACTTGCCAAATAGTGTATGTACATTAGACCGTTCCAATTTTTTTGACTTTTTTCCAAAATTTCCCGGAACAATTTGATTTCTGATTCTACTCTTAAAAACATGAATTCTGGTATATAGCACTTTAATATTTTAAAATTTAGGCTAAAAGGTTTTTTGCTAAAACTGCATTATTTGGAAAAAAAAAGAAATTGCTTCTTCAGTATTTTTCATATAACTAAGAAACTAATGAAATACTTTTTATCAAATTAAACTTGTATGAAAGCTAATAAAATTTGCCATCTTATGCTATAAGAAAAATTGCATTTTGTTCAGCACATTTTTTTTAATAAACTCTGCAAAATGAAATTTTGATTAAAATTTGTTAACTTCAACTCACATTACCCCGCGTTAAAACAGTAATGGAATTTCGTCCAAAGGAATAAATTTTTGATTATATAAATTTCGTATTTTGAGGAATTTGAGAGCAACAATTTTTATGTATAACTCGAAGATTTGTGGTACGGTATTTTTTCCAAAAAGCAACAGAACTGCACAGTGAATTTTTTCGAAAAATATTAAATTTTATTTATACGTATTTATAGCGTAGCTACATACGTATTTATGTTAATAAGAAAAAAATAATACGACATTAGTTTAAATTGCGAAGTATCTTACGTTTTCTGTTGTTCGGATGATTTTTATGATTGTAATGTTCAATTACTTGAATAACACCATTTTGCTGTTCTGGATCCATTGTCCACGTATTATTTATCATTTTTAGAAGCCCTGCGTTTCTTTCTGCTGGATCGTTAAATATAGTTAAATTTTTAATAATTTTGTAATTTCCAAAAAATGTGCATTCGTACTCCACAAGGAAGGATGCATCTCAATAAATTCCTTAGAAGATGAAATATTGAAAAACTGCATAGTATAGTAGAGCCAGCGAAGGTCTCAAAAGCCAACTCATAGCAACAAAGCTGTATAACAACAAAAAAAATAACAGTAGAATGCAATACAATAGGGCAGTTCACGATCTTATTTGCACCAGATTGCAAAATTATGCAATTGCAAACATTTGCAATCAATTGTGAACAGCTCTTTTTGGATTACTCTGCAACACTTCTGGCAAAATTAATACACAGCTGATTTATAAAAGAAACTAAAAAAAAAATTACTTTGTGAAGTAATAATTTCTTATATTTTGTTTAAATCTGCAATTTTATGCCGAGAAAAAGTGAAAAAGAGGCAATAATAGACTATTTTGGTTTCTCACACAAAATTAATTTGTCAACACTTTCCGGCCATTAGCTGATTGTTCGATTGAGCTTGCAATCCAGTGTTGCACATGCGTAGCATTTGTAAGCTACAGGTTTTTAGTGTTGCATTGCTGCAAGAATGTAGCAAGTGCAAATCTGTATATTTTGTTGGTGTAGTGCAAATATATGCAATAATATTTTGCAAATGCACTCATGCAAGACCATTTGCACTAGATCGTGAACTCCACTAATGTATCGCAGTGCTGATAGCATACCTGGGCTATTCACAATCCAGTGCAAATGGTCTTGCATCATATCATTTGCAAAATGGTAGAATATATATTTACTCTACACTAAGGAATTAAGAAGGAATGCATTTACAAAGCTATTGCATATATACAACACTAAAACCCATAGCTAAGATTTACTTCACATTGCAATACTAAATTGCAAACTGACAGCTGATTATAAAAAAAGTAAAGGCGAGAAAAGCTTTATCGGTAAAAGTAAAAATACAAAAAAAAACAAATATATTGTGCTTAAAGATTTGTTCGACATGAAATTGAGTTAAGGAAAATTTACAGAGAAAAACAATATTGCTTTTCATCAATAAGCTGTGAATTTAATGTTTTGCAACAAATGTAGCAAATTATAGCAAAAATACCGTTCACAATTGATAAAAATTTTTTAAAATTTTTTACAAATGCACAAATTTCCAAAACGTGAATTGCTTTTGATATATGGCTGTTGTTTGAAGAATGATCATAAGCAGATCAATAGTATAAAATCCGTGGTCACAAGGAAGAATGACTAAACTCAAAATATCGTAAAAAAATTGATACGCCATTTTCTTTATTGCCAATCTTTGGAAGGATGCAGGAAAACACTTCTAACACTTAATAGAGAACCTCTTATGTCAGCACATATTTCGTTTATAACAGTTCATATATTTTGGAAAAAAGGTCGCAGTTTGTGCAATATAAATATCGTTTTTTACGATACTTTGAGTTTACTCATTATTCCTTGTGACCACAGTAATAGTCATTTAAATAATTGCAAATTTGCATAAACAAAGTTTAATATCTTGCAATTAAAGCTAATATCATATGCACATATAACTTTTACATACCTACTAATGTAGCTACGTTAAACAAAAATCAAAATAAAATTTAATATTTTTCGAAAAAATATAATATAAAAATATATATAAAAATATTTATATAAAAAATATAAAAATACTATGCAGTTATGTTGCTTTTTGGAAAAAAACACGGTATCAACAATATTTGAAATATACATCAAAATTATTGCTGTAAAATTCTTCAAAATACAAAATTTACATAATCAAAAACTTCTTCCTCATGCTCTTTAACGCGGGGGGGGAGGGAGTTGAAGCTATCAAATTTTCGAAAAAATTATAGTCAAAATTTCATTTTGCAGAGTTTTTTAAAAAAATGTACTGAACAGAACGCAATTATTCTTATAGCATAAGATGGCAAATTTTATTAGATTTCAAACAATTATAAATTGATAAATATTGTTTCATTAGTTTCTTTAATACTGAAGAAGAAATTTCCAAAGAATAGCCAAAACCCTTTAAGCCGTTTTAACCCTTTAAGCGAGACTATTTACCGTTAGTTAATGTTAAAGTGTTATATACCAAAATTCATGATTTTAAGAGTAGAATCAGAAATCAACTTGTCCCGGGAACTTTTCGAGAAACGTTGAAAAAGTGGGACGGAAAAAGTGCTCTGGCCATTTTAGTATGCTTTAAGTAAAACTTCATCTTAATATGAAGCTGTCTTAATATGAAGTTTACTGTTTGATGAGATTGTGTGAAAACATACCAAACAAAAGTTTTTTAGGAAAGCAAACGTAAGTCGTCGGTCTGACAGACCATCGCGCGAGTATACGAAGGTTTAATAAAAACATTAAGCTAAATACACAATACTAACGAAACGCATACAAGCATGTAAAATATGAGCCAGCTCCTTGTAAGATCTGCAAAAATAAAAAATTCAAATTTAAACTTTATAAGTATCTACCTTGAAACGTGATAATTATTTATACCTACCGAAACTACTGTGACCAAAGAAACACTGAAGTAGTTAAAGCCCGTCACATACATCGGCTTCTGATTCACTTCTATGGCCAGTGCAATAAGTTTCATCAGTTGAGTATTTTCCACAGAATTCGAGGACTGCAGTATGACATCTTCCCAGTTGCACAAATAATACATTGAACTCAAGGCATCGGTCTGAATGAATAAAATTAACTTAGATAATTGAAAAAATTTTTAATCATAAATTTGCCAACGCACAGTAAAAATTAGTTGCGAGCCTAGTTCACCGAAAACCACTAACTCCAAAATTTTTGCAGCAATCCAGCATATGTAGGTGATATTCTCAGAAGACATTCCGAGCTGTATAGAAAGAAATAAAAACAATACTACTATAAAAAATTATTGAATATTAAATTCCTTAAGCTCACCGTCACCGCCTTAAAGCCCAGCACACATAACAAAACCGAACTCATACCCATCATCATAAAGATGCGAAATGAGTACTCAGTCTGAAGCTTCGCAGCAAACTCATTCAACTGCTCGTTACGTTGAATGATTCGCACCAAACTCTGACGGAACTCGTTAAGAATGCGTTCGCTACGACATGAACGCAACAGCGATGCATGTAGTTGTCGGCAGTCTTGCTGCAGCAGGATGTATCGTGCATTCAGATGCAAGATGATAGTGGCCAAAAGATTAGACTCGGCAACAACGCACGAAACTACAACCACGCCTAACCACAAATTAACAAACAGCGTCGGTATATAAATAGCCACCTGGGTATAGTCGTAGGGGAAAAGCATCTTGAAGGGCAGCAAACGCCGATTTGTAAAAAATCCAACTACTGGGATGGCGAAGTATGAGAACAACGTGCCAATGTATGAGTAAGAATAGAGCACGGTAGGCAGCATACTGCGCTTGATCTTACGGTGCATCTTGTAATTGAAGTCTCTATAGATCAATTGAAAAAAACAACCACGAGATAATTCTGAAATTATGAAGTTGAGCCAACTTATCCCCTCAACACTCACCTCTCAATGAAGATCTTGGCATAGAATTCTTTGAGAAACTCTTTGAATGCTTTCTTGCGCAATGCCATGCCAAAAATGCGACAATGCAATTCAATAAGTATCAAATAAGTGGCTAGGCCTTCCAGCATTGTGCCGATATCGTGGAAATAGTATACAACATAGTAGCATTCAGCGAAATTGCACAGTACGAGCATGACAAAGCCAGCTATGACCATGAAATTATCAACTCTACGTCTAATCCATGTAGCATCATCCTCCAAGGGCCAGCTGATGTTGAGAAAGAAGAGCTGAATTTGCCAGGCAATAGGTGCCATCCGACCATCTGACAGTCGCGGTCGAAAGTACATGAGATTGCAGATATAAAGTTCGTACCTGAAGTAGTAATAAAAATATCCTCAATGAAGTCTGAATACTGAAATATGAATAAGAAATAAACTGTAAATTATGAGAGCTTAAACCATTCATAGATGGCTTGAGTAATTTAAATCAAAACAAAACAACAATTTGTGCTTATTTTTTCAAAGAAAAAAAAAACTCTTTAAATAAAAAACAATAATTACCTTTTTTTCAATTCAATTCAACTTAATCAATTTATCCATCTTGCTAGAAAAAAAAAACAAAAATAATCCTTATAGCTTAATCTTTGAAAGAATAACGGTCTATTGCTATTTTGCTATTAATTTCTTAAGCTTTCGAGAAATTTATGAACAAGCAACAAAATAAGTTTTTCTGTAATAATGGCTACAGACCGAATCATAGTTGCATTACAGCTCTTAGAGATTGAAACACAAGATATTAAATTAAGTTTTGACGCCAGCAAAGTAACTTTCTGACCCTACTTCAGTGGTTAAGTATGTAAAGCATTTGATACAGTTGACCACGTTATTTTGTATTCAAAGTAGGTAAATATGAAGGGCTCCACGATACTTCTCCCTATTTTTTTGGTGAAATTTTCGGGCTGAAATTTTCAGTATTTGCTTACTTCTTTGGGAACGGCTAAGCACCATATGTTTTTTTATTCACCCTAGTTTACATCAGCACTAGTTAGGGATGCAAAATCGTTCTTAAAAACAAACAAACAAAATATGTTGTCAAACATCGATGTACACTTGACAATTATCGATGTTTAAAAACATTGTTAATAAGACCGATATATCGATGTTTTTACGATTTTTTAATTTTTGTATTGCACCTTGTATTGAAAAAAATTAGTATTACTTCTAAATATTAGTATTACTTTCGTCGATAAATATTAGTATTACTTTTATAGATTACATATTTTTATTTGCATTCTATTATAAAATATGAAAGAACGAATAATTTCTAACAATGTATGGACGTAGAAAAATTTACAAAAACAAAATTTGAAAAAAAGGAATCGACAAAATTTCTGTATTTTGTATGAAAACTTTCTTTTTTTTTGTCAGTTTTCTCCCGACTTCAAAAAACGCGTTTTTTTTTTGTTCATACAAATCACAGTTTTTTTTTAATTTACACAATTTATTATTATTGTTATTTTTTAAATTTTGTGAGAAAAAATCTCGTATTCGTTTTTGTAAACTTGTTTATGTCCGTATTTTGAATGAAGGATTTTTTTTCATATTTGCCGACCTCAAAATTAAGCTTTATAGCAAAAATGAGCATCGATGGCGTCAAACGATTTTTTTTGGTGGTAAAATTCTATAGTTTCTTTATCCTTACTTTATAGCATAATATAATCTGCTGGCATAACTTGATTGTCTTTTACCTATAGACCACCTACCAAAATAATATTTATATCAAAAATAAAGCATGTTTTCCCATTTCATAAATTTAAAACATTTATTTGTCAATTGTTCAAATTGTCAAATTTATCAATTGAAGCATAATCGCGATAACGTTGCAAACGACATTTTTTTAGTGCTTTTTTTTGCGAATACCTGTAAGAATCACTTTCTTATCTTCTATACTATTATATAAAAGGAAACTCACGAATTTGATCCAGAATAAGCTCGGTAACCGCTGAACCGATTTTGATAACTCTTTTTTTATTCGATTCCTATGATAATATAGATTGTTATAGCTTACCAAGGTTTTCGAAAAATGTATTATTTAATTATTGCAAAATCACACATTTTATTTGATGCCTAATTTCAACCAGCAGCGCAATATAACAGCAAACAAAGCTTTTCTCTCTTTGTCGAGAGAGCTTCTCTCAATATAACACGACAGCCATGTTGTGTAGTTAAGCTGCATTTACTGATAACCTTCAGCATGTTTTTGTGTGATTTAAAATAATGTTAATCAGTTGAGAGCGTGTAGAAATTTTTCTCTCTGAGCTAAAACTTCATATGAAAAAAATTTCCAAACATTCTGAAGGTGATCTTAGTGAATCCAGCTTTACTTTCAAGGAGATTCTTGCTTTCATACAGTGTTAATTAGTTCCCTTTGTTAATGTCTTGAAGGGAGTTACCAGAATTTAGTTATCAGCATTAATTATGTTTTGCAGCCTTGCCAGCCAGCTTTTCCCCACTTGAGATTGTGTTAGTCTATCTGTACAAATATATACATATGTAGCGTTGTGGCACTGCACGGATGTTTGACAATCACGCAAGAACCATTGAACAGATTAACACGGTATAAGTATCAAACGATTTGTTATTCCAACTTTATCATAATATGCTATGTTAGATTTGCCACGTCTACTTTCCATGCCCACTTTTTGTAAAAATGCTATATTTCAGACGATTTTGGTCGTATGAGACTAGAAATTGGTAATCTACGTTGTATGGTTACTTTTGCTAACTTTACTAAAAATGGGCATGACCCACTTTAGTTAAGTCCACTTTTCGGGGGATAAGCTTGGAGTAAAGCAAAGCGCACTAGGCTTAAGCTCAATTGAGCTGAAATTCTGGCATTCTATTGTTTCGAGTATGAGATGGTTTCAGTGAAAAAATTTTGCCACACCCCCATTACCGCCCAGAATTAATCAGAAATATTATACTTCGAACGGTTTTGGTTGTATTAGACTAAAATTTGATAATTTAGTTCATACGGCTACTTTCGGCAACTGTACTAAAAATGGCGAATATATAAATTTTATTTTTCGAACAGTATGAAAATTTGTATATAGCAGTAAGGTGGTCTGCCGGGCAATACTGTACATCAATAAGAATGCTGTATATATCAGAAATTTCTGATCGTCATGCATTGATGTTTCAAACGGAAACGTCTAGCATGTGTTTTGTTTGAAGGTCAATTTACACTTTTAAAAATTCACATAATGATCATAAAAAATTCATTGAATTGGGTCAGGACAAATTCTACTATAACTATAACGTTAACTATGAATATATAGATAAGGAAATAGATTAAAACATTGATTTACATAGATAAAACATAGATAAAACGTAGATGTACATAGTATTATATACAAACAGAACTGAGTAAGCAGTTGAGCAGTTTGGGGTATTTTTATCGCATTCCCAAAAAAATTCATCTTTTTTTATTGGGGTGATAGGAGACAACAGGTACATCTGCACTTCTGTTTCGCTTACATTTGCTATTGAAGATGCATCAGAATATTTATTTTTTGTGTTATTGTGTGTTAGCTTTCTGTGGTATTTCCTGATGTCAATTTGTGAATCGGCTAAAAATAAGCGAACGATATCGATGTTTTTCCTTTTCAGGCCGATATATCAACGATGTATCGCTCATAAGAACATCGATGTCAACATTGATTTTTATGAACTATATATCATCGATGACGACACTATCGTTACATCGTTTGCATCCCTAGCACTAGTCAAAATTTTTGGTCGAAATGGGTTCTCCTAATTTTTTTAATTTACTTTTAAAAAATGCTTGAAGTTCTTCCTATTAGACCGCAAAGTATGCCCAAAACTTATAATGGGCTCAAAACTAGTTTCGGAGTTATGGAACTTTAAACGTGTGCACTCCAAGCCCGCGCCATATAAAAAATCATTAGGGGTATTCACACTGACTTGGGTAGTTGGGTATGGGTAGATTGAGTACTTTTGGTTATTGCGAGCACCCTTAATTGCAATTGAGTACTTTGTAGAATAGTTTTGGGCAGTGCTGCATGTTTGTTTGATCTCCCCGGTTTATGTAGATGAGTGACAGCTGGAAAAGAGTTGCCACCATTTTTTGTCATTTTATGCGCGAAAAATTTAGGCCATTGGGTCATGTGAATAAAAAATCAGCAAATGCTTTTACTGAATTTTTCTAGTAAAAAGTATGGATTTAGTGAATAAAAAAAGCTATATAGATAAAGCTTAAAAAGCTTAAAGCTATATAGATATAGATATAAAAAAAGCTATATAGATATAGCTTTTTTTTATTCACTAAATCCATACTTTTTACTAGAAAAATTCAGTAAAAGCATTTGCTGATTTTTTATTCACATGACCCATTAATTGGACGTAAAAAAGTTATTTTATATACGAGTAATTTTTAACGTGAACTTCGCAGCATCTTATCATTTACTAGTAATCCAGAGTAAAACGTTGTCCTGTCACATACCGGCTTACTGCTACATAAGAATTTTCATGCCAATCGAAAAAAATGTCTATTTTTGTAGTGCGACTACGCCGATTTCTAGTTCAGTTTTCGAAAGTAACTATATGCACTAATTTACCAAATTTTAGTTTAATACGACCAACACCGTCTAAAATATAGCATTTTTATTGATTTGTAGGCAGTAAAAGGTTGTTTGACAAAATTTTCCTAAGCTATCTCGTAGGCGAAACAAATCGACTGCCAAAATTTCAGCGCGATCGGCCCAGTAGTCAATTTTAGTGATTTATGAAAAAGTGGGCGTTGCTATAGGCAACCACGCCCATTTTTAGTACTGTTCCCGAATGAAACCATACAAACTAAATTACCAAATTTAAGTCTTATACGACCAAAATCGTCTTAAATAAAGTATTTGTATTGATTTGTGAGCTGTAAAGGGGGGCGTGGACACCCATTTTTAAAACAGTTTTAGACAGTAACCATCCAAACTAAATTACCAAATTGAAGTCTAATACGATCAAAACCGTCCGAAATATAGCATTTTTATTGATTTGAAGGCTGTAAAAGGGGGTGTGGCTTTTTTATTAAGCAAAATATTAACTTTTTAATCGAGATATTAACATATGTTGTAAATTTGGTTGCCTTAGGTGTTACCGTTCCTAAGATCTTAAGAGACACCGCACAAACGATTTTATATATATAGAAGGACGGTTAAAGTAGGCGTGGTAAAATTTATATATCTAATGACCACCACTTGGTCTCACAGCAAATATAAACCAAGTTTCATTATAAAAACATGCACAACTCAGGAGTTTTAATTTCTGAAAAGTAGGCGTAGTTATAGTTCGACCAAGCCTATTTCTTGTTGAATTGTCGATAGTAGCCATACGAACTAAATTACAAAATTTTAGTCCAATACAACCGAATTTGTCTGAAATATAGCGCTTTTATTAACTTGTGGACGGAAATAGGGGGTGTGGCAATATTTTTTGTGTATTATTCGAGATATTAGCCTTGACAACAAATATTGTAAATTTGATGCCCTTAGGTCAATTATTGCCTATTTTTGCAAAAGATGGAAAAGTACTCAATTTGGCAAGAAAACAATCTACCCAAACAAGTCAGGGGGTCAGCTTGAGTAGATTGGTAGATGGGTACTTGGGTAGAATGGTACTTTACAAAAACAAAATGTACGACATTTTCCAATCTACCCAACTACCCAACTACCCAAGTCAGTGTGAATACCCCTATTAACTTTTATACTTAACTAAGTATTAACGCATTATACTTGGGCGAATACAAGCACATATTGAGTTACATGATATTATCCCAACTGAGCAACACGGATTTATGCACGGAAAATCAACCACACTAACAAAAGTCCACGGGCATTTACAGCAATTATTGCTGGCAACAGATTTCCTACACTTAATATAGTTTTATTTCATAAAGCCAAATTCAAAATATTTCACGCTAGAAAAGCGTAAAAACTTTGTCCTACAATTATTGCTCTCGCACTCTCATTAAAAACTCTCTTCTAAAATTATCTCTATCAATCTTCTCTATCGCTTATAAAAAAACGCTATAAATGCGTGAAGTCTCTCAAGTTAATTTTGAACAAAGCAACAATAATAACAACTCTTTATAAAGTCAATCACACAGGGTTGCCGGTTTGGTAATTAATTACCAAATTTGGTAGAAAATTTTTGACTTGGTAATTTGGTACTTTTTTATAGTTTTGGTAACTTTTTCCTTTTAGTTTTTCCAAAAAATTCAAAATAATCAGTTTGTTTGTTTGCAAGATTTATATTGTTTTTTTCCTTATTAAGTTTCCTGAATGTTCTTGAGGTTTATCTTAAAAATTAAAACTACCTTTTTCGATTCCGCGTGAGAAGTTATTCATGATAGGTCTGATTAGGTCTAACCATTTTAGTAAACAAATTTTTTTCATCATTTGTTTTGAAGATAATGGCCTTTAAAAATCATAAATTTTAAAACTTTTTCATAATAAACATATTTTCTACCGTGAATTGTCTAAATCATAAAAATTTTTTTGTCTCTGGAGTTTAGGCATACATTTTACCTTTGCAAATATTGCGGATGTATCCAGATATATTTTGAAATAACGAAAATTGATTACATGAAAAATTTATAGGAAAAATTTCTAAAGTAACTTACTGAAAAATTAGAGTTTTCCAGCTGTTTTAAATTGCTTTGAGTAAATTTAATAAAATTTTCGTTTCTTTCACAGTATATTTTTTAAAGCGTAAAAAGATATCAGCAAAAGCTTTAAATACTATCCAATAGTTTGTGCTTAGGAGCAGTTATTGGAAAAAGAACTGTATATCATATTTGTTCATAAATCCTTAACTTGAGGTGATGGCGAAAAAGTTACCTTATATTTAAAACCAGTGCCCGTAGTTATAATTGATATCCTACAAAATAAACGAATTGTGTAGTTTCTGATTTGAGTTATTAAAAAAATGATTAAAAGTTAAAACTGAGAAAACCGATAATTTTTTGAAAGCGTTAAATGCCATATCTTTGTATTTATTAATTTACTTTCTTAAAATCGAAATTCATTGCCAATGAATGCGGTATACTTTTTAGTTCCTACTTATTTCAATTAAATAAGTTAGGATATCATTTTAATAATACCATTAATTTATTATTTTTGTTTTGTGATAAAAAAATTACGTTCACCTGAATGTACTACTTATTTGTAATTTTTATATTAATATAATAAATAAATTTTAAACAAGAAAAAGTTCTACTTTTTCTATATATGTATTTATTTTTTTTTAGTGAGTTTATGAATTTTACTTATTTTGTGATTTTTAGTTATTAAAAATAAGAAATTTTTAACAAGAAAAATGTAATACTTAATATTAACTACATTTATTTCACCGCTATTTCTGTTTATTAATTTTAAGTATTTCAACATTGAATAAATGTTTTTTACTAACGTAAATTACAATTTTATTGATTCTCTATTTTTAAGAAAATGTTTGTTTAGTTTGGTAGTTTTTATTTAATTTTGGTAACTTTTTTATCAAATTTTGGTAACTAAATTTCTTTACAAGTGGCAACCCTGATCACACACTATAAGGCGCTACCCTTTCTAACTTCAGTAGGTTTGAATAATTAAGCTTTGATCAATATACTGTTTAAGTTTTATACTTAACTCTTCGAAATCATATGACGTTTAAGAAAATGTTTTTATTTTAGGTCCAGCGTTAGCAGTTCTGTCAGAAAAGAGAATTTTCACCGCTTTGCGGGAATTTTCAACGAAGAAGAAAAACAGGAATAACACTTTTAAAAACGGGAAAATAAGGTTGAAAAAGAGTAATTTCGTCACAAAATCATCAAATTATGCTATGAATTTTTTAACATCTTGTATTGAAATATATTTTAAAATTATCTGAGTCATCTTGAGTTTTAACTTAGTTTTATTGCTATTTGAAAAGCCGCCTGTTTGCTTAATTTAAATTCATTTGGATTAACATCAGCTGTAAACTTAAATGACTTTTTTTTCTCTGTTCAGAGTACTTTAACTTAATTTGCTTGACAAACTATGAAAAATAGGTAAATGAAACTGAGAAATTTTAAAAGATTCAATTTCTGGGACAAAGGCGGAGCATTTAGACTTTTCGCATTTGTGGATCCTTTTGTTGGGAACAACAAAACGTTTCCTTCATTAATTCCGTGGTGTTCCTATTCTATATTATTGTGTTCCTATCCTATTTTAAACAAATCTAAATTTATATTGATTTAGAATATCACTAAGAAATATTGATTTATTAAATTTACTTACACAAGATGTTCAAAATATTTTGGCATCATGTTTTAAGCTTAGAACTACAAATGAGAGTGATAAGGAGCAAATTATATTTTATTAAAGTTTACTTGGTGAAAAATTGATTTAAATAGCTAAAAGTGCGGTCAAACCGTCATTTAACAAATAAAAATTTGTAACTTTATTTCTTAACAACCAACTTTTAAACCTTTAACGGGATTTTAAATAGGGAATATAAGGCTTTGAGAAAAAGAATACCAACATAATGTCTTGCTAAAAGAGTCTGTTTATTTGAGACTCTAAAAATTAATTTAAAAACTCGTAATCTTATATATGGAAAGGTCAAATAAAAATCCTTTCAATATTGCTTTTCAAGAATATACTTCGGTTTCTGTTATGCAAAATGTAAAAAAAATAGTTCAGAGTGTATAGTTGTAGGATTTAATATGAAATTTGCAGATACAAGAGAAATGTTCCCAAAAATTAAAAAAATTTATATCGTTAATTTTTCTCTTCCGCATAACTGTGCATGCCCTGAAAGAGCTTTTTCTGCCATAAATTTTAAAAAAACTAAAATAAGAAAGCCTTTAGACAACTGTACCGTAAATTTTATTTCGCACACAAAAATACATATGAAAAATTAAAAGTGCATAGGATTAAAAATCAAAATAAAGTGTTTGCAGTTAGACTCAAGTAATATGTACAAGTAATAAATGTAATATATTTTTTAAAGAATATTTTTAATTATATTAGAAAGGTTTGCATTGCTATTTTTTTATATTTAAAATAAAACACTGATCTTTAGAAAAGAGGAAAAAACGGGAAAATGTTAAGGGAAAAACGGGAAAAACTTATTGAAATGAAGAACAAAAAGGGAATGATCTCTCCCAAGATCTGGCAACACTGAGCGAAACACCCGCTCCAAATGCGTAAAATAACGCTGCTGGAGCATTTTTAGAATTCTCTGAAATGCAAGAAAAAGTTTAATTTTTCTTTGTTTTTCCACTTATTAAAGTCGTTCAACAGTCACGTGCGTAGCCACGGAAATAAAAAATAATTTTTATTTTTCAGTAAAAAGGCTATTCTGACTTGCATTTAGTGATTAAAAACAAAAAAATGCGTTAACAACTTTTTGTGTTCAGTTCGTATCTCTTTTTTTGTTAAGTGAATAACTTTCGTTAAAATAAGCACATATTAAGAAGCCAGCAACCGCAACCTGACTGCTTGAAGTATGGATAGCTACTGAAAGCTTTTTCATTCCGTGTGAACAAATGCGTGCGAAAGCTCTCCGCCCATGGGCGCCTTTTTGGACTCCCCTGCTTTATAATCACATTTCGATTTTTTTCAAACAAATCTAGAACTTGTTATTTGACAATTTATTTAAACTTAGATGACTTGTTTTGTTACACAAAATAATTGTGAATTTTTTATTTATATTACAACATTTTTCTCACTTATAGCATCCTGAAACTAGGAGTAGCAGTTGCTTAGCAAACGCGTAAGCTGGCTACATAAATTGGTACGTTGAAGATGCATTTAAGTTGGGTCGCTCGCTCTAATAAACTTTTCCTAAAGCAATAAAAGTAAAGATATATTGTTGTGTTGTCTCAAAAAATGGACATATTTCGTTTTGTCATTGTTAAGGAGATTTGCGTAATGAATAAACTTACCCGATCTCAAAAACATTTTAATACAAAAATATTTGAATTTATTTAAATTGATTGCATATTCATTAATTTCCTTAATACTTGGCGTGTCTCAACCAACCCCTTCTGGTCATTTATTTTTTTTTTTGCCGATCATAAGAAATAGCTGGTTCGATAAAAAGTCCACTTATGCTACGAACCCTTGAGAATGCTTTATATGCCATTCCTAATGCAAATCCTTTTTCTCCAATATCCACAACTGCTTGATCGAGTGTTAATCGTTGCGATCTATGAATACTAATAGCATTAGCAAGTTATAGTGGAATTTGCTTGCGAGTAAAATTGTTTGATCCTTTTTTAAATGATACTACAGCAGGAGGAATAGGTAATACATTAGAGTTGTTGTATTTTGATCCAGAATAATTGGGAAATTTGACCAAAATGCACAAAGGAAATTATTCCATAAATCGGCACTTTCGCAATGGTTATAAACAATTTCAACAACCTCACCGATGCAGCCATTGCACAGACCAGCTGAAGTAAAAGATTTTGCCTCAAAATAACTTGTGAACTATTACATAGATATAACTTTGGACTTAAACCTCTAGGCTAACTTAACCTACGAGGCTAACAACGCTCGTAGGTCATTTTGTTAAGCATTGATGATTGTTACGGAATTGCTAACATTTCTGAGCTTCTCTATGTTATATTCTTCAATTTCAGCGTTTTTCGAGATTAATCTTAACGTATTTTAATTCGAAAAAAATTAACGCTGATTGAACATGGTCGATAAGAGGTCGTAGTCTTGTAGAGTCAGTTCTCGTAATGATACTCTTAGTAAACATTCCCTGAAAGCTTGTTGTTCTGGTCGAATTTATCTGATTATCTGGTTCAATACGAACACTTTGCTTATTTGACGATAGACTAATTGACCTTTAGTGACGGTAACATCACCTGACCTCGGATTCTTGTAAAGTGGGATATCTCCAACTGGCTGCAGTTGAATGAAATTTCCGAAGAACAGCACTATGTACCCTTTTTTTGCAGCATCGGCAAAGAATGATGAATGTTTTTTATGTTAAAAGTTTTGTCACAGTTTCTTATAAATTTTGTGCAGTGCAGGTTGAAAAAATTTCAGGAGATATAGAAGAATTTTATCTTGAATCCTGTTAAACATGAATTCAATTAGAAAATAAACATCATAAATATTTACTTTTAGCATAAAAACATTCATCATTCTCTGCCGAAGCTGCTAAAAATATTATAATAGCAGCAGCGTAGCGAGTGCAAACAGCTACAGCACGACTCTGCATAAAGCACAGCAGCACCGCATGCCGAAATCGATAGCTTCTGCTGTAAAGCCTGCTTGAAAAATGTTAAAAAGCAACAGCAACATCAAGAAGACGACTTCAAAATGCGATAGCTTGCTGTTGCTGTGGCTTCGGTTCGCTCGTGTGTTCAACGACGCATCTGTTTTTTTTTTTGTTTTGCGGTATTGTCGCATAGTGTTAAGCCATAAAGCAGTCTTTTGAAAGAAGTGGACATTGGCATTTTACACAAATGAATTTTTATTTTAGGCCACAATGACCACAACGACGTTGGTTAGGAATGAAGTTCATCCAATGTTGATACCCATCATAGATTGATAACATCATCGCTGATAAAAGTTGCATTTATAGTAGAACTACCGATTTTAGTTGGTTACCATAAAACCGCATTCTTTTTCATGGTCGTTCCAAAATTAGGCCAGAGTCCGAATCAGAATCTTCTTTGTTTGCAGTAATATGATGTCACTCTGCTTCAGTATTCATCAAATGACGCCCGATATGGTTGACAGAAGATATACTTGGTCCAATCTCATGATAATCTGATGGTGTGGAATCGCAGTCCGATTCGGCCAGTGGTACCTCTCATGGAGGTAAAAGACAAATATTTGTGCCAATGGTAGGAGTTCCAACGTCTTCTTCATCACATTCCTCCAATATCCAAAATCTCATGAAGTTTTAACTTATTTCTAAATAAACACAAGTAATGTTATGTGCAACAGTTTCCTACAAAATGAATAGATGAATGGTATTCTATGCTCGGTGGCTTTATAAAGGTCAAAAAAGTTTTTTGGAAAAAATTACACAAATTCAGATGTTACCGGAGTAAAAATTATATGCGATAAATGTTGGCACATGGTAATAATAAGAAAAACTTTTTCCACAATACCAATCACCATTTTTCTAAAATTTTAAAATTTACCTTCGAAATTTCAGAAATTATCGCTTTGATGCTTGATAAAATCTGACTTGAGTAAACTTTGAGAAAACAGCTGATTTTTTATTTTAATATAACACCATATTTGCGCAAAAAGCTAAACTATCTGTCAGGGATGCCAATTGAGTTTTAATAATTTTAGTTTTTATGTTGACTTTATATGATTTAAATACAAATTCTAAATGTTTGATAGTTTTAATCATACTTGATTTTAAATACAAATTCTAGTTGTTTGATAGTTTAAAATCGTTTATTGAGCTTAAGGTCAAAGTTAGAACAATTAATTGTTCTAACGAATCTTTCCAAAGAAACAACAGCAACAAGAAAGTTTTTTCAATATGAAAAGGAAAAAATCACTAGCTGATCTGATTGCAATTTCTGTCTGGCTAAGGACGTCATCAGAAATCTTTGTGATACCCGTGCAAGCGCGCACTAACGCACTGCACCACCAGGGCGATGAGATTTGAAGTGTCAATTTCTCAGTTTTTCACAATTTTCATAATTTCACAAAACTATTTCAATAAACTATCAAACAACTAGGATTTGTATTTAAAATCAAGTATGATTAAAACTATCAAACATTTAGAATTTGTATTTAAATCAAAATATGATCTAAATGTTAAAAAAGAAAATTAAAAAAAGTAAGCAGTGTGTCTGATTGGATCAATACGTGCCTCAAAAAAAAAAACACTTCGCTTTTTTTGTGTCGGCCTAATGTACTTATAATGAAACTGTTTTGAAAAATGTATATTAAGTTTTTTTTTCTACATAGAAACAATAGACGTACCTTAAATTCTTGAATATTCTGCAATTTTTGAATCGTTAGATATAGAACTGTTTTTACTACCCCGATATATGTGGTAATACTGCAAAAATAAGAATTCTTTTTACTTTCAATTGCCTGTTGATATCCTGACTGACAAAGTTTCACTTAATATTTGCACAAGATTCCATTATTTAGCTTACTTTTAAATAATCTCCATCATTTCTTCAGTTAGCTGTATGCCTTGAACTTGTTTGGAAACAATAATTAAAAGTTTTTGCCCAGCAAAATCATTTAATTATAGCCTGAGAGAAGGCAAACATGTTTGTAACGAAACTTTTTTAACTCTGTTTAAAACTAAGAGATAACGCCTAGTAAAATAAATATTAGTAAACTTTGCTTTAATTAACTGTATTAAAAATGTATGAAACATTTAATGGGTAGTTCAATGTGTGGATGTGTGCTGTGTTTTTTCAGTTTCACTACATTTATTTCATGCCTTTGAGCAAATTGAGGGAAAGCCAATTAAAATCATTTCACAGTGAATTCAATTAGCGATGTCTTCCAAGAAAATGCATTCAATTGAATTTTGCTTTATTTACCGGGCGTATCAGAGTTTGTAAATAATTTTAATTTTAGTTATAACTTAATAAAAATAGAATTGTTAGTTCATTAGCGAAATTGACATAAAGCGTTTAGTGCTCGTAAAGATACAAGGTATTCGGAGAACAAGCATGTTATTGGGTTCTTTTACATGTTTCTTCTTCTTTGTTGTATGGTGCCAATAGCCACAGTATCATTTTAACTATTTTAAATAAATGTGTTCAATGATGTGCTTTAAAGATGGTGAATGAATACAAATGTGACATGAAGTCAGATTTCAAACTTCAAGACATAGAATCACAGTGTTCCTAAACAAACATAAAATTCAGCATATCAGGATAAAAAAATGTTAGGTCTGTTTTTAACCCTTTTTTTTGTGTTTTTGTCTTGCATGCGTTTAAAGGGACTTAAACACCCAATTTGTGTTTTATTAAAAACAAAAATTAAAACAGGGTTCTTTTCAAGACGATTGCAAGGCTTACACTATTTTAAAAACAAAATTTGAGGGTAAATTTTATCGTTCTTATAACATTTGTGTGGTATAAACATTTTTTATTCCAAATAATGTATACATTTTATTCCAATCAATATTATAAAAATAATAAAACAAATATAATTAAAATATTCATATGAATATCATATGTTAATCAAAATATATTCTGGTTCGAAAGAAAAAAATTTACCGAAATCGGTAAATTTAAAAATATAGTGGTTTCGATTGGTCTGCCGAGAAAAATGGTCTGGAAAAATTTATAAGATATGATGGTATAACTTTTAAAATATTTTTGATTTGGATTTATATGTATACAAAATAGTATAAAATTTATGCTCATATTTTTTTCTGTGTAGTAGAACTGTGATACAAGATTTGTCTTCATTGATCTTCTAAGGAAACTTTCTACTTTTTTTTTGCTATATTGATTGAGGAATCTTTTAAAAGATAACTAAGCAAGATTTAACAAAAATCTTAAGTCAAAGAAATCCGTTGACTATTTAACATTTTGTAGCTATTTGTACCTATATATATGTAAAATTTTTGTGTACATAAAACCTATATTTTCTCAAAAATGGTAGTATAATTTTTGAATTATTTAAGCTTGTAAATTTATCTTTGGTGTATACCATTTATGAGTGATCTAAATTTTTATGTTGTTTTTTTAATGATGAAATGGTTTGCCTTTATACGGAACGCTTTTCTTTCAAGCATATATATTTTTTATATATTATTTTAAGGCAACATTGAAGCTGTTATATTTATATGAATTAATATTTCCAGCCAGTGAAAAAATTTTAAACTTGTAGCTGATCAGTTTTGATCAACAGCTTTTGTTTTATCAAATCAAATAGTTTATTTTTCCAACAAACATGCAAATTTGCTCTCTTTAGTGAACTCTTTGCAAAATGATAAAAATATACTTATTCAGAAAGTTAATTCTTTTAATAACGATATTCGGCGTTTAGAAGGTATAGAGAGAAATAAATGTGTCGAGATTGTCGGAATTCCCTCTTTAACTAACAATAATAGTTTAGATTGTGCGCGTAAAGTTTTTTCATCTGGCTTAGGAATAAATAACTGCGAAGCAGGCATTGATAACTGCTACGTTAAGGGCCGTTTTCTCAATGTCCGGTTAAGCACTAATCGGAACTTTAACTGGCGGTTAGCAAAAAAGCATTTTCTCAATGTTCGGTTAGGTATTATCTGTCAGTTAAGTGCCGGTTAAGTTAACGGAAAGTTGAGGTTCCGGTTAGCTGCTAATCGGAAGAACAGCTGTGTAGTGTACAAAATAATTATATTTTTTATTATTCAAAATGGATAGAATTTCTAGGATTTCGTTTCTTTCTAACTTAAATTCAAACCAAAATAGAACAAGAACATATTCGCATAGACGTGACTACGTGGAAGAGTACGACGAGGACAAGTTCATCAGAAGATTCCGCTTGTCCAAAAGCAGCTATTTCTTAATTTTGGATAAAATAAAACATAAATTTAAAAGAAATACTGAAAGGTTTTTTCAAAATTTGTTTTGCTTTTAATCAATGTTATTAAAATTAATTCCAATTTTTAGGAATCACGCCTTAGATCCTGCAGAAATTTTGCTATTAGTATTGCGTTTTTATGCGTCAGGCAGTTTTTTGATAACAGTCGGCGATTTTTGTGGAGTGAGTGTGGCAACAGCAAGCCGAGTCATCAAAGAAATTTCTTTTGCTATTGCTGAACTTTCTACAGAGTTAATTAAAATGCCAACTACCAACAACGAAATCAAAAAAGCAAATCTTGCCTTTCATGCCATTGCAAAATTTCCAAAAGTGGTGGGATGCATCGACGGCACGCATATAAGAATACAATCTTTCGGCGGTGAAGATGCCGAGATATTTCGAAATAGAAAAGGGTACTTTTCTTTCAATGTACAGGCGGTGTGCAACGCAAACCTAGAAATAGTTGACATCGTGTGTAGATGGCCTGGCTCTGCTCATGATAGCAACATTTTTAATTATAGTCGCCTCAAACACAGATTTGAGCAAAAGGAATTTGGTGACTGTTACCTTCTTGGAGATAGTGGATACGGTGTAAGCGACTTTATGATGACGCTTCTTTTGCAGCCCACTACAGCAGCTGACCGTCTATACAATGAGTCTCAAATACGAACGAGAAATTGTATTGATAGATGCTTCGGTGTATTGAAGCGCCGTTTTCCAGTTCTGTCACTAGGAATGAGGGTTAACCGAGACACGGCTATGGCAATAATTGTTGCGTGCGCTGCGTTGCATAACATTGCACGCATGCAAAACGATACAGAGCCTCCTGTTGAAGAAGACGCAGCGGAAGACGATATCTTTCAATCTGAAGAAACAAATGGGGTAGAGAACAATAGAAACTGTAATACCAGAACGGCTCTAATTCAAGACTATTTTGCAAGGTTAATTTTAAAATGCCAAAAGCAGAAGCATTCATATATTAACATTGAAATTTTTGTGTAATTTTAGATTATAATCGCATCCGAAACTTTCTTTTCTTATCACAGCAAAAAACCAACATTCGTGTAAACATTTTATTAACAAAAACTTATTTATAAAACTTACTCCAAGGCACATGTTTATATAAATAAAACTTTATTAATTTCATACTTAATTAGTTTCATACTAAAAAATAAACTCTTAAATATTTGTACTTTGTTCTCAGTCCTTTATAAGGCACATATTCATATTATTAACAAAAATTCTATTAGTTTAATATTAAAAAAAAATCTTAGAAATATTTTGTACTTTTTTCTCGCATTCAATACTCGTTGATAGAGGAGCACGCACACTAACAGCCCTATTCTAGCAAATTAATAATTGTTAACCAGTATTTTGAATATTTCCATGTGCTTGGTGGATTTAAATATTAAAAATTCTGGTTAACTATTGCTAATTTGCCAGAATGGGGTTGTTAATTTAATCTAAGAAAACCGATGCAATGATTGCAGGCGAAAAAGAAAGTGTGGGAGAAGATTGGCATGGATTTGGAGTCTAGATAAGGTCTAAAAAGAGGCTCCAAAAACTTAAAAGATATGAATGAAAATCTCAAGAATATGACCAAGAAAAGCTTGACAGAAGAAAGAAAAGAAATGTTTATGACGGGTGGTGGTAAATATAGATTAAATACAGACGGAAAGTAAGTAGTGTAAAAATGAAAATCTGTTAGCTCAGGCCGTACAACATTTGTACAACGGTGAACAAGAAAAACTTTGAAAAATAAACCACAAAAAGGATGTATAACGAGCACATGCACTTAATTTTGTTCGTACAGATGCTGAAGTGGTCGAATCTGCTGAAAAGAATTCATTTTAAATATTTGAAAACTAAAACATTTTAAATTTACTTGTTTCATCAGCTCTAGTGCAAGTCCTTTTTATACAACTCTTTTGTGGTTTATTTTTCAAAGTTTTTCTTGTTCACTATTGTAGAAATGTCGTACGGTCTGAGCTAACAAATATTCTTTTTTAACCCAGGAATATATATAAAAAAACAGTCCAAATGTATCACCAACAAAAACTTATTGCAGCTGCTGGGATTTTAACTCGAGCTCTAACTCCAAAATTTGACTTTTCAAAGCTGCGTGAGTTTTCTCCCAGTTGTGCTTCTCAACATCCCGTTTCTTTTTTTCTGCCTCCCAGCTGTGCTTCTCTGCCGACCGTATTTCCTCATTTTCCCAAAAAATGTGTTGTGGATTGGTAGCTGACTCTTTGGACTTCTTTTCAGAGCATTTGAATGTCAACTTTTCGCTCTTCTTCTGCCTTAATTGAGCTGGATTCCACGAAGACCAGCTATCGGAATTGTTCTTCGAGTTATTCTGAAAAGGGAAGGATAAAAAATAACTTTATTAGCTTTAAAATTTACAACACTAAAAATTAATTAAAAAATTGATGTCTTACATTTTCCAACACACTCGGAGCTTGTGTTAAGTCTTCCATTGTTGCGCTCTGAACGGACTCATCTAAATTAACTTGGAACACTGCTTCCGATTCGTATGCAATAATAGCTGAAAAATAGTTTGATTATATTCATTGTTTATATTAGAATCATATTGATTTGTGGTAAAAAGTTGATATATTTATAAAGGATTTTTATTAATTATACTCATCCAATATACAGTTCTGCTTCCTTACCGTCACTGTCAACATTACTTTCGCAACCAGTTGCTGATCTGCCCATTAGTGCAGCAAGTCTCTCCACATTTCCATTAACTTTTTTTTTGTATTGACCGCCACCCGTCATGTACATTTCTTTTCTTTCTTCTGCCAAGTTCTTCTTCGTCGTTCTCTTCAGGTTTTCATACTTATCTTTTAAATTTTTGGAGCCTCTTTTAAAGCCATATCTAGCTTCGAACTCTAAGGCAATCTTCTCCCACACTTTCCTTTTTTTCTCCCAGGACACAGCATCAGTTCTTTTACATTCAATAATGTGTGCGTGCTCTTCCGCCAATGAAATCAGAAAGCTTTCTTCATATGTACTGAAGTTGGGCAGTCTGTTGCGTTTTTCCATTACGAACACAATAATTCTTGTTCAATATTTACAACTTTCACTTTAAAAATTCAATAACAAACAGCTGATATGCAGTTTAGCGTATATTCACAATTGAAAAAATTCACAATTAATGCCTTAACCGACAGTTACTTAACCGACACTTGGTGAAAACGAAACTGTTTTTTTAGTTATCGTACGGTTAGCTAACTCTCGGTTAAGAGCTTGACTAACCGGACATTGAGAAAACGGCCCTAAATATTCTAAAAACAAAAATATGGAAAATTCAATTGATCTCAATAAAAATAATTTAGTAGTTTAATTTACTTCGCTATTAAAAAAGAAAGAAATAATGAAGGAAAAGGTTAATAATAAAAGTAGACTAACTTCTAAACTTTTTAATAGTAATAATAATTTTAAGATTGATATAAATGATAGCCTAGATAATAATTCGCGTTCTTTGTTTAATATGTCTCTGAGAGCAAAACGAGATAAAAATTACAAATATGTGTGGGTAAGAAATGGAAAAGTTTTCATGCGCAAAAGAGATGGTGATAAGTGTGTTGTTATCAACTCCATAGTTGATATTGACACACTTTGTTAATTTCTGTTAAACTTGATTTTAATTAAATGTTAAATTTTTTACAAGATCCGCTGGTCTGTGTTTTAATCGTGTCCATGCTAATAATTGTCTAATAATACATGAATCTTTTACTAATAAGCCTTATTTTATCTTTTTGACAGAAATTTTAATTTTTGACGAGGAAGTATCTCTTTTTAACATTGATGGTTACAAATTTATGTTTAATTGTAATAATGAGTATGCCTCGGGTGGTGTTGCAGTTTTTGTACATAAATCTATTGAGTGTAAAATTGGAATGTTTATTAGACAACATAAAGTTTTCTTTTCTTTGTATTTACAGATGTAATGGGGTTTCTGCGAATGATGTGTTTTTAACGAAAATTGAAAACCTTCTCCTGAATAATGTTAACATAAATTCAAACTTAGTACTCCTTGGAGATATTAATATTAACTTGTTGTTTGCTAATTTAATGACAGACATATACTTGTTTCTTCTTTCATCTTTTGGGCTTGAGTCTTGCATTAATCAGCCAACTCGCATTGTGTCTTCCTCTGGTTCGTGTATTGACCATATATTTTTTCGTCTTCAAAGTGATGAATGCTTTGATTTTTTAATTTCTGTTATGGATTTTCAGATAACAGATCATTGCATTACAGCTTTATGTCTTCTTTATTTGAAACCACATTGCACTAATTCTGTCTTAAAAACTGATTTTGTTGAGTTGAAAAATTCCCTCTGTTTTGAACTTTGGGATAATGTTTATACGGAAAGTAATCCTTCTATTGCATATGAACAATTCTTAAAAACTTTAAATAGTCATATCAATAGCTGCACTAGATTTGTGAGCAAAAATGCAAAACCTAAAAGATTAAAGCCTTGGATGTCTAACTTTCTACTTGATAAAATAAAAATGAAAAAAAAAACTCTTCAAGAAAAAAAGAAATTCCCTAATAATGAACCTTTTGCGCAAAGTTATAAAAATTTGTGTAAAGAGATTTCAAGTGATGTACTGGCTTGTAAAAATGATTACTATCTACGTGAGCTTTATAAAGTAAGAGGTGATATTAAAGGTGAGTGGAAATTAGTAAATAACATTTTGAACAAGAATTGTAATAAAGATCAGATATCTAGCATCTCAATTGACAATAGTACTATTTCTAGTGCTCAGGATATTGCTAATGGATTTAATAGTTTTTTTTCCAGAGTAGGTAAAGAAAAAGTTGCTGAAAGCTGTGTAAATGGTCAACAGTGTAACTGTTTATCAAATGAAGCTTCAAATCAAGCTACTTTTGTTTTTAAACCTATCAGCTCTTTTGAAGTTTTCAAAACCATTTTATCATTAAAATCTTCAGATTCTACTACTTGTAGTTGTCTATCTAATAATTTTTTAAAAAAGATAGTCTACTTCATTAGTGACATTTTAAGCTTTATTTACAACTTAAGCGTTACCTGTGGTACATTTTCAGATGGCTTAAAAGTAGCAGAGGTTTAAAAAAGGAGATAGGTCCATGGTTATAAACTACAGACCCATTTTACTTCTTCCGGTATTTTCTAAAATATTTGAAAAATTAATGAAAGCTCGAATTGTGCTCTTTTTGGAGAAATATAATTGTTTCAGTAAACTCCAGTTTGGTTTCAGATCTGGCCTATCAACAGAAGACGCATTATTGAATTTCTGTACAAACATTTACTCCAGCCTTAATAATAAACGGTTAACAGCAGCTATTTTTGTTGATATCACTAAAGCGTTTGACACAGTGCAATACAATACAATTTGTATTTGATTTGTATCATTTTTGATACAAATTGTATCATGTTTGATACAATTTTGCTTTATAAAATTTATAAGACTGGCTTTAGGGGATTTATCTCTAAATGGTTTCAGTCCTATTTAAAAAACAGAAAACAGCTAGTAAAAGTATTTAATTGTTATAGTTCATTAGAATTGTTGACATTAGGGGTTCCTCAGGGCTCAGTGCTGGGTCCTATATTGTTTTTAATCTTTATAAATTCGCTTTTTTCAATAAAGTTCCGCAGTTCCATCAATGCTTTTGCTGATGATATGGCCTATGCCTTTTCTTGTGTCTCGCCCATGATCTCGAACCATGATCTCGCTATTTTAAGGCACTGGTTTATGATTCATAAGCTGGTACTTAGTGATAAAACTAGAATAATGCTTTTTAATGTGAATGCTAAAAATGTAAACTTCGATTCGTTTTTTTTTTTCATGGTGGTAAATGTGAAAGATTTGGTTTAGGTAATGATATATGTTCCTCGTCGGATTGCATTCATACGTTCTGTGATCATAAGTCTTGTTCTTTAAACTGCTTCGCTATTGAAAAGGTTAATTCTTTTAGATATCTATCTAGGTATTTGGCTTGATAGTGGTATGGATTGGACAATTCATACACGTGAACTTAAAAAGTATCTTTTGGCTGCCACCAGGCATTTGTATTTGTTGAAATCATATTGTAGTCCTATTCTTCTCAATTGTATTTACTATGGTATATTTCACTCTAAACTTAAGTATGGTTTAGCTTGTTGGGGAGGTACTTATAAGAATCAAATATGCCCTCTTCTCGTTTCGCAAAAGCATGCTATTCGTTTAATTTGTCATAAGAACAGATTTCGTAGTAGCCTGTTACTTTTCAGGAAACTTAGTGTCCTTCCTTTGAAACATTTATATTTCTATAAAGTATTGAAAATTTTTTTTATTAAATCTGGATATCTTCTAAGACGACGTTCAGATACCTATCATTTGAGAGTTAATGAATACAATGTATCACTGGTTCCAACGCACACATTAAGAATATTTCTGAACTTTTTTACTTCTGTTGCTCCTCGACTTTTCAATAGTCTTCCATCGGAAATAAGAAATATTCATGTTCAATCCATTTTTCTCAAGAGGGTAAAGTTTTGGCTTTTAGACCTCAATTACAGTGATATTGACACATTATTAGCTGTTATAGTCTGACTCCACAATACTTTTATTAAGTTTTTGCTCTCAATAAGGCCTTAACAAAAAAAAAACAAAAAAAAATTCTTTTAAAAACACATATGTATATATTAAATTTTTCGATTTATTTTCTTAATTTGATTATTGTAATTAATGCATCATTTATTAATTATTATTTCATTAATTATTATATAAATTTTTAACAAACTGTATTCGCCTCTAGCTCCTTGTGAACTATAGAAGCAGCTTAACATTCATTGAAGTTAAGAACATAACATAAAACTGGCCATATCTTGAAACCCTCCAAACACACTTTTTACGTACGCACACAAGGCACACTCAAGGCGAGCATGCGCCAGCAACAATCTGTGTGGTGTTTTGAGTTTTATGTTTGAGGAAAAAAAGTTAAACTCGATACATGATTTTTATTTTTGAGCGAAAAAGTAAAACTCAACAAATAATTCTTATTTCTGAGCATAAAATAAAAATTGAGAAATAACTTTTATTTCTGAGCGAAAAAATAAAAATTGAGGAACAATTTTTATTCTTGAGCAAAAAAACAAAACTCAAAAATTAAGTCCTATTCTTTAACAGAAAAATAAAAATCAAAGAATAACTCTTATTTTTGATGAAAACAAATAGAAATCGAAACATAAGCTGCGTTCCATTCGCTTCAAAATAACTCAGATTATTTTTTTTTACATGCAAAGCAAAAACAAAAATAATAATATTATAAAAAATAGGATTATTTTTGCTATCCATATAAAAGTGTGATATAGCCTTTAAAAAATTTGAAACACAGGTCCGCACCTGTATATTTTTATGAGCTGTCATTTAATTTTTTTAATTATTTGTTTGTTTGATACAATGACTATTAGGTAGCCATGACAGCTACCTATTTTCTTACGAGCTGCGACCATCGAATGTTAAACAAAAGAAAAGAAAACAAACCGCGTGTGTCACACACATTGACCGCATTCAGCGGAGCCAACAATTGCACTTAAATTATTTATATAATTTCAAATATTAATAATTAAATTAAATAATTTACAATTTTTCTGACCTTTAGAGTAAAACACATTCAGATAAAAACATCGTTCACTAAGGTATCGCTACCATAACAGTTCACAACAGTTTTGAACGACACATGTTCTCATGACTCCTAATTGTTATTGTATCATGATTGCTTGTTTGAATTTAATTTTGACTGCAACGGTAGTGCCCTCTATGAGTCGTTTTTTTTTGCCGTTCCTTTGAGAAAATTTGTTATCGCGATTATATTAAGGCGAAAGGAACGCAGCTATAATTCTTATTTTTGAGCAATACAATAAAAATCTAAAAATAATAATTAATCTTTGAGTTTTTGGATATCGTTTATAACACAGTACGACAGTGGTTGGTACACATGAGAAATTTTAACAAAATATGAAAAAAGGCTTAAAATAAAGAAATATGTGTCTCGGCGTTTTGCTGTAGCACGTCAGAATTTTGAGAAAATCAATTTTTAAGCTTCGAAGGACCGTGGAGGTTCACTTGTTATATAATACTTTTATAAAAAGTTCTATAAGAACAGAATGGGTGAACCGATTTTAATGCTTGAGCCAGTTTTGAAAAGGGAATTAAATTTCGATTTTTTCTATTAAAAAACCATTTTTTTCTCCACTAGATGGCGCTATAATTTCCATGTAAATTTAAAAAATAACCAAAAATGTACGAAATTCATTTAAAATACAATGTTGTTAATTTTAAGTCCAATAACTAAAGTAGAATGTGCTTCGCTAGCCGGAAACTGCTGGATTCAGCGATATTTTTATGAATTTCATACATTTTTGGTTATTTTTTAAATTTTGTACTGACCCCCCAGATGAATTTAGCCTCCGACGCGCTTGAATATAATGTATGATTAAAAAAAAAAATAACAAAATGAAGAGATTGATAGCTTAATGTAAATACTTCTTTTATTTATTTAACGAGTTTTATTTTGTTTGCATTTTAATGTAAAAACGTTTGGTATATCCATTTTTTTAATAAATTTTGTGGTATTTTAAAATGCCTACGGTATTTTCTGTGGTATTTTTTATTACCTGGTATTTTTGTGGTAATTTTAAATATTTGTGGTATTTTGTGTGGTAATTTTTATATGCAGTGGGATTTTGCAGAGGTTTTTGCAACGGGAATTTTTGTGGCAATTTATTTTTGTTATCGTGGTAAAAAGGTATTTTTTATGGAAATTTCAGGTTTCAATCGTGTCACTATCACTGTCATCAGCAGAAAAATCAACATCGTCTTCTCTTTCCGACCACGCTATTGAATTATATTCGAAAAAATCCACAAAAATAAAATACGTTTGTTTAGTTCAAGTACTCAGTGCCTTGCACGAACATAAAAATCGTAGAAAATAGATGTTCGTTCGTTCGTTCGTAGAAAATAGTGGTTCGTTCGTAGAAAATAGATTTTCGTTTGTTCGTTCGTAGAAAATAGTTGTTCGTTCGTAAAAAATAATTGCTCGTTGCTTCGAAGAAAATAGAAATTAAAATCTTGTTTGTTCGTTCATTCGTAGAAAATGTTCTATGAAAATTTATAAAACATAAATGAAAATATTATGTTCGTGCAATGCTCTGCTCACAATAGCTTCTATGCACAACCAGGGTTGATATTTTCGGTAAAATTGTATTTTTTTGATCCGATTTTATATTTTTCCTACTTTCCTACTACCAAAGCGTTTTCGGCACATTTTATATTACTCTATCATAAACACACAACTTATAACTCTAAGTAAGCAAACAATTTAAAAGAATTAAAAATTTATATAGTTCTGAATTTTGGTACTCTGTAACATAAAAAATTATTTTGAAGAGACGATTTTCTCCAATTTATAAAAAATTGTTTAAGGAATTCCTTAAAATTTCTCATTCGACAGCAAATATTAAAAGAATATTTTATTTTCAAAGTTTAATAAAAACCAAATTCAGAAACAGACTGCAGATTGCAACAATTTTTTTTAATTTAATTTAAGCAAAATATTTTTCAAAATCTTGTGAACTAAATGTCACAATATTGATATCGGAAATATTGTATCAACTGAAAAAATTTCTAAAATTTGATTGAAAGTGAAGAATTGCTTGACTGAAAGATTTCTCATTAATTTTTGTCATTATCTAACATAGAAAGGTCCTTACTAGCATTTTAAAAAAAATGTGGCTAGATTGTGTCAGATTTCAGGAAGGCACCTGCGAAGAACCCGATTTAAAAAAATTTTTGTGGCCTTTTTATATTAAGGTAACGAAAGAAACGAAAGATTTTATTGATATCATTTTATGAATATTATAAGACCACTTGTGTTCCTTTTTGTGATTATAAAAAACTTTGTAATAAATAATAAATAAAGCCTTTAATTTTTTTTATAAGATTTATAAACTGAATTGTTAAAAACACATTCACATTAATTTAAATAAAAACTAGCAAGGACTTGTCTTCGACTGGGTCAAAGCTTAGAAACCCCCACAGTATATTCTTAATTATGCATGTTTTTAAAGCTTGATGACGTCACTTTGTACAGATTACGGTTTTGGGTTTCATCCAATTTTGCGAAAATTCAAATGCAGAACACGTTCAAAATATGGAAAATTATGTGTTAAATGTGCTGTAATGATGAATTTATAAAATGCATACTACTTTGATGACGTCACTTTGTATGGGAGATTCGTCGAGTTTTTATTAATTTTGGCAAATTCCAAACTCAAAGTGAATTTTAATATTCTTAACATATGTTCATAATTTTAATTTATTAAATTAACCTTAGCGGAATTTTTAGAGACTTTCATATAGTTACTTTGTGTAGGAGGCAGGCGTGTTTTTCATACTATTTTGACAAATTTGAAATATATGGTGCATATTTGAGACCAAAGCTTATGTGCAAAATTGCAAATCATTATATTAGTTGTTGTGGCATTTTCAGAGATTTTACCATTCCGTCAGTTACTTTGTTTGGGAGATTGTAGCGTTGTTTTTGCGAATTTTTGCGAATTTTCGCGGCCAAAGCTTATGGGAAAATTTTTAATCATGACAGTAATTTTTGAGTCATTTTTAGATATTTTAAAGACTTTATAAAGTAACGTAACGTAACGATTTTAATAATTTTTAAATATATGGTAAATATTTTACTTCAAAACTTATGTGTACAATACCAAGTAACTGCAAACATTTTTGTGGCGTTATTTGAAATTTTATTGTTTGGTGTTGTTTCCATCTGATTTTGTTCGTTCTTGAACTTGATCTTTGTTTTTTAATATAAGCACATATACCAAATTTCTATACGATAGCTTTAAAATTACGGTTGTGATCGTGTCGACAGACTGACATAGCGAAATCGGCTCAAGAGGTGATGCTGATAAAGAATATATTTACTTCTCTATATCTGCCACGCCTCCTTATCAGCCTTACAAACTGAGAGACAAAATTGACGCAGTATGCTTGGAGTAAGCAAAATTTATTCCATACTTTTTTTTCATTTAGTAATTTTTTCTTAATTTGGGTACCGAAATGAAAAAGTAATTTATCAACCCTGGGCACAACACTGATAACGGATTTTTTTTTTTAGCTATGTGCTTAGATGGTATGTTTTTTAACTTTTTTCGAGGTTGCTTTCGCTTATTGAGCACACCGCAAACAAATGAAATAATTTTCAAATTAGTAAATGTACCTTTTGAAAAAAGGCGTACCGCTTGCAGCATCACTGACTGCGGTAGGATGCAGGTTGTTATTTTCAATTTGGTTTCAAAAATTTTGGAGAGCCCTTTATATCCCCAAATTAACAAAACACACTGGGGTCTTACATGACCCAATCGGTCTCACATAAAACTTTTACGGATTTATTTCAGATGTAATCTGTGAGTTGTATGAACGTATTTTTAATGAAATATTGAAAGCAATTTATGTGTTCAATGCAATTTAATTTCAAATTTAGAGAATTAAAATATAAATTTTATAAACTGATACCAAAATTTTAGTTTCCTTTACAAGAAAGATCATAAGGTACAAAATTGCAATTGTAAAAAATTGCAAAAAGTTTTTCTTGAGACCGATGGGGTCATGTAAGACCCCATTTTATTTTGTGAATTTTTTAAAAACAACTGAAAATATTTGCTGATCTGGATATTTTTTAATAAAGCACATTTAAATTCAGAATTTACGTTTGGAACGATTTTATTTAATTTATTCAAGGTATTAACAAGATACTTGAGCAGTATAAGCAACATACCTTGCATTCGGTAATAATCACTCGGTTAAGTTAACCGAATTTCAGCGTCCACGTACCGCTTTAAAAAGTTAACTCAAAAGTTTCTGAGCGTATAAATTTTTCAAACAGTTGAACTCTTTGAGTTCTTGACGAAAATGGTCAGGAGTTATTACACAAAATAAAATAACACAGTCTCGACTGCTTCTTTAAACAAATTAAGTATACTTAAAACCAAATAAATATGTTTTTTAATAGTTATATAATACTGAGTATATTTTTAAAAAATATGATAAAATATCTCAAAAAAACTGTTGGGAAATCTCGATTATCTTATTTTTCATATTAACTATAATTGACAAAAGAAAAATTAATTTTTTCTTCAAGTTCAACGATTGTAACATAAAAAGTATATACTTAATGTTTTTTTTTATTAAGCATTTATTTTCTACATCGTTGGACGGTTCAATGTAAAAAAAATATAATCAATATGGTAGTTAGAATCGGAGATGTAAGCAATCAATAATTCTAAGGTACGCTACATCCAACGTCCCTTTAATGGAAAACTACGATAGCGTGACCGCTAAAGGGTTAATAACCGATAAAGCTTAGTATGCTGTAGGAACGAAAAAAAATTTCCATAAGAAATACATTGAGAACAAACAGGCAGCGAAAGTTTTTTTCGCCAGCTGGTACGCTGTAGAAGTGAAAATTATTGCTATGTTGCCAAATTTCCATTAGTGAGTGGAGAGTTGAAATATCAAAATTTCGCTGTCGATTGTATGCCCGTACATTTAATTGGCTCGCAATTTTGCCATTCAACAATAAAAAATAAGCAGTAAGTATTTTTAAGTGTTGAATTTCATATTTAACAAATTTATTGTTGCATTTATATAGTTTATTAATGTGTAGTATTGCCTTTTGAAGGACATAAATGGCAGCAATAAAAATATGAATCTGCCAACCAGAACAGCAAGTGCTTTTTCGCCACACAAAAATTTTGACTCTGCACCAAAATTTCGCGTGCAGAGTTATATGCCAAAAATTGTCATTCTTACAACATACTTAGCTTAAAGAAAAAAATGTGTTTTTAGAACTTAAACTTCAAAAGCGCGTCATTTTGTCAATTTTGAATATTTTTTTTTTTTTAAATTTCTTTGCGCACGCTTGACACCAGGGAGTAAAGCTTAGTATGCTGTAGAAGCGAAAATAAATCTTACGTAAGAAATGTATTGCGTTTTTGACAGCGAAAAGGTAGCGAAATTTTTTTTTTCGTTGGTTAGTACGCTGTTGAACCGAAAAATTTGTTCAATGCAGCCAAGTTCACAACCATGATTGGAGAGTTAAAATGTCAAAATTTCGCTGCCTTTTATAAGTCAGTACATTTAATTGGTGTGAAAATTTGACATTCAACAATAATGTTCAACTAACACATTCAACAAACAGGTTATAGTAAGTATGTGTTAGTGTTGAGTCTACAACAGAATTTCGCGTCTAGAATTAAATGCCTAAGAATTTTCGTTCCTGCAGCATACTAAGGTTAAAGTTTAAGCAAGCTGATTTTGCTTATTAGAGTTTAATTTGATGAATTCTCTTTATATGTTTTTTTTTCTTTATATACGCTGAATATAAACTTTAGATAAATATGGATCCTTAAAAAAAAATTCTGAGTTTTCCTTAACGTAAAATACAAGGGTATGGCTAAATGATTGGATATGGGATTTTGCAATACTTGTACGCGTGTGAAATCATGGCTGGGTGGGTAATGAGCGTGAATCTTAATTCCATATATAAGATATATCAGTAGTAATATGATCGATACGATTTAAGAATTTCTTCGTTTTTGTGTTAAAGTTTTTTGACATAATGTCACTTTCATGTAATTTTGAATTTATCTGAGGGAGTCTACAGCAAAACGAAATAGTTTGTACAGATTCCGGTTGTGTTGAAGTTGACAAGAACCTCCCCTTTCCGTCTGTTTGCTAGTGACTAAGATGGCTCCCATCCAGTTTCTTCAACCCTCCAGCTAGTTGTCCCTCTGAGTTTCTTGTTGTTTTTTATTTTGAACACTTAATTCGGGTCAATAAAAAACCATTACATAATTTTCAATGCTTTGTACATTACGTAAATAAAATTAAGCTTAAAGCTTAGTATGCTGTAGGAACGAAAATTTTTAAACATTTAATTCTACACTCTAAATTTTGGTGTAGACTCAACAATAACACATACTTCCTATAACCTGTTTGTTTAATGTGTTAGTTGAATATTATTGTTGAGTGTCGAATTTCCGCACCAACTTAATGTACTGAATCATAAAAGACAGCGATATTTTGACATTTTAGCTCTCCAATCATGGTTTTGAACTTGGCTACATTGAACAAATTTTTCGGTTCAACAGCGAACTAACCAAAGAAAAAATTTCGCTTCTACAGCATACTAAGCTTAAGCTGGTAAATGCGTTACGGAAAAAGGCGAACGGAAGTTAGTGCAAGCTCTTTGGCTTGTGTCTGGGGTTAGTGCCTTGTGTGCTTTAATCTGTGCTGCAAACACATTGGTTGTTGGTTCTGCTAGCATATTTTTGCTAAATTTTAGGGTTACCCTACTTTAGATGTTTTTTGTGGTGATCTCACGGGATTCCACTTTTGTCCTGAATTTAGTTAAAAAATCCCCACTTAATCCGATTGTTTCCAACTTCCCGGATTTTTCATGGGATTTTTTTGAATTTTCTCCGATTCGGGGATTTTGTTTCCCGGAATCCCGTGACGTGGAATTTTTTTTTAAGTAAAATATCTTTACGCACGCTTAACTTGGGGAGTAAGCTGGTGAATGCGTCACATTTTCTTTCTCTTTCTCTCATAGCCAGTGCATGACATGTATATGTATATATATCGCACTCATAGTGATTAATAATTTTATTAGTTTTTATTTCTCAGATAAATGGAAGAGTCAAAATCTATAACACCGCCCAGGTCCCCTTTCGTTAAGGGGCTCATTGAGCGCCATTTTGAACACAATTAAACATTTTTCAAATTAAAAAATTATTTTTGTAACAAAGTTCCTCTACGCGGCTTGCGGGTGGTGTAATTTAGTAGAAATCGTCACGTAACAGTGAAATTGCTGTGTGTGCATGCTTGCAAGTATCGAGCAGACTACAAACTAGCAGGCGAGTGCGCTGTGTGCGGAAGTGCGATTATTGAGATTCGAGCAGACTTACAAACAAGCACAACTCTGTCTTTCTATCTATCTCTTTCTCTGTGTGTCTCTGTTTTTGATACGTAGAAATTTCGTTAAAACGCATTTGTTATTTTTATTTATGTGTTTGTTGTAATTGCAATAAACGTGAGAATCTGTATTGCAATTAAATTTTAAGAAATGGAAACTGTATTAAATATGTGTAATACAGTGCAATCTGATGTTAGAATTTTAAAAACTTTTTGGACTCTAGGGTGGACACTAAATATGTTTTTTTTTATTTTATTTAATACTTTTTGTGTAGTAAGTGTAGGTAAGTGGATTTCCCCTAGATTTGGGGGTTTTTAACTATGTTGAGGAATTTTAGGGGTAATGAATCTTTAGAGGTTTTTTTAGGGAGATTTAATGTTTTTTAGGGTTTTTAGGGGTATTTGAAAAAATTTACTTTTTTACTTTTCCTTAAAATTATGCTCAAAATTTAAGAAAATAAGATATTTGGCTTCTTGGGTATTTCAGCAACACTTTATAAAAACAGCTGAATTGGCAGCACTTCAAATAAATTACCAATCATTCCCACTTCACTTCAAACTTGCTACGCGCTTTACTTGCAATTGATTGATTTCGTGTAAAAACTAAAAACAACAAGTATGGGAAAAACTATAGACAAAAAAGATATGCCGAAAAATATATAAAAAATTGGGAGACGGAGCCTCCTTTCAAAAGTAAGACTTCATTTTAAGGTCAATTTCACATTAGACAATTGAGAACTATGGAGCAACTTTTTACCCTTGTTAAAGTCTTCCAACAGCTCAGCCCTTTGAATAAATAGGCTTGCACTGCAGTTGTTCTACTTTTCAGATGCCCCCTATGAAATTTAGGTATGTTTTTCCAAAAAAAATTTAAGGGAATTTTACGGGGATCTGAAATCCATTCTAGGGGTAAATGGTGAAAGGCACCCGGCAACACTGGGTCGCTGATTTCAAATCAGCTGTTAGAATTTCAAAAATGTTTCGAGTGACCAGGGTGGACTGTAAAAATGTGTTTTATGTAGATGCGCTGATCGCTGATTCCGAATCTGATGTTAGAATTTTAAAAAGTTTTTTGGCACTAGGGTTGATCCTAAAAATATGTTTTTTTGTTTAACACTCTTTGTATATGTTCTAGCAGTATTAGGGGTCGCTGATTTCGAATCTTATGTTAGAAAAGATTTTTACACTAGGGTTGACCCTAAAAATTTGTTTTTTGTTTTACACTCTTTGTAGATACGCTGGTGGCTGATTTCGAATCTGATGTTAGAATTTTTAAAAGTGTTTTGAAAATTTGACAGTTAGCTATAAAAATGTGTTTTTTTGTTTTATACTCTTAATTAAGTCCAGATTTCAATCCAACTTTTCAGTCAATTCAAGCTCCATACGAGGAACATTATGAATGTTCAATGCTCAACGCCTTGTAGCGTCATGAAACAAACATCGCTGGCAACATAAAAAATAATAAAATAAGCAAAAATATGTATAGAGATTTTATTTCGAATTGCATTCGGAGTTGCAGCAAAAGCGTAAAGAACTTTGTTCCTGACGGGGGTCCCCCGACCGTTATATGAAGTGAGTTTTACAATATATTTTATAAGTTTAAATACCGTTGCTCATTATTTTATCCTTTAAAAAAATACCTTAAATTTTCGAGTGCTAAGCTACCTTAAGCTTTCTGTATTTTAATAGAAAATCTCATTTAAAAAAATCCTTTTTATACAGGGTTCTGGTAAAAATATTTCAATTTTTAATTTGCATTTATTGTTTCTGTTAGATAAGTTAAACACAAACCACCAAAAAGTGACAGAAAGGTAAAAGTAACTCAAAGATATCATCATAACTTCCATTATAAAACTGAGTTTAGAACTAAGAAAAAAGTTTCGATTAATATTTCTTCCATAATTTTCAACTCCATTTTCATTTAGCGTGGAAAAATTCTCATATAATAGCAACACTGCATCTTCTTTCAAAGTTTCTTGCCAGACAAGATTCATTTAATTCCGCGACTTTCAATGACTTTTCATCGCTGTACGTATTTTAAGCGAGCTTCTTTCAGTTTCATTAATTCTGCAGAAAAATGCACTCATTTTAAAAATGTACAAACTCATTCGAACAGACAGCTGTTGGGCAGTTAGACTACTTCCACAGACAGAGACGCGCAGATAGTTAGATAGACTGAAGCTGCTTGGTGGGTGGGTTTTTGGATGAATGCAGTGAAAGGTTGTGGAAGTAGACAGAAATGCAGATGTACGAATGCAGATCATTAATTTTCAACATCATGAAATTTTAAATATGCTAGATTGTGGGGAAAACACATTTCAAATTTTATTTTGTTTATGCAATCATTCTTTTGCCTCGTAAAACTTAATTGAAATGTGTTGCTTTATTTAACAAAATTCACGCAAATGATATTATTCTTTTTACGGTGTCTGCATAGTTTTATGTGTCGATTTCAAATATATTCTCAGATAAAGTTGCTGGTTGCTTACACATAATTAAACTAGAGAGATATAATGCATAGAAAAAGTTACATTGCATACATTAACTTAAAGGATAAACGTATTTTTAGATAAAATTTCATTAGTTTTATAAAACGGAAACCACAGAATTTTTGAAAGTTGAAGGTGCAAGTATTTAAGAAGATGGTTTTCAGCTAGTGTTATGTTTTTGGCATTTGAACCTGAAAAATATCCATTGATTGCGTTTATTTTTTATTGCATAAAAATAGCAATTGATGCGTTGGGTGCAAAAAGGACGTGACAGAAAAAGAAAACTGTGTTTCGTGCAAATTGAGTTTATAGTTTTAGAAAGCTTTCAACTCGCAAACTAATGATTTAATCGAGCTGATTTCTTTTTTATAACAAATTCTGAAATTGATTTCAGTGAGTCATAAAATTTGTTTATTAAATTTTTTAAATACATAAGGGAGTGTCTCTAGTTATGGGAAAAGTTAGGGTTTTGGCTGATAACTTTTGACAAGGCTTATAATAAGTGAATTATAAAGTGTATAAGTGTGATCATATGCATAGCTATAAAAAGCTTATCAAATAAGCTAAATTTTTGTCGAATTAACTTTATTGATTTAATCAATCAGACAAATGTAACGACCAATTTTATGAAGGTTTAATTTTTTCCAAAAAAATTTGTACCCGGTTGTGGGACACCTTTAAAAATCCACTAAAAATGGAAAAATATAAAAAAAACAACCAAATATACACAAAAAAAATTTATTCAGTTTATTCCATGGCACAATACAGCATTTAATGACACTTCTTTTAGGTTATTCAATGTCTTCTAAATGCGTAAAAATGCAAGAAAACCCAATTTATATATGATATGTTGGCAAAACCGATGATATTTTACAGTTTGTAAGTCAAACGCATACTTTAAATAAAATGCAAAAACAAGGTGTCCCATAACTGGGAATGAAAGCCATTTCGAAAATGACTGGCAAAATTGTACAGTGAACAAATTTTGCCAGAAATTTATGTTCCATGACAAAATACAATGAAAATACCGCATAAATTATGCATAACACTTCGGTCTTAATTAGCACACTTTACTCTTAAACAATGCAAAAGTTACTACTGTGTGGATTTTTAAAATTTTTTTTCAAGCTTGCTGGCACAGAAAGCAAACAAATGTGTGTTTTTACTTCGGTGTTAGCAAAATAACTGAGTACTGTCCAAATTATAGTGCAAACACTTAAATCCACTATATTTTCTTTCTGTCAATATATGCAAAGGGTGTCCCACAACCGGACACACGTCCCTATATTTTCATTTTATTTATTTTAAAAAACTAAGTCGGATGCCCTTTTTGTATAAAAAACCTTTTATCATTCCAATTTTAATAAAATATTGTATGCATGCAGAACTTTGCAAAAACAATAACTTTGCTCATTGTGATATTCGAGTTGTTTTCAATATGGGTGCTGTTTGAAAAATGTTCTTCAGCTCTCGTTGAGCCCTAAATTAGTCAGTATTTATGATACAGAGTAATATAAGAAAATCTAAACACTTTATTTTTAAAATGATTCATAAAATGCAAGTTTAATTCATTTATTTAGCTTCATTTATTTAGCTTCATTCCAAAACCTAGAATTTTATGTTTCTATTCTTCAGATTCACATCAATCGGTTGACTGATCGTTTGTATCTTTTTGGAACAAAAGGAACAAAACATTCTTAAGTTCCTTTAGAACTTTCTGCCTGACTGGAATTGAACCTGGGCTACCACGGTTCTTTAGCTTAGGGGCCACGCACTCTACCCACAACGCTACGGCCGCCACAAATATATTTCAAGAAAATGAAATGCATACCTCCAAAAAACGCTGCAGAGCAGATAAAATGGAATTACGTTGTAAGTTCACATAGCGTTTTTAGGTAATTGAATTTTTATCTATATATATAAAAGAAAGTGGCGTTAGTAACTACGCTTATAACTCAAGAACGGCTGGACCGATTTCGATGATTCATACCAATTCGAAGTGGTCTCCGGCCAAACAAGAAAAATACTTTAAAAAATTCCTGAATGTTCCAGATTTTGTATGGAGCTTCTTTACGACGCATTCTGGATGATCGACGACGTTTTTTTTTTTTGTAGCAATTTTTTTTTGTCACTCATTAAAAACAAACATAATTTTAAATGCTGGTTCCGTCAGAATTTTTCAAGTTTTAACAAATTTTTATCAGCTTTCGACAGTTATTGAAATTAACTGCTTTATTCTATATAACGAAAATGCACACCAACGACAAGCAAGACACGAGAAGCAATACTTTTTTCTATACGAAATTCACGAGAAGCAATAGAATTTCGTATAGAAAAAAGTATTGCTTCTCGTGTCTTGCTTGTCGTTGGTGTGCTGCTTCGTGATACAGAATAATTTGATAGTGAAAATAGTAAATTTGATTTAATTGATTCTTTTGAAACGATTTTTTGTAAAAACTACCAGCAAAAAGTGATTTCATAGAGGTGAGTTGAGTTTCATGAAGTGCACATTGTGAATGGTTATGTTCTTTGTGATTGCGTGCGCATCAACAATCAATTGAAACGTTATTTTCGAATTGTGCATTTAATTTCTAGGTGCATTACTTTGAAAATCAATACGAATTCACTGTTCATTTTATTCCGATTGATCATTTCGAGTGCAATTCCATTTTCAAACGGTAAGTTGCCAACGAAAATGTTTATTTTGTGAGGTTATGACATTTGTACACATGTATGTATCGATAATCCCATAATTGCTCTTATGACATTAATTTTTCAGTCTTATTCACAATGCCGTATCGCAGAAAATCTAATCTTTCGCATGGAACCCGTAATGCAAGTAGAGTTCAGAATATCGCCAATCAATTGAATGCGGATGAACAAGAAATCGCACGAGAACAGCGCCGTGTTAATATGGCACGACTTGGTGCATTACAAGAAGAAAGACAGGTGGCAAATGAAACGGCTCAGTTAACGATGAGAAAACGTCGAGCAAATCAAACAACTCAGCAATTTTTTTTTTTTGTTGTAAAAATTAAATCAATTAAAAATTGCTCATCTGGCTACTTTTCATATGAGACAGCATTTATTTGCAAAAATTCTTGCAGCCAAGCGCCAAGACCATATTACTATTTTTGTCATCAAAACAACTTTGATTTTTTTCGCGAAATTTATTTTTTCCAAAGTTTTGTTTTTATATTTTTTACAAAAAATGTAAGCCTCCAAAATAATTTATGTGAAAAATTACCCCAATATCTCTTTCCAGTCAAAAGTTATGGCTTTTATGATTAAGTTGCTTTATGATTTATCGAATAGCTTTGGAGTTATAGGTCGCACAGATTTGGAATTCAGTATTCGACCACAATTTAAACATGCCGTTTCACTGATAACATTTGATGGGTGTTTGGAAACGGGAGCGTGGCAGCAACGCGCCAGTTTACAGCTAGTTATATATATATTTGTGATTGTCTATGACTTTTTCTTGCAAAAATATTCATTTAAAAAAATAAATAAAATGAACAAACAGCTTTTTTAACATCTTAAATCGAATTGTGCGAGGTAACTCCATAAGAAGTCAAAACTTGGCAAATTATACGATGCCAGTTCTTGGAAAAAAACCCATTCAAGTAAGTGATGAAAAGAAAAAGGATCTCCTGGCAATGTCTTCATATTTGCCTGAAATGTACGCCGAGTTCTATATAATAATCTGCAATTAAATTAAGAAAAATATTAAGTTTATGCTCGAAAGCAAACAAATACATTTTGTTGAAGGTTTCAAAATATTTTCTTTTAAGTTCTTCAAATGAATTTTTGTTTTTCTTACTAAGGGTTTTATTCATAAGTACATTTTATAATTCTATCATTTTCATTTCATTTAACGAAAAGGATCCAATCAAATAAGTCTTCTTATATGAATATTAGGGTGGGTAAAAAAAATCAATTTATCGTGCATCACAAAAAAAATCAATTTTTTTACAAGTGAGCTCTTAATTTTAATAGGATCGCATCGGATTTTTTTTCTCAGTCCAATAGAAAAAAATTAATACCTCATCATTAATTAATTGCATAGAAAAATGTTTTCCAAGAATTTTGTAGGAAATTTTATGCGATTTGGAAAATGGGAAATTTAAAGGCGATCCCACTAACTGTGCCAATTACCGTGGGATAAGCCTTCTTAATATCGCTTATTAAGGTCCTGTTGAGCGTTTTATGTGAAATATTGAAGCCCATTGTAAAAGAACTGATCGGACCTTATCAGTGTGGCTTCAGACTTGGAAAGTCGACCATTGACCAGATTTTCACGCTACGAATAATCTTGGAAAAGACTCAAGAAAAACATGTCGACACCCACCACCTTTTTGTCGACTACAAAGCCGCCTTCGACAGCTCAATAAGGAAGCACCTGTACTCCACCATGTCTGAATTTGCTATTCCTGCAAAACTAATACGACTTTGCAGGATGACACTGAGGAACACCAGTTAAAATCGGGAAGGACCTCTACCCACTATTTGTTACCAAACGAGGTTTCAGATAAGGTGATTCCTTATCGTGCGACTTTTTCAACCTTATGATGGAAAAGATCATCCGAGCTGCTGATCTTAGACGTAATGGCACAATATTCTACAAGAGAGTCATGCTGCTTGTGTATGCTGATGACATCAATATCATTTTCCATAGTACACACGAAGTCAGTGCAGCATTTTCCAGATTAGAAAGAGAGTCAAGTCGAATGGGTCTGGCAGTGAATGCAGATAAGACAAAATACTTGATGTCAACAAACAAACAGTCCCAGCGTCTTGAAGTCCACATTACAGTGGACAATACCTCCTTCGAGGTTGTGAAGGACTTCATCTATCTATCCAGCATAAACTCAACCAACGACATCAGCATTGAGATCAAGCGAAGAATAACTCTTGCCAACTGATGTTACTTTGGGCTCAGTGGGCAATAGAGAAGCAGAGCCTTCTCTCGACGAACGAAAATCACGCTCTATAAATCGCTCATCATGCCCGTCCTACTTTATGCATTACAAACCTGGACGCTGAGCAGCTCAGATGAAAGGACTTTAGGAGCATTCGAGAAAAAGATTCTTCGTAAGATCTACGGACCAATCTGCATCAATGGCGAGTACCGAATACGGTGGAATGATGAACTGTATGAGCTGTACGCTGACATCGACATAGTCAAGCGCATTAAAATCGAGCGGCTTCACTGGCTAGGTCATGTTCAGCGCATGAAAGACAATACTCCAGTGAAGAAAACATTCGATTCGGTACCCAGCGGCGGTCAACGCAGAAGAAGACGACCGCATCTTCGTTGGAAAGACCAAGTAGAGGACAACCTGACGAAGCTTGGAAATTCTTAGATGAGGTCAAGACCGACATACGGTTGTAGCGCCAACTAAGTAAGTATATTTGTCTACATTAAAATAAAAAATATTGTACATTATTTATCGTTTAGTTAATTATTTACTAATAAAAAAGCAAAGTTTTCTTTATATATATATAATGATATGTAAAATAAAACTCAAAAAATACTAATATTAATGACAAAAAATGAAATTTGTATGAAATTCATAAATTGAATTGAAATTTTTCGATTATATTATCAAAAACTTATAAAATCAGTACACATGAAAGTTTGATGATGAATATCTTTTGAGCGCTTGATTTAATAACCAAAACATAAGATACCATTTTTATGGAGCAGTACTTATAAAAATTTGTATTGCGCATTTTATAATAGTCATTTATTGTCGAGTCATAAAATTCATACACAAAAATTAAATATGTATTAAAACAATTAAACTTAAATCTTCAATATCATTCATATGGTGAGGTTTACGGTAAAAATATGTGGTACCTTTTTTGTAGAGCATTAAATTTCCTACAAAATTCCAAATAATGAGGTATAAATCTTTTTCTATTGGACTGAGAAAAATAAAACTGCGATGCGGAGCATCTTCCTATTAAAATTAAGAGCTCATATTTGTGAGAATTTTCTTAAGGTGTCTAGCAACCCATTTTTCCGTGTCACTTTAAAAAAAAATAATTGATTTTTATGACCCACCCTAATGAATATGCTTTAATTGCGCGAATAACTTTTTAAAAGCCATCGCACTCTCTGCTTTGCAACGTGGAATAACGTTTTCACAACCAATGGGTTTTGAATATGTAACGTTTTTCCATTTTAAGCATTAATAATACTTGATTTCCTAACTAAATATTATTATTAAGCAAATTTTTTTTAATAAAATAATTTATTTACCTAAGTATTTCCCTAATGTATTAAAAACAAGTACCTAGATTGTCTGCTGCATTTTAAACGTTTTTTACGTATTGTGAACAAATTACTTTGTGTCGCTTAGAATGTTATTCACGGCTGTTCTTCAGTTATTGAACGATTAAAGTTCAATGATCCAGCAGAATGGTTAGAGTTCGTTCAAGTGGGCCATTATTTTTTGCCGTTTGCCTATTTTTGACGTAGAATTAATTACGTTTTACAGCGCGGTTTGTATGGGGGTCATTTTCACGAATTTTTTCAAAGTGATATTTGACACTTTGGGGTATACCTACAGCCTTTAATATTCATCGTACAAAGGAAAAAAAAATGCCAAAATATCAGTTTTAGTGGGAATAAAACGAATATCTAATAAAATAGCAAAATCTAAGAAGATGAAAAATTCATATATTCGTATAAGAAATGCACAATCTGCTTAGCTGCAGTAGCTGCCTATGCTGTTTTTACTGAAGCGGACCGTTTCGTCGTCAGCAAACTATGCAATGTGTGTTTCATATAAGCGTACCATATATAAAGTTGTATATTAATGTTGATTTTCTATGATTTAATACAAATTCTAAATGTTTAATAGTTAGTTGTTTGATTCTTTAAAATCGTTGAAATTGCAAATAAAATTGAGCTTTAGGTCAGGTTAGAACAATTAATTGCTCTAACGAATTTTTCCAAAGAAACAACAACAACATTTTCACTATGAAAAGGAAAACATCACTAGCTGATTAATTAGATATCTGTTTGATTAAATAGTTAGAGCAGTTAATTGTTCTTACCTGACCTTAAGCTCAATAAACGATTTTAAACTATCAAACAACTAGAATTTCTATTTAAAATCAAGAACGATTTAAACTATCAAACATTTAGAATTTGTATTTAAATCAAGGAAAATCAACATAATCAATAACAAGGTCATATAGAAAACTTTAATTTGTATATTAATTTTATTTGTTGTTAAACAATTGTAACCTTTTCTTAAAATAGTTTTTATTAAGTTGCAACAATAAACTAAAGAATAAACGGCAACTCAACTGGGAGAAAAGACAAGAACAAATGACGCATCAAGCGAATATGGCATAAATTTAAATTCGAATCTTGATAAATATAAAAAAGGACTTTACAATTATATAGAGAACGGTTTAAAGGTACAAAAACAAGTCGTTTTCATACCACCAAATCAGACGCTGCCGTTTTAAGTACCGTTTAGCTGGAACAGTCACATTCATGGCTTGTTGGTTTGTAATACAATAGAGAATACAGATGCATGTAGCTAGAGAGCCAGTATGTGGCTACAAAAAATGTATTACTACAAGCCAAGGTTGCCAGTTATAATTTGAAACAATTCCGACAAAAAGTTACTTATTCACATTAACATAAATTAAATACAACAAAAATTACCATGATAAAGATAAACAAAAAAGTTTCCACCGCAATAAAAAAATATCAAAAAAAAAATCCCAGGATCATTAAAATTTACTAGAAAAATTCCACGTGTTTTAAAAATACCACCAAAAATTCCATGTGCATTTAAAATTACCACAAAAATATCATTCGCATTACAAAATACCACAACAAGTCCCATATGCACAAACAATTTAAAAATCTTGTTTCTTTGAAAAAATTCGTTAGAGCAATTAATTATTCAAATCTGACCTTAAACTCAATAAACGATTTAAACTATCAAACAACTAGAATTTGTATTTAAAATCAAGTATGATTTAAGCTATCAAACATTTTGAATTTGTATTTAAATCATAGAAAATCAACATAATTAATAACAAGGACATATAGATAACTTTTAACTGTAATTTTAAAAAAATTTAGAAATACCACAAAGAAATTTTGTTTACTAAAAAAAAATAAAATTTTAAGAAGAATATTACCAAAATTCCCACGGAAATAAAAAAATACCCAGCTGAATTCCCACGCCAATTAAAAAAATACCACGCTGAATTAAAAAATTTAATAGGAATTCCCAAAAACAAAAATTCCTAGAGGCAATCAAAAATTACCACGAATGGGATTTTTCCAACATAACTGGCAACGTTGCTACTAGCTGCTGATATTGTTTTTTTGGTTCTACATGCACTCCAAAGGGCCGTTATTCCCTCGGCAATTCTATAGCAATACTGCTTTCGCCACAAGTAGTTTGTTGACTATTCGGGTTGAAAAGGGACTTTTGTAAACCCCCTCATGCAGGCGAATAATCTGCCTCTTGCGGCAAACGCAATTATTGTCGAGTGAAAAGCGGGACAAAGAGATCTTGATACCAGAGAAAGAGAATAATTGCTCTCGGAGCAATATTTGCTTTCGCCGCAAGTTCGAGAATTTTCGTGTGTGACGAGAGACATTGCTCGAGAATTGCCGAGTGAAAAGCGGGACATAGTAAGCAAAGTTCTGTTTATTTTCTGTGGACGATTCGGTTCATCCCGTCTAACGCTGCTCAACCGCTGTGATCATGCTCTTCTCTGTGCGTCGTTGTTTTAGATTTGCTTGGTAATTGTTGTTGGTTCAGTTATGAAATTTTTTATATGTTCTTAATTCTTACTCTAAGTGGCGACCGTAGCCTAGTGGGTAGAGTGCGTGGCCCCTAAGCTAAAGAACCGAGGTAGCCCGGGTTCAATTCCAGCTCAGACAGAAAGTTTTTTCAATTGAATTAATTTTTCTGTTCGGTCGTCACCTCTCTGCAGACAATGGCAAACCTCAGAGAGTAAAAATTGCCATGTAAAGCTTCTTGAGAACATAAGCCGTTCGGAGTCGGCATAAAACACGTAGGTCCAGTTCTCAGTCATTTGTGATCAAACATTTAATAACACTCACAACACAATTGATCAATAGAAGCTAGGTCAAAGTCCTTTCAAGGGCTGAAATGGCCAGTTTATTTTTTTATTTTAAATTCTTACTCTCTGGCAATAGGGTAGCTACAGTCAGTATAAGACAATCGAAGTATTTTTAACAAAAATTATATCAGCTTATATAAATATATATGTGTCGACAAGGAATAACGACTAAAACAAATTATCGTAATAACCGATATTTTTATTGTACTTATTCCGACTTTTTTTCTGAAATATATGAAACGTTACAAACGGTGCAAAAAATTCTGTGCAAAAAATGTTTTCCTGCATTCTATCAAAGATTGTAAACGAAGAAAATGCCATATAGCTTTTTTACGATATTTTGAGTTTAGTCGGTACTCATTGTCGATGTAATAATATATATATATAAAATAATTTATAAATGTAAACTGTTTAAAAAATGTAACGCTTGTGATGTGTGATGTGTGTAGCTATTCAATTACTACTGTTTATATAAATATATTTATCATGTTTTTTGTGAACGTTACATAATATATATGTAACGGAAATATATAATTTATATGTATGAACACAAAGTTAATTCTATATGTACACATATATTTACATAAGTTTTCAATTTATTCAATTAACTTTATGTTCATACGTATGAATAATATATTTCCGTTATGGTACCACTTTTACTAAAAACAAATCGTTGTAATTGTAATAATATTTAATAAATTGATTTAAATTAATTTAATATGACATACTTCGATTGTCATATGCCGACTGTAGCTACCAAATTTCCAGAGTAGAAATTCAGAATATCTATAAAAAAAGACATAGTTTCGATAGTATCGTAAGTATAGCCGTAGAATTCCTTTTTATATAGTAATAGAGAAAAATTCTGTTTTTTTTTATTTATATTTTTCAAAACTCTTTTAAAACATTTCATCTTCTTAATAAAAATTATTCAAAAACATATTTGTTGTTGTTGTTCTTCTTTAAACTTACTTGATCTAATTAAATTCATGTAAAAATTTGTTTTGTTTTATAAAAAGCTTTCATTTGATATTTTTAGTAATGAGTGTGTTGTTAATTTTTTATGTTGGTTAAAAGTAAATGTAATTCAAAGTTATGTTTAATAAATAGAAATAAATATCGGAAAAATTTGAATTATTTATTTTTCCTGTAGTAAAGAGCATAAACAAATTATAATATATATATCAAACGAAAACTTTTTATAAAACAAAACAAATTTTAATATGAGTTTAATTGTGAGCTTTTTAGATCAAGTAAGTTTGAAGAAAGCAACAACAACAACAAATTCGTTTTTGAATATTTTTTATTTAGAGATGAAATGTTTTAAAAAAGTTTACGATACTATCGAAACTGTGTTTTTTTATTTTTTTTAAGTCATGAAAAAGCCCCAAACGTACATCCCATTACGACACATCCCCAAAGTGAAATAAATAAATCTTAGTTCAGTGCGGACATGATTCGGAATGATAGGGATAACTCTTTTGAGAAAGAATTGTCAGGTCAGGTGGCAGTCAGGTTTTCCTGAGGTTATCCTTACATAAGAAATATTTATAAAAATCTGATCAAATCATATCAAAATCCTGCGAACTGATGAGGATTAATATCAAAAAAGTGCGTCACATTTGAAATCAGCACCTTATGTAAATCAGGATTTCCTTATAGTCTTATGACGAAAACCTTAGAAAAATTTTTACTTGGCTCGTTCCATACTATTTTGCTGCAAGCTTCGTAATCGGTATGAAATATTCAAAAGATTTTGGACAAAGAATGCTAGCAGAGCATTTTTTTTTTGTCTCTACTTTCTTCGAAGTAAATTGTAGTAGCGAACCTGAATGCAAGATTAGGAGATTGTAAAAATCTTCTGTTATTGTTACCTGTCAGATGATAATGTCTTTCGTTCTCGTAACTTCAACTGATTGATCGTGTTGAAAATAACAACATCGAAAATAACGTAATAACCGAATAATCGATCAACTGTAATGCGCTGGTGTCAAATTTTACAATATTTATTTTTACGTATGTGCAAGCGTCTAATCTTTTGCAATTATGAAACCAACACACGACAATTAAGCTTACTATAAATAATTTATGACAGTTTTTCCATAAAATTTGGGGATCTATTTTTTTAATTATTTATTATTTTTAATGTCCTATAATAAGGTTGTTTTACAATTTGATAAATTATTTTCATGATGTGACAACGCATAAAACGCGACCAGCTTACATTTTTTTTTTTCGTGGGCTATTTTATTTAACTGAGCAATTATGTCTAATTATGATGGATATTTATGTAAATTGCGCAAAACTGAAATACTTAAAATGAATATATAATAAACCTAAAAACAGCCAACAACAAACACAACCATTGTTTTAACCACCAAAAAGGCTGGATCATAGAGTTTGAAAATTCCGCCAATGCAAGTATAACAACAACAAAAACAAACAGTAATAACGACATCAGCAACAATGGTTTCCATAGCAAAAACATCAACATCATTGTATTTTTTGTGTCTGCAACTAAATTGCAAACATTTTTCTGCGCTGTTAAATCATATAAAATATTAACAGCTAAAATTGGTTGATCTGTGTACGTGAGCGAGTATGTGTTGAAGTTTTTATGCACACATACATATATGTAGAGATATGTGCGTTTCAGCTTTGAAGAGTATTTTTGTTCATACGAGTGCGAATATATGTATATGATGTGCACATGTTTGAGTTTTGATGATTTACGGTCTAAAGTTAAATTGAATTTACAAGTTTTCTACGTTAAAAAAAATACAAATAAAAAAACAAAAATCCTGACTGGATGTAAAAAATGAAAAACGCTCAAATTTTTTTTAAATATTTCAAATTTTTTACGTTATCGCTGCTGCATCAGCAAAAAGAAGATCATGCATAAAAAATTATGGGTAGTGAAGAATTTTCAAAAAATTGTGACAACATTGAGTGGATGTAAAAATAGAATGGACATTTTTCAAATTGCTCTCTACAAATAATTTGGAGCAATCTTGATATACATATTTTATTTTTCGACAGAGCTTTAATTGGTAAAAATGTTTAAAATTTGTACTACATTATACGAGTACTATACCATATTATTAACAAGGTAGATTTTTCCAAAACGTGGTCATTTTTAAATGTGCAAATTATCTGGCTCGAAGAACCGGATATTGAATGTAATTAATACAAAATTTTTATTCAACTGATGTAATGCAACACTGTTCGACAAATTTTTTGGGATGGAATGATTTAAGTACCCATCTAAAAATGTTTTTTTATGGCTATTTAAATTTATTGAGGTTCAAGTCATATTTCTTGAAGTTGTACTATTTTTGACTGGTTAAACAACTCTTTGTGTTTGTGGTTTGCATATAAAATCATTACTTTCATTGCTATCGTCGCTATCAACATTCCAGTACGAATCAACAACATTTTCCATTTGATTTTGTGGTAATTCTTTTCTTCTATCTTGTCTATCTTCTTCTTCTTTTTCGTTTTCGAATGTGTATTAACTACACCAATATACTTCGGCTAATACAACATCTGGCGATTTTTTTCCGAGGTGTCTGTAAATTGGCATATTTAAAATTCATTAAATTTCATGAATAAGAAGAGTAAATATTTAACCACGTTACCTAATTTCAAGTGGCAAGCCAACTTAGTGGTAACGTACGTATTGTAAGTCCAACTCAGTTGATAACTTTTGACCAAAATAATTTAGATGATGATGTAAAAAGTGTAATTTTAATCACATGTTGAATGCATCTAACATTACTTATACATGTCTAGTTTTCAGATCGTTCTTTGCTCAACAAGTATTGAATGACTGCTTTCATAGAATGCCAGGCAATCAATTCATTGTGAATTTACACTTTTCCCAACCCCTAAGTTTTGATCAATTTTTTAATCTCGGGACCATTCACACCGACTAATAGAAAAAGTATTTGATTGCGATGAAATGCTTAGAATGATTCATTATCGGGTATTTTAGGTTTTGGTAGCGGCAGGTCTTTAGACTAGCCCACTTACACCAAATTATTAATCCGTTCTGATACCACAGAACATATACATGTCTATGCGTTCCTCTCCACATACTTTTCCTACCACCACCAACTACAAATTTTCGCCGTAAGTTGATGTGCTTTAAAGTTATTTTGATTAGAAATAAGGAAAGAAAGGTTATAGCGTAGGAACATGGCCCGGCCAGTATTCGAACCCGGGACCCCGGAGTGACAATCAAGCGCGCTACGACTAGGCTATCGAGGCCGCACAGTGTAACGATCCCATGTAGCGAGCGGCAAAAATTAGTAAAACTAATCCTAGAGCGCTGAAATTGGTTTACATAGCTTTTTTGTGGCATTAAATATTTGTGGCCATATAACCAAAATCATATAACCAAAAATTAATATAAATTAACATATTTAGTATATGAACTAAAATAGAAAAATTGTATTTACATTAAAAAAACTGTGCGGGATCGGATGACTAAAACTAAATGACTAAAACATTTTAAACTACAAGCATTTAAATTTTGTTTTAATGAACTTACGTACAAAAAATGGCGAGACCGGTCGAGGTCTAGCTTCTACTTAACCGATTTCGGTAATTCTACATATTTTCCTAACAAATAAAGTTATATCAGATAAGTTGACCAGCTTCCCAAATGAATTAACATTGACAATTAAAAATGACACGATGCCCTTATGTTTTACAATATCTACCCCAAAATGTAGTTTTCTAAATCTTAAAAAAAATATAAAAAATATTTAGATTATTTTGAATAATTATTATATTTTAATGTTAATATTATATAAATAATCTAATAATTTTCCAATTCATCATATGAACCATAGATAGATGGATAGTTAAGTGAGGAGGGAGCTAGTTACCTAGCTACTGCAGCATCAAGAGCCTACTGTAACAAACCTCAATATGTTATAGTTTATCCTTAATCGTTAAGTTCGTTAGGAGCAGAGCGATGTCCTTGGGTGAACTATCCGCTATTTTGTGCGGTTCTAGGTACAATGCACCTAAATAGCTAAGTCGTCTCCTAATAAGACCGTTACAGTGACACAAGATGAGCTCTGCTGTTTCTGCATCTTCGTTACATAATCTGCACATATCTTCCTGGACTATACCCATAGTTGATAAGCTCTTATTTACCTTGCAATGTCCTATTAAGAAATCTGTGACAATTCTGATAGATGTTCCACTTAAAGAAAGGAATTGTCTCGTTCTTTGGAGCGAAGTGTTTGGCATGAATATTTTTGCCTATCTGTTACCTTTGGTTTCCCTCCAGTAATGTAGTGCTTCTCTGTAAAGCCACATATTAATGTTATGGCGCATAGTGCCCCATGGTAGCCCGTAGAATGGTTTTGGGCCTCTGAAGGAACTTGCAGCTCCTTTCCTGCCTAGTTCGTTTGCAATCTCGTTTCCTAAATAGCCGCTATGGCCTGGTACCCAAATGAGGCAGACTCTGTTATGGATAGACACCTTGATAAGCAGGTGTAGGCAATCCCATACGAGTTGGACGTGATTTTATATGCGCTAAGTGCAAGTAAAGCAGCTTTGCTGTCAGAGTGAATGTAAATGTTTTTGTTCCTAGTGGGATTGCTTACATACTCTCTCAGGCAGATCTCAATTGCATGAACTTCAGCTTGGAAGACTGAGTTACCTGTGCCCATGCTGGCATATATAGATTTTCCCTGCCTTGAGCCAAAAACGCCAGCTCCCACACCTTCATTCGTGTTTGAGCCATCAGTAAACCAGGCTTGATAGTCACCAGTAAGCCATGGTCTTTCTGTTTCCCATGTGGTTCTGTTTGGGAAGGAGACTTAGGAGTTTTTACAGAAGTTGTATTTTGGGAGACAGAGATTGCAGGGTAATAACCTTAGATTCTCGTCCTTAGTTATTTCGTCTGAAAGCGCTGAGTGAGTGTTACTTGGTAAACACAAATTGTTGTCAATGATGAGTCTGACTGTGATGATCAGAGCTTCTTTCTTGACAAAAAGATGTAATGGTGGTATACCAAGCAAAATCTCCAAAGCAGCAGTTGGTTACAGCTCGTGTGTTACAGACACAAGCTAGTCGTTGCAACTTGCTGAGCTTGGCTTGAGCTTTTTTTTGGATTGTCTTACTCGTGATGGAAGTATACATTCGCATGGCGAGGTTGGGGCTTAAGCCCCTGTTTTTACCTATAAAACTTCTGCTGACCAATAGTGAGTCTCTTTTTTTGTTCACGGTGTTATTTAGTTGTGGGTTCCATATGAGTTTATCATCAAGCGTCACACCTAAGTTTTTGACTTCTTTTGAGAAGTTTATGGTTTCACCGAAAAGAGTAGGTTCAGTTAGAGTTTCTCTGACTCTTTTCTTGGTGAAGACGATGATGCTGTTTTTCTTAGGGATGAAAGTGAGCACTGTTTCCCTGCACCATTTAGCTATTATGTTGAGTGCTCTCTGGAGGAGATACGATAAAGTATCCTCGTATTTTCCTCTGATAAGGATCACGATGTCATCAGCGTAACCCTGCACATCGAAGCCATTTGAGCTAAGAAGATCTAAGACTTCATCAACTGGAATGGACAGCAATATTGGAGAGAGAACTCCTCCTTGTGGACAACCTTTTGCGGCGAGTACTCTGAGTTCTGCCGTGCCCAAAGTTGATTTCATATTTTTGACTTTCAGAACTTTATGCACCCAATTGCTTGTCGTTCCATCAACACCTTTGCGCTGAATGCATTCGCTTATATGACCGTATTCGGTGTTATCAAAAGCACCTTCTAGGAAGCACCCGATTGCATATTCTTTGATCCCTAATGATTTTTCAATCTTGTTCGTAAGGATCTGAAGAGCATGAGTCGTTGATTTCCCTGGTTGATATGCATATTGTTGGGTGTGCAGCGGGTGGTCTATAAGGACAACTCTCTCTGATATGCCGATCAACAATTTTCTCCATAGTTTTTAAGAGAAAGGAGGTGAGGCTTATTGGTCTATACAATTTCAGTAGATCAGAAGGTCTACTGCACGTTTTAGGTATAAATCTAACAATTACCTCCCTTCAGGGTTTTAGGAAGGGCTTTAGTGGTACTAGGCTGTTTTCTAAGAGTGCAGGAAAGATACCGTCTGCTCCAGCTGCCTTGTATGGATGGAATGTGCTGAGAGCCCATTTCATCCTATCCTCGTTAAAGATTGATCTGGATAATCTCCAATCTATTATATTTGGTCTTCTGTACCCTTTCTGTAATAGGTTCGTTGGATGAACCATAATAAAATACCATTGAATAATCTGTCTGGAATTAGGAATTAGGAATTAGTACGATTTCGAAAAAGTGGGCGTAGATATAGTGCGACTGAGCCTATTTTTTGACCACTTGCCGACATTAGCCATCTAAACACAATTTCTAGATTTTAGTTTTTTACGATCAAAACTGTCTGATATACAGCTACGTGCAATTAATTAGGGACAGTGGTTTTTAATATGTACAGCAATGCATACAATTTTTTAAACACAAACACTCTGGTACTTTCGAAAACACCACATAGACATCACTGTTTTTATCGTTATTCTTTAGCAGTGAAGCCATTTGAAATTTTGTTTTCAGTAGCTCGGGACAGTGACAAATTAAGACAAAAATTAGGAACAGTGCCAAAAAAAAAATTTTAAATAATCTTATAAAATAAAAGAAGGTGATTTTATATACATTTATAGTAACAAGTTGTTATTAGAGTTATAGAGTTATTTAGTAGTAAACTACTAATAATGGGCAAAAATAAATCTTGTGAAGTCATAAAAAAAGACATGTTGCGTGAAGCCAGACTTTTTGAAAGGATTTTTAGAAGGAAGCCTCTATTATCTGAAAGCAAACATAAGAAGAGGCTTAAATTCGCTAAAAAGTATCGTTATTTTGGAACAAAAGAGTGGAAGAGAGTATTGCTTTAAAACGAAACTAAAATAAATATAGTGTCACCCTATAGAAAAAAATATGTCCGCCGCCCAAGGTCAAAGGAGTTCGACCCAAAGTACACCCGAAGGAGGTGTACTTTGAAGGAGGTTCGACGAATGAAGGAGGAAGCATTATGCTTTGTGATGCTATGTCGCGACGTGGTGTCGGCCCCCTACAAAAAATTTGATGCTGCCTTACTTGAATAAAAATATGACCGCAACTTGCATATTTTAGCAGGAAAATGACACAAAGAACTTATGCCAGGTTGTAAAAAAAGAAGTGAGCTTGCTCAAGATAGGCAACTTTGATAAGCTGTACGATGGAATAAAAAAGTTTGGGAAGGCAGTAATTGATAACATTGGTTTTGCTACAAAATATTGATAATCTTAACATATAAAAGGCAAGCAAGCTGCTCCGTGCCCATTATCTCTCAAACTGTTCGACCTGAAAATATGCACTTCTTAATACATAAAAGGCAAGCATGCTGCTCCGCACACAGTATTTCTCAAACTGTAATTATTTTTTGACAGTAAAGTACTTCTCAGCCTGAAAGTATGCACAAAAAATATATTTGATACTTATCAGTGGCAATATTAGGTTCTTACAATTGTACGTTTTTGATCTAACTACCTTTTCAGCACTGCTTTAAAACGTAAAGTGTTATTTAAAGTGGTACATTTGTATTTTTCAAAAATCAATTGAAAAACAATCAAACTTTAAAAAGAGAAAAAAGTGCTTTCGAAAAATGGCTTCAAAAAGAAAGTGTGCAGAGGACCTGTCGTAGGACAAGCTTTTATGCTGGTATAATTATAATATACTATATAAAATATTAAAAAGTCAAGTGTCCTTTATTATATGCACGACTTATATGATTATGTTTTTATGATTTTTGTTCCAGATTTTCAAAAACACTGTTAAATAATTAAAAAACAGGCTTTTACTTACAGGTAACCTTCAATTTAAATTAGACCAAAACTCAGTATTTTTCGTAAATAAAATAACCAATTTTCCTATAGTTTCTATGTTTATATAGTGTCCCTAATTAGTTGCACGGAGCTGTATAGCATTTTTTTTTTTTTTTTTTTTTTTGGCGATACATCAGCATACATGATTCATTTTTATATATAAAGAAGATATAAAAGTGACAAAAAACAACTATTACAAACATAAATATTTTTGGAAAATAACGCAAATGTGAGCGTCTATCTTTCTGCTAAACGTGTTAAATATACAATTTTCGTACGTATAAAAAAATTTTAAAAAATCTAAGTGGTACGTTCTTTTGCTATTTACTCTTAAAGTTGGTCAAAATTTTCATTAAGGCTCATTTAAGACAAATTAATTAGAGCATGAATTTAAAGCTCCACTTCTTTTGCAATCTGTGATGGAATCTTGCAGATGAAATAGATTTAGAAAGTTAAATTTCCATATTTATGTATAAATATTATATATTATATTTATATGATAAACATTAACATAACCATACATATTTATATCAAAAATACATAATATTAGATATATTTGTAAAGAATTTATTTCGAAAAGTCTCACAAATAAATGTAAAATTTATTTCATTGAAAAGTAAATGATGGCATATTTTAATTACAATATTGTTTTTTTTAAATAATTCTAAGAACATATAATTTTTTTCGAATTATATATAAGCTTAATGCTAATTAAGTTAATAAAGCAACAGGTTGCAACAACAACAAATTAGCAAATTTAAATTTTGAGTAATTTTCTGTAAAAAGTACTATAAAATTTCATTGAATTGTAGAAACTTTTCGCAAATGTGGATGCCTGTCTATTTGAGAATTTTTTGAATTGAAAATTCAATAAAAATTAAACTAAAATCGAACGAGTACCCTTTTTTCCATAGCCAATTTGTTGAAAATTTTTCTACCATAAAGCTAATAGATCAAAATTATTTTGTTACTAATTTTACTCTTCGATTAGCGCTTACTATACATTTCTATATACATTTTCGATTACATACTTATCAGAAATGGTTAAATATTAACATTTTACAGATTTTCTTTCAATTGTCTATTGATCAGTGTGAAAATATGTGCGAAATTAAGAAAAATTTACAATTCTTTTTTGCCGAATATAACTTATCTTCCTTCAATTTGCCCTCGCAACAATTATTTCCTCAAAAAATTACATAAAAAAACCGAACCTTTTGTAAATTTTAATACTAACATATCGTTGAATGAGAAAATAAAAGTCGTATATGAAAATTTTCACTTTTGAGATTATTGAGAAAAAGGGGCTATAAGTCCTTAAAAAATAGCGGTAAGACCACAAAAATTTCGTAATCTATTGTGAAATGTATTTGCAACTAGGTCTGAAAAATATTGGCTCCCTAGATTTTGAATTATACCGCCTTTTTCTAAATAGTCTCAAAAGTAAACATTTTCACATACGACATTTATTTTCTTAAGCGACGATATGTATGTCTTTTTTAACTGAGTGCTTAAATCATTACATTCAGAGACGTTGACGTATAGTGTAATATATATATACGATTGAAGCACATTTTTTATTTTAGCTTTGTAGATTGCAGTTGTGTTACAGCTTGTGAAGCACATTTTGAAGAGTTTTTGAGAGGGAAAGCAATGTTCTCCGGAAACACCTCGATACAAATAAATTTATCAAAACTATTTATCAGAGTTTTTAATGAGAAGGAACAATAACTATGTAACGTGTGAAATGCAACATTCCGAATAAATAAAATTGTTAACTACGAACATGAACTTTGATATTAATTACTTTTTTAACGTTATTTATTTGCAGTTATCTGTTCCCTAAGATTTTCGAAATGTGACCGACCAATTTGAAGACCAAGTTCGGTTAAAAGTCGCACTTTTCCTTTTTTGGAACGTTCTTATGAACAAGCAAAAGGTAAACAATTTTTCATTAATTTGAGTCATATTCATGGAGAGCTTTTCAACCATAAGCTTCTTAATAAAGAATTTTATCAAACAATTCGTAAAAAAAAATAACAAAAAGTGTCCGGACGCTAGAACTTACCCATTTTTTATTCGTTTTACTTTTGTAATTTAAAATTAATTTAAAACAAAATTAACAAATAGGCTGAATGCTGAACTGACTCTTGATTAATCGATTAATCAAGTAAGCCCGCGTGCTTACAGTTTTATGTTCTGCGTTTGCATGGAAGATTAATTTTGCCACTGCCATTAAGAATGTGCTGCATGCAGCACATTTTCAAATTTGATTTCATGGTGTGACCAAAAATTCCATTCCAAAGATTGTTAGTTATAATAAAACGCTTACCACACACCTTACCGCTATAACGCAAAAATGTGCAAGCTATGTTAGTTGCTCGAATATATACATAGTACATCTACTGTATACAGCTATGGTCACACAAATAGCACAAAATTTATTAAACTAAAAAATTCCAGTTTGTTTTCTATTACATTGTGCGGCACTAAAATGTGTTATGTATAATTTATGTTTTTCACTTAATTTCAGTGGGAGGAATCTCGTGGTGACATCCGCCTTTATTTATTTGCCTAAGATTTATAGCTCAGAATCAAATATTACTCAAGATATTCACTCATTTTCAATTTGATAACTCTTGAATCATAAGGATTTTAAATTTGGATCCTTCAGCAAAGTTGTTCCAATTTTTCGGACCAACTTTGCTTTACAAAAAATATGTAAAAATATCCGATCCAGTGGGTTTTATTAACTTATTCAACTTCGCTCTCGTTGATAAAACTCCAACATAAATCAGCTAGCAAAAAAGTAAGTTTTTTTCCACTGTAAACGAAAAGTACCTATTTTTTACGACTTTTTGTAAGACCTACTCGTAGAACCATAGCTCTTTAGTCAAATTCAACATCAGAGATGAAGAGGGTTAATATCGTCGACGTTAAAAGAGAACCTGTTACTGTAAGAGATAAGATAGACCAGTGTAGTAAATATATTTTTGGATCGCCATGTAATAATATTTTGGCGACAGGATCGCTACATAATTTTATTCGCGACATAGCATCGCCATGTAAGGGTTCGCGATTATTTAAAAAAGGACTCGCGGATTTACTATTAATATTTTAAGGTCCTGCCCTGTTTTTATTACATTTACAGCCGTTCACTATAAAAAGTGCAGAGGCTAAAAAGTTGAAGTCGGCAGCTATTAAAGCTCAAGACTTATTTAAAAATGAATTAGTAGGCAGATTGTTAGAAGCTCAAAACTAATTGATTTATTTTCAAATATGTTCATCCTTTTATAGTAAGCATAACGGTATTTTGTCTTAAAACTAGTTAACAATTGTTTGTGTAGTTTAGAATGTAAATAGAATCATATGTTCTTTAATTAGTGTAAAAGTAATAGTAGAATATCGTAATACATATTTTTAGTTTAGTATTAATAGTTTAATATGTGTGAGTGAGTAGAATAGAAAACGTAAACATAATCATATGTTAACATATTTGTGTAGGAGTAAAAAGTATAATATAATATCATATGTTCAGCCATATGGGTACATGTGTGCGAATGAGGTAGATAGTAGTGCTTAGTATGAACATATGTTCTTGTTGTTTGAATAATATCTTAGTATACCGTAGAGGTGTATTACTTTAACTTAGTTTGAATATTATTGAGCATGTTCTCGAAAATTCTTACAGTAGAGGTTTTTATATTATTACTTATTTTAAGAAAAGCTTGTTTTATAATGAAATACATTAACCCTTCTGCACTCCTTGGGTCAATTTGACCCAATTTTGATTTACAAACGCAAAACTTTTCCCTTTAGTTATAAGATATGAACGTGAAACTTTAATTTATCCATTAGAGTGGCGAAAATTATGCTTTTAAAAGAAAATAATAAAATTTAAATTTTTCCTCCCCCTCCCAAAACACGCTTTACACACATTTAATATCTTTTGGGTCAATATGACCCAACTAGCGATATTGTAAGTTTAATCCCACTTTACCATTTCTTTCCTATTGAATATCATTGAATTGAGTTCATCTTCATTCAAAATCATCGATCAATCATTTTTTGAGTCAAAGAATCAATAAAATCGCTTTCATTGAATATTTTTTCATTCAAAATTTTATTATTCTCCAACTGTAGGTGGGATTTGGAGAATCCCGCAAAGGTATCTTTTGAAATTTGTTTTATGATGATATGGTAACGCATTGACACAAACACATTGTACACAAAAGAGTTCATTCAAATTGCAGTTCGGTGATTCCCCGTTTTGTATATGAAAAAAAAAATATTTCGCTATGATGATGCTAGAACTTTTGTCTCATTAGAATATTTTCTTTCAATGAGTTCAGTTTAATTTTTGGTGATCAGCGTGCATACATATATTTTTTTTCTAATTCATCATAATTGAGTATTTTTACATAATGGCACAAAGAAGAAAAGTAAGTATTGTAAAATAATATTTCTAATATTTGATTGTTCCATGATGAAATTGCTTCAGATTCTTAGTGATCTTCAGTTGCAACAAATAATGAATGACGAAGATGATGACATTTTTGATGATAGTGATGAAGACGACATTTTTTCACCCAACAGCGATGGAGAGGACGAATCATATTCATCGTCAAAAAATAGCGTTAAAAGCGTGGAGTTGGAAGACGCAGTAGAAATAGATCACAGCACTTCCGTTACATATTTATCTAAGGACAAAAGTGTAGTTTGGAAAGAACAGCCACCACTTCAAACAGGCAGGTTACCAAAAAATCAAATTTTATTGAATAAGCCTGGACCTACCAAAACAGCAACATCTATGGTTACAGATATAAAGTCTTCGTTCGATTTGTTTATATCACCAAATATAAAAAATATTGTGATTCAAATGACAAATCAAAAAGGTGTAGAATTATATGGAAATAATTGGCAAAACATTGATATGATAGAGCTTGATGCATATGTTGGATTACAAATAATGGCAGGAGTTTATAAATCTCATGGAGAAAATCTCACTAGCTTGTGGAATGAAAAAAACGGAAGACTTATTTTTAGAGCAACAATGAGTCTCAAGCGATTTGCGAGCATATCAAAGTGCCTACGGTTTGACAGCTCTGAAGATAGAGAAGAAAGAAGAATTCGTGACAAACTTGCACCGATACGAAACGTTTGGGACAAGTGGAGTAATCAGCTCAAAATTTTTTTACAATCCACATGAAAATGTTACTGTAGATGAACAATTGGTTCTATTTCGAGGTCGGTGCAGTTTCCGGCAATATATTCCATCAAAGCCCGCCAGATATGGCATAAAAATTTGGGCACTTTGCGATTCTACAACTAAATATGCCTGGAATATGGAAGTGTACACAGGCAGAGCAAGAAATACACAGCCAGAAAAAAATCAAGGTGAGACTTTTGTACTTCGTATTACATATATTATATTTCCATATTTTTAATTTAGGTGAGAGAGTGGTGCTAACATTATCAGACCCTCTCCCAAAGGGATGCACAATCACATGTGATAATTTTTTTACTACATACAATCTTGCCATTCAACTACTTTGTCGGAATATTACATTAGTTGGCACTGTCCGTAAAAATAAAACTTTTTTGCCACCAAAAATTCTGGATATGAAAAAAAAGCCCGTATTGCACTCCGATTTTTTGTTTTCAAATGATATAACTATAGCATCCTATTTTCCAAAAAAAAAATAAATACGTTCTCCTCTTAAGTTCTCTTCATCATTCAGCCGATGTAAGAGACGATGAACAAAAAAAACCTGAAATAATACATCATTACAACCAAACGAAAGCTGGAGTTGATGCGCTTGACCAACTAGTTGCTAATTACACATGTAAGCGCATGACTAAGCGATGGCCTGTTGCATTATTTTCAAATATGATAGATGTATCAGCATATAACTCCTACGTCATATGGACTAAAATGAATCCTGCCTGGAATTTCAATAAAAGCTTCAGACGCAGGCTTTATCTAGTAGAACTTGCAGATCAGCTTATAAATGAGCATATTTTGCGAAGAAAGGTTTTGCCACATGGACCATCAGCAAGAAATCTTGTTAATAATATTCAGCAACAAAATGATCTCACAGGTGCCTCGCAATGTTCTAAACAAAATACTACAAATACACCATTGTCCAGTAATTTACCAAATAAACGACAGCGGTGTTTCTTTTGTCAACATGGAAGGAATTCAAATAAGTATTCCACTAAATGTGATACTTGTAAAAAATGTATTTGCAAAGAGCACATGGTAACATTGTGTATAAATTGTCACAAAAATTCTTAAATTTGTATACATTAGTATTAAAAATATAATTATTATTTTATTATTTTTCAAAAAAAAAAAGGCTGAATTTAAAATTTAATTTTATTATATATATATTTTTTTTTAATAATTGCTCAGGAAGGGCTTATTTATTTTAGTTTTCATTATTATTTATTATACTAAATAAAAAAACAACAAAACAAATAAATTTCTTATATTAAATATGAAATTTTGTTTACATTTTAATATTGGGTCATATTGACCCAAAGGATCATAGGAAGGGCACATATCCAAGGGATGCAGAAGGGTTAATGTAAATTAAATATTTAAATAATATGTATAGGTATACTACACCAGTGATATTTTTTTGTTGACGAAGAACATAATTAGTAGTGTGTAGTGTGTTTAAACAAATTTAAAAATAAAATTGTTTTTCCTAATTTTCTAGCATTTTTCGTTAAATTGTTGCAAAAGTAATTTTTTTCTAATTTTCTTGTGAAGCAACGAAACCAAATTTAAACTGTTTATTGTGATAGCATGCACCAAACATTCCCAAAAAGAAATTTTGGAAAGAGTCGATTTTTCAGGCCATTCGAATCTTTAAACTCGATTCCCAAAAAAACATAAAAACGTGTTTTTGGTGTTAATATTATCAAAATATGGGCTATTTTTGTGATCACTGCTGTATGTTTGATTGTTTCTATGTGCCTGGTAAGTTTTGTAATCTTTTGGCTTGAGGAGCCATGAAGTCGTTAAGAGTTTGAGACACACCGCTGGACGTTTGCTGGAGGGAGGGGGGTGTGGCACGTGGTATGCCATGTTAAACTTTGCAAAGATGTCACGCTGAGTTCAGTTTAATTAAACAGGAATGATTTATGACTTTGACAGGCATACGCAGCACAACGTGGGTCGTATCTACGGTTACTTTGGTTAACTGAGGTCGTGACGGTTCAATGTGGTTGGGTTCAGTTTGGGGCTAAAGCAACAGCAGACACAGCGGTAGCGGTAACGACGACGACTACGACTACGGATTGAGCATACCGGCTAACTATGAAGAATTCACTCATTCATTTATACGTTCGTTTCAATTGTTCAGTCGAGCAGCCGAAACTACATGCGCACAAATGTACAATAAAAACAGCAACAACATTGAGGTGGTGGGGGGAGGAGGTCAATACGTACGCCTAGTGTTGTTATTGTTATTTTATACTTTTTGTCGTACGGACTGTAATGTTCCATCAGTGTAGTGAGTGTCAGTTTGTGTGTGGAAAAGTGTGCGTGTATAAGTGTGTCGCTGTGCTACATGTTCTTCCGTTTCCGCTCTAGCGCCCTCTGTGGTTTGGTAAAGCAATTTAAAGCTGCTGCAAAGTAGTAATTTGACTGAATTCAAGAGACGCCAAAGCAAAGAAGTACAAAAAATAACCCGTGGCAGCTATATTAGCTACTTCAGATTGTGGAATGGGTTTCAAGTTACAGTGAGTAGTTTTAGTTATCATTCGTTGCATACTTCACAAGTGACTTTTTGACAGAGGTCGTTGAGTAGGTCGAATGTTCCCTCATTCGTAAGCCATAACTAGATGTCTCATCTTTATTGTCATTGATATAACTTCTGTCCTGATACCCACATTTATACGGAGGATTAAGCATAAGTGTTAAAAAAAATTATCACTCTCTGTTGGTGTTTGTGTTAACTGCATATGCTGTCATTGAGTATCCATCACAGGTTATCAGCAGGTACATTTATGGTTTTCTTTTCACAGAACGTTAAATTCTGCTATTAAGAAATGTTTTATATTTTGTGATCAGCCTTCAGGTCGAGCTGAAAATTTATTGCACTGATCTTAAAATTATAGATACCTCAGTAAAATATTTATATGTGCACAAATATTTTTTATATGTTCTCCCTGGTTTATAACAATACAATTTTTTTAAGTTTGCCAAAATTTTTTTTAAAGAATGGAGTTTATTAGTCAAACAGAATTCTTCTCTTTCTCGTACTCGTAGTACCGTTAATCGAAAATAGTGTAAAATCTCGCGTGTGCAATAGAAAATATTTATATGTACACAATTGCTTTTTTTTTGTTTTATCTGCTATAACGTAAAAATTACGAAATTTTGTTGATAACCTTATTAATAAAACCCATAAACATAACGGTAATACATTTTTGGAACAAAATATGAGCACATTATCGTTGAAATATAAAAGGCTTAAATGAAGCCGGTATAAAAGCAGGTGCTATAGCTGCTAGGAGAAATCGTCACCGAATCACCATAACAAATTTTTTAACAGACCCAGTTAACTATGCTATAATCAAGCGTACTGAAAGAAAATCCTTGATTGACCAACAGCACAAAAGATGAATTCGACGTCTTGCTGTATGGAAAGGGTTGAGTTGAGGTGAAATTGCTACGCATTTAGATCTAAGGGTTACTGGAAGCAGAATCCAACAAATTTTGGATGAATATGCCAACGTCAGTTATGAATCGCCCTTCTCTCAACCCAGGCTTCAACCATGACACAATGCGGCCAGTCTAGCATATGCCGAAAAATAAAAATTTTGTGATAAAGAATTTGGGAATGTCATATTAAGTGATGAGAAAAGGTTCAACTTTGACGGGCCCGACGGTTGACAGAAATACCGGCACAATTTGCGATATCCACGACAAATTAGGTATGCACGTAACTATGGGCGGGAATCATTGATGGTTTCAATTGGTTTCAGATACTTCGAAAGTCTCCCCTGTATTTTATTTTGTACAAATCGAATGCAAAAATGTATATTGAGTTATAAGATGATGTGTTTATTGAGTTTACATGCTATAAATATCAGTATAACTGGACTTTTCAGCAGGACAACCGCACCAACGAATTCTTCCCGAGCCACAAATGACTTTCAATAAATCTGAAATATACCCGTGTTGTAGTGACCTGCTATTTGTCATGACTTGAATCCTGTCAAAAACCTGTGGGGCATTCTTTCGGCCCAAGTTTATAAAAACGGGCGCCAGTTCGAGTCGATGAAGCATCTGAAAACAGTTATTTAAGATGAATGGCAGAAAATTGATGGCTCCATTCTCAGATCGTTGAGGTACTTTATGTCTTTCACGAAATAAATTGATTTGACAGATAATTAGTTTTATCCTTCCGTTGAACGAATATGGTTGTATATACGCTTGAACAACGCTGGGAAATATTGCGACATTACTTTGAAAATCATGGTAATGTTGCAGAATGTGTGCGAAAATTGCGTACGGATTTTGGAAGAAGAGAAGCACTGTCAGCTCCGTATGTTCGTTATCTTGTGAAACAAGTTAAAGAAACTGGCATCCACATCGATAAACCAAAGCGTGAAAAGCCAAAAGCAGTGCGTACACCCGAGAATATTGCTGCTGTGGCAGAAAGTGTGCGTGAAGCGCCATCAACATCAATTCACCGTCGTTCTCAACAATTGAACATTTCTGAGACATCATTTGAGACGAATTTTGCATAAAGACCTTGGTATGACGCCATACAAAGTCCAATTGGTTCAGGAGTTGAAGCCAACTGATCATCCAATGCGTTTTCGCTTCGCTAAGTGGGCCTGCGATCGACTTACAGAAGATGCCGATTTTGCCAAAAAAAAAATAATCTTTTCAGATGAAGCTCATTTTGATCTTGGCAGGTATGTAAACAAGCAAAATTATCGCATTTGGGGCACAGAAAACCCGCACGCATACATTGAAAAGCCGCTGCACCCAAAACGAGTCACTGTTTGGTGCGGATTTTGGTCCAGAGGCATAATTGGGCCATTTTTCTTCGAAAATGAGCAAGAAGTGGCCGTTACAGTCAATGGCGATTGTTATCGGGCCATGTTGAACGAATTTTTGTTCACAAAAATTGAAGAGGAGGATATTGGCAACGTTTGGCCACCTCGGAGCTGCGATTTGACACCGTTGGACTATTATTTGTGGGGTGCCCTCAAAGATAAGTGTTACGCCGACAAGCCAGAGACAATTGACGCTTTAAAGGACAATATTCGTGAAGCCATTGGTGAAATACAGCTGCACACAATCGATAATGTGCTTAAAAATTGGACCGATCGTGTAGGCTACTGCATGGCCAGCCGAGGCAGCCATTTGAATGAAATTATTTTCCATTATTAACCGGAAGGATTGTGCTTTTAAATAAAAAAAAATTTAGAAATATCCAGTAATTTATTTTATAGATTTAAAAAAAAAAAAGTTATTTGGCGGACCCTGTATAAGAAAGGAAAATATATTCTTTTATAAAATCTATATATATTTCCATTTTATTCTATGAACTTTTTAAAGAGAGTAAAAATTTTTTTATAAACAAAAAGTTTTTAAATAAGCTATATCTTGTTTTACTTATAGGTCCTTAAGACTATTTCAATAAAAAAATAATATAAAAACATATGAAGTTATGTTTGCTTAGAATTGCATTTGAAGTGTTGTACATATAATTATTTTACTGAGGTATTTGTACAATTGATATTTGATTTTGACTCTTGCCTATAAAAACCAAATGACGTTATTCACTTCGTAGTAAAGAGTGTAGTAATTACAGCAAACAATTTTTTTTAAACTTTTTTCCTCGGACGCGGGCCAAGTTATGCAAAAATGCGAAAATCGGTGAGAGAAATCGATGGCATATTGTGTCTAAAATGGGACATGTTGTTTTCGTATGCTTGAAACTTAAAGCTACATAACTGAGCTATACGAAATTTTTCAGATTTTCTGGCCAAAAGTCGAAATGATATAGTATCAACTTGAAACTTAGTATAGGGTGGTTTTCGGGGTTTCTGATTTTGAATTTTGTATCAACTACTGAAAATTCAAAAGGGCGGATCCAAAATGGTAACCAAATCACCATCAAAATGGTCACGACCCTCGGCGGTCATCTCGAATAGCCACGAATTTCATAACGCAAGCTATAAAAAAACGTCATAAAGCCTTTTTAGATGGAAGCGCAATCCAATTGCGATCAACTGGGAAGAGTATAAAAGGGCAAGAAATGATGCTTCATTTGCAGTTAAATTATCTCAACAAAGGTTATTTTTCTGCAAACTATGTACGTTATTGCCGCTGGAGAATCTATTAAATAAAATGAAGGAAATTGGAATAGCAAACAACAAAAACACCGTTAGAGAATTCCTATTAGATCCAGATTAATTATTATTTCGTATCTAATCCTTTGACCGAATCCCTCAACTCTAACTCTAACGCCAACATTAATAATTTTACCCACAAACCTCTTCAGAAATTCCAGTTTACTGCTTTATATGAGTCAGATGTAGTAAGATGTATCTTGAAGATAAAATCGAATGCTATTGGCGAAGACGGAATTGATATTAAGTTTATTTAGCTCATTCTACCCACGGTTACCACCTCAAATTCCCACGAAAAAACCTTTTTCCCACAATAGCAAAAATTAATAACCACGAAAATTCCCATGGTACAATATTGAAAAAAACCCATCGTAATTAAAAAAATCACAAAAAATCCCACGGATATTTAATATAACCACGAAAATTCCACGCAAACAAAACAAATCACGAAAAAATCCATTTGTATTAAAAAAACCTCGATAAATCCCATTTGTATTAAAAAAAACACAAAAAATCTCTCTTCTATTAAAAATGACCACAGTAAATATTCCAGACATAACAAATTGTCAAAAATGAAGCAAAAAATTAAAAAGAACAACTAGTATATTTCGTCGTCTGTGTTTTAATTAGTCTTTAAGTAATAATATTCAATAAAAAATATTTGTTTAATCCACTTTAGACCTGTATAAAGTTTACAAAAAGAGTTCCAAATTAGTTTTTAATCTTGAAAAAGCAAAACACAATCACAAAATTCTTATCTCTTTAACAATTATTACTCAGCACGCACCGCATCAAAAGCCAAATTCTATTCGACTGAAAATTCGATGAACAACGAACATTTTGACAGGGTTTGACGTTCGATACTCGTGGTTTGATAACCAGCTAAGATTACGTCGAAAGCAACTCGCTATAAGGGCCAATCACAAATCAGTTTTAAGATATACCAATTTTGTATATTGATAAAAAAAGAGAAAAAAATTCACTGAAACATATTTTCCCACTGCATGGAATGTTGTCAAGAGTGAAAAAACTTCCCACCAAATCAAAGCAACCGAAGTCTTAACGAATTCGTTGCGAAAATCATATAGATGGGTTGAGACGATTTTGTCAATGAACAAAATATGAAAAATATACACTTTTATGTATATATTTATGCATATTTTAACTAAAAAATAAATATAAATTCTTCAAAACAAAAAAAAATCTCTATACAAAAAATCTATAAAAAACCACACTTAATTAAAAAAGCACACGAGAGAACCAAAGCATTTTAGCATTTTCATACGTTTGATGATGTAATAGGGTTTTTAATAAAAAAATTTTTAAATTGAAAAATTTTAAATACCTAAAAAAAATGTTAGCTAAAAATAAATAATATTCCCACCAGTAAATTGTCTAACCTTACATTATTATTTTGCATTCATTTTTGTAAATGTCAGTGAAACTATTGTGTCTTAATATCTAAAGTATCAAACGTATTTAATATAGAAGTTATGTCATCGATATTTCTATCAAATATTACATCAATAGTTGTCCTAATCCAAATTAAATTTATCAAGACAACATTGTTTAATTCCTACAATTTTTATGAAATTGGTTTTTTTTTTTATATATTTCAAAAGTATAGTCTTTCTGGCGTTATTTTCACTTCTACAGCCGTTTTAGTAGGTGTCGAGCCACAGTGTGTCGTCTAGATTCATTTTCTTTAAACTCATTTATCTCGAAACTACTTTTTTCGGCATGGTGTTGTAGGAAAACAAAAACTATTCAGCCGAATCATCAGAAATTTAAACATGCTATTCATAACATCAGTGGCTATCGCTGAAACTAGAATCAAAGATTTATTTAAAAAACATCGTATATTTTACACTTAATTACTGGTAAAAAACAAGCTGTTTTAAGAACTTAATTTTCAATAGCGTGTCATTCTATCAATTTTTCATATCTTTTTTCGAATGCACAAGAGTGGACCATGAAAGAAAAAAATTTTTTTTTTAATATTTTTATTTGCAATTCCATTTGCAATAAGGAAACAGTTAAGATTTTTTTGTTTTTTTCCAAAAATTTTTCAGTTTAATAAGGGTATCACCTCAAATTACTTGAATAACTCAGGGGGACAAAATTTTAATTTTTGGATTTTCCCAGCAATATTTGTACTATTTTCGACTAATCTTGGTGCGTTGATTTAATCATCATCATGTAATTTGTCATCAATTACAACAGTTTGATCCCTTGGAGCGGTCTTTTTTTAAATAAGGTTCACTCTATAGTGCACTCATAGTGCTTAATAATACGTTTGTTTTTATTTTTCAGATAAATAGAAAAGTCAAAATCTACAACACCGCCCATGCCATTTTTCCTTGAGACCATCACATTGAGCGCCATTTTAAACCAGATCAACAATTTTTTAAATTAAAAAAATATTTTTTTTTATGATGAATGAGTGCTACAATATACATTAAAAGTTTAAATATCGTTGTTCAATATTTTAACTTTTTAAAAAAATCCTAAAAATACTTTAAATTTTCGAGCGCTAGACCACCGGTGGTGGCGACCGTAGCCTAGTGGGTAGAGTGCGTGGCCCCTAAGCTAAAGAACCGCGGTAGCCCGGGTTCAAATCCAGCTGAGACAGAAAAGTTTTTTCAATTGAATTAATTTTTCTGTTCGGTCGTCACCTCTCTGCAGACAATGGCAAACCTCAGAGAGTAAAAATTGCCAAAAACTTCTGGAGAACATAAGCCGTTCGGAGACGGCATAAAACACGTAGGTCCAGTTCTCAGTCATTTGTGATCAAACATTTAACAACACGCACAGCACAATTGATCAATAGAAGCTAGGTCAAAGTCCTTCCAAGGGCTGAAATGGCCAGTTTATTTATTTATTTTTATTTAGACCACCGGTCTTGCCATAAGTGCCTATGAACATTCATGTCTAAATTCGCAATAAAAATCGACACCTAAAACAATTAGCATCTTGTGATAATTTTCAACATTTCCATGGCGAATTGAGCCTGAGTTGGGTTTTCATCAAGTTGACAAAATGGCGTTTCTAGCTCGATAGTGTTTCCATGCCCAACATTGGCCCCATTCTGCGGAAAATTTGCTACGTAGCTGTTCCACAACTTTCTGGCTGTATAGTATGTATCATAATGCGCTCAAACAACATGCTCCCCGGTCGGTCGCCATCTTAGGTATCGAAAAATTGTAAGCTACTTATGCTCCTTTCATTTTCATTAAAAAAAAACGTGGCTGCAAATTGTTAATTGTTGCTGAAGTTGTGCTGTGAAGTGAAAATAGATAATTATTAATTATTAGAAGATTATTCTATTATTCTTCAATAAAGCTGTTAGTTAATGATTTCTTGTGCGAAACAAATGCACAATAGTATAAACAAATTTTAGATGTTAAAAAAAAACAAAGAATGGCGAACAGCTGTTTGCCGTTTGACGTTTTGCAAAAAAATCCATTCAGCAGAAAGTATCACATTATGCATTTGATGAAATTCAACTCAACTCGCGTTTCCATGGTAAGTTAATCCCGAGTCAACCCCGACTTAACAAGCCATAGAAACGCAGTATTTGATCGATAATTGTGATCTGCTGCATTATAGCTTCACGCATTCACAATAGAATATGTAGGATAGCTAATGCACAATCTCTTTAATAAATTCCTGTCATCTACTGCAACATAGCTTCAGTTAATACTTAATATTAATTGAATCATATCATTATTAATATGAAGGGTTTTGGTGAAGTAGTGAAGTGGTTAGTGTGTAGAACTATCGATCGAGAGGGTGCGAGTTCGATTCTCACTGCTTACTTGCAAAAAAGTATTTTTAATTTAATTCATATACTCTTGTTATAAAAGATGCAAGTAAAAAAACAACAACAATTCTAAGAAAAAGGTGTATGGAAAAAGTGTCGTTTTTGAGATTTCACTCAAACAAATCACAAAACGAGGTGTAAAAAACTTCGCTTCAAAAATAAAAATCCCATGAGAGTTCCGATTTCCCATGGCAATTAAAAATAACTACAAATGTGATTTTTTTCCCACAAAGGTGACAGCCGTGATTCTACCCTATGTTATTAGCCCTCTCGTACACATTTTCAATCACTGCCTTACAAAATTTTAATTTTTGGATTTTCCCAGCAAAATTTCCTTCGCACTACATTTCCTTCAATATGGAAAACCGCCACGATAATACCTATTAGCAAAAAGCCTAGACAGTTATACCTAGTGATTTCCGTCCAATAAATCTTCTCTCGTCTTTATCAAAAGTGCTTGAATCCCTTATGGCTGAGCAGATATCCAGTCATCTTAGCGATCACAATCTTTTATCAGCTCTTCAGTCCGGTTTTCGCCCAGTTGCTCTACTGCTATAGTAAAAATTTTAGACGATATCAGGACATACTTTGATAAAGGTCATCTCACCCTATTCTTTCTCTTGGGCTTTTCCAAAGCGTTCGATAGTGTAAGCCACTTTATGCCTTGTAAAAAGTTGGAAAGCTGCTTCAGCTTCTCGAATTCTGCAGTGCATCTTCTCAAAAGCTACTTAGAGGGAAGAAAACAAAAGGTCGAGGTAATGAATAACACTCAAGCTACAGACCTATTGGTAGTGAGGTACTCCAAGGTTCAGTACTTGGGCCATTTCTGCTTACAATATTTCTTAATGACATTTTTTTTTTCTGTATGTAAAAGTCTATCAATGCATGTATATTAGGTTGGATCGACATTTTTTTTTAGTTTTTAACAATGGGGGTATTGAAAAGTTGTGTGTTAATGTTATTAATTATTTCTGAAAGTTTCAAGCGAATCGGATATTACCTTCAGTTTCCGCTTTTAATTTTACAATTTTATATACTTAACTGTCGTTCGAATTATTTTTCTTTTTCAAATTTTCGCTGATCACTTTTGCTGTGATCACCCAGACTTCACAACGTGGAGGTATTTAGAATTCGAAATTTTTTTTTTATTATTTTTTTTTTTTTTTAATTTTTTTTTTTGGTTTTTAACATATGTTTTTGATTTGTTTTTTATTGTGTTTTTTAATATTTTTTTAAATTTTGTTTCTGAATTTTTGTTTGGATTTATTAAGAAAGTTTTGTAAATTTATTTGATTTTATTTGAAGCTATTTTGAAAATCTGCTTTTGTTTCAAATTTTGGAAGAATAGCTCTAGATGCGATCTGTGCACGAATAAATCCATCTCTTTCTTGTTCACCGCAAACATTCGCTGAAGCTTCAGTGACAAGTTTTACGGAACGCTCAACCGCTTGAATATGGCATGGAAAATGTACAATATCTATAATTTCGGTATTATTTTTCATCATATCTTGGAAACTATCACAAGAAAGATGATAGATTCAACACCGGTGGAATTGAGATACTCTCTTCTTGCCAAATAATTATATCGAAGTAATCTTCAGCAGCAAAATTTAATGTAGGTATTTTAAATATGCTAACATCTTGCTGAATTGCAAAAGTATTATTTTTAAATTTTAATATACTTTTTACAGCGATTTATCTTATGTGTCTCCTTTCATCCATAAGCATTGCCAGTAACAAATTTTCAGAATGGGAAAAGTATCAATTACGCTGAATAACTGGGTCTATTATTTTCAATACCGTTCTTTCAAAATGTCTTGATTTCGCTATCATACTGAACAAGTGTAAGCTCCCATACTAAATATATGGTTAAGCTTTGATTTCAAATCATTCTGGAACGTAAACTTGTACGACAAATTTGGCCAAAGTATGAAAATTATTAGAAGGATTTAGGGTGGAGACATAAAGCCGAAGAATACGATTGACAATTGTAAGCCATCTCGAATGTGATATGTTACCTGGATTTTTATTTATCAAACGAGCAGGCGTATTGCCAGTAGAAACTGCAAGAGCAATTTGGTATAGATATTTTTGATCTGAACTTAAATCAGAAAGGTTTACATCCTGTAAATTCGATGTAATAGGAACAAATGAAACTATTGAAAGATTTTCACACCCAAAGAGTTTCTTTCCAATTGGACCTGAAAAGGCTTTTGGACCACTAGTTCCCCATCTAGTTCGAGAAACAAGTGACGTAATGGGAGTTCATTACAATGCAGTAAGCAAATACTCCACTGTAATGGATTTCTTAGTGCCATTTCTAGTAAACGAATTATTCCTCCCTTGGTTCCAGTATTAACAGGAGTCCCGTTGCAGCCAATCACTTTCAAATTATTTATGGAAAATTTATTACCTGTCAAAAAATTAAGTAGATGGTTTTTTATTGTAACAGCAGTGCCAGAAGATGCAGTAAAATGGCCTATGTACTTTGAACCCGGTTCTGTTAAAACAACTACATGTTCTTCAAGAATTGTTTTTCTTTCAGATTTATTACCAATTTTTACTTGGGAAATGGTGTGATCCTTACGACCATCAAAGTAAAGTCCATGAAGCTCTCTATTTTCAAGTGCGTATGAGTTCTGAATATCATTTCGCAAAGATTTTCGAGCTCTTCGAATCTTATTGCGATCGACAACCATTGAAGAATCAGATGTAGAAATCATTCCTACATCTTGTAAAGCTGCGCTAACAATAAGTGCTGCTGCACGATCTGATATTCCCACTCTATCGCAAGCTATTGCTACATTATGAAACTTGATATCATTAGGAACTTTACGATCTGCTTTAGGTATATTTGGTTGCACGTCGATAACACTCACATTAGCTTTATTATCTGATTCTGATTCAGTTTTTGAGTCTTCATATAGCACATCGTTATATTCTGGTACAACTGCCGGTCTGGACAAGCGTTCCTGATCCGCAGTTCGCCTTTTACTTGTCCTTAACATTTTCTTTGATGCTATGACATCTATAGTTCCCATGCGCATTTGTCTTAATCCTCTTTGGTCCAACAAAAATGGTCTTTCTAATATTGGAACTTTTGTTGGGCAATGGCATTCGGAAAAATGTCTGCATTTGCAGGAGCATATGTCAAAGAGCTTATATTGAAATTCTTTCATAAATGTTTCGACTTTAGTACTGAAATTTGGTTTAAAATAGCTTTTTTTAGTTCTTGCATTTTAAAGTGAAATTGTTTATATTTTTCCATAATTGTGCGAACAGTAATTATTGGTAAAGATGCCTTTTCCCAGATACTAACGATTTTATTTACCAAGATTCGACTTAGTTTGTGAATTATTTCATATTTTCCAGAACACCATGTTATTTTCTCTAATAAATGCGTAACATTTGGCGACGTCCTGGTAGGAAGGCAATAAATTATCGACAAAATCAGATGGTTGCCCGAAAATATGGCAATTAATAGAATTGCGTGTGTGCGGCATTTTTTCAAACAATAAAATAAAATAATAAAAAATCAAAGCAGTAAGGGGAAAAATTTAAAATAATAAAAATTTTCCAGCCTTCTATGATGGTTTGCTGCTTTCTGCAATGAAAATTGAATTCGAATGATTGAAATGCATGCAATAATTTAATTCAATTTCATTTAAACAAATAATTATTTTAAAATTTCAAGGCATACCACGATAGTTTCATAACATAAAAAAATAAACAAGCGGAAAGAAATTTTCACAGTTTCTTGGGAAAATAATTTTAAGTTCCCTACTACTCTGGAAATTTATTTCTTAGTTCCGCATTTTAGATACATTGAATCTAGAAGACTTTTTTCATTAGTGCAATAAGACTCTGGAACTCCCTACAAAATCACATAAAACGCATTCATTTCATCATATAAATAATAATGAAATTTAAACACTTAATCTACGAATATTTGTCTTAACTCTTAATTAAATCCTCTAAACTCAACTTTCCTATACTACAACGCTTACCCATCTTTTAAATTAAAATCATTTTGCTATATGGGCATTTCTGACGTAACTCACGCGATATGCGTACGACTTAAAGCTTCGTTTTCTCGGAAGTTAATATTATTAAAGTAAAAAAAATTCTTATGTACATATGTCTTACAAGACAAGTAATGGTGTGATCTACCAAAATTGTCGTTCCTGTAACTAATTAAGAATGGCAATGGTAAATATGGGCGTAACTCCCGCGACAAAAAAAAAGAAATTGTGTTTTACAAGCAAGTTTAGATTGTAAAAACTCAGCGAATTTTCCCAAATAATTTCTTTTTGTTTTTCATTTTTAAATAATGGGAAAATAGTGAAGTTTCATAATAAACCTATGGACTTTGCTTATTTAAAAATATATTGAGTTTCCAAAAAATATTTGCCGTAACTCACGCGACATAACCCACGCGATAAAATTTCCTTAAATTTAAATTGGGTGATTAAGTAATTAGGTAGTAAAGTATTTATGTAATTTTGTAATTAAAAAACAAATTTTATATATTGTATTTTTTTTTTTGGCTCAACCATTTTTCTATTATCTTTAGCAAATGCCTTTCATATTCACTAAAACAAAAAGTTTACGAAACATTTACGAAAAAGGAAACTACATCTGTGAAACAGTGCAGACGATTTGATCATCATGGTAAATTAATTTATGCAGAAATTTCTTAAGTTAATAAAATTAAAATGTTTCTCTTAGATAATATCATAACAAAAAAGTTTTAATAAGTTTTAAGTTTTTGGTCACGGTTGACTTTTATGTGGAAATGCCCATATCTCTTTTCTTATCAATGTTTTCCAGTTTGATGAAATTTTAATTTTTAAACATATTATTATATATTATTTATTATTTATTATATTATATTATTACAAATTATTTTTATATATATTATTTTTTTATCACATATTTTCATTTTCTTTATAATGTTGTTGTCCCAACTGTAATTTTAACTTTATATTTAGAATTATCTAAATTCGTTACATTTAAAAGAGTCAATCTTGTATGCTAATATAATTTTTATAATAAATTCAAATTCAAATTTCAAAAAAGTCATCATATTTTATTGAAACTTGCTACACCCAGAAAATAGATGAGTTGAGGCAACAAAGTTTTTTGTTAGGTCGTTTTCATTTTTGTTGTCATAAAAATATTTTGTTTATGAGAAACTCCATTCGGTAGTGAAAAATAAAAATTATTATCTTTAGCAGATATTCGTGTAAGCAAATAAAATTACGGTTTCTTGGAACAAAGTAACACCTATCATGACCAAAACTTTGTTTCTTCATACAATTTATAGTTTTTAAGAAATTTTTTAAAAAAACTATAAATTGTAAACTATAGAAAAAGCTTTACAATTGCTTAAATTACATTACAATTGTTTAATGTAATGATTAATAAAAACTATAAACTATAGAAATGTTATTCTAAAAGAAGAAATTTTACTATTCTTAGAAAAATTTAACATATTAACTGCATACAATAGGTAAGTTTCTGATACTTTAAAAAATTCATTAAAGCATCAACAAGTAAGTGAATAATTTCAACTCACGGTTAGAGGTTATAATCGTTGCATCTAAGCAAACCCACAGAATACTAAACTATATGCATATCACTATATATGCAAATTACGTGAAAATTATTTTTGGCGAAAAAACCTGTTATTATCCTTAAAACAAAATTCATTTTTTTTATGAGATATACATTAAAAACCCATTCATCAGAGAGGAGCGCTTTGTGATGATCACTCATTGAGCGTTTAATCGGCCAGAAAGCTATTGATTGCTTTTGTAAATATTCGGTACAAAAGAGGTTATTGAACTAAAGTTGCTACCTGATACTTAAAATACATTGAATTCGCCGACTATCAAGCACTAACCAATATTTTTTGAAAATCCGACCTTAATCTATGAATACAGTTTTTATTTTATTTCCTCCATCTTTGTCGATTTGAATCGGTTTTTGATTTGGCAAGCGACAAAAGTGATTACATACAATTTTTTATGTTTTCGTATCGGTTTGTGCACGCATTTTAAAAATGTTAGCTGCACAAATTACGACATCTCCCATCCGTTATGTTATGAGCATAGCTGTTGAATTGCGATTATGATTAGCAATAAGTTATATTATATTTTAAAAATAATTGTAATGATTATATAATCCTTGAGGGAGAAGTTTATGATGAGTTCATGATTATAAAAAATCAAATAATAATAACGATAACTTGAGCTTATGCAAAATAAACCAAAAGAATCAGTTTTGGCAGCCAATTTAATAAAACACCAATCGATTTTTCGGTTGCATGCTGTGATAATCAGTACGAAAAGGCAAGGGATTTTGTTATACTTACCAATATTTGTTCAGAGTTACATCGAAATTACAAACGGCAATCAAAAAATATGTTAATGTAACTACAAATCTTAAGTTGCTACAACCTCAAAAATTCAGTTGGGCATTTTTTTGGTAGCAATAACCAATTCGTTTCGTCAGTTTACACTAAAAAAAAGGTGGTGGTCATAACCAAGAAATTACGGAAAAACTTAAAGTGTTTGAAATACTGTTTGTATAATCTTTCATTGATATTTGCCTTAAATAACTTACTTATTGCTGCCAAACATTTTACAGCCAACCAGAAACAGTTAAAATCTTTTTGGAACATAACTACTCTGTTACTCCTATATACTTTATATTGTTTTTGGCAAACAGTTGCTTGTTGCAACCAATTCTAATATTAATTCTAATATTAACTATTTAGACAAATATATGGTGAATATTTGAGACCAAAGCTTTTGTGCAAAATTGCAAGTTATGTGCTTCGGTTTTTGTGGTATTTTCAGATATTTTACTATTTTGCTTAAGTCACTTCAGAAGTTAGACAAGGGTTTTTTTCTGATTTTAACAATTTTCAAATGTATGGTGTAAATTATTTTACTTCAAAGGTACTGTGCCAAGTTTTGAGTGCAACTACATAAATAAGTCATTGGCAATACATCGAAAAATCGGTGAATTTATCAAACTTTTGTGTTGTTTGCTTTGATTATTTATTGTACTAAGAAAAAACATTCTTTTCTTTCTTATTTCCTTGGTATTTTTAAAAGAAAATCTTAGGAAATTAGACAACGTTCGTTTCAATCATATTAAAAACCAGTTGTTGTTTTGATTTGGCTTTATATTTTCTTTTCGTTTGTTAACGTTAAGTATATAAAATCAGAAAGTTTGTCCTTACATCTTACACTAGCTAGCTGACGTTAAGTTTTGAGTTTTTTACATACTCAAACTTTTAACCGTTGATAGACAAACAACTAACGTCTAAAAAGGAATAATTCGTTCTACAAATTGTTTAAAAAAGTACAAATTCATAAAAGGAATTTCCTCCAAACCGATAAGCTTTCTCCAATGCAACCTTTTCTTCGATGGAGAAAAGACATGTTTTTTGTAATATCAATTTTTTGTAACATATATTAACCTTATTGTTCGTAACTTCCATACCACTGGAGATATTAAATCAATATGTTCAATAAATTTTTTTTTTCTAATTAAGGACCAGAATTTATTTATAAAAACTGATTACCTTGTACGGGATCTTTAGCTTATAATTCAAGACATACGGAGGTTATTTCTTTAGTTTCTTCACACTTATTAGTATAAAAGTCGAAAAAACGTTAATGCCAACTGCAAGGTCCTTTAATTTTATTGAGTAATTTAATAGATACCTTTAAGTTTATGATCGGAACAAGTTTAAGAAAATGTGGGGAAAAAAACAACGCTGTCTAAAAAATCTGTCCAACAGCTGTAAATATGTAATATTCGCCGGTGATCGTTTTTCTCTTTTAAAGGTAATCGCTGTGAATGACTCCGCATGGGTCCTTAAAAAACTGTCGCCATGATCTTCTTTGGTGAACATTCACCAGGAGAAGTTAACTGCTATGACTCTTCCTTGGTCTCTGGTATATTGTAATGTATCCATTTTAGTCTACAGTGCAAAAACTCCTTCGGATTGCGGTTGAACATCGCCAAATACTCCTTTGAAGCAATCGAGTATGAGCAATCGATGCACACCCATCGCGCGCATATCTTTTTTATGTCCAAATATTAATATAAAATATGAAGAACCCTCTCAGTTGAGATGCCTACAGCCTCAATCACTACACTCACTTTTATTCTCCTATGGTTCAATATCATTCCATGGATTTTATCTACGATTTCTGGCTTGACGACCTCTATTGCAGAGTACCTATAGTATTTATCAAGCCATTGCTTGGTTTCGGTGATGATTTTTTTTTTATGGCAAAAATTATTGCTTGATGAGTACACGACATTCAGGTTTTTATCCATTGCCGTCGAAATTCACAACGTTTTCTTCTTTCAATCGCTGTCAAACACAAACTAAATAACGCAGCTTGATCAAAACTTGACAGTAGTCTATTCACAGATGGTAGTTGATTGAACCCATGTTGCATTAATAGTTTCAATGCGGGAAATTAAAAACTCACTGACTTCTCAAACTACCAACGTATACCACTCTATTTTTTAATATTGAAGATTACTTTGGAATATTTACTCTGTTCGTTCAAATTAAACGAAATATTCGTTGGACTTTTGTCCACTTAAAATTTAAAATGTCGCACTGTGCATCATGTGCTTTAGTTAAATGAATTGATTTTCAAAAAGGTTTTTTATCTTTTGTATTGGTTTTTCTTTCTTAAAACAAATATCGGCGCATGCCACTCAATATAACAAATATAAGTGAGCTCCTAAGCGTTAACTATATGGTCATTACAATTCTTAGGCGTTATTTATCTATACGTTATAAGCAATAAACGAAAATATTTCCTAGTAAAATTTGTATTGCTATAGGCTCTGTGCGTTATTGAAATGTGTGTATTAAACTGTAATGTTGCTTTGAACAAAGGATTCGTTTAATATTATATTGTAAACAAATTATTATTTCTATGTACTGCAATAAATTTTAATCATTATTGCTATGATTTATTATATTGCAAAAATAAATTTTATATTGACAAAATATTTCATTTAACAATCCGTTTATTATGCAAAAACTACAAAATAACAAAAAAGAAAAATAAACATTTTTCATATTTAAACCGTATTAATATAAGTCAACATAAGTCAATAAAAGCAAATATTATGTCAACGAGAATTAAAAGACCCAATAAATATTAATTATTAAAAAGTATGAAAACTAAATGGCAGTTTTATTTAGCAAAAAGCTGTTTGAAACATATTAAAATTAAAAAAAAAAATAAAAAACCAGCTTTAATAAATCTATTAGTTAGCAAATAAATGGAGCCTAAAAAGTTTAAAAGAGATATACGGTATTCATTGCCAGAATTAACTCAGACAACAATTTTACATGTGGTTGTTTTGTCTTTTCAAATATTTTTTTTTTGCTTAAATCAATAAGAAATAATTTACATATATTTTTGACGTTTTGTCACAAGTTTACTAAAAAGAATTCTAGAATTATTACTGCCGATGAGAACATACGCTACGGTAAATGTGAAAAAAACAAAGAATGGTAACGAGGCCCTACGACAAGAAGAAAAAATATAACGTCATCAGGTCGCGGAGGTAGCAGCTTATGCAACGAAAATGCAATATCGTTACATGGTATTATTAAGCGCTGAGTACAAGTGTGATGGTAAATATTATGATATGGCATTGAAGATTGGTTCTTTCTCCTTCTGATATACAAAAAATTTATAATGTCAAAGGATCGATCGCTCCGGCAGCTGCTTAAGGCAACAAAAAATTCACAGCGCTGCATACGATTTTATCTCGTTGACTGTAGGCATGACGGTACTATTAATAGTACGATAGTAAGGGTGGGCTCTTATGGTTTAGTATGGGTCCTCCTGGCTGCGATCCTGCATTTGACATTTCCAAAATATTAAACATAATCTTCTATACCAACAGGTCCTCCCTCATCTTAGTTTAATTGTAAAAAACATTTTTAAATAAATCTAAGTGCTGATGCTACTTTTAAATATTTCCATAAGATTCTTGATTGGTCCTTTGAGCCGAAAAATAAGCCCCGCTAAAATTCAGCCATAAAACAAACTTTTCAACAAAAATCACAAAGCTTAAAATAAACACTATAAAATGGATCGAAATGTTGAAAATAAAAAACAACAAAGTTCAAAACTGAACTGAAAGATGAGCATGGATGCTGTCACCGCCGCTGTTGGTATTGTATTGTGTGTGTTTTAAGTCCTTGTTGCTGCAGCTGCTGACATAAACCTAGATTTATTATGATCAGGTGTAAATGTTAAGCACCGACAACTGAATTTAATTATCCTTTGCCAACGCACAAACACACACACACATATACACAAACTCCCACTTACACCAAACGCCAAGCAAAGCCGTACGAATGCGCTCACAAACACAAATTGATGCTCCGCAGCAGACAACTATATACTTTACAGCTGTAACAACAGTGTTGCCGCGTTTTTTTTTACGTGTTTTGCCGTATTTTTTTTTTACCCCACCTGCTGCTAGTGATTGTTTAAATTTTGTACACTCTCTTTTATCATTTTTCAGTAATTTGCAAAGCGTTGATTATTATTTTTTTTTTCATAAAATTTCCCGATGTAACTTTTGCAGTTACTTTGCAAGAAATCTCGTTTTTTTTCATTATGGTTACCTTTACGCCTTCCTTGTGTCTTATTTCACCAGCACAATTTAATGCTATTGAGACGTTCTTGATTTACGGTTCCAGTTCAATGATGTTACTTTGCATAATTTATAAATAAGGTATTTATTATTCATGATTTTGCGATAATTTTCGATATATATTTCGGTAAAATTATGGCTGGGTTGATTACATAATTTTTGTGAAAGAGCTATTCAAGAAAGTGAAAACAATAAAGCAAGTAACGACAAAACTAACTAAAATAGATTTTAATAGTTGTTTTGAATGGATAAAATATTTGTGACCTTGGATTGAGTTTTTTTTAAAACAAAGTGTGGCAGACGAGTAAAACGCCTTTCAGCAGAGAATTATTTATTCATTTTATATAACTGCTATGTGCAGAGAGTTTGAGTGCAGAACCTTATTTTGAATATCATCAAAAATTAATTTAAAAATTGTAAACTGTAAAGCAAATATTGGCGTTTTTTCACAACTGAAAAGTGTTGCCGTTTCGATCCAAACGCATCCATTTGGATACTTTTGTGTTTTCAGTATTAATAGATAGGGAAAGTCTGCGTTTTCTGGGACACATTTTTATTTTGTCTAAAAACTAGCAAATAATTACTTTTTCTAAAAATTTCAAAGAATAGTTTTGTTGTACGAGAAATAATCTTCCTTTTGGTATCAGCAGTGGGTGCAAAATATCTGTTTTCGTTATTTACAAAAATATCGGGGAATTATTTGGCAGTTTGTAAATCGATAAAAAATTTAAATTATTGATGGAATGATAATTAATTAATAATAATAATTAATAAAATAAAGTTAAAGCTGGCTATGAAAAATACTTCAAATTGTGGTGAACACACGTGAAAGTATTCGCCTTTGCTCCGGCGCTACTAAAGTGAACACCTCACAAACAAACCAATAATACACCGAACGCTAATTTTAACAAATTGGCGGCGTATTGTAACACAATGCAAACTTTATACAAATTCTTTTGTACGTCAGAGGCTTAAGGTTTCAACGAATATTATAAATACATATATTTAGCTTAGTTGGTTCGTCGAAAAGTGTAGTCAAAATAAACAAAATACTAAGTGAAAAAAAAGCTTTGGAAGTATTAAATTTCTATTTGCTATGGTAACGAGGTAACAGTGTTGTACACAGGCCGAGTGCTCAACGGAAAATATTCTAGGCTTTTGCTAAACAATTCCGTGGTCGGAACGAACATGGAACGTTTCTTTTATCCAGCGGAGCTAGTTCGCGAAAACATGTCCAATAACTTCATAGTTCTATTGAACTGTGAAAGGAAAAACTGGGTTTGTGCATTGACTTCATAAGACAATCTGCTAGGATATGAAAAAATATTATTAAATCAGCTCTTCATAAATGCATTACTCATATGCAGGGCCACCGAGAGAGTGGTGTTTCCCGCCGGGCATGGAGTCTAAAAGGGGCCCTGATTTGCGGGTAAGTAAAGTAACAAAAAGCTGATTTATTGTTGAGGAATAGAAGTGGTTTTTGTTTTCCTGAAAAGTATTATTTTTCATACTTCTTACCTTGCTTTGTATCGACGACACCATAAATTATAATGAATTTTGAATAAAATACGTTGATACCTTTGTTCTAAGGTGGAAACTTTTTGGCACATTTTCGCTTACATGCATACCTTTTTTATATGTTGCGGCAGCACTGAACAAGAGTGATTTCAATCATCAGTAGAAATATCCATTAGAAAATTTATCAACAATTATATTCAACATGCAAAAAAGAATAGTCGTTTTTCAGCGCACACCTGAACAAAAATTGTGATATTATGTTATGTTATGTTATGTTATGTTATGTTATGTTATGTTATGTTATGTTATGTTATGTTATGTTATGTTATGTTATGTTATGTTATGTTATGTTATGTTATGTTATGTTATGTTATGTTATGTTATGTTATTTTATGTTATGTTATGTTATGTTATGTTATGTTATGTTATGTTATGTTATGTTATGTTATGTTATGTTATGTTATGTTATGTTATGTTATGTTATGTTATGTTATGTTATGTTATGTTATGTTATGTTATGTTATGTTATGTTATGTTATGTTATGTTATGTTATGTTATGTTATGTTATGTTATGTTATGTTATGTTATGTTATGTTATGTTATGTTATGTTATGTTATGTTATGTTATGTTATGTTATGTTATGTTATGTTATGTTATGTTATGTTATGTTATGTTATGTTATGTTATGTTATGTTATGTTATGTTATGTTATGTTATGTTATGTTATGTTATGTTATGTTATGTTATGTTATGTTATGTTATGTTATGTTATGTTATGTTATGTTATGTTATGTTATGTTATGTTATTTTATGTTATGTTATGTTATATATTGTACATTAGAATGCGCATATTAAATAAAATTATGTTTGCAAAATTTAAACCTGTTAGGGCTAGTTTTTCAGTACGAGCTTAAACTTTAGTCAAATTAAACCTAGCTTAAGTAACCAGAATTGGACGTTTAAACTGTGTTTAACTAGATATTTTCGCATTCTTTGAAGTTAAATTGCCTTAAGTTATCATATAATGTATTCTTTTTTTGCCTTAATCGAGTTTAAACATCCAACTTTTGTGAGCTAAGCTCGGTTTAATTTAGCTAGACTTTAAACTTGTACTGAAAAACTGGCCTTTAGAGGACAAAAAAAGAATACTAATTGTTATTTTTTTTTTCTCTGTGAAATAAAACGTTCTCATCCTAATTTTCACTTTCACTTTCTTTACTTGTAATTTTTCAACATTTTTTACTGGAGCCCAAAAATGGTTCGTTTTTTTGGAAATCTGATGCCAGAAAAATATTTATCAGCTTATAAAACCCTATTGCGCAAAATTTTAAACGAAGTTACAGTACTGTGAATATAAACAAAGTGAACAAGTGTATGTATAAAAGAATTTTCTATTTTCGAACTACCTCACTGTGCTAGTATTCACAGTGCTGTTATTTCGTTTTTGACCGATTGTTTCGAGATCATATAGCTACTGTGAAATAATTTCCTCCGTAATTACTTTTTAAAAATTTGATTTGATATGGAAGTACACTGTGGCGTATGAGTGACATTTTTTATAACGAAAAGTGTACAGAAAGGCTAAGAATGGTATGAAAACACCTTGTTACCACCAAAAGGTCGTTACAAATAATCTTATTAATATTATAATTCAGAAAGTGTGTTTGGGTGTGTAGATGTTCGGAAGTTTCGATTATAGATATTTGGATATTATAGATATGGCCATACGGCTAATCCGTTTTTTATGAAATTTTGTATGTAAGTGCACTAGGGATTGGAAATAAGCTTAGGCTAAAAATAGTTCGAAGGAATTCTATAAGAAGGCTCTTTATGCAATCATATGTTTAGAAACCAACTAGACATGAACGGGTAAACCGGTTAAAATGAAACTTACCACGGAGATACATCATTACTTCGAAAAAAATATAAAATTAAAAACGTTGACAAAATTTGTGTCACAGGGTGCTTTATGCGCTTTATTTTGAAAAATAATTAAAAGTTAAATTTTATATATGTTTAAGATTAATGCCGAAGATAAAAACGAGATTTGTTCATTTTATATGTTGCTTAGGTTTTTTACATAACGAATTTTAGAGTACGACTATTTCAAAATTATGTTCTATGTCTGTCTCATTCTTTTTAAATCTTGTTTGCTTTCCCCAATAACATGTTCACGATGCTTGTGAATAACACGCTTTGGTTTTGGCTTTGGTGGGATATCGTATCGTCATTATTTTGGAACTGTTCTTTTATTTCGTCGTACTGAATGTGCTTTGTGAAATTAATTATATATACGTAATCTTCACAATCAAAATCAATGTTTGTGGGTTTGTCCATAATAACAAGATGCCCACGATCATCTCTTAAAATTATGTGCTTAAAAAGGGCTATTGCTAAACATGTACTTTGTCTGTCCTGTATACCGAATCTATCACATACCATAGCGAAATTGAAAGCACTATATTTGATGCGTAAGTTCCACGTTTCATTGCATCTTCAGGATCATTTACAGATGCGGACTTACCATCATCCACATAATTGTATAATTCGGAATGAGTTGGTTCATGTAAAGGCACCTCTGCAGAAGTTTGTGTTGTTAATATTATAGCAACTGCTATTTCTAAAGTATATTTCACAAATTCTGGTATTTTCTAACTTTTTTCTGATCAAGCATGAATTATTAAAGATGTGTTGCTATTTTGCCACATGAGCATTGCGTTTTTTGTAAATAACATTTGCATAGCCTTATATAAAACATATTTGGATGGAATTAATAAATTTTTAAATTTCTTGCTTGTGGTTTTTGATTTTCGTTCTTTACGGTAGTTATAAATAAAGCTATTTAGTTTTGTACAAATGACTTTTCTATCATAAAATTCTAAATGTAGAACTTCCAGCAGGCTGTTGGACTCCATATAATAACATAAGCATAGAGACTAAAGTAAAGCAAAAATACAACAACAAATGTGAAATTATGAAATTGAGAAAAACTGAGAAATTGACACTTCAAATCTCATCGCCCCGGTGGTGCAGTGCGTTAGTGCGCGCTTGCACGGGTATCACAAAGATTTCTGATGAAGCTTTTAGCCTGGGCCGAAATTGCAATAAGATCAGCTAGTGATTTTTTTCCTTTTCATATTGAAAAACTTTGTTATTGTTGTTGCTGTTTCTTTGGAATGATTCGATAGAACAATTAATTGTTCTTACTTTGACCTTAAGCTCAATAAACGATTTTAAACTATCAAACAACTAAAATTGGTATTTAAAATCAAGTATGATTTAAACTATCAAACATTTAGAATTTGTATTTAATTCATATAAAGTCAACATAAAAATCATAATTTTAAAAAAAAATAAAAATATAAATTTAAAGCACTTTAGAAATCGCTTTCGGTGCGGAAACTTTTTTACCGAATCAACCTAAAAAATAGTTTTTTATTATCAGAACAACATTCGAAACATGGTACTGGACTGATATTTTGCACTAAAAAAAAGTTATGTCCCTATTATACATATTTTAATGATTTAAACATATTCGTATCTAGCAGTTGTCTCTCAGTTTTCATATTTAACCCAAATGAAAAAAACAAGAACGACGATATATATATCTTCTAATAGTTTCATTCATTTCAATTTTAACATGTTCGCGGAACTATCTAGTTCTGCCATTTCCATTTGATTGAAATCAACAGAGCATTTCGTCCAACAAGAACGACAAAATAACATATATCAGTAATTTCGTTCACTCACAAACATCATGTTTGTACTTGTAGTCGATCACAAAATTAGTGTAAATCGTATTATGTGTGAAAGAGATGTCGGTTCGTATTGCTTAATTAAAAAAAAATCATTACCGACTGTGTACATATTTAAATGAATTATACAGGTTCGGAACGACCCATCTCTAAAATGAGCTTAGCATGAGAGGAGTCGATGACAGTTGGATAAAACTGTCAAGCATTACTTGGGAAAAAATATTGCGCTGTGCAATAATACCCCGAGTTCAAAAATACCCCAACTTCCTCTACTTTTCTTAGCTTCAATGTTAATTTTGATACTCTTATGTCGAATTTTTTTTACCACGAAAAAAAAGAGTTCTGATTGCAAAAATATTAAAAAGAAGACACAAAACTATGATATCTTTTTTGGCTTTGTTGACGCTTCCTTTTATATTCAACAAAATGCATTTAAACAATCTCATAAGGTCTTGTCGAGCGTATTATATAAAAAACTGAAGCTCATCTTAAATCAACCGATTGGATCCCATCAGTATGGCTTCAGACCTGAAAAATTCACTATCTACCAGATTTTTACGCTGCGATAAGTCTTTGAAAATATCAAATCGACTAAAATGCTGGCTTGACAGTTCAAAAATATAACAGCTTTTTTCCACAATGCTTGCATTTGATAAAGCTGAAAAACTAATTCATTTGTGCATGATGACACTAAGGAATACCAGCAATGCAGTTGAAGTCGGAAAAGATCTCTTCACACCATTTGTTACCAAATGAAAATTCAGACAAGGTGATTCCTTATCGTGCGGCTTTTATGGCATAATATAATAATGGAGAAGATCATTGATACTGGTGACAGTGTTTCCAACCCTGGCGTCTCAGATTGTCTTACAAAGAGTAGAAATTACCACATTTTTAGATGTTGAATGACTATAAGCTTATAAATATTTCAACACAATAAATTTATTTAATTTTTTAAATAAAATTTGTTTAAAAAATTAGGTAAATACAAAAATTGAGAAAAGTTTGAATTTATAACTAAAAAACTACGTGAGAATCACTCCCATTCTGCCATTGATTTTTTTTTTTTAATAAATTTATTTTACATATTTGTTTAAATTCATTATTTGGGATTTTGGATGCTTTTTTTGGTTTGCGTACTTAGACGATTTTGTACTGATGATTCTCATTTTCTTTCGTTGCGGAGAATTTACTAGCTTTAGTTTTCCCAAGTTGCATACTTTGTGCAATATTTGAGTCCGAAAACAAAACTGCTTGAACTCTGGATTATTTTGCCATAAGAACCCAACGTTTTAGAAACTGTTCTTCCTTACTGTTTTTGCATCTGTTTTTTAATGTTCTTAACTTGTTTAGCACAGAAGGCGACGATATTTCTTGTTGACGTGTCCATTTTAAGATCAAATAGGAAAAGCCTTAATTAAATAATGAATTAAAAACCAACTTAATATTTCTTTGTTCACAAGCAATAGTCGCTTAAGTCGACTTAAGACAAGGCTGAGTTATTGATGTAGATGTGTTTCTTGCATATATCTTTATAAACACAAAAAGTCTGGGGCTTCCAGCATGGAGCTTCCCTAGCCAAAGTTATGTCATAAAAAAGACCCTTTTATGTAACTCATATAGCGATTGAAAACCTTGAAATCAGACTTAAGCTGCTCTCGCCTTTCGACACAAATTTACAGCTGTATTCATAAAAATATTTTAAAACTGCTTTTAAACGCTTAGGGACAGTTTTTCAGTGCGAGTTTAAACTTTAGTCAAATTAAACCTAGCTTAACTCACCAAAGTTGGACGTTTAAACTCGGTTTAACTAGATATTTGAGCACTTGTTGAAGTTAAATTGACTTAAATTATCAAATTATGTGTTTCTTTTTTGCCTGAACCGAGTTTAAACGTCCAACTTTGACGAGTTAAGCTCGGTTTAATTTGACTACAGTTTAAACTCGCACTGAAAAATTGACCCACATTTGCTTAAAAATTAAAAAATAAAAAAAAATGTTTGTGATTTTGATATATTGACTGGCATTTGTTTAAAATTTTGTTTACCCTTAAATCAAAAAGAGTGCTGCCATATTTTTTAAAAACTTTAATTTTCAGAAAAAAACTTATTTTTTTGTGAAAAAACTGGAACTAAAAAACAACTAAACATATATTTTTAAAATGTGTGCTTTAAAATTTTTATTATTTTATTCAAAATAAAGTATTTAAATTAAATTAATAAACACACAAAACAAAAATAATCGCATTCATTAACTAAAATCATTTAAATTATCAATTTATTAAAAAACTTAAAAATTTGAATAAATAAGCATTTGATATTTATATGAATGTAAATGTCAAATGTCAATTACCAATTTTTCAGATCCTATTAAATTATATCCTACATAAAATAGCTTTGCACATTAATAAATCACATTAATTTAATGGATTAATTTAAGAAATGTGAAGATAATTCCAAGTCTTTTCATTAAGTTAAAGAAAATTAAAGGAAAGTTTTTTATGCTGTTTTGTATATTCCTAAAGCAACAGCAAATGCAGAAAGCATTTTTTTTTCTAATCTATAATAATAAACCCAAAATCAGAAATAAATTTTATATCAAACTTTTTGTAAAATTTTGCAATGGAAAGACTGTTTAAGAAAAATCGAACATTCACAAATCATTAAATGATGATTAAATCTGAAAAATTAAACTATTTTTCATACATATTTTGATCAAACTTTTTATCATTTCTGATGACAGTTTGAAATTTGTGCAGTTCCAATCGTTTTTCCTTAAAAAATCTTTAGTTCAAAGAATACCACACAAGGTGGAAATTTCTAATTTACTTCTGATCTTAGTTTTATTAATATTTATTTGTGAAAAAATACGATCTACACTTACTGTTGCTACAGGTATCGTTAAAGCAACACTAAATAGTTTTCTAAGTAATGGAAAGACTTCGGAATTATCTCCACGTTTCTGATCAAAAATTTCTTCCCAAAAAATTTTTAATGTGATTTTCATTTAGTAAATTCAAATCACTGAAATTAATATAGAGCAACTCATGCAACTCATTGTCAATTTTTTGCAATTTTTCTGAATGTATGACATTAGGTTGAAATAAACACAAATTGAAAATAGTGAAATCTTGCCTTTTTAAAATTTTCGTAGATGCTAAAAGTTGGACAAATTTTAAAAAATCATTCCCAAAATCAAACTTTTGTAATAAACAATTGCATAGCTCAACCAAAAATTTTAAACAATGTTCTCTAAAATCAATTTCATCTGATTCAAATAATTTATGCGTAGAACTTAAATCCGGATATAACTCGGCTCCTAAATAAATGTCCTTAGGATTTTTTAAAAACTTGGAATCATTTTTTGTGGATCAATAAAGAAGTCGGATAAAACTGTTTCACCATTTTAAAATTGAATAAATAAAAAGGAACAATTTTCAATATATGAAGAAATATTATTTTTTAAGCTTTATTGTTTGATAGTCAATAAACAAAAACTAAAATTAAAAATTTTAATTTAATTTTCAAAATAAAAATCAAAGTTTAAAAAACAAACAAAAGTTACATCAAAAAAGAACTCGGAAATTATATTTTTATCGAATATTTATGTGTTTGAAACTAATTCTTAATATTTTGTCGGCAAACCTTAGACCTTTTTAATAGCTTCCAATCGCCTTGGCATAGATTCAACCAGATTTTTGCAGACCGATGGATTGATTTGGGTCCATTCTTCCTTTATTGCAGTTTCCAAGTCCTTTTTGTTAGAAATCGTGTACTTTTTCAGTTCATTTTCTAAGTGTGCCCATAAATGTTCAATAACATTAATGTCAGGATGAGGACAGTTATAGAGGAGCCATAGTCGTACATTCTGTGCTTTGTGCTTAGGGTCGTTATCTTGATAGAATCTAAGTGTATCTCTTATACCCAATTTTTCAGCACTTGGCTTTAAATTTTGTTGTAAAATTGCTAAATACTGTTTGTGATCCATAATTCCATCAATAATGCATAGCTGTCCTGCGCCAGCAGCGGACATGCAGCCCCAGAGCTTTTCTCCATACATAGGACTGACCATCAGATCTAAACAAGTTAAACTTACTCTCATACGTAAAAATAACTTCATTCCAAAAGGAAATATCTTTACTTATGTAAGTTTTTGCAAATTTTAGTCGCTTATTTCTATTGCGCTTATTAATAAAGGTTTTTTCCTAGCAACTCTTCCATTAAAGTTGTTTTTTCGAAGCGCTAATCGTACTGTTTTAGGATTAACAGTTTTGTTGAGATGTTGTGATACTTCTGCAGTAAGTTTTGGAGCACTTAACTTGGGTTTTTTTTTAATTTGTTGCACAATCCACCGTTCGTCGGAGCTTAAAAATATTTTAGGCCTTCCAGATTTTTTTTTTATTTTCGACTAATTTTGATGTTTTAAATCGTTTTATAACATCATGAACTGTGGAACGTGGTCTATTGACCATTTCACCAATATCGCGTCCCGTTTTACCCTCATTATAATATTTAATAATCAATTTTCTTATTTCTATCGATGTTTGGCCACGTTATCGTCCCATTTTGCTTTCGATGAATATAAAATTTAAAAAATAACCACACATAAAACTTCAATACCTTTACTTTATTTTTCTTCAATTTCCTTCACACTTTCAATGCAGAAAAACGGTAAATTGCTTTAAAGCTAAGAAGCGCTGCCACCTGTCCGAGTTCTTTTTTGAGGCCTTATTTCTTAACGTTTTTCTATTTGGATTTTTTTAATAGCTAATTTGAAGTTTAGTTTTACTGCTTTTCTTTATTTGTATTTAGGGAATGCAACTTAAAAAAAAATATTTACTTTTTATTTATAGAATTTTTTTTTTATATTACCGATTTTGAATTATTAATTTACTCTTGTCCGACTTCTTTATTGATCCACTGTATATATTGACGAATGGAAACTGAGACAAAAGAACAGAAACAACGAAAGCAACAATAATAGCAACAGCGCTACCACATAAATACATTTTTGAAACGACGTTTAGGCAAAAACTGGAAAACTGTCTACCCTCTCAAAAAAATGGCAAAAAAGTTTTATCTGCCCATATGGTAACACTGATCATAAAACACAATTTTTTTCAATTATATATTTGTTTATTGACATTTTAGTTTGTCACAAAATGAGAAGACTGTTCTCAATTGAGAACATTTAAATTTGAAATAGCTTTGTACGAGGTTAACAGAATGTTTGTTCCTACTTCAAAAGTCTCTCATTTGTGAAGCTATTACAAAAGGTTTTTTGTTCTTGAGCGTTTATAAATAACGTTTTTAGGCATGTGTCTTACAAAAGGGTTTACAAAAGGTTTGTAACTTTTTATGAACACGGCTGTTAGTATATATCCTTTCTTTTGATCGTTTTTATTTGTCAAAGAAAAAACAGTTAAGTGTGTGCTGCCATACAATTAATTTATAAAGTTGTGTTTCAGGGATACGAAGTTATCAAAAGGAAAAAATTTCACTGAAATAAGAATTCCATTAAAAATTTTAAAATCTTAAATAACTGTACATTTAATAGGATGGTACAGACCAGGATCATCATACATCGTAGAGACGGGAAAATTGCCGTACTCGACCACAATTCCCGTACCAGTTGGCATCACTGACAGGTGATCTGAGACATATTGGCACTATATTCTATAAGAGTGCTATGCTGCTGGCATATTCTGATGATATCGATATCATCGGCCATAATGCGCTGCTATATAGCGTGGGGCCGAAATATTACATCGGACAATAAGTTATTTCTATCTGGAAAACGCTGCAATGATCTGGCAGTCTAAATGAGGTTCTGATGTCTAGATCCCTGGAAAAAACGCCTGTCCCAAATGACCGTCAAGTTATGAGCTGTACATAAAAATATGCGCTCCAATTTGGTTTAGCTGCAGTTACCCATCCCATTGTACTTTGGTAAAGATTATTGTTTTTAAGCCATAATCGAATGAAGGGGTAGAAAAAGTGTAGACGATGTTGCTCCTGCAAGATCGATAAAAGAGGAAAGGACCTGTGCGAGTGTTAGTCCACTGCAAGATTGTTCTAAGGTGGATTGCTGTTTCCTGTGCCATCCTTTTTCCCATAATAACGAGGGTATCAAGCAATGAACTGCATTTAGCGCATCAGACGTAGTGACCTAAGCGCTAAGCTGATACATACGACCGCAGTCCCGAGAAACAATTTCATATTTTGTGCCAGTAAAGTAGCTGATATAGGTCCGATGACCGTGTCGGTAAATGTCCGACCTCTGCACCGAAAGAAGTGCTAATTCTGGAACACCTTGGGCAGGCACATTCTACGAACGAAGACCGAATCGGGCACTCGTGAGTTTATTGTGCCCGAATAAAGTCGCTAATTTTTAAGCAATTTATTGACATAATACGGTCTTACTACGGTACTATTTCAGGTGACTTTCGAGGTACTTTTTTGGGTATGTTTTGGGTACATTATAGTCCGGACTCAGGCCAGTTACGACACTTTTTCGGTAAATTTTCAGGGAACTGTGAGTAAAAGGGCGGGCATTTTAGTATACATTTCAATAGTCACGTGATAACTATAAACTGGAGAAATCATTTTTACAAGATTTTATGTTCCTCTGAATTAAACTGAATTAAAGCTTCGTTTTGATCATAATTTTTGCCAGTATGAATGGCACGATGATGAATTCATCATCTAAATTCGACAATAATTCCTCGATGTCTTCATCTAATTTAAACAAGGTTTCATCGATGTCTTCGTCTTAATTGGACAAGGTTTCCAATTCAATTTCTTCATACACTGTTGACAAAGTTTTTTGGCAGATATCTTCATCAAGATTTTCAGCAAAATTTAATCGCGTGCTTATATTACCATAATTGTTACTTTCTCTAATTTTGTTATTATATGAAGTTGTGCATAAACGACGTTTAATCGATTGTTTCGACAGATTAAGTAAGCTTTTATATTTTGGCATTTCCAGACTGTTTTAGTTATGTTGAATATATATCTATCGATGCGAAAAAAAAAATATCCTCATTTTTCTATATAAATTAAAATTAATTAAAAGCAACTTAATGAAATGTTTAACAAATTACCACACGCGCATGACCACGTTCCCAAATCTTTTATCCTTACGTATTTATTTCACGAATTTAAATTAATTAAATGGAAAAAATACATTAAGTCACTCAGTAGAATTAGTTTTCAAAATATATAAACATTTTTATTTAATTTAATTGATTTTAATTTTATTTTATTTCTGTAAACGCTTCTTACTGCTGCGTGCACGATTTAAAATGTCTGTTACATTCTTAGAATAACAACAATTTCAAACGGTACTTCTAAACTTCATAAGAGGGATGAGCAATAAAGATTAAGTCATATGTATGTGCCAGCGTTGTGTACGATAGAGAGAGTGAATACTTTGAACATTATTTAGGCTATAACTCACTGCGACAAAACAGTCTCAAAACATTTTCATTGCATTTCTTTTATTTACGTTTGCAAAAGCAACGTTTTTATTACTTCGTGCATGCACTTTCATATTAAGAAGATGCAGAAAAGGCACACTTTTTTGCAAGATTTTTATGTGAGGATGCCATTCACGAAAATATTAGGTAACCTCGTTTAAACCATACCCTTAAATAGATTATTTCGTCAGATCCCCATTTATCTCCAAAAAAATACGAAATTTTACATACAAAAAGAAAGCAATGAAGAAGGAAATTAAATTAAATTTATAAACAATTGCTTCAACTTATTTCTCAAACAGCGCGGGTATAGTGTAATTTATGTATATGAAATAGCATTTTTTAGGCGTACCACTCACGGCCCCTAAACAAAACTTTATTAGACTGCCCTTTTACATCATTAATATGATAAAAACGAGAAATAACCTCAGTCTTCAATGGAGTCGTTACAGACAAATGTATTACTTTGAATTAATGTCATGGTATTCGGCTGAAATTCGAATGGAGATTTTACAGTTTAGGAACAAATATTGGGATAAAAAATAAGTTCACCCGAAAAGAGAAGTAAATCTTTTTGGAATATATGCAAACAATTAAAAAAAAAACATACGAAAATCCCCCATTACATGATCAAAATAATATTCATATTCTTAGTCAAGAAAAAGCAAACACTCTCGCATACAAATTTCTTGATAACCACAAAATATCTGAACACCTTAGCTCGCCCTCACAGAAAAATCTGGTAAACACAGTTGTGAACCGATTTGACTCACTTTTTGTAGATACTCACCCATCGGAGTATATACAAAAATCTCTTATTAAAGCTCTCATTCGTGAAGTCCCGTTAAAAAAGTCAGCAGGTCATGACGAAATTAAAAGTATAATGCTAAAACATTTACCTAATGTGGCTCTGAGTTAAATAACTTTCCTAATAAATTCCTGCTTAAAGCTGCAATATTTCCCTAGTACTTGGAAAGTGGCAAAAATAATCCCTATATGTAAGCAAGGTAAGCCAGCCAACTTACCCGACAGTTATAGACCAATTAGCCTCATAAGTAGCTTAAGCAAAATATTTGAAAAAATTCTTAAACAAAAACTCTCATTGTATGTTGGCCGCTACAACATAATACCAAAGGAACAATTTGGATTTCGACAATTTCATAGCACAACGCATCATATCAAACGCATCAACAATCATGTCAAAAGAAATTTTGGGGTAAATAGATCAACTGGGCTAATGTTGATAGATGTAGAAAAAGCGTTTGATTCTGTCTGGCATAATGGTATTATTTATAAATTAATTTCATTAAGTTTCCCGCTTCATCTGGTAAAAATTGTTCAAAGTTTTTTGAAGAATCGTTATTACTGCGTCTCAATAAATGATGTATACTCTGACATGATTAAATTACCTGCTGGTGTCCCTCAGGGATCAGTACTTGGGCCACTACTGTTTATTCTGTATTACTCAGACTTTCCAAAATACAATAACTGTTACTATGCTATGTATGCTGACGATATTGCTATCTTCTATTCGCATGAGTATGGTCACGATATTGTGAATGCCCTTAATAACATTTCGGAGTATTTTAATAATTGGAAAATCAACATTAATGGTAACAAAACGCAAGCTATCTTTTTCACAAGAAAAAGAAGTAACTGCTTTCTACCAAACACACAATTAAAATTAGATAATCATAGTATGCCATGGTCAAATACGGTTAAATAACTAGGAGTTATTTTAGACAAAAAAATAATTTTCCGAGATCATGTTAGTCATATCAAAAGTAGATTCAATATAGCTATAAAAATGTTATACCCATTAATTAATCTAAATTCTAGCTTAAGCAGAAATAATAAAAAAATTATTTGCAAAACCATTTTCCAAGCAATTATTCTTTATGCTTGCCCAGCCTGGAGCGTCTGAGCTAAATCGCATCTTAAAACTTTACAAGTATGTCAGAATAAGCTTCTAAAAATGATGCTTAATCTTCCGTGGCATTTTTCCACAAAAAGACTCCACCTTAGTTCCAATGTAAAATTAATATCTGTTCGTATAGAGGAGATAACAAATAAATTCAAAAATCGCTGTGATATATCCGAAAATTGTCTTATCAGGGAATTATACCAATAACTGCACGTTATGTATTTAAATTTGTCTTAGTGTATATATTTCACACAAACGTTCTTCATATTTGCTTAGTCAATTAAATTAGATTTTAAGTTTGAATAAGAAGGTTTTTGTATAGTAGTATTTTCCTTCGAAAAATAAATAGATTCTAAATAAAAAGTATTTGAGGTCTGTGATATATAAATGTAAGATAATGCTAAAGAATTAAGGTTTAATAACCATATATCTGTAAATTGTGCGATAGTATATGTTTTGTAACGATTTATATTGATTTTTTCTACAAAATAAAATAAAAAAAAAGTGCGCTCCATAAAAAAAGTTTGAAAATCTTTACCTTGACAAATAAAAAACCATTTAAAAAAAGAAATACAGTTTTCAATGGTTCGCTGCAGCTCGTTTGTATTCGGCTTAATATCAGAGTGTGATTTATCTTTTTTTTACAAACTTCGTAGGTTTTCGTTATTACTTGTAGCTTTTACAAAATAAAATTGTGTCTGATACTTAGACTTTTGTGACTGAGTAGTTTGCTATGGACACAAATTGTTTCTCGGGAGTTATTTGTACTTTCCCTAATAATTTGCAATTCGACTGGGTTTTAATGCTGTCCACCACACACAAAAAATGTATAGTAAGGTTGGTCTTACTATAGCTGTATAAATCCAACGTGCAATATTCGGGGTAAGTCCAAAAAGTTTTACCTACAGCTTTCTTACAGGCAAGAGAAGTTGAAATCATCTTTATAGTTTCATTGCAAGTAGACTTTATTTTTACTTTTCTTTAATTTAAGTGCAACTGAATTACTTGAGTGCTATTTTTGACTTTAAGTCATACTGCATCAGAACGGTTACTAGAACTATGGATGCAACCAAGCATTTTAGACCCATCTGCCAGTCTAAATTGAACATACCACAAATGTTGTAGCTAAGATGGCGACACGTAAGTTGCAACGAAAACTGATCCAGCTAGAACGAAATTAAGGTTGTCATTAATTTTATTCTCATTAAAAAATGAAAGCCATATCTTTCCTTCCCCTCGCATACTTACACTTTGCATCAACTTTGTTGTTACGCAACGCCGTAACTGTAACAAATCACCACATTCATGCAGCAACAATCCAGGCTTGTTGCCAGCTTTAAGTAGAGAAACGAGGATATAGTTCAACTGAGTGGTATCCATAAAGGAGGTCACGGTCAACAGAAAGCCATTTAGATAAATTAAAGAGTCAAGTTTTAGACTTTTATTACGAAAGAGAACCATATGGTAGAGGTTATAGATATTGTTTACAACAATTTTAAGTGTTAAGCTTGCAGCGGTTAGTTCCCATATTTTAATACAGCGTTGCGCTAGCCGAAAACATTGAAAATGCATGCCATTGAGCTCTACTAAATGTCGCTGCAAAGATCGTGCCCGATGACGCACACCCATTTCACTGGCACCCAACGACAACGCGTGATTGAGTGCCTTCAGTTGTAAGATTACAGAACGCAACGACTGATTGACGCACTCGAAGTGCATCCTTAGCTTTGTCAAAATGTTGCAGAACTGATCAAGTATTGCACCCAAAAATAATGTTAACAGAATGCTGATCGCAGTGGTATGAAAAGAGGCAATATCATCATTTGAATACACTTTGAAAATAATAAAGCTGTGAAGCAAAACGTTTGCACTGGTGCTGCAGTATTTGACCAACAAAACTAGTTCGACCTTCTGCTTGGTTTGCATACTGTTAGCCATGGTGCCGCGTAGTCTGTGTCGATAGCACCAACAAAAATCTTCTATGCTATGATACCATGCGATCAAAGAAGCGCGTCGCAACCAGTAACCAGCAATAAATGAAATGATTGCAAATATTCGTGAAGCATTCATAAAGCTATACACTAACTGCAGGACCGGCAAACCCGACATGTAGCTGCGCTCATAAAAATAGTTGGTGTAGGTGGAGGGTATTATGGCCAAATAACCGAGATGGATGATAGCACAATAAATGGTGTAAGATCGGCTATGTTTCAACGGCCAGGTTTTGAAAGCCATTGGTGCTACAGGAACTGCTATAAAAAGTGCTATATAGAAGCTTAGTTTTAGTATCGACTGCAGCAGTTTTTGGCGCCACATTTAATTTAATATCTTGTGGCTTTAAATAATTTGTTTTCTTTTTCACACTCCGGCAAAACTTCTTTCCTTGACCATGTTATTTTTGAAACTAAAATTTATGCATTCAACTTTGTTGTTCCTGATGTTAATTACTGATGTTTTGTTGTATTTGTTTGTTTTGCTCATCGTACATTTATGGTAGACTTAATCACATGCTTTTGGGCTTATTAGTTGATGGGAGAGTATAGATTGGAATGCATTACATTACGATATGGTAGGCTTGTTAGGTTGTTAGGCGCACTCGAAATATGTTGAGTTTATCAAGATGTAAATAAAAATCTCCGATGCAAAATTAAGCATTTTAACGGTAACGTACGTGGCATTGGTACAAATAAGCACGAAGAATAACAAAAAGTAATTATGATGATGGACATACTTTATTTAGTTTAAATATCTATAAGGTATAGGCGACTATACGATTTTGAATATTTTACACAATATAAAGCAAATCGTACGTGACAAAAGACAAAAGTAATTTTCTGGCAACATGCGTTTTCAGACATTTGTCAACCATGACTAAAAAATTAAAAATGCACAAAATGCTTTTTTATCCTACAGCTCAGAGCAAGAAATTGAAGACTTTTTTAGCATTGTTAGAATGATCAGATTTATTTCAAATATGCAAAGTTTTGTTCTATAACTTTTTGTTATTTTTAAGGTAATTTCATTATACCTCTCTCAAAGAAACGTTCGTCTCTATTGAAAAAAAAACTGGCACTGGGATTCTTGAGGCAAATGTTTTACCAGTAAAATCATTCGACATAGACAGCAAAAGTTGCTATTCACTTTGTGCCACGAACCTTCCAAAACTTCTGGAGAGTCACTGTCGATGTAAGTGACCTGGCGTAGTCTTGATGAAACACAGTTTCCATCCTCTTGAACAAATCTGGCCGTTACTTGGCCAAATAATGACTGTACATTAGACTGTATCCCCTTTATGGAAAAAAAGTAAGCCTACTTTTTTTAAATGGTCTCTATGGTGTTTTTTGTTTTCGTTATATTTTTGGTGTTTCTTGTCCAATCCGAAAAAAATATATAATAATAGCAGTAATAATAATAATAATAATAATAATAATAATAATAATAATAATAATAATAATAATAATAATAATAATAATAATAATAATAATAATAATAATAATAATAATAATAATAATAATAATAATAATAATAATAATAATAATAATAATAATAATAATAATAATAATAATAATAATAATAATAATAATAATAATAATAATAATAATAATAATAATAATAATAATAATAATAATAATAATAATAATAATAATAATAATAATAATAATAATAATAATAATAATAATAATAATAATAATAATAATAATAATAATAATAATAATAATAATAATAATAATAATAATAATAATAATAATAATAATAATAATAATAATAATAATAATAATAATAATAATAATAATAATAATAATAATAATAATAATAATAATAATAATAATAATAATAATAATAATAATAATAATAATAATAATAATAATAATAATAATAATAATAATAATAATAATAATAATAATAATAATAATAATAATAATAATAATAATAATAATAATAATAATAATAATAATAATAATAATAATAATAATAATAATAATAATAATAATAATAATAATAATAATAATAATAATAATAATAATAATAATAATAATAATAATAATAATAATAATAATAATAATAATAATAATAATAATAATAATAATAATAATAATAATAATAATAATAATAATAATAATAATAATAATAATAATAATAATAATAATAATAATAATAATAATAATAATAATAATAATAATAATAATAATAATAATAATAATAATAATAATAATAATAATAATAATAATAATAATAATAATAATAATAATAATAATAATAATAATAATAATAATAATAATAATAATAATAATAATAATAATAATAATAATAATAATAATAATAATAATAATAATAATAATAATAATAATAATAATAATAATAATAATAATAATAATAATAATAATAATAATAATAATAATAATAATAATAATAATAATAATAATAATAATAATAATAATAATAATAATAATAATAATAATAATAATAATAATAATAATAATAATAATAATAATAATAATAATAATAATAATAATAATAATAATAATAATAATAATAATAATAATAATAATAATAATAATAATAATAATAATAATAATAATAATAATAATAATAATAATAATAATAATAATAATAATAATAATAATAATAATAATAATAATAATAATAATAATAATAATAATAATAATAATAATAATAATAATAATAATAATAATAATAATAATAATAATAATAATAATAATAATAATAATAATAATAATAATAATAATAATAATAATAATAATAATAATAATAATAATAATAATAATAATAATAATAATAATAATAATAATAATAATAATAATAATAATAATAATAATAATAATAATAATAATAATAATAATAATAATAATAATAATAATAATAATAATAATAATAATAATAATAATAATAATAATAATAATAATAATAATAATAATAATAATAATAATAATAATAATAATAATAATAATAATAATAATAATAATAATAATAATAATAATAATAATAATAATAATAATAATAATAATAATAATAATAATAATAATAATAATAATAATAATAATAATAATAATAATAATAATAATAATAATAATAATAATAATAATAATAATAATAATAATAATAATAATAATAATAATAATAATAATAATAATAATAATAATAATAATAATAATAATAATAATAATAATAATAATAATAATAATAATAATAATAATAATAATAATAATAATAATAATAATAATAATAATAATAATAATAATAATAATAATAATAATAATAATAATAATAATAATAATAATAATAATAATAATAATAATAATAATAATAATAATAATAATAATAATAATAATAATAATAATAATAATAATAATAATAATAATAATAATAATAATAATAATAATAATAATAATAATAATAATAATAATAATAATAATAATAATAATAATAATAATAATAATAATAATAATAATAATAATAATAATAATAATAATAATAATAATAATAATAATAATAATAATAATAATAATAATAATAATAATAATAATAATAATAATAATAATAATAATAATAATAATAATAATAATAATAATAATAATAATAATAATAATAATAATAATAATAATAATAATAATAATAATAATAATAATAATAATAATAATAATAATAATAATAATAATAATAATAATAATAATAATAATAATAATAATAATAATAATAATAATAATAATAATAATAATAATAATAATAATAATAATAATAATAATAATAATAATAATAATAATAATAATAATAATAATAATAATAATAATAATAATAATAATAATAATAATAATAATAATAATAATAATAATAATAATAATAATAATAATAATAATAATAATAATAATAATAATAATAATAATAATAATAATAATAATAATAATAATAATAATAATAATAATAATAATAATAATAATAATAATAATAATAATAATAATAATAATAATAATAATAATAATAATAATAATAATAATAATAATAATAATAATAATAATAATAATAATAATAATAATAATAATAATAATAATAATAATAATAATAATAATAATAATAATAATAATAATAATAATAATAATAATAATAATAATAATAATAATAATAATAATAATAATAATAATAATAATAATAATAATAATAATAATAATAATAATAATAATAATAATAATAATAATAATAATAATAATAATAATAATAATAATAATAATAATAATAATAATAATAATAATAATAATAATAATAATAATAATAATAATAATAATAATAATAATAATAATAATAATAATAATAATAATAATAATAATAATGCTGTTTATAATCTTAAAAAAGGTGTTTTTTTTAAAATTCCAAAATTATTCCAAATTCGATGAAAAAGTTTTTATTTTCAGAGAGAATGTTTCTCGTAGTTATAGTCGATGGTAAATAAGCGGTAGAAAATTTCTTATTTTAAGAGAAAATGTTTCTCTTAGTTAAAGCCGATGATAAATACACGATCGAAAAACTTACTAAAATGTCATAAGATTTCAACACATTTGCGCTAAGTTTCTTAAATTTTTGAAATAGGTTTTGAAATCATCAAATTTAAATGATTTGATAATTTTCCTAAAGTATTTCACACCTCTGGTGTCAATCTAACGAAAAATACATACTTAATTTGTAGAAAATCGGCCATGGCGCTAAATGAGTGTAGTTCGATGAAGTATTGTTTCTAGATAATAAAAATCATTATGACTTTTCCATAACCGTTTTTTTTTAGTAGAATTTTTCGATTTTTTTGAATTTTGAAAAATATGAACTTAGTTATGTTCCTACACAGTAAAAAATTTGAGGGTAGAATTTATCTTTTTTATAACACTTGTGTGGTATAAACTTTTTTTATTCCAAATAATTTATAAATTTTATACCACTCAATATTATAAAAATAATAAAACGAATATAATTTAAAAATTTTATCTGGATATCATGTGTAAATCAAAATATATTCTGGTTCGAAAGAAAAAAATTCACCGAAATCGGGTATTTAAAAATATAGTGGTTTCGATTGGTCTGACGAGAAAAATGGTCTGGAAAAATTTATAAGATTTGATGGTATAACTTTTAAAACATTTTTGGTTTGGATTTATATGTATACAAAATAGTATAAAATTTTTTTCTGTTTATCACTCTAAAAGAATTTATTTATATTTCAAATTTTATAAATACTTACAAATGAGACATACATACCTTTTACTTAAGATATCATTTATACTGATCTAATGATTTTTGTAGAAATTTTCTGAACACTAAATTTGTGAAAGAGATTAACAAATGCCGTTTTTTACATTTCCCCATTTTAATGAAAAAATTTAGTATTTTTTCGACAAACGAAAACGCCATAAGAAAAGTCAAATTTAATCCATAACAAAACAACGAAATCTTTCGCTGGTATAAATAACTAGCAGAAACACGGCCCCCGCACAGTGGACGAAATGGTTAATTTAGCGGTAATAAATTAATAACTCCATAATAAATAAAAATATCAAAATGAATTTTGGCATGGGGGTTAATAAAAATGTTTTACACAAATTTGTAAAGTTATGCATTTCTATAGTTTTTGTTGTTGTTTTTGTTGTTGTTGTTGTTGTGCGACTTTTTCTCCCCGCCTATACAACCAAGAAACAAGGTATGAAATTTGTGAAATTTTTCCAAAATTATAAGATTTTGTAAAAAGATGATTGTAGAAAAGACAAAAAAACATTACACGGGTATCAGCGTTTAAAAATTTGACATCTAAATAAGTTTTAATATGGGTTTTAAATTGACACTTTTTAGACCCTACACCTGAACAAGTCAGAGTATATTAGCAGAAGAAGGATAGATAATTGAATGAATCTTGGTACTGATATTTGTTGACACCCAAGGATGTGCAGTATTGAATTTTTTTGGAATGCGCACTGAGACACGTCCACCTACCATAAAACTTACTATAGTAAAAACCATTATTCAATTCAATTTTTAATTTTTTTTTTTGTGTACTTTTAACCAGTTTTTAAATTTTAGTAATTAATTATAATAAGAACGTGAATTAAGATTGTGAGCTTTAGATCAAGTGAGTTTTCAAGAAGGCAACAACAACAACAACAACAACAACTCTGTATAGAGTCAATCACTTAGCTGACTAGACAGTCTGTTTCGGAAATCGCTACATATTCCTCATCAGTAGTCTTTGAGTGATTAAGCTGTGATCAACACACTGTTTAAACTAGCATATGAATGTACAGATCCTCTAATTCATTCTTATGAATTGTATGACTGCTAATCATATGACACTTCAAAGCAGTGGCCATTTTAGATCACCGCCATCAACTCTATCAAGGGTTGCCATCTGTTCTAGTTGCTTCTTCATTTATTTCAATATTCATTGGTGTTCGATTGTTTGTCGAAATGCACCATAGAAATGAAACGAGTTTTTTGCTTCGCCAGAAGCTAGTGTTCTAACTGAAAGGTGGCTATTTTCACAACCAAATGTTCAATTACACATGACTTTGACCGAAAAATCGATCAATTATTAGATTATTTAATTAATTTGACATTAATTAAACTAATTTGGCCGTGCTCTGCCATTTGCTAATCAAACAAATTTGAAATTAGCAGTCATTTGCTAATTTTATGACTGCTAATCAAAGACTACTGATGAGGAATATGTAGCGATTTTCGAAACAGACTGTCTAGTCAGCTAAGTGATTGACTCTATACAGAGTTGTTGTTGTTGTTGTTGTTGCCTTCTTGAAAACTCACTTGATCTAAAGCTCACAATCTTAATTCATGTAATTATTCAATAGATCATAAAAACTAATTATAATAAGAACTGTTTAAAAAAATTATGCCGAATCTGATTTTAATTATTTTCTTTTTCTGGTCTCTCTTACCATAGCTCTCAAAGAAAATCCAACCTATCGTTCTCGGATCTCTACTAATTCAGGATTAGACCTACAATCTACTAATTAGATTGAATTTTTAACATAATTGAAAAAACCCGCTGCCTATTGTGCTATTCAAAATATGTCGTTAACTCTCAAACATTTGTTTTAGTGATTTTTAAATCAATTTTTTAAGTGTATGATGTTTTCTGAGAGTTCTTTTTTTTTGTAAAAATTTCGTAGGTATACATTTTTGTGCGTTAATGCTATTTGTTCGAAATTGTTGGCAACACTGGATTAATGTATATTCGTACAAAACGATTTGTAATGTTAATGAATCAAATAACTACTGGCATTCTTCTAAGTTTCTTGCGAATAGGTATTTCAAAACTTTAGAAATTAAATGCACACACTCATGTTGGCATCAACAAATGAATAAATTTTATGTCTGCTGGAATTTGTGTTAACCTCATTCTAGAAAATTGTTGCTGACTGATCCAAAATGTTGCTGCAATTTGTTAAAATATTGTTGTTACTTAAAGCTGTGTTCATGCGTTAGGCTTTGTGTGCATGCAGTTGTAGTAATTGTTGTTCTTTTTGATGTTGATATCGTTGTGTTAGTTGTAGCTGATGCTGATATTACCATCTGTATGACTGAAACTCTAAATAGTTGTTGTTATAATTAAGATTTTACTTTCTGCAATATTACCATTAGTTGAAAGCAAAAAAATTTATCTTGGACTCTGCAGCACACATTATAGTCATATTTTGAAAATGATCGCAAAAATATATGTATATTCAAATTTAAGAAAAAAATAGGAACTATTTTAAGTTCTGCCTTTTTACGGGTTGATGTAAAAGTTTTCTAAAATTTACTAAAGAAAATTTAAAAAACTTAAAATATTATTTTAGTACATACACAATCCTTAAAATGCATTATTTTATTAATTCAACTTTAGTACACGCATCTCAAAGCAAAATTGCCTAACAAGCCCATACCCTGGCTGCTGTAGATAAAGAGATAAGGACGGTCACTTTGATAAACGATTATAAAAAATGTCAACGCATTTCGTGACTTGCATCATTTTCTGTATAAAAACTTCCTTACTGTATAAAAAGAATCTCTACACTACACTTACGATACTATCAAAACTGTAGTTTTTTTAATGGCGTTTTCGTTTAACGAAAAAATGTTGCATTTTTCTGCCTTTTTTCTGCCATCTTTGAGAAATCTGAATTTTTTTCTTCTTTTGAGGTCAACATTTTCGCGAAAAGAACACGATTCAATTGTAGCGGTCACTATTTTTATTCTTAAGGGGACAGAATTTCCAAAAAGGGCAGAAAAAATGTTGCATTTTTTCGAGAAACGAAAACGCCATAAATAAACTTCGATGTATCTTATTTAAATGTGAGTAAATTTGAAATTTTTACTTCTGAAATATCAAATCAATTATTTTATGGTCTTTTCTTCTTGATCTGGTAATAATATCTGAGAAATAATCACTAACTTTTAAGACAATGTATGTATGTATGTATGTATGTATAAAAATCTCACAAACTTTTAATAGAGTTATTTTTATAAATAAAAACTGATCACTTTACACCCCTGCAAGACACTCCTAACCGAAACTTTAACACATTCACAAACAATTTTTGTATTCACTAACACAAATGCATGGTATTTTGTTATTAAAATGGCGGTACAAAATACTATTAGTTATTAAACCTATTATTTAACAGGCAGCAATTTAGTTGTACATCCCTGTTTTCTCTTATTGGTGTGGTAGACAGAGACAAATGATTTTCGTTGTGTTCTACTTGTTTTGTCTTGTTCTTTCTTATGAGAAAAATAAATTTGATGTACACACAATTTAGAAAATTTTCAAACGAACGATTTATATCATGCAGCAGCACGTAAGTACTTTTAATTGTGAAATATATTAAATAAAATATTGTATATTGTAAAAACAATTATATTTTAACACTTTTCTATTGAAATAGACGAAGCTGGTGGTCGTCAAGTGCAGGTGATAGCTGCTGCTCCGAGTACTACTGGAATACCATTGACTGCAGCTCCACAACCGCAGGCTCAAGCTATAGCAGCAGATACCTCTACGGCTCAATAAAATGGAAATATTACGACCTTGCTTTTCGTTCTTCTAACTTTGGCATTCAGCAGCAAACTTTGGTGCAACAAAATACTTCGCCAACAAGTGTCTGACCACCGTGGCCATAGCCAATCCGATAGTTCTCGCCCAACAAGCAGGAGCTCCTAGCATGCTTATCACGAATACTTTTGCTGCTATTACACACAGTGATTCCAAGTGGATTTGTTAATGGAGCTACGCAGCAAATGTCAATATGCAATTTTTAATAAAAATTCAAAAAATAAATGTGTTCATATAGTTAAAAAATAATAGGGAATTAATCAGTCAATTAAATGGTAGGTATAACTGGTGTACTTGGCATAACAAATAGTTAATTACTTAGTCATTTCACTGGTAGCTGCGACTGGTATTTTTGCCATATAAATAAGTTATTTAACCCACTATTTAACTAATTGCTTTAACTGGCAAGTTTGACAGATATTTTCAGTTATCTAACTTATTATATAACTGATTAGAATAACGGGCATTTAATATGTGTAAGCGAGATGACTATGCAATTTAAACTTCTGAAAAAGTATGTGCAAGAAAAGGATACAAAATCACACGTACACAAATGTTTTGGTAAGATTTTTCACATGGCCCTTAAGAGACTGATAGAAAATACTGACCGAAACTTTCGTATTGCTTTTCTTTATATAACCAGTAATATAACCGGTTGTGTTCTTGCAGGGACAATACTCTAATCAGATAATAAAAACTTAATTGTAAAATTTTAATGAAGAATAACTGATAACCGGAGGCTAGTCCGTGTAAAGCAGAGGTTCTCAATCTACCGTTTGGTGTATCCTGGGGGGAACGCTAAGACTTTGTTGGGGTTACATGAAAAAATCAGTCATGGCTAAAAGTCAGTCTTCAGCCCGACACAACTGTTGAAAATGTATTGACTTTCATCAAACATAATAACTTGCTGAGTCAAAATGCATTTTGTTCATGCAAAAAATAGGGAATAAACCTTCCCACGCCTACTTTATTCTCACAGTTCCAGCTTAAGTGTTTCCAACTGTTCTAAACTCTAATTTGTTGACCGATAATGTACTCGTTACTGAGATTCAGCCTAAGAATAAGGGCATTAATCTGTATCACGAAGCAGCACACCAACGACAAGCAAGACACGAGAAGCAATAGAATTTCGTATAGAAAAAAGTATTGCTTCTCGTGTCTTGCTTGTCGTTGGTGTGCTGCTTCGTGATACAGATTAATGCCCTAAGTCTAGAAGGACACTTCAAGCCACTTGTAAATCTCAAAAAAAAAAACTGAATAGGCTGTCCCTTTACTATCAAAATGTAAAGGGACTACGCTCTAAGACGCGAGACATATTTTTTATGTGTCAGAATTTCTCTGAGGATATTATCGCATTGACTGAAACTTGGTTAAACGGAAGTTTCTCTGACTTAAAATTGTTTGATAAGAGTTTTGAAGTTTATAGAAAGAACAGACACGTTGACAATACTTCTGCTGTCGGTGGTATCAGGTGTCTTATTTGCTGTAAGGAACTACTTCGTTAGTTTCATTGTTGTAATACGTTGCTCTGCCAATATTGAACTTCTATGCGTTAAGGTTGTACATTGCAATTCTAATGCATATGTTATTAATGTATACGTTCATCTTAGTAGCAGTGTAGAAGTGTAAGCAAGCCTTGCGGATTGCTTAAAATACGTTACTTTTTTTTTTTTTTTTTTAAAAAGATCAAAGAACCAAGGCTTGCACCTTATACAAACAAGGTTTGGTCTTTGACCTGAAAGGAAAGGAATATATTTATTTAGAAGAATTGATTGGATCCATACGTGATTTTTGAATAAGCGAAACAACCGTGAAAGACAATATGAATTGCTTGTAACCGAGGCTTGTGTTATGCCTTCACCTTGGCAAGCATTTCCAGCCTTTACACCTAAAAAAAAGCTTCGTACTTTGTACAAAACATTTACTATATTCTACAAAGCTCTTTATTCCTTTCAGCCTACGAACGACTTTGTGCATAATACAAATGACCATTTGTATATTGTACAAAGAAAAATTTTTATATTTTCCAAGCGCATTCGTTTTATCTACAAAAGGTACGAACAAATATACGAACGCTGCTGCCACTGCTTTGTAAATTTTCAAACAATGTTCGTTTAGTTCACAAATTTATATATTATAGATTTTTACAAACTAGCGCTTGTAGAATGTACAAAGTGACGAACTCGAAAAATTTATTCATGCGGCCAACACTACAAAGGTTTGTACTATGTACAAAACATTTGTACATTCCACGAATAGCCTCTGTTTGTATTTCTACAAAGATTTTACTTATTTTTATTTTTTTATATTAGTACATTAAGAACTAGGTAGAACTCAAAGACATAATTTGAATTCAACTTATTATAAAACATTTAAGCTTAAATCTAAGGTAATTTAAATTTACAATTAAAAGTGATATCAAAAAATTTTTATGTAAAACAAATATAAATTCATAAGACAGATAAAACTTAAATTAAGAAAGAGCAAACATAAGAGAGAGAAAGTCATATAGAGCTAAAGATCTGATATTTTGTTAAGTATTATGTGATGAAAAGTGCTTCAAAATATCATGTTGGAAGGCTGCTTTTGACGCTTTGGATTTTAAGCTACTAGGCAATAAATTTCATAATCAAGCGGCATTAATAAAGAATAGTCTTGTGAAGTTTAGAAAGTAAAAACTAGGTATAACTATCCCTTGGCTTCCATTTGACCAACTAAATTGCAGTTTTTCAAATAAGTAGAAAGGAGTTTTGTGGTGTATGAGTTTGTGTAAAAATATGCAATTCCGCATTAGACTAGCTTATGATATTGCACCCAAGTAAACAGTTTTTTAATTGAGCTAAATGATCACATTTACGCAAGCCGTAGACATAACGAGTGGCATGATTAAACGCGATCTGCAATTTAAGTTGAGATCGCGAGTCTAACGTACTGTACACAAGTTCAGAATATGCTATGACGGGGACAACGAGCTGAATTACAAGTTTACGTCTTAGATCAATAGGTGTATACTAAGACGTCATCCTAAGGTTACGCAAGATGTAGTAGATTTTGCGGACTACACTGTTGATATGATCTGTGCACGTAAGGGAAGCATTGATATTTAATCCATGACTTACAACGCTATTAACTGTTTTTATGATTTTATCACCCAATATAACGTCTGGAATGGAGTCAAGGCTTATTTTTTTTAGAGACAGGCAACACATACGACTTAAGTACATTAAGGTGAAGACTATTTTTCATAGCCCATTGATTTACACTGTCAAGATCTTCATTCAGTTTGCATACTAAATCTTCCATGAGGTTTGTTCTACCACGTCATCAGCACAAGCCCGTAGCCAGAAAATAAGAGCCGGGCAGGCTGAGCCTCCAGTAAAAAAAAAATACAAATTTTTTTCATACATTTGTATATAAATATATATATGCATATTAACATATTTTCAAATGAATTTTTTATATATTTACATGTTATTTAATGAGTTCATTGTTCAAATGCATATTTTAGTAAAAAAAAAGTTAAGTATATTAACATATTAAATATAACATAAATAGTTCAATGTTTGAAAGCTAATTTCTAATGTATTAGAACAAATTTCCACTACAGTCACAGCTCTGCTGTTTAATACAAAGGCCTTTGTCTTAGTTTCTCATTAAATTTGCGAAGAATGGTTTCGGGACAAATTTTTTCCAAATAATGGCCTTCAAAAGCGATCAATGAAAGTTCTCGCAGACGTGTTGTAGTTATCTATAATCTTTGAACTCTGTTGATTTGGTTTACACGGGAAAATTGTGCTTCCGCCGTACCGCCGGAATACATCCGCAATACCGCCGTACTATTGCCGAATGTTTCGATTGCACAAAACAAATTATAAGTATCAGGAAACGCATCGCGCATTAGACACAATTCATTCAACGTATCAAAACTGATTGAATTTGGTGATGTTTTCTGATGCTCATCCCTTTTTTGTACGGATATTTCTTTGCGACAGACATCACGGCATCATAGGGTATTTTTAAGCCTACAGAACATAACATTTTCAAACTAGCCGGCTTCATTTCGTAAGCTTATGACAATGCCAACAATATACGATCATTTTTGGTGAAACGCTTTTTTAATTTGAATATAATATTATCAACGATATCAAAGTAAGCCGGCTTAATTTAAATAGAATATTCACTTTTCTCACCAAGTGATTGTTCTACTACTGAGTTTCGCGTGATATAAAACCTTGTTATTTTAATTGTTTTTGAGCAAAAGTACCTCATTCTATCGCAAGCTTTGTCTGCAACATCCATTATTTTCCTTTCAGCCTTTCCAAATTTTTATGCTCCCAATTAGTAGTTTTATTTAGACTAATTAGACTAATTATTATTAGTAGATTGGGGAAAGTATGTAAAACTATTTGAGAATGAATGCAAAGTATTTAGATTACAGGAATAAGTGAAGACTGCTGACCTGGTACAGCCGCTTAAAGTTGAAAAATCCGAAATGCAGTCAGCTGCGCTTGAATCATGATATAATTTCGAAATCCTCCCCATTCATCCTCAAGTAGTTGCAAGTGTTTTTCCTAATCAGAACAGCAAACTGGGAGACACAAAAGCTGGAAAAACGACTGCAGCAACTGCAATTTTTTTTTTGTGTATATTTAGTTTAAAACACTTAAAATAATAAATTATCTAAAAAACTCGCTCAAAAAATCTTGGAAACAATTAAAATAACAACATTCTATAAATTTTCACCAAAAATTAACTTTCTTTACAATTTTTTTACAGCTGTTATTGGCAATGACTTGCGAAATTTTGTTATCTAAATTTTCAGCTGTTAAATGAAAGTGCTGCCATATTTTCGGCGTATGTTTACGTTTATAATGCAAAGGTCTAATTACACTGGGGGCGAACCTTTACAATGTAACATGTCTGACTGTCTCAACCTGTCGAGGCCAGCATAATCTTTGTGAAATTGCCTCAAGTCGACTCAAACCTCCATGTGGTGTTTCCTGGGCAACGTCAAAACTGACAACAGTTAGTTTGGCGGCTAATCTGAGCGGCGGGCACCCCTAGGCTTAAAATAGGTTGTGCGTCGGGTTTGAAGCCCACCCGTAAAAACCCATTTCAATGAAAGCAAATAAGAAAAAAAGAAAAATGATCCCCAAATCTAATGACGACTACCGCAAACGAAAAACTGATAATGATTTACGGATATGCACCTGGAATGTCCGAACCCTTAATTGGAGAGGTGCCTCTATCCAACTGACTGATGTCTTGGAAAGATACAAACCTGATATCACTGATATCCAAGAAATGCGATGGAAGGGACAGGGTTGCATTCGGCATGCACCCTGTGACATCTACTACAGCGGCCATGCGGAGAAGCACACCTGTGAACGAACGACTTGCCATAATTCGCATCAAGGTTAAATTTATTTAATTTAAAATAAATTTATTTAATAATACGCGCGAAATCAGTGCAGCATTTTTCAGATTAGAAAGAGAGTAAAGTCGAATGGGTCTGGCAGTGAATTCAGATAAGATGAAATACTTGGTGTCAACAAATAAACAGTCCCAGCGTCTTGGAACCCACGTTACAGTTGACAATACCTCCTTCGAGGTTGTGAAGGACTTCGTTTATCTGGGATCCAGCATAAACTCAACCAACGACATCAGCATTGAAATCAAAGGAAGAATAACTCTTGCCAACAGGTATTACTTTGGGCTTAGAGGCAACTGAGAAGCAGAGCCCTCACTCGACGAACGAAAAACACGCTCTATAAATCGCTCATCATGCCCGTCCTACTTTATGCATCACAAACCTGGACGCTGAGCAGTTCAGATGAAAGAACTTTAGGAGCATTCGAGAGAAAGATTCTTCGTAAGATCAACGGACCAATCTGCATCAATGGCGAGTACCGAATACGGTGGAATGATGAACTGTTTGAGCTGTACGCTGACAATTTCAAGCGCATGAAAGACGATGCTCCAGTGAAGAAAACATTCGATTCGGTACCCAGCGGCGGTCAACGCAGAAGAGGATGACCGCATCTTCGTTGGAAAGACCAAGTAGAGGACAACCTGACGAAGCTTGGAATTTCCAACTGGCGCCAGCAAGCGAAAGACAGAAATGGCTGGCGCAAATTCTTAGATGAGGTCAAGACCGACATACGGTTGTTGTGCCAACTAAGTAAGTAAGTAATTACACTGTGCTCAACTGCAAAATAAAAGAGGGCAGTTGTAAAAGCATACGGAAATTTGGCTAGGGCAGGCTCGACGGATTCTTAGCACCATACTAGCTACGGGCCTGCATCAGCATAAGCATGCAAGGACGAATATGTGCAGCAGTGAAAAATGTGATTCACGAACATGGAGAAGAGCAGTGGCCAAGATCCGATCCCTGAGGTACACCACAGCAAACAACCTTATAGTATGAAAAATTAGTACCGACCTTCACTCTTTGTACTCTATTTGTCAAATAGCTACTTAACAAATGAGTGGCACTGTCGCAGAAACCAAAACATATTTTAATTTTTGACAAAGTTCATGACTTTCTTGAGTTCATGACTTACTTATTTGACACTGCTTTTGAAAAATCAAGCAGACACAACAGAGTTAGTCTACCATCATCACAATAAGACCTTATATCATCCATTACTTTAACCGTAGCAGTAGAGCAACTGTGACCAGCGCGAAAACCAGATTGGAATGGAGAGAAGAGATTATTTTCACTTAAGAATGATGATATTTGGTTAGCCATGATAAATTCACATACTTTGGATAATAAAGACAGGGTGCTTTTAGGCCTGAAATCCTTCGGTTCACAAGCTGTATTTTTTTTGCCACCGGCGTTACTATAGCAGATTTCCACAAATGTGAAAAGACGATGTTTGTGATTTTATCTTAAATATTTCTTGGGTGTAGTTGTTTCTGTCCTCTAATTCCCCATTTTCCACAATTTAGTTGTGCATTTTTAGTTTTCCATAATTCCTAAATGTAGGAAAAAATAAATAAAGTAAAAAGAGCCATGCCCGAACCCGGATTCAAACCAGGGACCTCTGGGTTCATAGTCTAGCGCACTCTTCACTAAACTACAATAGCGACGTTATAAGCATTGTTGTCGTTTATGATGACATTTTATTGTTAGGTGATTTTAATTTGCCTAACTTGTAATGGGAATCTTCTGACGATGATACATATTTTTTTGCATCTAATTTGAAGACACGCCAAGAGCATATATTTGTTGATAATATATATTCTGACTTACAACAAGTGAGTTGTATTCATATTAGTCGTGAAAGACTTCTTGACTTCTGATCTTAACTACAGACAGTAACAATGTGATTGCAGAAAAGAAATGACATGTCATCGAAATCCTAGCCCTGGTAATAAATGAGTTAAGAAATTGAGTATTGCTATCGTAACTCTTATTACTTTTATTATTAAAAGTTTTGTAATTATTTCCTTTTAAGTGCGTAAAAAATTCTCACATAAATGTGACTTTTATTAATATTTACGATTTTGATTTAATACTATGTATTACTTACATTTCAAGCATAAATTTATTTGTAACATCATAAATTGGTTTGGAACGCACACAAAAAAGTTGAGAGCCCCTGGTGTAGAGCATGAGAGTAATTTGAAAACAAAGCGCATTATTATAAACAGTAATAATGGCAAACATTTACAACAATTATCTTTACTTTGTCTGCTCAGAGAATGAAAGTTATTTTGTGTAGTTTATTTAAACTTCAACCAACCTCACCCACCCATGTTTTGACCCACCCAAAACCTCCCTTCCAAACAGCTCTTCATTGAAAATACAATAAAAAATAAAATGCTCAGATGAAAGAGTGCAGAGTTCGAGTTTATCAGATGAGTTTAAGTGCGAGGGTCTGTAAAAACTTTTTAATATCAGCTGTAAATGTTGCCGTATTTTTGAGGTCAATTTGCCGTCGATATACAACGATAGAATTAGAGAATTTAAGTTGTAAGCATGATAAGAATAAGAATGAGTTTGGCAATATCACATAAAAGTTACTTTAAAATAGTTTAAAATACATTTAATTTCCATTGAGATAGCAAAGTGAAAATGCATATATTTTTGTACTTGCTAAGTACACAGTTAGAAATCTTGGAATAAATTTTAATACAAGCAAAGTATTACAAAGATTTTTTCTTCACAAAGTATTAAATTTAATGCCATTCATTTGATTACAACATTTTTAAATATATTTTGTTTTACATTTTAATACAGTTAATATATAACAACGATAATTTATACCCTTGGAATCAATTTGTGCTGTAAAATTTAATTTTTAAGACATGCAGTGCTATGTTTCAATGCAATTCAAATTTTAATACATTTCAAATATTACAAAGATATTTTATACCATTTGGAATCAATTTGATATTAAATTTACTATTATATTTAATTTTCAATACAAAATCAGCATTAACATTTAATACAAACTGAGCATTAAGTTTCAATACTTATTTTTATTAAAAATTATTTTTAATATTTGGCCAGTATTTAATTTTAGTACAATTTTGGTGTGGTCATGTATGTAAGCCCAAATGTGTTAAAATTTATTCCAAGATTTCTAACCGTGTGTATGTACTTAGAAAATTCGTTTACTACCAGTCGTTTAAGCTCTGATGACATCAGATTATAAGCCATTATTTGGAAAATTTGCAACTTGGATAACATCGTAGCTTAGCACATAGCCATATCAACCTTTGGTTATGATGAAATCGTTTTTGTATTCATTCCATTTATCTCGCCCGCGTTTCTCTTGAAAAAGCTCTTCTACTTACATTCGTAGATATCGCCCGTTGAAGATTTTTTGAGAGAAAGAAAAGGTTGCTTTATTTAATCTAATGTTATTGCTATTATATGGAAACGAAACTCGAGGATTGGCTTTGTTATGTTTGGAATAAGTATGTTCAAGAACTGCCGCACCAATTCAAGTGATATTTTCACTATTCAAACGACAATTTCTTTTAGACCTTTAAGAAAATTTTTAATAATTGTAGTGTATAGAAGTTGTTGTCCAATAATTTGACTTAAGTCGCAATTTTTTATCAAATTGCGAGCATTTTTTACACTTGCTGCCTAAACAGTAAAAGATATATAAAAACAAAAGATATATATCTCTAAACAGTAAAGTAAAAGATTACTAGAATGCATGAATAAACAAAACATCTCGATTCCTACAAAAAAAAGTTAGTGGTAACATTTATCTAACATCAATGTTTTGGTTTTAAAACTGATATTTTAGTGAAAAGTTTAATCAATCTTAAAAGCTATTTGCTTGTGGATGGCTTCGACACTACAGTTGCTTGTGCAAGAATAATTTTGATTTGATGTTGCCCCAAAATGTTGCTCACTACTTTCTTTAGAACTTTGAAACTTAACTCTTTAAAAAAATGGTGAAGGAATCAACGCCGTAGTTGTGAGGGGAATCCAGGGGGTTCAAACCCCCCAAAGCAATCCAGAGTAATTTTGTATGTTGAATAAAAACACAGATATTTCAAATTTTTTTATTTTGCCAAAACATGAAGATACATTGAAAATTGTGTATGTGTAGTTTGGTTAGCAGATATAAAGTTTATATTATTACAGATTATATGCAGATATATTTTACTTAATTTTGTTACTTTGTATTGTTCTGACGTACTAACGTTTGCAAAACGTATGAATATAAATTAAACAAAATTATTCTGAAAAAGGCTGTGAAATTAAAATGATAACACTATGCTCCACCATTTTCGTGATCGATATGCCACTTATCTTATAGATTTTGGCATGCTGAACACGAAAATTGCAATAAAGGTTTTTCTACGGATAGGGTTTCGATATATATATATATTTGAAAGTATGATCCGATTTTTTTGGATATAGTTCCACATATTTTAACATATCTCGAATTGTAATTGACTGATATGGTTAAAAGAAAAATCAATTTAAAGATTTGATATACATAAGTTTGTTTGTTATACAGAGTTTGTTTGATATACTTAAGTTGAAAGTTTTTTTCCTTTAGAGTCGATTATATATAAAAACATCACGTAATAAGACACCGTACATTCATTTTGATCTATTTTCATTGGCTCGCAAAATTCATGAATGAAAGATATGGTAAAAAAATTTAATAAGGTCTTTCCCCCCATAATTTTAATCCTGCCTACGTTCTTGGTGATATGGGCAAAATAATATTGAAATCAACTACACAACATGGATTCCGTGTTATATTTAGGGAAGCTCTCGCGACAAAGAGATGAAAGTTTTGTTTGCTGTTTTATTGTGCTGCTTGTTATTGTGCTAAATTAAGCATCAAATAAAATGCATGTTTTTGTAATAATTAAAGAATAGATTTTTCGAAAATCTTGGTTAGCTATAACAATCTAAATTATCATAGGAATCGAATAAAAAAAGAACTATCTAAATCGGTTCAGCGGTTACCGAGCTTATTCTGGATCAAATTTCGTGAGTCTCCTTTTATATAATAGTATAGATATACATAGATGTGTAACTTGATGATTTTCTAAGGATTAATATCCTTGAGGGTGGGTGAGTTGATGATAGCTCAAAAAAGATGTCTTCTTCAGTTTGCTAAAATGACGACGAATGAAGTTACGCCGCTGGCGCAACGTTTCTGATGCTGAACGATACCGTCAGCGATCGTACCCGAAGTAGCGAGTAGGGCGAGCGGACGTGTTTAATAAACACTCTGCTTACGTTTGGCGTGAACAATGAGTGCTGTAGCGCTATAAATTTTGATATGTCATTAACAGGGAAGACAGAAATATGCACGAAAAAATCTAAAATAAGTATGCTAATATGCTCTAAAAAATGGCAAAATATGCCATCAAATAAGCACGAAAAATGTCGAAGTCGGAGTTTTATTATTCAAAATTTTATTCAATAGTTCATAAAAAAAACAAAACAATAGCCCTTTCAAGGCGTAAAAGTAAATATTTCAGTTTAAATAAATTATAATTTTAATTATAAAGTAAAAATTTAATTCTATTTTAATCATTTAATGAATATTTTGTTTGGTAGCTCGAAGCCAATGCCAAAAGTCTCCTTCCGGACGAAGTCCATTATTTTATATGGTGCTTATAGCAAAAATAGTGTATTGCATTCAGCGATTACACTGAACAATTAAATGCATTTTTATATTATCAAGAAGAAATTTTCTACGATTTTCAGCCAACAATGTTTTGTATTGTGAGAAAGACCGCTCGACATCGCAGGATGTAGTTGGGCACCATTTAAATAAGGGACTTCGTTCGGAAGGAGACATTCGGCGTATGGATCCATTGCCTGTGAGTTTTTAAACAAAATATTTTTTATACATATATAATATAATATCTCTTTATAAATATATATAATATCAAAGAAATTACAATGTTGCCAGATGTGAAGGAAGTATCAAAATTTGCCCGATTACAAGCTAAAATCTGTTCGAAAAGTTAAAAATATGTAAAAATATGCACAAATAAGCACAATCGTTATAAATATGCAAAATTATTAACAAAACGTCCAAATATGTAAAAGCATATATTATATGCATTTGCATATAATTGTCTTCCCTGGTCATTAACATCAGGGGGCGTTGTAATCTTTAACAAAACCGCCATAAAACTCCTAAGCCACTCATATGCTTGGCATGAAAATTTGTAAAAAGAGGCTTTCAGGTACGATAAGTGTTCAATATCCCCCAACAAAGATAGCCACTCCTTTTGATAAAAGTTATTTATTAAGTGACTTTCTACATATCAAAAATCTCGAGGTAACTATGGAAAGGACTAAACAACGTCTGCTGGACCAGCTAGTAATAGTAAGTATAGAAAAGTAATTTTAAATATGGGCGAAACAATATTTTAAAAAAGAACAAGAAAGTCTAATATTTGAAAAGTTTTTTTTTACATTTTCGTAGTAATTAAGTAGCACTATATGAAGTAAAAACAATGACAATTATTGACCCTTAGGATTTTAAAATATAAGCAAAAATATGTGCTGGCGTTGCATTACAAAAAACGGACGTTGACTTTGACTTGGATTACAAAATTTGCAAAACTCTCTGAATTGGGCAGGACTTTTTGTATACAACTTTTATTAGAAGAATTTGAAATAATATAAGTTTATTTTTCAAGTGATCAAATCTAAAAATCATCTCTGTTTTTTTCTAATAGGCATTTTTTGTTGTTTAAAAACTGGCATTACGTTGTTTAAATTTCCATTGTAGTTCAATTGAGTAATTAAGTAATTAGGTAGTTAATTAATTATGAAATTTATTAATTAAAAACTAATGTAATATATTGTACTCTTTTTTCTTCAACCATTTTTTCATTATCTTAAGCCAATGCCTTCCATTTTTACAAAAACAAAAATGTCTACGAAACATTTATTAAACATTTACGAAAAATAAAAACCACATTTGTGAACTACTGCAGACGATTTGATCATCATGGTAAATGAATTTATGCATATATAGCTTAAATTAATAAAATAAAAATGTTTCTCTTAAATAATACCATAAAATAATAAGTTTTTAATAAATTTAAATTTATTGGTCACGGTAGAATTTTTTTGTGAAAATGCCCATATAAAAGACTAAAATAAGGTACACCACAAATTCAATAATTTCCATCAAAAGAATGAAAGGTCAAACAGTTTTTGCAAAGTAGATATTTCTAAAGATTTTAGCTTGCAGTTTTTGTGGTGTGAAATTGTTTGCAATACCGTTGAATACACCGGCTTTAGTTAACATCAGAACTTTATATAACATTTAATAGTAATAAACTATTCAAGTAACATACAAGTACCATACAACTTCAAGATGCTGTTGTTTTTTTTCTTATTTCAGTAATGAATTCCCAAAGTGATTTTAAAATTTCGTTAGATATATTAGAATATTAAATAAAAAACCAAACAGCATCTCTACTTCACAGTGCAAATAGATATATATGCAAAGAAAGTTAGAAAGAGTTAGACTAGTTCGAGTAAAAAGGAGAGCTAAAATAAGACCAGCCGCAATGGAAAACATTTTCTCATTCATGTTTTATTGTCGAGCAACACAGGATGTAATAAATTTTAATGAGACTTGGAAGTCCCTCAACCATCGTAAGCCTGGTATTTTTGGTCTCTACTCTTCTTTGACTACGACTTGTGGTTATCAACATCCGCTTACAACCCACTAGGAACCGCTTACAACCAACACAGTTGAGAATTCCATCTCTCGCTCACTCACTCACTCGCTTCGTTACTGTGGCTGGTTTGTCATACATTTTGCATTAATATATTTGTATTTGTATGAAACAATTGTTTCTGTGAGGGTTTTCATTCTGGATTTCTTCTTCCTGTTTTTTTATTTTTTATTTTTTACTCTTTACTTTTCCTGGTATTTTGGTTCACTTAAAAACTTGCGGAGGAAATATTTTTATTTTTGTTAAGTGTCGTCAGTCATGTTGTTTTTGGACATTTTGTTTTGTTTTTGTTGTACATTGTTGTTGTTGTTGTTGTGTACTTGCAAAACTTGCAAGTTATGTCGTATTTGTCCGATCTGCGCTGATGATTTTGCTGTCGTAGTTGTCGTTGTTGCTGTTATTTAAATTGTTGCCATTCTGACCATTATATTTTATGCATAGAGCTAGCTTATTTTTTTTTTTTTTTTTTAATATTATTTTAATGAAATTTTATGGTTTACTTCCTGGGGATTATCCACAACCATTTTCTGGCAAGAATTGTGGTGCACAATCCTCGAGCTACTGCTTCTGCTTTCTTTTCACTCTCTTTTTTCGCTTATCCACAGTTTGTTTTTTGTTGTTTACTTTTTTCAAATAAAAGTGGTTTAAAGTCTGTTGCCTCGGTAATTAAGTTCTTACTATTGTTTATTTTTTTTGTTGTTGTTGTTGTGTTATAGTTTTTTTATGTTTCCCTTGTATGTATTTTAATAACTATATTTTTTTTTTTTTTGGAACGTGCTACATTTCCTGGAAAAATATGTCATAATTAAATTTTTTACTCTCTAGCATTGCTTTGTTTCATTTTGCTTCTGGCAAAATAAAAGTGTTTAAACTCATGTAAATTTTTTTTAATATCTTATGTGTTATAAAAAAACGAACAGCAGTGGTAATTCATAAATAACGATACTGTGCTCCAAGAAATTAAGCTCTGAGATGTTTTAAATGTGCAAGGAAACCATTTGTTTTTACCAGAGCTGTAAAACTTGTATTCGTATTCAAAATTTTAAGTATTACTGTATAACGACATAAGAATCCATTCAAAATTTTCAATTCACATTTAATTTTACAAAATTGATTAATTATTAGTTTAACTAATTCATTTTTGTTAATTAGAATTGTAAATCAATTTTTTCAGAACCCTCATGTATTCTTCTTTATGCATTATTCATTTTTTATTCATTATGCGACAGTTTTTTTTTATTAATTTTTTACTCATATTCATTTTTATTCAAAACAAAGCCCGAATAATGAATAAAAAGTATCATTTTTCAAAAAAATATTGAAAACTGAATAATGAATAAGAAGTTAATTACTAATTAATAATTAATACAAAATTTATAATGAATAAATATTAATAACGAATTAATAATGAATAAAAAATGAATAATGAATAAAAATAGAATAATGAATAACAAATGAATAATGAAAACAAACAAAACAATGAAAAAATATTAATAATGAATTAAAATTGTATAATGGGAAAAAATAGAAAATTCTGAAATTCATTGTGAATAACATTCATCTATTTTTTATTCACTCAATGGATATTATTTCGTTATTCACTGATTCACCTTTTTTCAAATAAAATAAAATTGAATGAATTCCTTTACAGCTCTGATTTTTAAACAGCGGAATTCTGTATTTTAAATAGATCTCTTCAACATTGTATCTTAGGCCGAATTTTATTAAAACAGGGTTTGAGCTTGTTTAATATTAAATATTAAATTGCGATGAGCGCTTGTTACATTGTTGGTTTTTTTAACTTTTCGGCGAGAAAAACCAGACCGATTTGGAAGATTTCAAGTACCCAACGATTCGTAACTTGATCCAAATCGTTAAAGGCTATATGATTTTTGCCACGCCCAATTTCACTTTCGATATCTATAAAAAAAACTTTAAATTTTAATGATTTTGACGATATTTGTAAGTACCAAAAGATTCCTAATTTAAATAAAATATTGATAAGCTCTGTGAGCTTTGCCACGGCCACTTTTAAACACCAAATTATTGCAAAAAACATAAGAAGGAGAGAATTTAAGCAGTTTGAACAGGAGAAACACAAACAATGTTATTTTATTAATGAAACTAGTAAGGAATTATTTTGGTCCGGGAAGTTAAAATATTCCCCACACTTTATTTTAAGTTATGCATATTTTGAAAGTTCGATGACGTTACTTCATACAGAGGATGGGCGTGGTACTCATCTAATTTTTTCAAAACTCAAATGCAGAGCACGTTTCAGATATTGAAGAATATGTGTTTTAAAAATGCTTCAAATATACACAATTTTTTGTGGAATTTATAAAAAGTATTCTACTTTGTTTTATGAATTTTGTTTCTTGACCTTTAAGTATTTCGTTGTTGTATATATATATATTGATTTGGCTCTGCGATTCAATAAATAATTAGAAAAAACTTCTCTTTGGATTTTTTAATTATTATATTTTGTTGTTATTTTCCCAATATTTCGAACAGCTTCTTCAGGAGACTATAAGACAAAAATTAAACAAGAAGAAAAAAGATTACATTAATATCACAAAAAAACAAAACATTTTAAGATCATAAATTGACATTTTTCTAAGTAATATTAAACATTTGAATAAATTAAATTTACATTTCATATTTTACTCATTTATTAATAACTTTCATATATTTCGCTGCTATCGTCTTTGTTTGCTTGATGTTGACTGATTTTTGGCTGTTGATGTTTTATGTCTATTCTTTTTTGTCCATATTTCTTTATGAGATGCCGATATGTTTGCGCGCATTTTTCCGTGTCAACTTTGTAATTTAATATCTTTTCCTCTGGTACGTTAATAATACGTAACATTTCTAAAGTCAGTCGTTGGTTGTAATGACTCTCATGCTACATGCTACCTGACTCTTCGTCTAAATTCGCTACATGTCCAGTTCTTGTCCAGTGTACTGCTAGCGCTGTTTTTTGTTCAATTGATCTGTGTGTTGCTTTTTGGTCTGATTTGTGTGCTGGTAATCTTGTTTTTAGTTTTGATTTCGTAGACCCAATATGTATCTTTTTGCATGTCTTTAAACTATCCCCTTTGCATTCAATCTTATAGATTAAATTTGATTTGTCTTTTTGATCTATTTTGTTCTTTGTCTTGCTGTAAATTTGATTTAAAGTGTTGTTGTTTCTTATGGCTAGTTGTAACCGTTCTTTTTTGTATATGTCCGATTGTATAATTCTTTCTGTAAGTTTTGGTATGTACGTTAAGGATTTGTAAATTTTAGCTGGTTTTTCCTGGTTTTGTTCGTTGTTTGGTGGTTTTTTTATATTTTCTATGTTAGATATCGGGTTGTTTATAAGCCTGATCGGAAACTCAATTTCCAATAGAATTTTTTTGATTATTCCTGTGTTACTTTTATGGTACCCTGTGCCAATTATGTTAAGGACTCTTTTGATGAAATTGTTTGCGGTATTTATTTTTATTCGTCTGTGATGGTTGGAATTTAAATTTATGAGACGCCCTGACGCCGTTGATTTTTGATACCAATCTTGTTTTAGTAAATTTGTCCTTTCTTATTGTTAACGCGTCCATATATAGTTGTTTATTATCAATCTCTTCTTTTTTAGTGAATTGTATTTGCTTGTGAAATCCGTTGAGTGTTTCCAGTGTTTTTTGTACCGAGCTGCGTTTTTTTATTCCAAATAAGTCATCTACATATTTTGTTAATATTCTTGGTTTGTCAGTTAGTGCTCTAATTGTGGTGTCGAGCAATTCCTCCATAACAATGTCTGCAATAATTGGTGATAACGATGAGCCCATAGGCAATCCTTTCCTTTGTTCAAAACTTTAAAATATTGAAAAATAGGTATTCAGGTATGGCTGTATAATTTTTAGTGACGTCCCATTTCTTTTTTATGACCATTTTGGCAAAGTTTACGGGTATATTGGGAAAAAGTGGGATGACGTCTAAAGAGATGAGAATTTCGTCATCTTCGATACTTGTGTTGTTTATTCGCGTTTTTAATTCTACTGCGTCTTTAACGTTATATATGGAGTGAGTCGTCAAGATTTTTTAAAATCGTCGCAATGTTCTGACATAGTCCTTGAGAAGGTGAATTAATTGAGGAACACATTGGTCTTAATGGTATTTGTAATGAACTTCTTTAAAAAGAAAAAAATAATTCTAATAACGCTACATAAATAAAAAAAAATAAAAAAAATCGCTTAGCGATAAAAAATTTTTTTCTGGCATACTGATGTAAGCATACGGTCAAACTTTATCTCCGAAATTGTTATAATGAAAAGGCATTTCAACTATTATGTTTAACTTAATAGTTAATGCGAGGTAACTAATGAGAGAAAATATTTCTTTAACTTCCTTTTCCTTTGAATTGTCAAACAAGCAACAGCTAAACGTTAAAAGCAGTGCGTAAAATTTTATTTTAAAATAGCTCATAAATGGTGCGTATAAATAATTTATAAGATATATGATTAATTAAATACAAGAACTATTTCAGTTTTTGATTATCTTGTTGATTTCTAAAAACACATATAATGTTTAACGCAATGTGGAAATAAAGGGGGGAAATCCACTTATCGTATCCCTAATTACTTGCAATAACTATAAGACTAAAAATTTGGCTGTAAAGCAAGAAGAGGTAATGTTTTAAAAAAAAATAAAAAAGAAAGAAAGATTGGGTATTTATAGAAAAAAAAATCTACATTATTTTAGATGTGCCTGTAGTACATTGGATTCGATTTAAAACTTTGGGGCAAAAACTGGTCTTACATTTTCACTTGTGCCATTTGAATTTATCTTCGTCATCTTTACTTACACACTCCTAAGCTCATCATGCAGAGAACACACAAAAAACACTCTCTTCAGTCCTAACGTTGGTACCGTTTTTATTTCGGTATATCAACATTAGTTACCACTAAGAACTCGCGTGCGTCGTGTTAAAATCCAAAAAGTGTCACCTTGACGGGAAAAGAAAAATTGCATTATAAGAAACAAAAAAAAAGAAAAAACTTGATTATAACTAACCTATTTAAAAAAAAACAACTATTTAAATACTTAATCTATTTAAGCCAACTAGTGAAAATAAAATATTAATTTTTTGTTATTTCGCGTGCAAAAAGAAAAATATATAATAAGTTAGCAATTAAAAAGTTGATTTTAAAATATTACGTTTATCTTGCCTATTAACCATATAGTGAAATTGCAAATTGAGCTATCCTGTTCCGTTTTAAGATTTAATTAAATTTCTAAGTCAATCCATCGTGATTCTTAAGTGTTTCAAAAAAAAAAAAACTTTACATTTGTCACTTAATTCATTCTTTTTAAAAATCGCTTGAAGTGCAGTCATACCAATAAATATGCCGATCGAACAATCATACTAACGCTTTCGTAACTGATTCATTTTGTAACCGATTTTTATGATCTTACCTGTTTTAGAAACCTACTTTAATGTGATTGTCAATAAAATTTAAAAAAGCAGAATTTTCTGCCTAACGGTTAATTAAAAGCGAGATGAAAATGAACATTTTTTAATTTTTTTTTTTTTTTTTTTACTTTATCGACCGTAACTGAGCCATTTTTGAATTGATTGCCAAAATGTTTTTTTTATTAAAAGGTACAAATCAGATCTGTAAAATAAAAGCAAAATTTTGAAAATCGGTTAATGCAGAGTAAACTTATGATTTTTTGAACTTGTAATTTTGGGAATATCGTTATATCACTACATTTGTTATAAAAAAACTTACTTAACGAAGTGACTGAGAAAAAGTATAAGTTTTTTCGTACTCTATGGACTCCAGCAAAACAGAATTGCTGCATGAGAACCCCTGCATATTTATTTTTTTCACTTTTGTATCACTGTGTTATTATAGTAATTTTTTGTTGAAATTCAAACTGATGTGTAATTTTACTATAAATCTTATATTGATCTTTGAGTATTTACCATTAAACACTATTCTTAGCAAAATTAAGCAATAAATTTTTAATTTTGCTGCAATATCAACTACAATGCTTTATATTACTACCAAAATTGAACTAATGAAGCAGATATTGAATATTCAACATGTACGATATTTTCAACAGATATTTAGTCGACTTTGCTTGTCAACGTGTATGGATCATTATATAAGAGTTATATGGTTTTAAATTGAAAAAAGTTTAGTAATTATTCGATTTTTAGTAAAAGTTTTATTATGTTTTAGTATCTTATGTTGTACAAAACAACAAAATGGGTCAATAAGAGCAAGATGCTAATAATTAAATAAAAATCTATAGAAAATATCTGTGTTTCATTTGTTTTTTTCTTTCGGGTACTCATCGGCAGGAATTTCTTTATGCAAGAGTGTTTATCTCATTTTGGTGTTTATAGTGTTAATTTAATGAAGGATAAGCAGAAAATATAAGCCAAATTTATTTCTGCACGTGTCGTCAAGAGTGTAAAGTTTTAAGATTTATTAAATTGTGTTTTAAACTAAATAAACGAATGTCAAAACTAAGAATGTTGCCTTAACTAGAATATCAATAGAAAATTAATTGATTACATCAATTGTAGTAAAAACAAATTCTAGTTGTTGAATTTTGCTAACATGGAAGTAGTAATTTTGTTATGGTACTACACAGATGATAGCAATTGATGTTTAATATTACTGCAATATCAATATTTTTTCATTAATATTGCCACATATTTAACTCAAACATAAACATGTTTTGTTGAATTTCACCACAATTCAATAGTAAACAATATGTTTAATTAAATAAGGGTGTGTAAATTTACTACAGAAACAGCCGCAAAACTGTTGCCTACAAGAGTTGTAGTAAAATTCAATAAAAACTTTTTAGAGTGTAGCTGCAACTTTCCTAAAATTAAATGATGCAGAATTGTTAAACATTTCATCAAGTTTGTTTAAAAAAAAATTAGCTAAGTCGGCTCATTAAAACAGTGGAAATAAAAAAACTATAGACAGTTAAAAATTCACAAAGAAAATACACCACTCAGACCAATATGCTCATCTATTGGCTCACCTTCATACGGACTCATATGCGGACATATATAACAAACATTTTAAAAAATTTAACTAAGAATTCCTAATACAACACAAACAATGCAACTGATTTCAAAAACCGAATTTCAAACACGTATATATATGATGATGAAATAATAATTTCTTTCGACGTAATATCTCTTTTTCGAAGTATTTCAATTGAATTCGCTTTAAAAATAATAGACAAAAAATGGACAGTTGTTAAAAAATACACGAAAACAAGTAAGAATGATTTTATGGACATGGTTAAATTATGCATAAAGGACAATCGATATTTCAAGCTACAAGACATTATATATTCCAACAGAATCCAACAGAAAGGATTGCCAATGGGATCACCAGCATCGCCTGTCATAGCAGACATAATTATGTAAGAACTTTTGGACACAACAATAGAGACGTTAGATATAAAACCTAGACTTTTAACTTAATATGTTGATGACCTTTTTTCTATTGTAAAAACAGACAATATAAATGAAACATTAGAAACTCTAAACAAATTTCACAAAAACATAAAATTCACCAAAGAAGAAGAAAAAGAAGGAAAGCTACCATACTTGGACACACTCATTATAGGAAAAGAAAAAATTTTAACAATTTACTGGTTCAAAAACCTATGGCCTCAGGAAGACTAGTAAATTTTTACTCCAAGCACCCAAAAAGGGTGATAATAAATACAGCCAATAACTTTATAAGAAGAGTACTTGACATCAGCAACGAGGAATTTCACAAAGAAAACATAAGAAAAATAAAAACAATATTGCGGAAAAATGATTTCCCAAAGAAAATGACAGAAGATTTAATCAACAGTTATAAGATGAAAAAAGTTAAAAAGCAAGAGGATAAAGAAACAAAAACATATAAATCAATGGCATATATACCCGGTTTGTCAAAACGTTTTTTAAAATCAGACATATACGACAAACAAAAATTCCAGCAATATGAAGACAAAAACAAACAAACTTGACAAAGCAAACGTTATATACAAGATAACTTAACTACAAGATAAGAGACGGGACCGAACAAATGCGAGGACAACAAAAAACAAATTACGGACAAGGATATCTGCTCATAAATTTGACCAAAAAGTGCATTTAAGACCAATTGAGCAAGAAACAGCACTTGCGGCGCATTGCGAACAACTTAACCATATACCTGACTTTGACAACATCAAGATTCTACAACAAGAGACAAATTATTATAGAAGGTACACACTGGAAATGCTCCACATTATAAGTATACCCCCAGAGAAGAGACTCCATTTTAAAACAGACACTGATAAATGCGCTCACATATACAGACGATGTGTGGAAAACAGAAGGAAAACCGGTCACGAATAGCAATAGTTAATTTTAGTCTGCAGTGTTTAAATGTTAGGTCAGTCATGTTTTTATTGTTTGTTAAAGTTTTTTAAATATTGTTTAATGTAACCTTAAATTTCTATTTTTTTATGAAAGTTAAAATTGTTAAAAAGGTATTGTGAATTTTTTGTTATCATTGTGTATATATATTTTTAGATATCCTGAAGATGACTTCCGAAGAAAGTCGAAATATTGGTGAAAAATAAAAATATAAATAGTTTATAATAAACTAAGTCTTTTGGTATGTTTTTAAAATTGAACCTATAGCCTAAATATATTATAAAAGCCACAAGCAAATACAGAGGTCGATTAGTTGAACAATTAGTTGAAATTATATTTTTTTTAATATACTTTATTTCAAAATTTGGTTTATTTATTATACATATTTAATTTTTTCGGTTTCGATAGAGCAATTGACGCAAATATAAAACAATTAATGGTCGCCGCTCTTAAGAAAGAAGTCAAAATTGTAAAGAGCAAGCAGCCAAGTTGCGAGGCCGAATATGAAACGAAAAAGAAAACAAAAAATGCATCATGTTGGACTCGGTTAATGTTTCGACATTGAGAGTTAATATATCCGTTACGTTGACCCATTATTTAAGAACGATTACATAGAAGAACAAAAATTGATGTCGGTAACGATTGTGCCGTAAGGATAATTAATTAAACCACTCACTTTAATGTGTTTTTACCAACTTAGAAGAGTAGAAACTGTTGACTGTTTGCATATAAATCATTCCATATTTGCAATAATGTCTTTTTTCGTTATGTTGTATGGAAAAAGTTTTTGGTGTTCCTCTGCGACATGAAGAGCTAACTGTTTCTCATCTTCTAAGCTTGTAATATTTGAATTAAAGCGAGTGATTAAGTTAATTACCTTTTCGGCACAATACTTCACAACAATTTTTGTTCTTCTATGTAATTAGGATAGGTTTTTAGAGACCTTTTTGTAAGGTACTAAAAAGATTTGGTGTCAGAACAACAATAATAACACTAGTTAGTTTTTACAGCTACACCAGTGTTTTATTGTAAGGCGTATATTAAACAATTTTTTTTTTGTAGCATTCGCTTTAGGCTTCTTTTTTTTGATTTTCATGGTCGTATTAAATTTTCTTACCAAGAAACGTTGGAGGCAGACAAAAAGATAGAACTGGCCTTTTAAATTTATTAATTCTTAAAAAGTATGTTTAAAAAAAAATATAATTTCCACTGTTTTAATAATCTGACTTAAACAATTTTTTAAAAAACTACATGAAATGAAATAAAATAAAAAATTGTATGCCAATTTTGGGTCAAAGGTTAACTTAATCATAAATCTGATGACATATTCGGATTAAGCGAACAATTTAACATAAAAATACGTTATAAGCAAAATTTTTTGTACCACCTAAATGTAAAAAAAATTAATTTAAATTTTAAATTAATTAAATAAGCGCAAAAAATCACGTTTTTGTGCGACGCCCATCCAGTTTGAGACTTTTCTGAACTTTTTTTCGATCAACGTGGTTATGTTGTGTGAAGCATTCAGAATCTGGTCTTGCAGGGAGGTTCTGAAATACTTTAGGAAAAAACCCATCTAGTATGTATGTATGTGGGTATGTGTGTATATCACGTAAGGGCTGCTAAGCTCGATTTGCGATATAGAATAGCTTTGATTCTATAAGACCATAATTTAAGGGACCACAACTAGTTAGAATTTTTGGAATAAAAAATCATTTTTTTTCCATTTTCCAGGAGTAAAATGTTTCAAAAGTATTCTCAAATTCTTTCTCACTATTTATGGAGATAAATAACTTTTAATACAATTTTTTATCTACTTGCACTGCGTAGTAAAACTTTAAACGCGTTTTTCTCAAACCATGTTTTCGAAATCGTTGATTACTGTAACTTTAGAACGGCTTTACCGATCAGTTTGAAATTTTTTTCAATTATTTTATACATAATATTCTTTCGGGTGAATGAAGGATTTTTTTTTTACGATTGAATAAGCAATTCTACTTCATTCCACTAAGAACTGATTATTGTAAACCACTGTTTTTCTTTGATGGAAACTACGGCACGCTTATTCCACCAAGGACATATTGGAATAAAGGTGCGCCGTGGAAGCCAAGGTGTTTACTATAGCAAAGTTTTTCCTATTATTCTTACCAAAAATTTTGCTGAACAAATAAGCCGAGTGAATCTTACAAAAAGTTGATCTTAAAGTCAGCACAGAGTACAATCAAAGCATTGTATGAGGAATGTGCTATTATTTTGAAGTGTTGAAAGCGGGCCAGAAATAGCTATGGCTTGTAAAAGTTTTAAGACAATTTCAAACGATTTTTTTATATTTATTTGTTAAGCAAAGATGTTGGTCAGAATAGTAGCAAAAACGATGAAATTATTAAATACAACACACAGCCCAGTGTAATTATTAATTTTACAAACATATCTTTGAAAATTACGGAGAACCATAGATGAAATTTTTTGGCATAAAGTAGAAGTATGTTTTGGTACTCGGAATTTTAAGAATCGGAAATCGACGATGACGTATTTTCAGAATAAATTTTCAAATATTTCTACACTTTTTATCCATTATGACCTTTCGCTGACCTTAAACTTTCACTTTTTTTTAATATTTGTGTAGTCTAGCACCAGCAAATAGTCTTTACATAAAATAGCGTTAGCTTAGGGTTTTTTTAAAAAAAACTCCTTTTCAATTAATTAAAATTTAAGTTTTTTATGATTGACCTTGTTATTTTTTATGTTGATTTTATTTGATTTAAATACAAATTGTAAATGTTTGATAGTTAAAATCATACTTGATTTCAAATACAAATTCTACTTGTTTGATAGTTTTAAATCGTTTATTGAGCTTTAGGTCAAGGTTAGAACAATTAATCCCCTACTCCGAGTAACAATCTTGACGCGATGTAGGGGCTTAAGTTGCAATGACACAATACTGCCGGTTGGAGTAGTTCCTCCCTGTAGGGCATAACCCTACAGCTCAGCAGAGCCTGCATCTTTTGTGAAGCGACAACTAAAAGTTACTCCCCCCTAATCCAGGGTGTCATGCGCACCGTGCCCATTGGATGGTTTGCAGTCAGGGGGTATACCGACTGTATTGGAACGGAGCCTTCATGATAACAGGCCGCCTCATGAAGTAACTGTGGCCTTACCATGGTATGCGGGCTCTGGCATGGTTGACCACCCTTTCCCAGCCATAAAACATAGACTGCGACGCTTTTGTCCTCGGACACGAGCTACCGGTCGAATCTTAAATATGAGCACAAAAAAAACAAAACACAACAAACAGGAAGACTTGCGGGGAGTCACCGCAAGCAGAGCAGCAGACCTCATGGAACAGAGATTCCAAGAGGAAGGTCAACGGCAAGGCACCAAACCTAGGAGAAATCCTCCTCCGCCAGCCAGAACACAAGTCAATAGGACTGTACGCAGCAATGATCAGGTGGAGCATAGAATCCATAATGATCACAGACACTGCAGCACACAGATGAGGAGGCACCCGTACGGCAAAGATCGAGTGGAGCATACCATCCACAGCGGTCAAAGGCCTAGTACCAGCCACCAAAGAAAAACTGCGAGCCCCAGGAGATCACATCCTGTAAAAATTCCCCCGGAAGAACACCGGGATGATACGACGTCGGCTCCAAAAAGTATCCCAATCTCGGAAACTGCGTCAACATCCAAGGATGCGGCACAGAAAAGGGAATCAGAAGAAGGGCAAAAACACAAGCCCTTCCACAGTAGACGTCGCCGTGTCCACCTCCCTCAGCGCGGGGAGCCAGGAGGGCTAGACGACCCACTAAGAGTCGGCCTTAGTGGAGCAGGCGTAAGATGGTATCTGCGCTATCTGGAACAGGGCATGGCACCCGAAGTAGCTCATAAAAGAGCGGTAGAGCATCGGGGTAAAGCACCGGTACCAGAGGCAACGAAGAGGAGCTGCAGCGAGATAACGCCTCCTCAACGTCCAGAGAGCAAGAAGGCCAGAATAGCTCCTGGAAGCAACAGTAGGTCAGTGCCAGGGGCTAAGGTACCCGAGCCAGAACCTCAGAAAAATAGAAAAAGCTATGCAAGCATAACTAAGGGCATACAAATAGCGGTTCTGCCCAAAGAATACCCCCGGCAAATGCTAAGTCCGGATGAGCTATCGGAGCTAGAAGAAGCCATATTGAGCGAAGTAGTGAAGGGCTGGTCCACCAAGCTACAGTTTGAGGGAATTCACTTTCGTCCGGGCATGTTACTGGTCGACTGTTCGAATCCCTCAACAGCAGAATGGCTGCGAGCAGCAGCACCAAAGCTCGAGCAATGGAAAGGGCTAGAACTTATGGCTTGCCTAGGGGAGGAGGTCCCAAAAGGGCATACCGTTAGAATGTTCTTGCCAAGAAGTTCAAGCACGGAGATCAATAGATCGATGGGACTAATTGCCGCCCAGAACGATGGTCTCAATACTAAGTATTGGAAGATATTGAGCTCTAAGGATGAGGGAAGTGGGCATATGCTCACGTTCTCGATAGATAGGGAGTCACTTGAGACTATCAAGTCAAGGGGCTCCACTATCAGCTTCCGCTTTGGAACCATTCCGGTGTTGGGCACAAAATCGCCACCAACCAAACCGGTCAAAGCAGCAACATCCACAGCTGCAGCGCCCACAGCTGTAACGTCAACAGTGGTATCGTCCACAGAAGCCACATCTGCGACTCCAAATGAAGGAAAAGACGCAACGCCACCAATACAACCAACTGGTGAAGTTGTTACGGAGAAGTTCGCCTCCGTCTCGGTCATCACCGCAACACCTTCAATCGAAGATCAAGCAGAGGGCATGAACCTCGCCGCTCTCACGATTGAAGGTTGTAAAAGCGAACCTCCGACTGAGGTAGTAGCAACGCTGCCTGAAGAAGACCGGGGCAGCAGTCCAGTGCTATGACGATCGGCACAGTAACCAGCACGAAATTTGCCCAAGTAAACCTCCACCATGCAAAAGCTGCTTCGGCAGTTATTGCTCGGAGGTTTACCACAGAACAACTGGGCTTCGTGCTGATCCAAGAACCCTGGTGCTACAGGGGAAAAGTAAGTGGCCTCTACTGCAAAGAGGGTCAGGTAACTTGGGACCAGAGAACAATCAATCCCAGAGCATGTATTCTAATGCAGAAAAATATTAATTATATTTGTCTTTCAGAATTTATGACGCGGGACCTTTCAGTTATCGAGACTCACATCGAAACTGATGGCAAGCACCGCGCCATAGTGATCGCATCCGCTTACTTTCCTGGGGACGATGTCAACATTCCCCCAGCGGAGATAAAAAGACTCGTGGAGCATTGCAGGAAAGAGCACCTTCCACTAATCATCGGCTGTGACGCCAACGCGCACCACACAATTTGGGGAAGCACCAACGTCAACACCAGAGGTGAGTACCTTTTAGAATTTTTTTTAAGTAGTAATCTAGACTTCTTCAATGTGGGGGTAACACCTACCTTTGTAACTAGGGCTAGAGAAGAGGTCTTAGATCTCACCATAGGAAGCCCAGATGTGGGGGATATGATTAGGGAATGGAGGGTATCAATGGAACCTTCAATGTCTGACCATAGAATAATAGAGTTTAGATTTGGGGCGAAATGTCAAGAGACAGAACCCAAAAGAAACCCAAGAAATACCAGTTGGGACACATACACCAACAACCTGAAAGAAAACCTACAGAACGTAAAAGCTAGGAGTAGAATTAGTAACATCCTAGAACTTGAATGCTATGTAGAGCAAGTAAACAATGCAGTATATAATGCCTACGAATCTAGCTGTCCAACAGGGCACAAGGCAAGAACAAAACATACTCCTTGGTGGAGCGCTGAGCTGACCAGACTCCGGAAGAAGGTGCGATGCAGCTTTAATGCCGCAAAGCGCAACGGAGAATGGCACAACTACACGGCGACTCTGACGGAGTATAATAAAGAAATCAGGAAAGCCAAAAGACAGAGCTTTAGAACCTTCTGTGAAGACATTTCTTCCACGCCAGCAGCAGCCAGGATACACAAAGCAATGGCTAAAGGCAGAGTGGAGACAAAAATGTCACTTCTATTGCCAGACGGAAGCTATACGCTTACAGAAGAGCAACGAGCCAGTCACCTTCTAGAAACTCATTTCCCGGGCAGTACACCGGTAACTGAGTATGAGACAGCAGACAGGCAGATCACTCCAAATCAAGAAGAATGGAAACTTGCAACGAGCATTTGTACTAAGGCTCGTCTAGATTGGGCACTCAGAACCTTTCAACCATTCAAATCAGCAGGTGTAGACGGCATCTTTCCTGCACTTCTACAAAAAGGTGCAGAAACTATATTGCCTCACCTAGTCAAAATAACTAGAAGCAGCCTTGCGCTGGGCTATATCCCAAGGAAATGGAGAAGGGCGATAGTCACCTTCATACCAAAAGTAGGGAAAATAGACTACACGCTACCAAAGTCGTTTAGACCCATTAGCCTTACCTCATTTGTACTTAAAACAATGGAAAAGGTAATAGATAACTATATAAGAACTGAGATTCTGGAGAAGGCACCAATGCACCCCTGTCAACACGCGTATAGGGCAGGCAGGTCTACAGAATCTGCTCTATACCAGTTGGCTAGCAACATCCAGTCAGCTTTCAAAAACAAAGAAACCGTACTCTGTGCCTTTCTAGACATAGAGGGAGCCTTTGATAATACTTCTCACGAGGCTGTGAAGAAGTCTTTACACAAAAAAGGAGTAAATGATACGCTCAGCAGATGGATATGCCAAATGCTTAGCACTAGAACTGCAGAAACAAAAGTGGGCAACACCACTATAAGAATCAAAACAACAAAAGGCTGCCCACAAGGCGGAGTCCTTTCTCCACTGCTGTGGAGTCTTGTTGTGGACGAATTATTAACGATGCTAACCGAGAATGGCATAAAATGTCAGGGTTACGCAGACGACATCGCCTTAATAGCGAGAGGGAAGTTCGAGGATACACTCTGTAACCTGATACAGAGAGGACTGTCAGTAACAAAGGAGTGGTGCAACACAGTGGGATTAAGTATCAACCCAGCGAAAACCACCATAGTACCTTTCACTAACAAAAGAAGCCTGCCAAACCTCCGAACAATGAGAATGGATGGCACTGAAATTCCCTTCAAAGGAGAAGTAAAGTATCTTGGACTTACACTAGATTCAAAGCTTCTCTGGAGAAGACATGCAGAGGTAACTATAAACAAAGCAACGCGAGCACTCATGGTATGTAGGAGCCTGGCGGGGAAAAGCTGGGGTTGTAACCCAACAATTCTCCGCTGGATGTATACCATGATGGTGAGACCCATCCTCACCTATGGTGCAATAGCATGGGCTGAGAGAACCAAGCTAACCACAATGAGGAATATGCTAACAAGGGTGCAGAGACTGGCCTGTGTATGCATCACAGGGGCCATGAGAACATGCCCTACAGCAGCACTAGAAGTAATTCTGGACCTAACACCCTTACACCTTGTCATAGAGGGAGTAGCCAAGCGAACTCTGTTGTGCATTGCAAAAGAGGGGACAGGTTCAGGTAAAACTATCAGCAGTAGAGAGAAGGAGGATATTGCAAAGCACACTCCCTACATCGATCTACCAAGAGACGATATAGTAAAAAGGTATAACTTCGAAAAACACTTCGGAATTAAGCTTAGTACCAAGAAAGAGTGGGACAGCGAGATGATATCACAGGTCAAGAAACCACACAGTATAGCATGGTATACAGATGGGTCCAAGACATTGGAAGGTATAGGCGCAGGGGTGTACGGGCCAAGAACCAAGCACTTTGAACCTATGGGGACAACACCCAGTATCTTCCAAGCGGAGATCCTAGCAATACAGCTGTGTGCACAATTCAATCTGGACCGTAAATACAAAGGTCAGGATATAGTTGTGATGTCAGACAGCCAAGCAGCAATCAAAGCATTAGTTTCCTGTGAGATATCATCGAGAATAACATGGGAATGCCTAACAAAACTCAACGAACTAGGCAAGAATAACACTGTTACTATACTTTGGGTCCCAGGACACAAAGGAATACAGGGTAACGAAGAAGCCGATGGACTAGCACGACAGGGTGCAGCCACAAAATTTATAGGGCCAGAACCATTCTGCGGATTGGGCACACACTCTATAAAAGAAGAACTAAGAAGGGAGGAGAGGCATAAACGATCAAACCTTCGGAAAAGCCTCCCAAAGCTAAGACAATCCAAATTGCTCCTCAGAGATTTTAACACTCGGAGAGCAAAATTGTGCATAAGCTTAGGCAAACCGAATCTTAGGATTCTAACGGGGTTCCTTACAGGACACTGTAAACTCAAATACCACCTGATGAAATTGGGCATAGAGACCGATAGTAACTGCCGTTTCTGTGAAGAAGCAGAGGAGACTCCAATACACCTACTTACAAACTGCGACGCCGTGGCTCGCAGACGTAAACTAGCACTGGGGAATTATGAGCTGAGTCTAGAGCAGGTTTCATCCCTTGAACCTAAGAACATTCTCAAATTCATTAGAGAAATAGGGCTGGATGAAATTCTGTAATCCGCAAACCCAGCGGAGCTTTGAGAAGGAGGTACAATAGATCTCATTTAGGTCGCAGTACGCATCTCCACCACACAACATTAACATTAGAACAATTAATTGTTCCAACGAATCTTTCCAAAAAAACAAAAACAACGTTTTCAATATGAAAAAGGAAAACATCACTGATTTTTTTGCAATTTCGGCCCTGCTGAAAGCTTCATCAGAAATCTTTCATTATAAACAAAAAGGTCATTTAGAAAAAACTTTAATCAAATGGTAGAGCACGACCAACAGAAACAGGCTGAAAATATATCAGCAAAAATCTAAACACAACTTCATTCACTATGCTTTGTTAGTGGAAGACTTCCAGTAGACTAAAGTAAAGCAAAAATACAACAACAAACATGAAAATATGAAATGGGAGAAAAACTGAGAAATTGACACTTAAAATCTCATCGCCTCTGTGGTGCATCACGCTAATGCACGCTTGCACGGCGTATCACAAAGATTTCTGATGAGGCCTTTAGCAGGGCCGAAATTGCAATAAAATCAGCTAGTGATGTTTTCCTTTTCATATTGAAACCCGTTGTTATTGTTGTTGTTGTTTCTTTGGAAAAATTCGTTAGAACAATTAAGTGTTCTAACCTTGACCTAAAGCTCAATAAACGATTTTAAACTATCAAAATTTGTATTTAAAATTTAAACTATCAAACATTTAGAATTTGTATTTAAATCATATAAAATCAACATTATTAACTAACATTATTATACATAAATATTTTTTACTTCTCCACTAAAAAAAAATCATCGAAAAAAATTTAAAAATAAAATTTTTTTGTATTGAATTGAAGAATGTAAACTATAATATTCATATCAGCGCGATCGATATCGGTCGATCTTTTTGTTGACTGTTTTGACAAAGAATGTTTCCCATATAAATTAAAACTGGTCTAATGATACACTTGCGTTTGACGTCAAACAGTAAATGCTATTTTTATTATATAAACGTATAAAGCCATGGGTTTTTATATTTCTTAAAATAACGTCTCTCCAACTATGCACATAATCCAAAACAGTTGTTAGTACATCACATTGTACATTTTTACGCGTGTCATTAAACAATTATCATTTAGAAAGATTCACATCGCTTGATTAGAGTTCTGCTAAGCAATAATGCAAACAATTCTATACAACTGAAACAAATAACAGTCGAGTATAAATAGCAGAACTAAAAATATCTCACATCATAAGAACTCAATCTTCAGCTAGTAAAAAGTCTTAAGATATTCTAACACAGTATTACAGAATGAACTTTAGCATATTCAGTCTCTTTGCATTTGTGGTTGTTTTAATGTCACAAGAAATTGTGCAAGCAGCACCACAGCATCCAGATTCCAATGGCGGCTATCTTCGTTTTGGATAAACATAACTCAGCTCTATAATTTTGGCTGAACTTTACCGAAATCAACTTTATCTTTAAGTGCTTTCCCATTTAAAAGTTTCTGTTTTGGACATTTGGGTAAAAAAACGTCTTCATTAATATTAACTATAATTAACTTTTAGTTAAAAACTTAAATTTTTATCTGTTGTTATGGTTTTTTAATATTTTTATATACAAAAATTAAACATAATGTGTAAAAGTTAATAATGAAAAGTTGAGTGGACATAATAAATAATAAAAAAATTTTAATTTTGTACGTTTTTATATTCAGAACGTTACGAATGGCTTAATATATCTGTGTGGCTGCATGCAAATCGCTAAAAATTGTTTTAGCTACGCTTAACCCTTTCAGACCTAAAGTTAGTACTAAAACAAATGTTTTTTGCACCAATACCCTCAAATCATTTCAGATTTTAAAATATATAATCTTTTAGTGCCCACTTCACTAAAACTGTGCTATTAGTATTTGAGCTCATTTTTAAAAAAAAAAATAAATGTTTTTCGTGAAAACTTAAGAAAATGCAAAATGAACAGTGAAAGAATTCACCCCCACATAGTAATGGCTCCAGGTGGGAAAGGGGGCAATGCCCCCTACTACAAGCGTTTGCCATCCTAGCCAAAGCAGACAATGAAAAACTTTAATTGAATAATAAATATGCATTTTTTTGATATATTTTTTTATTGCTTTAAATTACTTTAGTTTAAAAAAACAAAAAATATACACATTCACCTTATTCATGACTTGAATATGTATATGAAATTTGTTTAACAAAACATTTCAGATATATTGTTATAATTTTTCAAATTTCTACTGGGTCGCCAACATTTGCTAAAAAATATAAGATTTGAATTTTAATAATTTTTTAACCCGTATTCATAGGAACTTTCTAGAAATGAAAAGCACGTTGTGCACCAATTTGATGTAGATACAAAAAAATATATAATTCATTGAAATGTTTTTAATTTTTAAATTTTTTTTATGCATGATGAATGTTTATTAATTTTAAAACGGATGCGGGTTAATTCAATTTTTTTATTTGTTTTACTTAAGAAATGTCTTATACATATGTTAGCCCATTTCGCTACTCTTTCTTATATTTCTAGCCACTTTGAATAAATCTTGTATTTTTACCCTTATTTTATTACAAAGTCCTGAATTAATTTTTATATAATTTTTTTATGTATTAATCTCATGTAAAAAAGATCTACATATCCATGTTAATATTATAAATTAACTGTTTGTTAATAAATATGTGTAATGTATTCATTTCACACGTAAAAAAATTGTTTTTTTGTATTTAAATGAAAAACCAAAAAAAATTCCCCCCAAGATTTATGCCTGCCCCCTCTGTCTTCTTGGTCTGGCTACAGGCCTGCTGCCCCAACACAAAAAATGCAAGAAGAAAAGTATAAACCAGGGAATGCTATTGCGGGGTCTATTCAAAAATTATTATTTTTCAAAAAAAACTATTTATAGCACAAAGAGATGAACCGTAACAAGTTAAACATTTCCTATTGTCATTGTGGTTCATATTAATTGTCTCTACGACTTGATAATTTTTTGTGACATTCCGAATAATTAAAATGTACTGATGATTCGCATTATTATGACAATCTTTTTAGTCTTATTTTTTAATTATGTTTATTCATTGTAAAAATTAGAGAGTTTAAAGAAACTATTGATGCATAAATCTTTGCACAAATTTTAAATTTTTACATATTTCTTAAAATGTCGATGAAATTTTTAAAGTGAAAAACTTACACTTAAGAGAACTTAAACAGATATAAAAAATGAAATAAGGATTTTTTTTAACAAATAGTGTCAAATTGACACTCACATAATTTGTAAGTAAGTTATCATTAACAAATTTTTAAAATTGTATACATAAATAATTTTTATATTATGTACATAAGTATGTGCAAAATTTTTACGATCATAATTATTCAAGGAGTTCAAAAAAACTTTATAGCGTCCAGAATATTATTGGATATCTTCAATAATATTCTAGAACAAAAAATAATGTTACTGTGCTTACATTGTTAAAAAATTCCTTAATCTCCTGAAATACACCTCTGAAACGTCAGGAAAATTATATATTATTAAAGTTACCAAGTTGACCAAAAAATTTAAGAAAAAACCTTACTATCGAATATGTCGAAATTAAATTTATGCTGATATTTTTGTGGTAGAGTAGAGGGGGGTAATGTCGTGCACTCAACTTTAAAGTGCTCGTAAAGCCGTACATGACAAGCGAATACAACGAGTAAGCATCCGATCGAAAGATAATTTGGTTGGTAACATTTATGTGTAACAATATTCGTGTAGCATAAAATTGTGTTAGTAGAAATTAAAAAAAAATGTGCACGACATTACCCTCCTCAAAATTTGTGGGGTAATATCGTGCATTGTATTGTAAAGGTATAAGAATGTGTGAAAAACAATAGGTAGTGGTTCGATTTAATTATAAGGCAATATACACAAGTCCGAAATATGATCAAAAAATACAATTTTATGAAAAGAAAAGTGAAAATATGCAATTTGCTATATGAAACACGGAAAGAAAAACAATATTTTTTCAAAAAGTGCTTGACATTGAGAAAAAATTTTGGAAAATTTTATTTTGATTGTAGCGTTTTGTTATGGCTTCACGACTCCCTTGGTACACTAGGGCGACCGCGTTTCCTTCCCTTTTCTTTTCTGTATAGTGCACGACATTGCCCCAAAGGTCGTTTTCAAGGTTGACTTCGACAAATCGGTAAAGAACAAAAATTTTTTCGATCACAATACATCTTTTTTTTCGGCGGAAAATTTGCTTTAAGAAAACACTTACCTGGTATATTTTCCTGCGAGACAAATAATTTTTCTGATCCGATAAAAAAACACTTTCGTCGTCCCGAGAACGTGCGATTTTTAAAAAACGTCGCACATATTGCCCTTACACATGGATATTGCTAGTATGGTAAGCATGAGCTCTGTAGGTCAGTAGGCCCATACCTTACCAACGGCTGGTATATCATTCAATTTTTTATGCTAAAAAAGCCAGTGCACGACATTACCCCCTGCACGACATTACCCCCTGCACGACATTACCCCCTTCTACTCTATAAATAAATATAGGAAAAAAATTACCTCTGTATAAACGAAAAGTGGTTTTGTAACGATTTATGTGATTTTTCGAGAATTTCCTTCTCCACACAGCACGAGTATGATACGAGTTGAATAACTAGATTATTAAAGTATCTCAAAATAAATGATTAACAGGATTCTTTTTCTCGAACGTTTCCGATTTTTTTACTCAAAGTGTGATCTGTTTTTCATGAATTTTTTCATATTCAATCTCAATATTACATACCAGCAGAAATTAAAACCTTAATAAAACTTAAAGCTGGCTCAATAATGAAACAGGCAAGGCTTTTGTTTTAACCCAAAATAAGAGAAATTTTGGTATTAGTTTTTTTAAAATTTTACCAATTTGAAAAATATTGTTGCATCTGCAGCAGCCTTGCCATTTTTTAAGGAAGGCAAACAATTTTTTGAAAATTGAATCTGTTTTAATTGATTATTGCTGTACAACTATTCAAAAGTATGAAAAAAAAATAATTTCAAATCAATCCCGCTTATAATACAAATTCTACAGCACTTAAAACCTGATGAGGCAGAGTGTAACTAACCAGAGTAACTGTTACGCGTTTTTCTCATAACATACTTTTTCAAAACGGGCCACAATCCTGCAAACAAACTATTCGACCGATTTATATATTTTTTTAATCTTTTTGTATTGTAATTCTACATATCTTTTATCTAGTATCTTTATCTAGTAATCTTTTATCTATTTGTCTAGTTTTTATATGCAACAATATGGTAAAAAATAACGTAAATTTTTTGATTTTTTTTTCCACCCTTCAAATTTTTTTAATTTTCAATAATTTATTTTCATTTTGGTAAATGATGTGTATTCAAGGGTCTACTTTTAAATGCCTTTTTTCCGCATTTTTTAATTTGAACGAAATCGATAGGTCAAAAACGGAGTTACAGCACTGTAAACACTAGCACAGTGAAGTAGTTTGAAAAAATAAATTTTTTTTTATACTTACACTTCTTCACTTTGTTAAGATTCACAGTGCTGTAGCTTCGTTTAAAATTTCGCAAAATAGGGTTTTATGAGCCGAGAAAATGTTTTCTGGCATCAGATTTCCAAAAAAATTAACGGTCGAGTACGTTTTATTTCACAGAGTGAAATATACCCCTAGTATTATTTTTTGTCTTCTAAGAGGTTAAAATCTGGCAAACATAATTTCATCAAATCGGCTTACCCTAACGAACAAAATATAACATAACATAACAGCACAATGTTTGTTCAGACATGCGCTAAATATATACTACAATATAAGACAAGTTTTCTACTGGATATTTCTACTGATGATTGAAAGCACTCTTATAAAGTGCTGCCGCGAAAATGTATAAAAAAAGGTATCCATGTAAGCCATTATAGTAGCGGCCTAGTAGCCTAGTGGGTAGAGTGCGTGGCCCCTAAGCTATAGAACCGCGGTAGCCCGGGTTCAATTCCAGCTCAGACAGAACGTTTTTTAATTGAATTAATTTTTCTGTTCGGCCGTCACCTCTCTGCAGACAATGGCAAACCTCAGAGAGTAAAAATTGCCATGTAAAGCTTCTTGAGAACATATGCCTTTCGGAGACGACATAAAACACGTAGATCCAGTTCTCGATCATTTGAGATCAAACATTTAATAACACGTATAACACAATTGATCAATAGAAGCTAGGTCAAAGGCCTTCCAAGGGCTGAAAAGGCCAGTTTATTTATATTATTTTTTATCCATGTAAGCCAAAATTTCCACCTTAGAGCAAAGGTTTGAACGTATTAAATTCAAAAGTTCCCAAGTCACGAGAAAGTTTCATTAAAAGTTTTGATATCGTCGATTCAAAGCAAGGTAAGAAATACGAAAAATAATACTTTTCGGTAAAAGAAACCACTTCTCTTCCTCAACAATAAATCAGCTTTTTGTTACTTTACTTACCCGCCAGTCCGGGCCCCCTTAAGACTCCAGGCCCGGGAGGAAACACCCGTCCTCACCCCCTCCCCTCTCGGCGGCCCTGCTTATAAGTTATACCTTTTTCTTTATATCTTTTACCTTATGCCTTGTACCTAACGCTCCCATCTCTATTTTCGCCAAAAACAGTACAAATAGACAACATTTTTAAGATTTTACAGGATCTACAGGACGTTTCGCAAAAAACAGTGCATTTTCGCAGGACGTTTAAAGTCGAAAAACTATTATTGTATGTTCAAAGAATTGAACTAAGCATTTTCATTGATAATGTTATCAAATTATTATTTAATTTAGGAATTGCAGCATAAGCTTCAAATATCAATTAATATTAGGTATTTGTATTTAATATGATTTTTTTTTTTAAAAAAACTAGGATTCAATATTCTTATTCAAATATTCAAAAATGTATATTCAGTATAAAAGGATTATAACAAAAATAAAATAAAACAGATAAGTCTTATTAAAATGGCACATTAATTAGATATTCCAGGTACTCCTTTGCACTTTGAGCAGAACACCTCAATATCACTATTTCTTTTTCCAGGAATGAATATTTTTTTAAGTTGATTGCTAAGCAGACACTTTCGCTTCGACAAGTTAAAAAAATTATTAGCACAAACACTTTCAATAGGGTCTCAAAAAAGGTGAAAATAATGTGTTAAGGGAAAATTTTGCCTTATTACTATAAAAAGTATGAATGATAAACAAAATGGTCTAAATGGGAAACATGGAAGAAAATAAATGAAAACAGGATTTTGAACCCGTTATACAGGACGCAGGACTTTGCTCGGAAAAACAGGACTGTCCTGCGAAATCCAGGCTGGATAGGAGCGTTACTTATACCTAATACCTTCTACCTTTCACCTTACACCTTACACCTTACACCTTTCACCTTACACCTTACACCTTACACCTTACACCTTACACCTTTCACCTTACACCTTACACCTTACACCTTACACCTTACACCTTACACCTTACACCTTACACCTTACACCTTACACCTTACACCTTACACCTTACACCTTACACCTTACACCTTACACCTTACACCTTACACCTTACACCTTACACCTTACACCTTACACCTTACACCTTACACCTTACACCTTACACCTTACACTTTACACCTTACACCTTACACCTTACACCTTACACCTTACACCTTACACCTTACTCCTTACTCCTTACTCCTTACACTTTACACCTTACCCCTTACACCTTACACCTTACACCTCATAGCTCATACCTTATTTAGAAACTCTTGCCAAGTATCAAAGTAAGACGAAAATCTATTCGAAGTCTCATTTAAAACTGCCACAAATTAGATCTCGTAATTAACTAAATTTATTTTATTTTTTTGGATTTTATTTTCATTTAATAAGTTGCAATGCTAATATCACTTCCGATAATCTTTTTAGCATGCGTGGAGAAGTTCATACAACTTTTATTCATTTAATAAAATTAAAGTTACATAGTAAAATTTACATAGTTATTTTAAACCTTATATGAGCTATGAGAAAAATTAAAATTGAACAAACTATTTTACTCCTACATTTCTAGCAAAATACAAAGCATCTCACATACCCCAACACAAAAACCTCTCTGACCTCTCATTTCATCTTTCTGTCCACTTGCAAAAACTCTAAAAAACAGCGACTCTTGCAAAGAAATTTACGAGTTCGATCTGAATACCTGAGTTCATAATTGGTTTTGGTTTGTACGAAATGTTGATTTTTTTGATTTTATTCGTGCTACCAACAGCAACTGCATTCAGAGCTTCAATGTAAAATGTCAATGTTGAAGTGTCAGTTAAAACTCCGCAAGGTATGTAATAATATAGATTTAAGCATTGAAATAAATGCATGCCAACTGCTGTTGAACTGCTTTTGAATTCATGAAAATGGTACGGTAACTATTAATATGTGCAAACATAGTATATATATTAATGTATGTCTAGCATATCGTCTTTAATGGAATTTCCATGTTCGATTTTGCAATTTCAATAAGCATTCAATGGCGCGATGACGTTGCTCAGCAGCATCAAATTGCCATCTATCAGAAGTCAACAGTGGAAAATACATTCAAAGTTTTACTGTAAAAGGTTATTTAATGTTTTTGTTTCCTTTTCTGGTGATACATGAATTTATTTATAGCATAAAAATGTTTCGTAGATTTTTTATATCGGTAAAATGGCTTTAAAAGCTCAGCTCCTAAATGCATTTAAGGAAGATCAATATGAAAATGAAAGAAGTGCAAATATTATACTCGTTATAAGACTTTCTGGTACAAAGACACAAATGAAGAATAAAACCATAGAATTTGTTTAAACATATAGTGCAGGAGTAAAACAATTTTTAAAAGATTTTATTTCGTCTTAAACAAAAACTACTGAAGCACATTTTGAGACCTCCACGCGAACTACAGGGGTGTATTATATATGTCAAAGAAAAGTATATACATATATTATTGATCGCCATGTCCTGAGTTGATTTGGCCATGTCAGTCTGTCTGTCGACACGATTAAGCTATCGTCTATAAGCAAAATCAATAATAAAAAAATCCAAAATCTAGTTCGATAATGTGCAAAATCGGATAAAAACAACGCCTACCTCCTATACAAAATTACTTTTTGATAACGGTAAGTTTTCTTAAATTTCATAAAAATGAGTACAATGGCTTATGGGCAGGTTCTCATCTAGAGGTCTGAAAACATGGTGATGTTCCTGCCTTTTTTTTTATAGAGAGAAGTAAATCAACACCTTAGGTTTTTTGACAGGTACTTATTAGTTCTTAAAGTGTAGAGAAATATTTTTTTACTTCATAAAAGTGTAAACGTCACGTCGAAAAAAAGGTTCCCAAACGGTCTCCATCCCACAACAAGTTCATGTCATCTGATATAAAAAAAAAAAATTATAATTTGTAATGTATTTATTGGAGCTTGAACCTTAAATGTCAATAAATAGTTTAAAATACTAAAAATGGCAGACATTTGAATTTAAGAAGCGTTTTTCACATTTTTCGCTCTTTCAAGTTCTCTCAAAAGAAACCGGCCAATCTAATCTTAATTTAGGTTTGGAATCCAATAGATTTTAATTACTTTAAAATAAAAAATTCCTAGTTAATCCATAGATCTTGAGATATCACGGAGACCAGTTTGTAAAACTTGATTTTTTAGAAAACGCATTCTCAGATTTGGCTAACGATTTTTTCGAGAACATTTATGAAAATATGTGCTCCTTTCGTATGACATAACTTTTTTATGCAATCGTACATATGCTACACATAACAAGCTATCGAAAAACAAAAAAAAAGAGTTTTTTGGTCTAGCTTCCTAAAAACCTGCCCTTAACATTTTGCAAATAAATTTTAATCTTAATTTTGCACTAAATGTTTAGAATTTAGTAAAAAAAAAATCCGCTTACTACATAAACTCCAAAAAAATAGTGGTTTAAACTTTATATTTTACACATAAGCTTTGATAATTACAGCCCAATCCTGGCAAATTAACAATTGGTAACCAGTATTTTTTATATTTATATATATTTGTTGTTTTCAAAACAAAATTTAAAGCACGAAAAACAAAATTTTTGAATTTATTTTAGTTCAAAAGCAAAATTTATTATTTTTTACAAAAAATTACAATAAACACATTAAAACATTCCAAATACTGGTTAGCAGTTTGTTAATTTGGCAGAATGGGGCTGTTAGTATGTACTCTGAGTATCAAATTTTAAATATTTGGATAAAAATCACGCCCTAAACAAGTGCTGATGTGGGGTTTTTTCTTCGGTCCAGTTGAAGGTAGTTTCGCACTTGTTTTAAGAAAAAATTCAATACTTTAGAACTTCTGTTTTGTAAAATGTGCTCTAAGTGCGCTCTAAGCGGCACTGCTTTTTTATTTTTATTAATGGGGCACAATTAGTAAGAATTTTGGAAAAAAATGATTTTATTTTTATTTTCTAAAAGTAGAATATTTTAAAAGTATTCTTTACAAATTTCAGACTAATCGGATTATTTATAGAGATAAATAACTTATAATTATTTATCCCTTGTTGTTAATGAGGTTGTTTCATCTGCATGCCAACTTAGTCAAAACTTTAAACTCGTTTTTCTCAAAACTATGTTTTCGAAGTCACTAGACTTTAGAACGGCTTTACCAATCAGTTTTTCTCACTTATTCTACACATAATTGTCTTACGAATCAAAGGATGATTTTTATTTAGACGATTATTTTTCTATAGCCTAAAATATGAGAAAAATTTTGGTCGAATTTTTCGAAACAACTTTGAATATCAACATCCGCCATTTTTCGAAAAATCCAAATTTTTCAAATCCCTTTGTTTATCAGGAGAAGTCTATCATGTATATCATATATATCATAAAAAGTATATCATATAGCTAATGATTCCGTTCTTTTTTATATTTCAGATGATGCAGTGACGAGCAGCGAAACACTTTTTTTTTTTGATCGCTCGCAAATTCGTTGTTTCGCACCAATTAATAAAATATTTTTTCATTAAAAAATAAAATATTTTCTTCAAATATATATCTTTCATGTAAAAAAAATATTTGTTATTAATTACTGTAATGTGTACATCCCAACTAGTTGTACCCTCTTAAACTGTTTAAATAAGCATTGATAAAAAAAAATATCTATTGTAAAATAAAGAAGATATTTGCTTTTAAAGACAAAGTTTTGAATTTTAGATACCAAGCATTCTAGACATTTTAGCTTCACGAAAGTCTTGCTAGCAGAATGTCTTTAATATTAAATTACCTCTTTTAGTGTCAAAAATGCTATTCACTTTTTGAAGTATTTTTCGTGAATACTATACTAATGTCAAAGAGGTCCCATTTCCTATTTTTTTTTTTTTAAATAAAGCCATCATAATTTCTGGTACATATGCGTCGAAAATACTTCCAATGTTATACATAAAATACGTCAAATCGTCTTAAAAGTGGAATTTTTTGTTTCTCACAATCGGTTCTTGAAACACTGAGCTTAGTTGCTGAAATAAAAAAAAAATTAGTTCAAAAAACTGAATCCCGTCTACTACAAAGTACGCTCTAAAAAGTATGAAACAAGAAAATATTCTCATCTGAAACTATTCAATATTTTTTGTTTATTAAATAAACAACTTACATATAATATACTTTATTGTATTTAATACATATTCATAGTGATATTCAGAAGATATCCGTGGTCGTATGCCGCCTATCCTAGCAAAACAATGCATTGTAACAGTAGTAAGCGATCATAAGCTTTAAGGTAAAGTGCATCAAGAGGATGATATATCACCATATATCTAGAGAGTGACACATGACCATATATGTATATGAGGTGGCATACGACTACTGATATCTTCTGAATATAACTATGAATTAGTATTATAGAATATATATATTATGTGTAAGTTGTTTATTTAATAGACAAAAAACATTGAATAGTTTGTACATAACTGAGAATATTTTCTTGTTTCATACTTTTTAGTAGTAGGGTTTTAGTTTTTTGAACTAATTTTTTATTTAAACTATTTTGGTAAAAAAATGTTTATATAATCGAAAGTAATAACTGCTAATAAATTGTTTGATTGTCAAATTATAAACAAATATGATTATTATGTCACTAAATGTTTTTTAGTTCATGACTTTATGACCTATTAAGGGACCAAGACGTTACATAGCCTATAACCAGCGGACGCTTCCAACGATGTCTCATTTGTCAAAATAGGATAAGTAGTATAGAAAATAGGGGCTTAGTTGACTTTTTGTCCTCTAAAGGGCATCATATTCCACATCACCAGCGGACGATCAAAACCCTTTCAACGATATCTCATTTGTCAAATTATGATTAGTAGTTTCGAAGTTATAATAATTTAGAAGTTAGGGATTTAGTTAACTTTTTGTCCTCCACAGGGCGCCATATTCCACTTAATGTGATGTCATATAACTTTTCTTCATCGAACGATCAAAACGCTTCTAACTATACCTCATTTGCTTATGTCACTAAAAAAAATTTTTTTCCATGACTTTGTCCTCTAGAGCAGAGATGCCCACGAAAAGTATTTGAAGAGTGCAAAAACAACAACAACAAAAATTAACAACATCAAAAAAATTTTAAAATCTGGATGCAATGACGAATTACCAATAACACGAGTGCTGGCAGAGTCCGCGACAATGAACTTATGTATATTTACATTGTACCCTGTAAAAATAATGAATCAAGTAATTCCAAATGTTTCAGTTTTTTGCTGATCAGAATATATTTTGATTTACCCAGCTTCAACCGCGTGGAGGTTTTCAGATATTCTTTTTATATTTTTTTTTTATAGTTTTTAATTTTTTTGTTTTTTTACTTCCTTTTTTGTGTTTTTTTTTTTTGTGAATTTTTTATTATTATACATTTTTTTTTAATCTGATAATAATTTTTATTTGCGTTTAACTTCATTTTTTATATTTTTTGTTATCTTACTGTTTTATTATTAACTAAACATTTATATTATTAAGATTAAAATCTTATTAGTTTTTTATTATCTACGAAAATATAAGAAAACTATCAGTTTTCCCCAAATTCTTTTCTTGCAATTTTTTAAGGGTATAATAAATAACCCCTTTAAAAATTATTTATTCTGATGCAATATAAAAAGTACTCACCTGCAAATATTTAATAACTTTTTCTCAATGTGTATTCTGACAACGACAAATATAAAGAATACGACGCACAGAGGGTTAAAATGTACCAAAAGTGAGGATTAATTCAAAAGCTGAAGTTTATGTTACACAGACAAGTTTGGTATTGGGTGAAAGGGAATAAAATTCTACATCACTAATTGCTAAAATTACTGCTTTGAGTAACTTACTTTATTGGCAGTGAGCGGTGAAAGTTAAACAATTTTTACAAATTTTGTGTGACGTGGCTAAAATAGAAAATTGAGATATTTCGATTACTTGTAGTTTTTATTCCGTCTTCTTAAAGTAAAAATATACAATGGAACCATCAACTTCAGGTATTTGAGTATATAATTAAATTTTTTTTTTTAGATAAATGTTTTGCAAATATTTTTAATGTTTTTTTTTAAAGTGCTCCATAAATGTGGTATTTTCGATATATACATTGAGTTTTAATAAGTTTCTGGGCGACATCAAGCTAATTTTATTAAATGCTCTTGTAATATGAGATATCAGCTTATATATCAAAAAAAAAAATCTTGCAGATTTACTGAGTTTTTTTACTTATTTAAGTTATTGTGAAAGAACTCCAGTTGCTAAAAACATATGGTGAAAAAAACTAACAAAATTTCAACTTGTTTCTTTCTTACTCTCTTTTGTATTTATTTTCGGTATTAAAGTTATTGTTGTTATTGAGTTTGGTTTCTATTAGAGATGGGTGCGTGAGTTAGTTTTGACTCACGCTCACTTACGAAAAAAAGTTCTGTTTTATATACAACGAATAAAAATTTGATTGTGTCTGTTTTGTTTAGTGTGGTGTTTTTATTTGAAGTGTTGTGTAATTGTAAAGTATTCGTTATTTGGTACATTCGTATTCGTTATTTGGTACAAGGGAAAAAGAATAAAATTTTGCAAATTTTAAACAATAAATCTTACTATTTTAGGAACAACTTTGAAAACAATTTTTATTTCTCGTCGTGAGCTACATAGTATTATGAAAAATACAGAAGCTCGATTTCTTAAAGATAAATTGAAGCTTCTGAGACGGGAAGTAATCAAACGTGTCAACCCTTCACATATGGTCGATTTTATCAAACGATTTAATTATTTCTGCTCAGAATATAAGCTTCGGTGGGAAAAATGTCACAGGAAGGAAGAAGTTTTTTTAAACAATAATAAGAATTGGCTTGATGCTTCTATCTCGTTTGTTGCACCTGCAACACCATTAATAAAACGAGGACGCAAACATCTCCCATTTGAGGAGTGTAAAGAAAACACAAAAGCTAAGAAATGTAAGGCGTTAAGAAAGAATATTCCTTTGCACGTTTTGGCTTATGCCACACAAATGAGCTTGAGAGCTTCTGGAAAAACTGATGCATCAAAATTAGTTAAGGACTTAATATCATCTCCAACAAGAGCGACAAAATATAGAAAAAGTTTCAAACAGGTACCAACACAGCAATTAAGTGCTGAGAAAGCACTTTCGGTTTTAGTTGAAGCGAAGCTAACTCGACACCAATATAATGTCATTAGCAAGGCCGCGCCTGATAAATTTCCGTCATATACAATAGTCCAAAAAGCTAAGAAAAAATGTTATCCAAAACAAGAACATATGAACTTTTCTGAAACATCAGCGCAAGTCAGTCTACAAGGACTCTTAGATCATACCACTGAGCGTCTAGCTTTGGTACAGAATTCTGTGCTGGATTCATTAAACGCCGAGGAACTATCACAAATGACTTTGTACTCTAAGTGGGGCTTTGATGGAAGTTCCGGTCATAGCTCTTATAAACAAGCATTTCACGGCTCTGACGCTAGTGATTCTGCTGTATTTATTACATCTATTGTGCCGTTAAAAATTGTCTGTATGAATAAAACCATTTGGCAAAATCCTCGACCTTCTTCAACTAGATTTTGCAGACCCTTAAAAATTTAATTTTTGAAAGAAACAGTAAGTACTTCAAAACTTGAAAAAGAAAGAGTGGAGGATGAAATAAAAACTCTCAAGGATTCCGTTGTATTAGTCGGTGATAAATCAATGAAAATAAATCACGAACTAATGTTAGTGATGATTGATGGCAAAGTGTGTAATGCTATTACCGAAACAACCTCCACACAAAAATGTTACGTTTGTGGTGCTACGAGTAAAGATTTCAACTGTATTGATCAAATGATTACCAAAAGTGTAAGCGAGGATACGTATCAGTTCGGATTATCTATTCTCCATGGCTGGATTAGGTTTTTTGAGTGTGTTCTCCATGTGGCATATAAATTACCACTTAAAAAGTGGCAAGCTAGATCCAATCATGAGAAACAAGTTGTTAAAGACACAAAAACGAGAATTCAAAAAGATTTCAGAGAAAGAACTGGATTGATCATTGACCAACCAAAACCAGGCTTTGGCAACACAAATGATGGCAATACCGCGAGAAGGTTTTTTAAGAATGCAGAAGTTTCCTCAGAAATAACAAAAGTGGATCTAGAGTTAATTAACAGAATGCACATAATACTTATTGTCGTGTCATGTGGCCACGAGGTGAAAAGTTTAGAGACTTTGCTCACAATACTGCCAGGCATTTTGTTAAAAAATATCCATGGTATAAAATGTCAACTACCCTTCATAAATTTTTTATTCATGGACCGGAAATAATATCCAATGCCCTTTTGCCGATTGGTGAGCTTTCAGAGGAAGCTCAAGAGGCTAGAAACAAATATTTTAAAAACTATAGGGAATACTTTGCTCGTAAATGCAGCCGGGAAAAAACTAATGAAGACATATTTAATAGATTTCTGCTGACTTCAGATCCATTCATTACCAGCATGAGTAAAACTAATAAAAAAAAAAAACACAAAATACCACAATTGGCATTGGAATTATTAATTTTACCCGAAGAATACGACAATGATCATGATGATGATGATGATGATGATGATGATGATGATGATGATGATGATGATGATGATGATGATGATGATAATGATGATGGTGTTGATGATGATGATGATGATGATGATGATGATGATGATGATGATGATGATGATGATGATGATGATGATGATGATGATTATGATGATGATGATAATAATGATAATGATGATGGTGTTGAGTTTTATCCCAATAATACCTAAAATAGGTTCAAATGCATATATATGTACATATTATTTGTCTCTTATTTTTGAAATAAAAAAATATTTTCTATCAATTTTTTTTCAAAAACCAATGTTTTATTTACTAATAAATGTATAGGTATTCCAAAAAAATTTAAATATCAATAATAATGGGCTTCCCTGAATTAATCCCCAGTTTACCCATGTAATAACCCACTGTGCGACGCATGCTGTTAACGTTTACAATGAGAATGCCAAAAATAGTGAAAAACAGCAACGATCGATGGTACCAAAGAACAAAAACAACAAAATGCAAACGCAGAACAATAACCTTAAAGCCCGTATGACACTTAATTGTTTTGTCCAATTTCAAAATCTGAAAACAAGTGGCGCGTGAGCTAGACATATATATATTGTTGGAAAAGGATAAAAACATGCATCGTGCCACTTTTTTACATCTCCGCAACGTTACTATTTTATCTCTCTGTTCTTCTTGGCTGCGGAAGAAAGAGCTCAAGCTTATTTTTGACACTTTAAATTTGATCGAAACTTAACGACGAACGAATTGAGAGATGCGTCAAAAACAATGCATTGAAAATGCTGTCCGTTGCACATTTTTTTGTCCAATTGGTACTATTCGCGTATACACTCACATTTCTTGAATTTTCGGCTTAGCACTATTTTAACTGCTCTAGTTTCATTGTCAATTAATAAGAATTGGACAAAGCAATGAAGTATCATACGGGCTTAAGAAGCGAGGCTGAAATTGCAAACTGAATTCGGCGAATTACAACAATCATGAAAATATTTAAGTTGTTGTAAAAAAGTGGAAAGAGTGGAAAGAGTTAGGCGCTGGGCATCGATGCTCTAGAGGGTGCTATATTAACCCATTAACAACCAAATAAAAAGTAAAAGTGAAAAGTCCAAAAAATGTTTATTTTACAATAGAAAACAAACTAAAATAGCAAAAAAAATGTTTTTTATTTTTTTTTTTATTTTTTTTTAATTTTTTTTTATTTTTTTTTTTAAAGACACATATTTAAAAAAAAAACATGAGAAACAAATTTAATTGACCCGCTTAACAAGTGGTAATCAACAAAAAAATTCACTAATGCTTAACAACAAAGAAAACTTTAAAAGTTAAAAATATTTTGCTGTTTTCAAATGAGTACAGTGGCGCTTAATGGGTTAAATTAAATGTGACGTCACAAAGCTTTTAACGAGAAGATCATCCAAACGCTTGCAACAATACCTCATTTGTCAAATTATGTATATTTTAATAAAATATATACATACGAAAGAAGTAATGAAAAAGGTGATGAAGAAGGTGGAGGATTGATTGTCTTATAATGATGCAGGGCCATCCACATATGAACCACGAACGAAAAAACCGCGACGCAAATCGATAATAATTTCTTATTTATTTTCTTAATTTTTTCATTTGATTCCATTTAATTTTTCAGTCAATTCTTTATTCAAGAAGATTTATTAAAATAAGCAAAAACATTATGAAAAGCATTAGTTCACATGTTATTCTATGCAAATAAATTTAGAACATAAAAAAAATTGAGAAGTTATTGACTTTCTTATTAAAATTCATTGAAATAAAGAGGTGTTGTGGCGAAGCATGGTACGGAAGCATGGTAAGGTTAAGGACATTTTACCATTTTGTTTAAGCTACATAAATTTTTGTAGCATTTTTAGAGATTTTATTGTTTTGATAAAGTTACTTTCTTACTGAAGTTACTAAGTAGGCATAGTTTTCATCTGATTTTGCTCGTTCTCGAGTTTTCTCTTCGTTTTTTTAATAGAATCACATACTATATAGGTACATAATTTTAATATGATAGCTCTGCAATTGGAGCTGTAATCGTGTCAACAGACATGGCGAAGTCGACTCAGGAGGTGATGCTGATCAAGATTATAAATAATTTTCTATACCTGCCACGCCTCCTTATCAGCGTTACAAACGTTTGAGTGAGAAAGTAAATATACCCTTTAGGCAGTTCGCGTGGGGATATAAAAATTATTTATAAAATCTATGGAAATTCTTCTGCGGTGTGTTTAACATGGCGCACATCTTCTTTGATTTTTTTAATTCAAGAAGTAAAACTTTTAGATGAAAACTTTTTTGATGTGGGTAAGCAGCTTGAAGTTGAGCAGCTGAAGAGCAACCTCTTAAATTGATGAAAAAAAAATCTATCTTCATTTGTGCCCTTTGGCAAAACCTTTACTTTTTCAAATATTAAATTTTTATACAAACTTATTTATAATGTTTTTTTATTAAATTTTAAAATTTTTAAACATGGTCGAGCAAACCGATTTGCTGCTTTGTTTCGGTTTCATCCATGAATTGTTCTTACATCTTAATTTTTCAAATTTTTAACTATTTTTGTTAAATAATTTGACTGAAAAGTTTAAATTTTTTATTAAATTTAAGTAAAAAAATTTTACTTTTTCTACTTTGTAAGGGGTTTTCTTCTTAAGGCTGAGGTATCCTCAGCCGCTCCAGAACCAGACAAAAGACCCTTGAACTTTCGCCAAATAAATAAAAAGATTAGGTATTTCGATGCCTCGATTAAAGTAGTTTTCTTTATTTATAATCAAGTAGTTATTGCTACATTTGTATATTTCAATTTCTATATGTACAAATTTATGTATTACGTCCTTTTAAACAAAACACAATAATTCAATGATAATAATACGCTGGATCGTAGAGTTGTTGTTGCTTGTATCGTGCGGACGAGTGCTGCATTGGCCCGCACTATTTTTGGGTCGGTTCGGACTTTTTATATATATATAAAAAAAATAAAAAAAAAGGAATGCGTCTACGCTTCAAGACGGTATGATTTAATTATAAGTCCCTAGCCACGCATTTTACGCTCTAAAGTGGCGTGAATTACCCTATTATATATAAGTATCACAAAACAAAAAACCTTAATTACTATGCTCGAATTGATGAACGGCCGACTACAGCCGATGTAGTAATTCCATCGAGCACTCTCTCTGACGGACATTCGACCAACTGAAGCCGATGTAGTAATCCTCGTAAACACTGCAGTGAATAATTGATGGCTAAAGCCGATGCTCTTCAGACTAATAATCGGCCGACCGAAGCCGATGTAGTAATCCGCTTTAGCACTACGATGAATAAACGACCGACTTAGAGCCCGAACAGAACCAAAGCGGATGTCGGTTGTCAGATTCGCCGTTCTACAAAACACATGAAAATATATGCAGCCGCCAAAAATGAAATCGCCGTAGAAACGCGTGACGGGAAAATGCCAGAATAGAATCTATTCTAATTTCTCTCTGACGGGTGGCGGATCTCTCTCTGAGTGACTTAAATGTTGCCATATTTTTGCTAAAGATTGGGTACGTTCAGTGTTATTTTCTTAGTTTTTACTATGATCTGACATTCTGTTTTTGTGCTTATGTTGCATTCATGTGAATTCAAAGCATAATATAAAATAATTTTTATCATTCCCAATATGAATTGCAACCGTGATCCGACAACCGACAACCGCTCCTATTCTGGACGTGTTCTCAGCGGATTTCTCCGAGAGAGGCCCGCCATCCGACATCCGCTTTGGACTCTAAGAGCCTGAACAGAATCAAAAATTGTTGCAACCGACGATTGAAATAGAATAGAATCTAAGTCTGCGATTTCTCGTTGCGGAAAACGAGCTGCGATTTTTTCTACATTTTGCCTGTATTTTCCAAAAACAAAGATCGTCGGCTGCAAGGATTTTTGATTCTGTTGAGGCTCTTAAGCCGATGCAGTAATCCGAACAATATACATAAAATACTTATTATACTTAAAAACTAAATGTATCGCTTACCGAGCCAACATTTGGTAGCCCGTTTCAAACTACTACTCGTTTAAGAGCCTGAACAGAATCAAAAATCGTTGCGATCGACGATTCGTTGTTGTTGGAAAATACATGCAAAATACGCAGCACGTTTTCTGCAACGATAAATCGCAGACTTAGAATCTATGCTATTTCAATCGTCGGTCGCAACGATTTTTGATTCTGTTCAGGCTCTAAATCATAACAAGTGTCCGACGGATCAAAGCACTACGCTTACGAGTCGTGCTGAAGTCTGCCAAACAGCGCACTCTTATATACCCGTTGTTGAAAACCTTTTGCGAATTATAGCACGACTCACCATGTGGATGTTAAATTCAAATGTTTTATTTGTCGCTACCATGTGGTTGTTGTTTGTCTGAGAAATGCTGTGTTTATGTGGTTGTTGTATGCCTTAATGCCTGGGCTGTTGTTTGCTTCGGGTTTGCTGTGTTTGTGTGATTGTCGTATGCCTTAATGCATTGGCTGTAAGCACAGTGATGTAGTGAAACAGTGGCGTAGTGAGTGGGGTGCAACCTTTGTACGGGGCACCGTTACAACTTCTAGGTCAAAATTTTCACATTTAAAGTTAATATTTTCAAATTAAGAAAAAATTGTCATAGAAAAAAATTAATTTCCTTTATATACTTACTTTATTAAGAGCAGGTTCTCGACCAAAAAAACTTAGTTATTTCTTTGTTTTTCAATAGCTTATGGAGTTCTCAACGGTCACGTACAGACAAATTCAACTATTTTTCTGAGTTTATTGTACAGCCAATTCTAAATTTTCACATTGAAAATTAAATCCATTTGTCTAATTAAATAGAATATATTCTTTTTCTTCAATGTACGTTCAGACTTTCTTTAAATTTTATTAAATTCAAGCGAAACAAATAAGACATCTAATGTCACGTGTCGGACGGGTCCTGTCAACCAACGTTGCAAATCGTTGTGTTCGATTACAAATTTTTACGAAAGGAACTAACAAAGGGCAAGAGGTATTTAAAAGCCAAATTTGTATTACTCCTAAACATGCTTTCGGCGTAAAAATATTATAAATAAAGTCCACAGTTTTTTTTAATATTATATTTACTTATCATCACGTAGAGACAAATCACGTCACTTGCCTGACAGACTGGCAATGTTGTAGTTTAATTGGGTAATTAAGTAATTAAATAGTTAAGTAATTATGTCATTTAGTAATTAAAAAATAAATTTTATATATTGCCATTTCCTTGCCTCAACCCATTTTTCATAATCTTTAGCCAATGCCTTCCATTTTTACTAAAACTAAAATGTTTACGAAACATTTACTAAACATTTTCGAAAAAGAAAAACTACATTTTTGAAACAGTGCAGACGATTTGATTATCATGGTAAATGAGTTTATACATTACTTGCTTAAATTAATAAAATTAAAATATTTCTCTTAAATAATATCATAAAATAATAAGTTTTCAATAAGTTTTAATTTTTTGGTCACTACTGACTTTTCTGTGGAATGTCCCTTATAATGTGTACAATATGTTCCGAAGCTGTTTGACCAATAACGATTGCGTAAAAAAGTTCTCGCATACGAAAGGAAGCTATATTGTCATAAAGAATCTCGAAAAAATCGTTATCCAAATCTTAACAAGAGAAAAATAATGTTTTTGAAACTGGTATCCACGATATCTCAAGAATTACTCTATGGATTGACTTGAATTTTTTTATTTTAAAGAAGATAAAATTGTTTGGATCCTTAATAAAAATTCAGAAAATTTGGCTGGTTTTTTAGAGCACTTTAAAGAGCAAAAAATGTCAATAAAACGCCACTAAAAATTCACATTTCCGCCATTTTTGCAATTTTCAACTATTTATATTATAGATATTATAGATTCAAGCTCCAATAAATATAATATAGTTTATAAAATTTTCAAGTTTTTTATATTAGATGGCATAAAAGGTGCGATGAGGAAAAACTCAAGGTGTTCATTTACTTTCTTCTATGAAACAAAAAAACTAAGAGCATCACCGTGTTTTTGGACAAATAATTAACCTCTAGATGAAAATCTGCCTTAAACCAAGAAGTTGAAACTTTCAAAAAAATCAAGGAGAGTGTCTACATCAACTTAAGAAGTGGAAAAAGTAAACCTGAATTTTGAGCCGTGTAGTTTAAATCAACGTTTACAGAAAGCTTTGAATTTAACTTTAGTTTTTAGTATTTGACACTCAGTTACTAATTTTAAGTATTTAAACGTTTACTGTTGCGTGGTAGAGAAAGGGCCAGTAATAGAGTTCCAACGCAATTTTTTGAAAATCAAGTTTGAATTCAGTTTTTAGGTTCAAGTATACTTTCAACGCGCATTCAACCTCTATCAACAGCATAACTTGCATCAGAATTTGACTTTTAAGTTTTTTTCAAGGTTGAGGAATCTTTTTAACTATCTATGTTTACAAAAAAACATTAAATGTTTTGGTAATAAAAACATTCAAGTTGCATTTTATTAAAATAAAAATACTCCAAAGGGCAAAGTTTGAGCTCAATAAAGCTATATTTAGAGTTTTCATTTGATTTTGTATGAAAGTACACCGCAACGTATGAATGTCAGTTAACTCAGATCAAATTAAAATAAAAATACATAAATAGCACTCAATGGTTTTATATAAAATTTTTTCTTAATCGATTAAAATTCTTCTGTATTTTTATTATATCAAATTTTTAACAATTTTGTGCAAAATTTAACGTATTTTTATTGGTTTCATTTTCTTTACTTTGCTAATTCTGAAGTTAAAGTGCTGGTATTAAATTCTTAGTTATCTTTCCCCTACAAACTATTCAACTGTGTTCTTTTACCCTTAACTTTCTTCACCATTAATTTTCTATAGCTCTATTTCGTCTGGTTTTACCAACTGTTGGTATATAATTAAGAAAATCCGGTTTCTTAATTGGAAACATGAAAATCTTATAATTTCCTTATTGAGTTGCTGGCTAAAAGTATTCGCTTTGGCCAAATGTTGTTCGCAGCCAAAATCTATTTGGACCACATTTGCTTCAGCTCATCAACAATAAGCCTCGATATGCTAAGCCAATTAGTTGCTGCTAATAATGCGCCTCAGTAGCGCCGGAAGTGAAGGTGTAAAGCGCGTTTTCCGGTAAATGGAATGGGTACAAAGAGATTTATGCACGCACACACACATACATTTTTCTAAATGCATAGATATATATGTATATGAGACAAGAGAGTTTGTTGGATTAGTTAGCAGTATATAAATATCACTACCGAAGATTGCTAAATGTGGAATGGTTTGGTTGGTTGCTTCTGAGACGTTTAGGGTGACTTAAGCATTATGAATGGTCTTGGTGTGGTTAATGTGGCTGGCAAGCCCCAGAAAATCCTATTCGTGCATATAATTGGCATTAATTCAAGTATGGTTAATGGACAGATGAACTGAAGATTGCCTGGATTAAGAAAAAATAGGGCGGTAGGTTATAAGCTGAAAATTAGCTCAATTACATGGCAGATACAAAAATTTTGCTCTTGAAGGCGCCAAATTTGTTACTCCTCAAAATTAGGGAACACATGATTGGTGCTTATTTTACTTCAGTGTTTTGTATAAGCTGTTATTTGCAGGCTTATGTGTATGTGTTATTCTTTATAGAATCTTAATGAACGACTTTGTGATGGCTTAAGTACTTAGGTCATTTATTTTCGATAAGTTGGTGACAAATTTTGCCAACTTCGTAGGCAATATTCAATATTGAGTTATCTATTTAATTTGTATGGCTTGCATTGATGTTACAACTATTTAAATTAACGTAAAAGTTCTAGCATTAGGGGCTTAATTATTACATTTAGTTAGGGTTATCCAGTGAATATTTCGCATTATATAAGTATGTAGTTTGAAACAGTTTTCTTTTGGTTAGTTAAACAAATGTTGATTTGTTTGAACTTACTGCCTTCGGCAGTTTTGTAACTCGTAATTATTTAAACAAAACAACCAACTTCTATTTGTTGGTATATCGAATTAAATATATAAAATAAATAAGCGATATATTTACAAATTCATATGTTAGAATTTTACTTCAGTGCGTTGTATAAGCTGTTATTTGCAGGCTTATGTGTATGTGTTATTCTTTGTAGAATCTTAATGAACGACTTTGTGATGGCTTAAGTACTTAGGTCATTTATTGTCGATAAGTTGGTGACAAATTTTGCGAACTTCGTAGGCAATATTTAACATTGAGTTATCTATTTAATTTGTTTGGCTTGTATTGATGTTACAACTATTTAAATTAACGTAAACGTTCTAGCAATATGGAAATTATTAATATTTAGTTTTGGTTATCTGGTGAATATTTCGCATTATATAAGTATATAGTTTGAAACAGTTTTCTTTTGGTTAGTTAAACAAATGTTGATTTGTTTGAATTTACTGCCTTCGGCAGTTTTATAACTCGTAATTCTTTGAACAAAACAGTCCACTTCTATTTGTTGGTATATCGAATTTAATATATAAAATAAATTAGCTATATATTTACACATTCATATGTTAGAAATAAACAGAGAGAAAAAATTAGCATCAACAAAAAATCATTTCTTGATCCAATTTTCTATTCAAGCATTATTAAGTTACTAAGTTTTTGAATCGATAAAATATAGAATGTTAGTTATTTAGAAAAAATTGAACATATTATGAAAATTAAAGTGCTTTTCTTTCAAGATAACATATGAACTGAAAGAAGATATTAAAGTTGAAAAAATAGTAAAAGACATAATTCTAATAAAACTCACATTAATGTTTTAAAGCTTATATTTAAGAATAATGAATTGAAATTTTGGGGAACCGGAGGCGTACCTTCACATATTGACGTGTCTGACTGTCTCAACCTGGCGAGGCCAGCATTAGCCATGTGAAATCGTCTCAATTCGAATCAAACCTCTACTTTAATTTTCTCTGGGGACTGGCAACCGCTAGTTTTGGCAGCTAATCTGAGCAGTGGGCCTCCTAGGCTTAAAACAGGTTGTGCGTCGGGTTTGAAGCCCGCCCGTAAAAAAAATTTGATTGAAACAAATACAGAACATAATTAAATTTATTCCCAAATCGGATGACGACTACCACAATGACGACGACTACCGAGAAACTGATAATGATTTACGGATATGCACATGGAATGTCCGAACTCTGAATTGGGAAGGTGCTTCTATCTAATTGACTGATATTTTGGAAAGATACTAGGCTGATATCACTGCTATCTAAGAAATGAGATGGAAAAAAGAGGATTATATTCGACATGTACCCTTTGATATCTTCTACAGCGACCGTGTGGAGAAGCACAAGTTTGGATGCGGATTTTTAGTTGCCAAGAGACTACGTTATCACGTCCTGTGAACGAATTTGGCTTGCCATAATCAAAATTAAGGCTAAATTTTTTACCATAAGCCTAATATGTGCGCACGATCCGACAGAAGACAAAGACGATGAGACCAAAGAAACTTTCGACGAGTGCCTTGAAAATGCTTTCGAACGCTGCCCCCATCATGACGTAAAAGTTGGGCTTGGTGACTTCGACGCTAAGGTGGGCAAAGAAAATGTATTTGGGCCAACAGTCGAGAAATTCAACCTCCACGACAACACCTCTGATACCACAATATGCGACAATATACGACAATGAGGCTGATTGACTTCGCCGAGGCACGAAACATGGCCGTAATCAGCACTAGATTCAAGCATCTCAATATTCAGAGGACACCTTTATGTCCACTGATCAAAAAACCAGACACAAAATTGAGTTCGTTTTGATCGACGAAAAGCACTCTTCCAGTTTATTGGATGTGGTGCAAACAATGACTCGGATCAATATCTTGTCGCAGAATGCGCGCAACCCTACACAGAGGAACTAGACCTCGACAAGCTGCACTCGACTCTCACTCCTACTTCAAAGCACTCCTCCAAGCGATGACAAATGCGAGCGGTGGACAAACATTTCCCACTCCATGCATGTGGCTGCTGAAGAGGTGATTGGCTACCAACGACGTTGGCAAAACCAGTGGTGCGACCAGGAGTGTCGCGACGCCACTGCAGAGAAAGACGCCGCAGTTGGTTGCAAGAATGATAGAAACAAGATTACGACATCCGCACGTTTTATCGCTAGATGATGTAATTGGAGCAAAATGTTCCTATTGCCTAAAATGAGATGGCTTATAAGAAAAAACATTGAGATGGCAACATTCAACTAGCTCCAGTGACGTCGATGTCGTAATCTTGTTTCTATCATTCTTGGTTGGTTGTAACTCGCGCTGCTAAAGAGCAATAAAAAGAAAAGAGGCAAAAAAGCACGTGCATGAGAAAATTGAGATTAATGGCGACAGGAATGAGGCCCGAAGATTTTTCAAAAAGATGAGACACCTTGCCGATGGTCCTAAAACCGGGGCAAGGATGGAAACGGGAATCTAGTGACAGATATCCAGAATCCACTGACGTTATGGAGGGAACATTTCTCTAAGCTTCTTAAAGGCAACGCTGACAACAATCCCGAAAATAGAGATGATATCTCGGAAACCCTAATTACAGATGACAGTGGCGAGGTGGTACTACCCTACTATGATAAAATCCTGACAACTATAGCTCGGTTTAAAAAAAATAAATGGCTTACCTGTTGATTTGTTTAAGAATGAAGGCGAAGCTCTATTCAAATGCTCGGAATGGTAGGAAGAATGTATTTCTAATGAGTGGAATCTCAGTGTACTCTGCCCAATCCACAAGAAAGGCGATCCCTTTATTTGTGCCAATTACCGTGGTATAAGCCTTCACAATATCGAATACAAGGTTCTGTCGAGCGTTTTATGTAAAAGATTGCAGCCCAGTAAGCCGAATAAGAGATCACCTATAATACACCATGTCTGAATTTGATATTCCTTAAAACTAATCTGGCTCTGCAGGAAGACACTGAGCAACACCAACAGCATAGTTAAAATCGAGAAGGACCTCTCCCCACCATTTTTTACCAAACAAAGTTTCAGACAAGGTTATTCCTTATCGTGCTACTTTTTCAACCTACTTCAAGCTACTTTAATGATGGAGAAGATCATGCGAGCATCTTATCTGAGATGTAGTGGCACAATATTCTACAAGAGAGTTATCCTGCTTGCGTAGGCTGATGACATCGATATCATTGGCCATAATACGCGCGAAGTCAGTGCAGTATTCTCCAAATTAGAAAAAGAGTCAATTTGAATGGGTCTGGCAGTGAAGGCAGATAAGACAAAATGCTTAGTGCCAACAAACGGTCCCAGCGTCTAGGAACCAACGTTACAGTTGACAATACCTCCTTCGAGGTTGTGAAAGACTTCTTCTATCTGGGATCCAGCACTAACTTAACCATCAATATCAGCATTGAGATCAAATGAAAGCTAACTCTTGACAACAGGCATTACTTTGGGCTTATCCCAAACAAATCTTTTTGATTATAAAGGGTGTTTTTTATAGAGTATTACAAGTTTAAATTATAATAAAACATAGTAATATATTTTTTTAAATCAATGAAACGGGCTTTATTGGATAGAATACTTTATGGCATCAATGCTTAAATATGATTTTGGCCATGTGGCCACCACGGCTGGCGCGTACAAGACGCAATCTGGAACACCAATTTTCATAAACTTTTCGCAGCATTTGTGGCCGTATCTCGCCGATAACTCTTCGAATGTTGGGGTTAAATCACACGATCTTGGGGGCCAATTAATTGGGCCATTTCGTGAAATTATTTTTCGTCAAAAGTTTCCTTGAGTAAATCAATTGTAGCGCCCGCTGTGTGGCTCCGTCCTGTTGGAACTACATATTAATGCCAGCAAGATTAATGCCAGCTAATTGAGGTACGAAAAAACTTCGAATCATGTTCCTATACCGTTCACCATTGACCGTAACATTTTGACCATCATCGTTTTTTAAGACATATGGGCCAATGACTACGCCAGCCCATAAAGCGCACCAAACAGTAATTTCCTGTTTATATAATGGTATTTCGACAAAAGCTTGTGGATTCTCCTCATTCCAAATACGACAGTTCTGTTTATATACGTACTCATTCAACCAAAAATGGGCTTCATCGGAAAATAGAAATTCAAAATCAATATCAATTTGTGCTTCAGCCCATTCCCCGAGTTGGCGGCGCATACGATTATCGTTTGGCTTTAATTCCTGCACAAGTTGAATCTTGAAAGGTTTTAAGCCAAGATTTTTTCGTAAAGTTTTCCATAAAGTGGAAGGACACAAACCCAGTTGCTGAGAACGGCGACGAATTGATTGATTAGGATCATCTTCAATACTTTTCTTCAATATTGTTCTTCGAATTGGCAGCTCTGAAGGACGATTATGTACGCCATAAAATAGACGAAGAGCACGATAAGTTTGACGAACAGAACCATTACTTTGATTAAACATTTCCACAATTTGCACGCGTTGCTCTGATGTAAATGGAACCATAATAAAATGTCAAAGCAAATTAAACAAAAAGCAATTATCAACTGTTAAATGGGTGGTCAAATAAAGCAGTAATGCCAACTCAAAGTTGCATCACTCTATAAAAAACACCCTTTATGTTAAAATGGCCATATCTCATGAGTTCATTGAGTCAACATACTAATCTTTTATTGTTGAAAAATAATTTTCCCAGCTTAAAAGGAGGCAAAAGTATATTATATATACAAAAAATTTAATTTGCATGTTTATTTTACCAATTTAAGTAAAAACAAACAAATCTTTTAACATATATTTTTTATAAATAAAGAGGCGCTCTTTAAGTTGATGTGTTCAAAAAGAGGTGAAAATGGGGTAGTTTTTGAGATATGAGTTTTCGTAAAAATCTATTTTCGACGATTTTGCCCATTGTGTTCACCAATGCAAAATTTTACTCAAATCAGATGTAGTCATTCCGTTAGGCCAGTGCGCTTAAAATGGTATTTCTGCATTGTTATATTATTTTGATTCGTAAAATTTAAGTTATAAGCTTTATTTTATGTTTTTTGTTGATTATAATCAGGGTTCGGATTTTGATGACCTAAAAAACTGCAAAAAATTACATAAAAAATGACAAAAATTACCTAAGAACAGAAAAACTTCTTTCTACTTCTGCATTGACGAGAGGTACATATTTAAAAGACGATATGTCATCGGATGTAAGTTCCTCTTCTAATTTCATAGTATTAAAATTTCAGCAATAGAGCATAAAAATAGAGTCTTCTTCCTGAGTCTTTATCTAACACTTGTTTCATCTTTCTACATGCCCTTTCGTCAGTTTCACCACGCGCAGAGCTTTTTTTTCATCGAAATCTATATACAAAGCTACTCCTTTGTCGAGAGGTAATGTTTTTGATTGAAGGGACTCTATTGTTAAAGGAATATGTTTAAAAATTTGCATTTTTACATATTTTAGTACGAAAAAAACGAAAAAATCTTTTAAATTGCACCTAAATGACCTAAAAAACTGAAAAATGCTCTAAAAATTAAAAATGTTTAAAAATGAATAAAATAACCTAAAAATCGGTAAAAATGAAAAAAAAATGTCCTAAATCTAGTAAAAATTACCTGAAAAATAAAACCGATTAAAAATGACGAAAAAATTACCTAAAAACTTTTTATTTTTGGAATTTAAGAAACATATACACTGCGTCGCATAACTATAGCACACTTTAAACTATTATTTTAACTGACCATGGAAATTTATTAAAACATCCTGTATAAAAAAACTAAATTAAAAGAAAACTTTCTTACTCTCTTCTACTTCTTTTCACTTATTTTTTTTTTTTTTTTCTTAAATGTGCTCTCTGAAATTAACCGTTAAAAAAAGCAAAGTGATCGCAAATTTGTTCCTCTTTTCGTTTCATAACAATAACACACATTTGAAAAGGTAACGTTAAAGTGACAACACGTGCACTTAAGATAATAATTCTGTGCTTAAAGTTAAAAAACAAATAAGAAACTAAAATGCCACGAGGTAAGAAGTTGTCAGAAGTAGGTTATAAGCGGTAGGTTATAAGCTGAAAATTAGCTCAATTACATGGCAGATACAAAAATTTTGCTCTTGAAGGCGCCAAATTTGTTACTCCTCAAAATTAGGGAACACATGATTGGTGCTTATTTTACTTCAGTGTTTTGTATAAGCTGTTATTTGCAGGCTTATGTGTATGTGTTATTCTTTATAGAATCTTAATGAACGACTTTGTGATGGCTTAAGTACTTAGGTCATTTATTTTCGATAAGTTGGTGACAAATTTTGCCAACTTCGTAGGCAATATTCAATATTGAGTTATCTATTTAATTTGTATGGCTTGCATTGATGTTACAACTATTTAAATTAACGTAAAAGTTCTAGCATTAGGGGCTTAATTATTACATTTAGTTAGGGTTATCCAGTGAATATTTCGCATTATATAAGTATGTAGTTTGAAACAGTTTTCTTTTGGTTAGTTAAACAAATGTTGATTTGTTTGAACTTACTGCCTTCGGCAGTTTTGTAACTCGTAATTATTTAAACAAAACAACCAACTTCTATTTGTTGGTATATCGAATTAAATATATAAAATAAATAAGCGATATATTTACAAATTCATATGTTAGAATTTTACTTCAGTGCGTTGTATAAGCTGTTATTTGCAGGCTTATGTGTATGTGTTATTCTTTGTAGAATCTTAATGAACGACTTTGTGATGGCTTAAGTACTTAGGTCATTTATTGTCGATAAGTTGGTGACAAATTTTGCGAACTTCGTAGGCAATATTTAACATTGAGTTATCTATTTAATTTGTTTGGCTTGTATTGATGTTACAACTATTTAAATTAACGTAAACGTTCTAGCAATATGGAAATTATTAATATTTAGTTTTGGTTATCTGGTGAATATTTCGCATTATATAAGTATATAGTTTGAAACAGTTTTCTTTTGGTTAGTTAAACAAATGTTGATTTGTTTGAATTTACTGCCTTCGGCAGTTTTATAACTCGTAATTCTTTGAACAAAACAGTCCACTTCTATTTGTTGGTATATCGAATTTAATATATAAAATAAATTAGCTATATATTTACACATTCATATGTTAGAAATAAACAGAGAGAAAAAATTAGCATCAACAAAAAATCATTTCTTGATCCAATTTTCTATTCAAGCATTATTAAGTTACTAAGTTTTTGAATCGATAAAATATAGAATGTTAGTTATTTAGAAAAAATTGAACATATTATGAAAATTAAAGTGCTTTTCTTTCAAGATAACATATGAACTGAAAGAAGATATTAAAGTTGAAAAAATAGTAAAAGACATAATTCTAATAAAACTCACATTAATGTTTTAAAGCTTATATTTAAGAATAATGAATTGAAATTTTGGGGAACCGGAGGCGTACCTTCACATATTGACGTGTCTGACTGTCTCAACCTGGCGAGGCCAGCATTAGCCATGTGAAATCGTCTCAATTCGAATCAAACCTCTACTTTAATTTTCTCTGGGGACTGGCAACCGCTAGTTTTGGCAGCTAATCTGAGCAGTGGGCCTCCTAGGCTTAAAACAGGTTGTGCGTCGGGTTTGAAGCCCGCCCGTAAAAAAAATTTGATTGAAACAAATACAGAACATAATTAAATTTATTCCCAAATCGGATGACGACTACCACAATGACGACGACTACCGAGAAACTGATAATGATTTACGGATATGCACATGGAATGTCCGAACTCTGAATTGGGAAGGTGCTTCTATCTAATTGACTGATATTTTGGAAAGATACTAGGCTGATATCACTGCTATCTAAGAAATGAGATGGAAAAAAGAGGATTATATTCGACATGTACCCTTTGATATCTTCTACAGCGACCGTGTGGAGAAGCACAAGTTTGGATGCGGATTTTTAGTTGCCAAGAGACTACGTTATCACGTCCTGTGAACGAATTTGGCTTGCCATAATCAAAATTAAGGCTAAATTTTTTACCATAAGCCTAATATGTGCGCACGATCCGACAGAAGACAAAGACGATGAGACCAAAGAAACTTTCGACGAGTGCCTTGAAAATGCTTTCGAACGCTGCCCCCATCATGACGTAAAAGTTGGGCTTGGTGACTTCGACGCTAAGGTGGGCAAAGAAAATGTATTTGGGCCAACAGTCGAGAAATTCAACCTCCACGACAACACCTCTGATACCACAATATGCGACAATATACGACAATGAGGCTGATTGACTTCGCCGAGGCACGAAACATGGCCGTAATCAGCACTAGATTCAAGCATCTCAATATTCAGAGGACACCTTTATGTCCACTGATCAAAAAACCAGACACAAAATTGAGTTCGTTTTGATCGACGAAAAGCACTCTTCCAGTTTATTGGATGTGGTGCAAACAATGACTCGGATCAATATCTTGTCGCAGAATGCGCGCAACCCTACACAGAGGAACTAGACCTCGACAAGCTGCACTCGACTCTCACTCCTACTTCAAAGCACTCCTCCAAGCGATGACAAATGCGAGCGGTGGACAAACATTTCCCACTCCATGCATGTGGCTGCTGAAGAGGTGATTGGCTACCAACGACGTTGGCAAAACCAGTGGTGCGACCAGGAGTGTCGCGACGCCACTGCAGAGAAAGACGCCGCAGTTGGTTGCAAGAATGATAGAAACAAGATTACGACATCCGCACGTTTTATCGCTAGATGATGTAATTGGAGCAAAATGTTCCTATTGCCTAAAATGAGATGGCTTATAAGAAAAAACATTGAGATGGCAACATTCAACTAGCTCCAGTGACGTCGATGTCGTAATCTTGTTTCTATCATTCTTGGTTGGTTGTAACTCGCGCTGCTAAAGAGCAATAAAAAGAAAAGAGGCAAAAAAGCACGTGCATGAGAAAATTGAGATTAATGGCGACAGGAATGAGGCCCGAAGATTTTTCAAAAAGATGAGACACCTTGCCGATGGTCCTAAAACCGGGGCAAGGATGGAAACGGGAATCTAGTGACAGATATCCAGAATCCACTGACGTTATGGAGGGAACATTTCTCTAAGCTTCTTAAAGGCAACGCTGACAACAATCCCGAAAATAGAGATGATATCTCGGAAACCCTAATTACAGATGACAGTGGCGAGGTGGTACTACCCTACTATGATAAAATCCTGACAACTATAGCTCGGTTTAAAAAAAATAAATGGCTTACCTGTTGATTTGTTTAAGAATGAAGGCGAAGCTCTATTCAAATGCTCGGAATGGTAGGAAGAATGTATTTCTAATGAGTGGAATCTCAGTGTACTCTGCCCAATCCACAAGAAAGGCGATCCCTTTATTTGTGCCAATTACCGTGGTATAAGCCTTCACAATATCGAATACAAGGTTCTGTCGAGCGTTTTATGTAAAAGATTGCAGCCCAGTAAGCCGAATAAGAGATCACCTATAATACACCATGTCTGAATTTGATATTCCTTAAAACTAATCTGGCTCTGCAGGAAGACACTGAGCAACACCAACAGCATAGTTAAAATCGAGAAGGACCTCTCCCCACCATTTTTTACCAAACAAAGTTTCAGACAAGGTTATTCCTTATCGTGCTACTTTTTCAACCTACTTCAAGCTACTTTAATGATGGAGAAGATCATGCGAGCATCTTATCTGAGATGTAGTGGCACAATATTCTACAAGAGAGTTATCCTGCTTGCGTAGGCTGATGACATCGATATCATTGGCCATAATACGCGCGAAGTCAGTGCAGTATTCTCCAAATTAGAAAAAGAGTCAATTTGAATGGGTCTGGCAGTGAAGGCAGATAAGACAAAATGCTTAGTGCCAACAAACGGTCCCAGCGTCTAGGAACCAACGTTACAGTTGACAATACCTCCTTCGAGGTTGTGAAAGACTTCTTCTATCTGGGATCCAGCACTAACTTAACCATCAATATCAGCATTGAGATCAAATGAAAGCTAACTCTTGACAACAGGCATTACTTTGGGCTTATCCCAAACAAATCTTTTTGATTATAAAGGGTGTTTTTTATAGAGTATTACAAGTTTAAATTATAATAAAACATAGTAATATATTTTTTTAAATCAATGAAACGGGCTTTATTGGATAGAATACTTTATGGCATCAATGCTTAAATATGATTTTGGCCATGTGGCCACCACGGCTGGCGCGTACAAGACGCAATCTGGAACACCAATTTTCATAAACTTTTCGCAGCATTTGTGGCCGTATCTCGCCGATAACTCTTCGAATGTTGGGGTTAAATCACACGATCTTGGGGGCCAATTAATTGGGCCATTTCGTGAAATTATTTTTCGTCAAAAGTTTCCTTGAGTAAATCAATTGTAGCGCCCGCTGTGTGGCTCCGTCCTGTTGGAACTACATATTAATGCCAGCAAGATTAATGCCAGCTAATTGAGGTACGAAAAAACTTCGAATCATGTTCCTATACCGTTCACCATTGACCGTAACATTTTGACCATCATCGTTTTTTAAGACATATGGGCCAATGACTACGCCAGCCCATAAAGCGCACCAAACAGTAATTTCCTGTTTATATAATGGTATTTCGACAAAAGCTTGTGGATTCTCCTCATTCCAAATACGACAGTTCTGTTTATATACGTACTCATTCAACCAAAAATGGGCTTCATCGGAAAATAGAAATTCAAAATCAATATCAATTTGTGCTTCAGCCCATTCCCCGAGTTGGCGGCGCATACGATTATCGTTTGGCTTTAATTCCTGCACAAGTTGAATCTTGAAAGGTTTTAAGCCAAGATTTTTTCGTAAAGTTTTCCATAAAGTGGAAGGACACAAACCCAGTTGCTGAGAACGGCGACGAATTGATTGATTAGGATCATCTTCAATACTTTTCTTCAATATTGTTCTTCGAATTGGCAGCTCTGAAGGACGATTATGTACGCCATAAAATAGACGAAGAGCACGATAAGTTTGACGAACAGAACCATTACTTTGATTAAACATTTCCACAATTTGCACGCGTTGCTCTGATGTAAATGGAACCATAATAAAATGTCAAAGCAAATTAAACAAAAAGCAATTATCAACTGTTAAATGGGTGGTCAAATAAAGCAGTAATGCCAACTCAAAGTTGCATCACTCTATAAAAAACACCCTTTATGTTAAAATGGCCATATCTCATGAGTTCATTGAGTCAACATACTAATCTTTTATTGTTGAAAAATAATTTTCCCAGCTTAAAAGGAGGCAAAAGTATATTATATATACAAAAAATTTAATTTGCATGTTTATTTTACCAATTTAAGTAAAAACAAACAAATCTTTTAACATATATTTTTTATAAATAAAGAGGCGCTCTTTAAGTTGATGTGTTCAAAAAGAGGTGAAAATGGGGTAGTTTTTGAGATATGAGTTTTCGTAAAAATCTATTTTCGACGATTTTGCCCATTGTGTTCACCAATGCAAAATTTTACTCAAATCAGATGTAGTCATTCCGTTAGGCCAGTGCGCTTAAAATGGTATTTCTGCATTGTTATATTATTTTGATTCGTAAAATTTAAGTTATAAGCTTTATTTTATGTTTTTTGTTGATTATAATCAGGGTTCGGATTTTGATGACCTAAAAAACTGCAAAAAATTACATAAAAAATGACAAAAATTACCTAAGAACAGAAAAACTTCTTTCTACTTCTGCATTGACGAGAGGTACATATTTAAAAGACGATATGTCATCGGATGTAAGTTCCTCTTCTAATTTCATAGTATTAAAATTTCAGCAATAGAGCATAAAAATAGAGTCTTCTTCCTGAGTCTTTATCTAACACTTGTTTCATCTTTCTACATGCCCTTTCGTCAGTTTCACCACGCGCAGAGCTTTTTTTTCATCGAAATCTATATACAAAGCTACTCCTTTGTCGAGAGGTAATGTTTTTGATTGAAGGGACTCTATTGTTAAAGGAATATGTTTAAAAATTTGCATTTTTACATATTTTAGTACGAAAAAAACGAAAAAATCTTTTAAATTGCACCTAAATGACCTAAAAAACTGAAAAATGCTCTAAAAATTAAAAATGTTTAAAAATGAATAAAATAACCTAAAAATCGGTAAAAATGAAAAAAAAATGTCCTAAATCTAGTAAAAATTACCTGAAAAATAAAACCGATTAAAAATGACGAAAAAATTACCTAAAAACTTTTTATTTTTGGAATTTAAGAAACATATACACTGCGTCGCATAACTATAGCACACTTTAAACTATTATTTTAACTGACCATGGAAATTTATTAAAACATCCTGTATAAAAAAACTAAATTAAAAGAAAACTTTCTTACTCTCTTCTACTTCTTTTCACTTATTTTTTTTTTTTTTTTTCTTAAATGTGCTCTCTGAAATTAACCGTTAAAAAAAGCAAAGTGATCGCAAATTTGTTCCTCTTTTCGTTTCATAACAATAACACACATTTGAAAAGGTAACGTTAAAGTGACAACACGTGCACTTAAGATAATAATTCTGTGCTTAAAGTTAAAAAACAAATAAGAAACTAAAATGCCACGAGGTAAGAAGTTGTCAGAAGTAGAAAAAGTAAAAATTCTTGGATATAATGGCTTGAAAACTAGCAATATTTCAAGGAAAATAAGCAGAAGTAGAAAAGTTACTTATAATTTTCTCTCAAATCCGGAAGAATACGATAGTGCAAGACGAGGTGGCAGAAAAAACTTTTGATCCACGAATCTCGAAGAATTTTACAAAAAGCTAGCAACTCTGCGCTTCGTTGCGGCCAACTTGCTGCTACAATAACAACAAAAATTGATAAATCAACGGTTTGGGGAGATTTGAATGATGCATCAAAAATCTGTCGACAAAAAATAAAAACAACACCCAGATTACTTAAGCGTCATAAAGTTTCACAGCTTATTTTCACTTTGCGAAATATGCAAACTTATTGGTATCAGTTATAGACAGTGACTCTTGTATTCTGGGTAATTTTCATTATACAGATTATTTTTTCTGATGAAAAAAAAAATGGAATCTAGATGGCCCTGATGGTCACAAACAATATTGGCGTGACTTAAGAAAAGAACCAAAATATTTTTCTCAGAGAAATTTCGGTAGGGTGCGTTTTCAACGGATGGTGTGTTGGAGCTGCAGGTTGTTTCATCAAAAATGAAATCAATGGATTGCACCAGCATGCTGGTGTAAAAAAAAAAATTAACAAGGAAAACCTATTTTTGAGAGTGCTTAGCAAAGTGTGTTATAGTTATGAGACAAAAAAAAAAGTGCAAATATGAAATCACTTTGTTATTTTTAACAGTTCCTTTCAGACAGCAGGATTTAAGAAAAAAAAATTTTGTGAAAAGAAGTAGAAGAGAGTGAGAAGGTTTTCTATAAAAGTCGTTTTTTTATACAGGGTGTTTCATTTCATTTTTATGAGCAGTTAAAACAAAATGTTAAAAAAAGTGTGCTATAGTTATCAGACATAGTGTATAGACGTGTATAGAAATGTCTTAGGGCCATTTTGTTCACAAAGGGCATAAATATGATTTAATTCGGGGATAGCTATCTCTAGGTTAATTTTATACCAAGCGTATAAGTCGGGAGATAAAAAAGTAGTTTTGTTCACATTTTATCCCGGCTTAATGCTTAGAGCATAAATTCGCTCTCAGTTTATATCGATTTCCATTGGAATGTTAGAGTGTTGCTCATTAATTAAAAAATGTGTGGGGATTTTTGGTTTATTTTTGCGAATTTGGGGGTTGGAGTGAACACTAGTTCAAAATGGATCGCTGATTTTGCATCTGATGTCAGAATTTCAAAATTCTAAAATTTTTCTACACAGGGCTGCCAACTAAACATTTTTTTAAGAATTTTAATCATGAAGAAACAGTATTGGGGGCTACTTCTTTCGAATCTGGTGTCAGAATTCAGAGAGTATAAATTATATAGAGGTCCCAGTTCAACTTCGAATGCTATTTCACTCAAGTTTCGCTGTACAAGCGTCCGGAGAATAAAAAAACAAAACGAAAATAATTATGCTTTGCCTCAGCGTTCGTTTTGACGCTGCCTATACTTTTCTATAGGTGCACATCAGGGGAAACTGAAGGCTGTTTCTTCATATAGGGAAACAGCTGCTGAGGTAAAAGCATAATTATTTTTGTTTTGCTTTTCTATTTTCCGGACGCTTGTACAACGAAACTTGAGTGAACTTCGAACTGAAATCTCTATATAATTTATACTCTCTGCAGAATTTTAAAATTCAAGATGGCGGATAAAGTTGCCACCTAATTTCTTGTTTATTGATGCGAATTCAACTCTGATTCCGAATCCGTTGTCAGAATTTCAAAACTCGAAAATTTTTCTTCATATAGGGCTACCACCTAAAAATATTTTATTTTAAGAATTTTAAACATGAGGAAAGAGTATAGGGGGTCGCTGATTTTGAATCTGGAGTCAGAAATTTAAAATTCAAGATGGTGGATAGGGCTGCCACCTTAATTTTTTGTATTTTTATGAATTCGTGGCTGGCAAAAAAATGGTACACCGAAAATGGGTCGCTGAATACGAATCCATGGTCAGAATTTCAAAATTATAAAGTTTTGAAATAATAGGGTTACCACCTAATAATATGTATTTTTAAGAATTTTAAGCATTATTTAACAGTGTTAGGGAGTCACTGATTTCGAATCTGAAGTCAGAATTTTAAAATTCAAACCACGGATTCGGATTCAGCGACCCATTTTTGGCATACCATTTTCTTGCCAGCCCCAAATTCATAACAATACAAAAAATTAAGGTGGCAACCCTATCTACTATTTTGAATTTTTAAATTCTGACTTCAGATTCGAAATCAGTGACTCCCTAATACTGGATCCGGATTCAGCGACCCATTTTTGGTAAACAATTTTTTTTGGCAGCCCCGAATTCGTACAAATTTAAAAAATTAAGGTGGCAACTCTATCCACCATCTTGAATTTAAAAATTTTGAGTTCAGATTCGAAATCAGTAACCCCCCCAATACTGTTCCCTCATGTTTAAAATTCTTAAAATAAAACATTTTTAGGTGGCAGCCCTATGTGTAGAAAAATTTTCGAATTTTGAAATTCTGACAACGGATTCGGATTCAGCGACCCATTTTTACCCTTTTCCAGCCAGCCCCGAAATTCGTAAAAATAAAAAATTAAGGTGGAAACCTTATCCAGCATCTTGAATTTTAAAATTCTGACACCAGATTCGAAATCAGTAACCCCCAATACTGTTTCCCTATGTTTAAAAATCTGTATTTTCAATATTTTGACACCAAGTAAATAAAAAATATTAAAATGAGAGTGATGAGAGCGAATTAAAAATCTTATCTCACCAATTTTCACGAGTTAAATATTTCTGGGGTTAAGCTATCTCGCCACCATTTTTATCTCCAGCTTAAAGAGTTAAATGCTTAACTCACTGTCGACAAATGAAAAACTGGAAAATCATGGAATTAATTCGGGTATAAATTTATCTCTCTTTGAACAAAATGGCCCTTAGAAGCAGTAGAAAAAAGCTTATATATCATCGAAATCCTATGCCTGATTACAATGTTTCTGAATTTGGTTAATTATAATTTTTATACGCTAAAAGACTATTATAGATCTTACTGTAATATTTTTTAAGCTAAATAAATAAATGCAAATCAAAAAAGTTCTAATTTTTTGATACTGTTGTAAGCCAGAAAACAAAAATGCAAGTTTTGACTGCAAAAATTAAAAAAAAATTAAAATTATAAGAACTACAAAAAATGTACTATATTTCAAAAATACTAAAAAATCCAATGCTAGGGCTTGTGAAAATCTACAAAATCTAACAATCTAGTAGTGAATGTACTGAAAATGGTCAACCTGCTCGGTGCTGCATAAACTTTATTCATCGTCAACTACGAAGGCCGGCTTCAACCTATCGAGACATTGCCTCTTTTCTATTCAAACTAATTTTTAAAGACTTTCCAGCCCGCTGCAAAACCTCGAATAATCCATGGTTAGAAAACAGTTTATATCTCCCACGGACTTACCCCTACAGAAGACATACGTATTAGCTGGTCTTATTATTCTTTTAATTATATTTTTTAATGTTAAACACTTCAGCCCTGTTGTTGAGCCCTTCTGCAGGTCCGCACAAAAATCACACAAAAAATCGAAAAATGTCATAAATGCAAGTTAAAGTTAGCACTTGCTGGTAACTTTAATAGTTAATCTAAACAAAATTATTATAAATAAGATTTAATGCTTTTCATATCAAAGTATGCTTCTAATCATATTTCTTTGTTTATAACTGATTCATGGGAATTTTGATCGGATAATGTTTATGATCAAATTTCTTTATACGATAAATACTTAAAAGTATCTAAGTGGGAAGGTCCAAATACATTAATAAATAATATGTAATACATAAGTTTATGTAAAGATGTTAATAAGGGATTTAAGGTATAAAAGAAGTATGAACTTAGAATACTAGTTCAGTCTTAGTTGCAGTACAGTTTCAGATAGTTTAAGTTCAGTTGCAGTTTAAATTAAATTTAGAATTTAAGATATTTTTGATTGTTAAGTTTTTTATGAATTAAATAAAGATTTTTTTAGGAAAACTTAACGTCAAAAATTAAATATTGCATACTTTATATCAGTCCCGAATTGACTTCTTGATTGATATAATGTCTGAGCTGGTCTTATTATTTTTTTCATCCCAAACATATTTGCTGTAAACACCTATCACCTATTTGCCATTCTTTTATTGGTCCCCATACAAAAAATGCAGAAAAATGCCCAAAATAGTTCATATTTCCTCCAAATGTTCCTTTGGAGGGATCAAATGTACAATCTTTTGTATGCTATTGTATTGTATGTATAAGGCGCAATTATTTTTTCACGCCCATTATATTTCTAATAATACCTACATTTTCTAAATTACTTAAAATTAAGTGAAATGCCAAAAATAGTTTACATCTCTTCTGAATTGACCCTTAAAGAGGTGAAATGTATGAGGTGTTCCTCATTTTTTTCACTCACATCATTTCTTCTAAGCATACCTACACTCTAAAAAATGTATTTAAATTCACTTCTATTTGAGTATTAATTTTAGTGTTGAAAATTGTAATATTCCTATCAATTTGGAAAATATTATTAATTATTATTATTATACGTATTATATTATTATTATTATTATTATCGTATTATTATTATACGACATCGCAACGTCTCACCATTTGTCACTTGAAGCTTACCTGATGTGAACATTTAATTAGCGAAGCATTGATTCTAAAAGCCAACATTATTATCCGATTGACCTATTTTTTGATTTTGCTTAAAAAAAATGGTTTGGAGGGTTTTTTTAAAACTTGAAAACTAATAACTTGCTAAGCTAAAAAACATTTTGTCATAAACATAAGTTTATATTCAAAAGGAGGAGTTTTTTAAATGTTGACAACCGTTTTGGTCCGAAAACGCAATGTGAATTTTCGGGAAAACTAGAAGCTTTTCCGAATATATTTTAAATTAGCTCTAATTAGTACACAAACATATGAAATTTCAAGTTTCTAACTTAACTGGAACTAGTAGCAGCCAAAAATGGGTTTAATTATTTTACTAAAGTGCTGTATTGTTTTTATTTTGATTTCTCTTGTTAATATATAAGATTAAAATGTATAAACATAATTTTTACTAGTATGTTTTGAAAACAGTATTGTTTTAATTCTACTAAAATTAATTGTCAATAGAGTTCTATAAAAATCAACATAAAAATTCGTAGGTTTCTCAATGAGTTTGTAGCTGAGCCATTAATATTTTTTAACAATTTTCACAAATATGCATACCATTTTTTTTTTTTTTTTTTAAAAAAAGATCAAAGAACCAAGGCATGCGCCTTATACAAACAAGGAAGGGGTCTTTGACCTGAAAGGAAGGGGATAGATTATTTAGAGGAATTGATTGGAACTATAAGTGAATTATTGATTATTGAAACAACTGCGAAAGACAATTTGAATTGCTTTTTAACCGAGGCTAGTGTTATGCCTTAACCTTGGCAAGCATTTCAAGCCCTTAGTTGTTCCATTCCTTCACATTTTCCACAATTTAGTAGTGGATTTTTAGTTTTCCATAATTCTTAAATGTAAGAAAGAACAAGGAAAGTGAAAAGAACCATGCCCGAGCCCGGATTCGAAACAGGGACCTTTGGGTTGAGAGTCTAGCGCACTCTCCACTAGACTACAAAGGCCGACAGGCGACTATAGTTTAAAGTGATTCCATTTCATAATAATAATTTTTTAATATCCTAACACAGTACAACACATGATTTGCCAACTCAATTCTGAGAACTGTATGTGAAATTATACCCAAAAAGAAGAATTTCTGCATCATTCGTTTTTTCTTCTTACCTGCCAAAATATTTTTAATATCGATTTGAAGTTAGTACTATCGTATAGGGGAATTTACCACGTTTTAGGCCCTGTTGTTTGACATTGCTCGACAACCACTAGCCCGATTTAGTTGAAATAAATTTTGAAAAATTAATAATTACAATTCCTTTAATCTGTTCATATATTGTTTTCCTATAAAAGCAACAGTTAAAGTTAAAAATAAGCGCATGAAGACAAAAAATATTTTTTTTTAAATTCATAAAAAATACAAAACGGAAATAAGTTTTAAGTCTAGTTACTTTTTCGCAAAGTCACATAACCTATGAGACAAAGATCATGAAAATCGATGCACGCGTTTCGCTTTTATTCGCAATTGAGTAAAGGTATGAATTTCAAAAATCAGTTATAGCCACCACCCTTAAAATAAAAATAAAAATAAAAATTAAAAAATTATAATGCAAAAAAAAAATTTATTTATAAAAACTTATTGAAAATAAAATAATATGCAATTAATACGCAATTATAATATGCATAAAAACAAAATTTAGAACATTTTTTCAATTCCCCTATACGATAGTTACTAACTTCAAATCGATATTAAAAATATTTTGGCAGGTAAGAAGACAAAACGAATGATGCAGAAATTCTTCTTTTTGGGTCTAATTTCACATACAGTTTTCTGAATTGAGTTGGCAATCAATGAACTGAAAAATGTTGTACTGTGTAATGAAACTGTACCGAAAAATTAATTTAAACAGTTTTGTTATATCAAGTAATTGAAAATTTAAGTTTATAAAGTTAGTACTTGCCTTGAGATCTAATTGAATTTTTACGCAAAATAAAATCCCAGCCAACCACTTGAAATAATTTCAAATAATGTCTCCACAGTGAGGACCGCAGTTGTTAGAACCTAGTTTCACAATAAAATTAATTTAATTTATGTTTAAAGCCAACTGTAGGTAACGGCATTTCAATGATGATTTGTATTTCATATGATGATTTGTATTTTTATTATGATCTGATGGCACCGATACTACCATACTCACATAAAGCAAATTTTCTAATAAAAACTTATTAAATTCTGCTATTAGGTTCTACTCACAATGACGAAAATTCTGCCAGTAACGTGTGTTATTAAGTAAATATTTCTTTGAAAAATGTTTGCCAATTATAATACTATGATCAATGCAGAAATATTATAAACAGAAGGTGACATTTATGGAAACCTATAATTTCACTTATTATTATTAAAATTTAATCAAAGTTCATAAGTGTGCAAAATAGGAGAGAAAATTTTTTCGAATACGTATAAAAATCAATACAAAGTTTTTTGCAGTAACTACCAACTTAACTATTATTATTTTTTTCACACTAAATTGCTCAGTGCATCTGTTAATACTTTATTTAAAGGTCAAATAAAAAAAAACGGCTGTAACCCACTTGGAATATTTACACTTTATATGAAAGTGAACACTTTATATGAACTTTTCATAAAAGTTGAGAAAATAAAATGAAAAAAAGGAAGAAAAATTTAAAAAAAAACCCGTAATTTACCGCCAAAATTTGCAGAATGTAATTGTCATTGAGATCTAAAAAAAATGTACGAAGTATCTGTATTGCAAGTTCTTAGTTATGATTTTCCCTGAGTAAAAGAAGCTTAAGGCCTCAGCAGCTATAGCTTTTAAGTAGTTAAATTGTAGTTATATTTACTCTGTAACTAAATAAAAAAACAAACAAAAAATGAGTAAATTTGAGTAAAATTTTAATTCGAAAATTAATTGTAAAGTGACTTAAATAAATAAAAAATTAAGTTTAATCAAATATTTTTCAGTACCAGTAAACTCCTGTGGCATTAAAACGACAAAATCAAACATACCTAGATTTTTTTTAAGCTATTGAATAGATTTTCAACTGATCAAAATTGAAATGAAATTAATTTTAGTTTTTTTGCAATATACGGGGTTTTTCTTATTAAATTTTTGTGTAAATTTTTAAAAATTAAAAAATTTTCCGATCAACAGCTTAGAAATCTTTTTTCAACTGTAAGAAATCATTCCAGTATCACTTTGATATTGAATATATCAATTCATAGTTTTAGCCAGTGGTGCCAACTACACGGAAATTACAGATTTCTAAGGATATTTAAGCCTTGCACAGATAAACGGACAACAGTGGCAAAATAAGTTAAATCTACTGATTTTTAAGAATATCACACAGAATTTTCGTAGATTTCGCTTTTTTTTACAAAATGTTATGTCAAAAATATTGGAATGGTAAAAAAAATGTACTTATCACTAAAAAATTTATTTACACAATTTGCTAAAGCACTGCGTTTATAAACACTTGCGAATAAAAAAACATTTTAAGGAATCTAATTTCGAAGTGAGCCAGTGGGCAGCCTCATTTGAGGCGAGTGTATACAACTTAACCTATTAATGCTCACCACCAGAACTCGTTGAGTTTATTTTTATAAATTTTTGGCATTACTTTGTATTAATCTTAGACGGAAAACTTTGAAGTTTAAGAAAAAATTCAAAGGATTTGGGTGTGGCGAAGTGTGTAAACGTATAACGGGTCTGTTAGTTAAGAAATAAAAAAAAAACATTTAAAAAATTAGAAAAAATTTGAAATTGGAAAATTTTCATTACGCAGCGCAGCCATTCAACTCTAACTATAATTTTTTAAATTATATTTTCTTTCTTCTTGATGTTTATAAAAAAAAAAAAATAACTCATCTGTGTGGAATTTTTCAATTTTTTATTATATACTGCACTTAAAACTGGCTGGAAAAAATGAACAAAAAGGCTTTAAAGGTAAATTTTAGAATTTTTATTGAAAAAGCATATTTTTGGCTTTCTCACACTGTTGGAGGCTTTACAGCTTTACAGTGGCTTTATGTTATGTCTTTAAATTCTAGTTATAGTAACATAACTAAAAGTAATAGTTGTTAACTATTTTAACTTTTAGTTATGTTTTACGTTGCTTGCAACTTTTATAAGTTTAATGCAAATTTTATAAAAAAAAAATCAAATATACAAAAAATTTAAAAAAAAAATTTAAGTGACTTCAATTGAGTAATTTTATTAGCTATTAGTTGTAAAAAAATATATATAAATTTGCTTACACGGATTTAGGTGGATTTTTTATGTCGCATTTGTGGATTTTTACTCTCCTCGGGTAGGCATCACTGGTTTAGCTGTGAAATTATAAAAGATTATTCGTCAGTATGACAGTTTCATAGCGGTGGCGCTAAATACCTCACATATTTTTAGGCATATGCTGAAATTAAGAAGAGAAAAAGCAACATAACAACAACAATTATATGCAAACTTTAACTCGCTATAACTTAAAAAATATAAATGTTTCCGAAATAAAAATTCCAGCTTGCACATCTACAGGTCTAAACCTAGCAAACCATTCTAAATTTATTCAGATTGGACTTGTACTTAAAAAGTCTTCCGCCGGACAAAATTTGCGTAATATATATAAGATTCATAAAAAACAGTCAACTTTTACAACCTGAAGCGGGCGTAAATTTAACTTTAAAAAAATGGTTGTTTATATTTTTAATTGATGTTTTACCTTTAAATTACTATCAAAACATTATTTTTTTTGCCAAAAATAACACCGTACAAAATTTGCGTTTGAGTAATAAATTTAAGATTATGATTTCTTATTTGTTTTAGGATTAATGACATACATATTTGCATTGTTATTTTTGTACTGCATTTAATGTCATACGATCATTTATGTCTATGTTGGCCGATTGTTCCTCGTCAAATTATTCCAAAAGAAAATTTTCGCCAAACAATTTATTTAAAATTGTGTTTCCATAAGCGTAGTCCTTAAACTAATATTCACGCATTTTTTCAAATTTTCTAAATAGTAAGGAAATAAAATTTGTAGTCTTGGTAAAAAAAAAATTGAAATGTTTTCACTACATTTAACAATAGAAATCGTTTGAAAATAACTTAATAATAACTGTTCAGTTAAACACATGCTTTCTAGCAAAGAAGCAAAAACTAGTTTCAATTCTTTTTCGTACTTCGGCAGACTATTTGAACCCAAATAAATAGCAAAAAAATAAGAGGCAACTGGAGCAGACACAGTCCCTGGTAGAGTTTTAGGCTTGCTTTAAAATATTAACTGCACGTGAATTTGTTTTTGAAGTGAAACTTCTTTATCACCGTTGTGATTTGAAACTCGAAAAAACGAAAATGACATATTTTATAAAAAAAAAACAGCAAACCACAGCTAAGCATGCACACAAACCAATTTCCAAGAATTTTAAACGTTGTAGTATCTGTTGAACTGTCCTACTATTTATAGTCTTCTTCTATAAGATTTTGTGAGAGACAATCGAAAACATAGACGGCAAACACACTTCGCGTCTCTTTTCTTTGTGCATTGCTTTTCAAAAATAAAGTTACAACATTTTAACACTATATAAATTCAATATTTGGTTAATTAATACTAAATTTAATTAAGTTAATTTACTGCATTATTCTGTATCACGAAGAAGCACACCAACGATGAGAAAGACACGAGAAGCAATACAATTTTGTATGGAAGAAAGTATTGCTTCTCGTGTCTTTCTCATCTTCGTGATACAGAACAATGCAGTTAGTTTAATTAATTTTATGATCTATTAAATTATTGCATGAATTAAATTGCGAGCTTTAGATCAAATAAGTTTTTAAGAAGGCAACAGCGACAACAACAACTCTGTATAGAGTCAATCACTTAGTTGTTGTTGCCTTCTTAAAAACTTACTTGATCTAAAGCTCGCAATTTAATTCATGTAAACTTCAATATATTTAACTCATTCAATGGCTAGGCTAAACTTAGAAATATATAATCTTTTTGAAGCAATATTCCAATCATTTAGGTCTTAAAAAGAGAAAAAACATAATTTTGATTTTTACCTGCGCTACTTACGTTTTGCAAGCTTGTACAAAGAAAAAAATGTTTTGCTCCTGTTGTGCACAAAATCTGTTTTTTGCTATCCCTTGAAGGTTTTTCAACCCTTTAGATCTTTGTTTATAAATTCTTTTCTATTTCTAATTCTAATTCTTTTCTAATTCTATTTTTATCATTAAAGCTATAAAAAGATAAACAAACATAAATTTTATTTTTAAAAGGGTTGATATTTTCTTATAGGCTAAAAAAAATGTTTGCTTTTGTTCGGCACAAAATCGAAAATCCAACTAACTTTAAAGCCAAATATTTCTCTAAATTTATTTTTATCATGTTGGTTCGTAATTTTTTCATAAAACCAAATGATTTGATTTAAAAAAAGCGTTGCAAAATAGATGTAAAAACTACTTTCTGAAGGGTTAAAAATTAACATAGAAAAAGTCAAAACTTTGATTCGCAGATCTGTTTACCTCATTCTTAGGTAACGATGTCTTATGAATAAGTCGTACTAAAAATTTTGAAGATATGTGAATGTGTTTGGTGTCAAAATATCAGAAATTTTTAAAATCTACGCGAAACAGGCGTAGTCAAAACCAAGTATGCCTATATCTAATCTAGGATGCACACTAGGGTCAATATAAGAAATCGGTGGTAGCTTTGGTTCCCATTTGAAAAAGTTATTTTTTCAAATAGGAACATTATTTTTTTACCATTTATTATTTTCTTCAATATTATTTCAAAGACGTTGAATAAATTTGCATAGTACAGCTGTTTTACTGATTATTTAATGTAGGCGTTCTAAGCAAACCTCGATTTAACGCTCTAGGAGCAATCCATTGAGCTCGATGAATGGCGACAGCTATTAACTCACTTCAAATTTACATTTTCCGTTACCAATTCAATTTGACTTCTACAGAAAAAAAGGCAATTCGAAGAATTTATATTTTCGTTTTAACTATTTACATTTTTTCAATGGTACGCAACTCCATTAGCAGTAAACGCACCTTAAGACCGACTTTGTTGGATTTGGGGGAGTCCCAAGAGTACAACTGTGTGCAAAGAAAAAATTATTTTGCTCCTTGTCGGCACAAATTTTTTTTTTTATTCCCTTAAAGGTTTTTCAACCCTTTAGATCCTTGTTTCTTAAAACTTATTAATATTCTTATCATTACAGCCAAAAAAGATAAAAAAACATAAATTTGATTTTTGTCCGGTTCATTTTTTCTTATAAAATAGGCCGAACATTTTTTTTTGCTTTTCTTCGGCACAAAACTTTTATGTCAAATATCTCTCTAAATTTATTGCTATCATGTTGGTTCTTTTTTTTTCATAGCACCAAAGAATTTTATTTAAACAAAAGTTCTGCAAAATAAATACAAATAAAAATGACTTTATGATGTGTCCAATATATTGGGCAAATCCCTGAAAGGCTTATATTAATAAATTTGCTAGTCATAATATAATTTAAGTTTTGTGTGTTTATTAACAATAAGGGTATTCACAATTGTGTGGTATAGTTGTATTTTTTTTGCCATAGTAGTAAATCACAATCCTGAGCACCCTTTAAAGTAGAATTTGTGGTTGGGAACCTCCCACTACAGCTTTTTGTTACTATGCAAATAAATTAACTATCCAATTTTATATTAATATATGGCTTAAAAAATTTTAACTTGCATTTTGAGCTTCTTCCATTTTTGCAATTAGAAAAAAACTGGCAACCGATTAGTTGTTTATGGAACCTTAAAAACCACGTTCGTTAAACATATCATTGGCTACTTAAAATGTCCACACTTTTGGTTTTTAGAGATTTCATGTAAAACAACAAAAAATACAAAAACCGCTCGGTAAAGTGTGGTATCAATACCACGGGATTTTTTAACTACACTGAAAACAACGCAATTGTGAATACCCTTAGTATCTTTTGATTTGTTTTTGTTATTTGATAAATTAATTAATTTACATTTTTTAGTTTCAAGTAATACATAACAAAAAATTGTTTTAAAAACGTTTTAAATTATTTACTTCTTAAAATTTTCAATCCCGAACTAATCCCGGGATCGAGAAAAGCATCCGGGATTGGACTCCCTAAGAAATATATAAAGGTTCCGCCAAATAACTTCTTTTTTTAAAAAAAAAACGCATTGGGTGGTCAGTTGGCTTCAACTCCTGAACCAATTGGACTTTGTATAATGTCATACCTAGGTCTTTATGCAAAATTCGTCTCAATGATGTCTACGAAATGTTCAATTGTTGAGAACGACGGTGAATTGATGTTGATGGCGCTTCACGCACACTTTCTGCCGCACACAGCAGCAATATTCTCGGGTGTACGCACTGCTTTTGGCTTTTCACGCTTTGGTTTATCGATGAGAATGCCAGTTTCTTTCACTTTTTTCACAAGATAACGAACATACGGAGCTGACGGTGCTTCTCTTCTTCCAAAATCCATACGCAATTTTCGCACACATTCTGCAACATAACCATGATTTCACATTTCACATAAGATGGACGAGTTGCGAGGATGCCGCAAGAATAGCCACATACTAAAATTTCGTCACAAAGATTACATCCTTCTGCTTCACACAAAATAAGACAAATGCAAATTCTGTCAACTGTGCAGCACTGAGATGCACTGCACTGAAGCAATGATGAATTTATTCGTACACCCATTTCACGGCCGCTGGAGTCCAGCCGGTGAGCTCATTTTCAGTGAACCACAAGACAAGTTTCTTGTTGGCAGACTCGACTGCATCGGAGCCGTGGATGACGTTGCTACCGACCTGGATTTAGCAGTCACCGCGGTTAATGCCTGGCTGAAAATGACTTTGTTTCGCCCAACATCACGCGTCCAGTCTTCACAACTTTCAAGATTTTCCACACCATTGGAACCACTGTGCCGGAGTTCATGTAGTTCGCTAGACCAGGGAAGAATGGATGAGCCAACAGTGTAGTGCTCCGCCAACAGCTCATTAGATGCCCAGGTTAGTTTCATGGCGACGAGTGAAGCCCTTCTCTTCAAAGCGCTGAATAATTTTACCCACGAGTCCATGTTGGACACTTAATCATGAAGGTGCGTTCCTGGTTTCCGGCCATTGTATACGAGAACTTTGTGAAGAATGATCCATTCACATACTGGTGAAAATGATGGCAGAGTTGCAGAAAAAGGAGTTGTAGGGTGCTGTAAAATGTTTATTTATTATTTAAATTAATTTTAAAACAAAATTACTTACTTTGACTGCTGACATCTATTTGTTTTGTTTTTCTTTCTTCTTCTATAGAAATGCAATTTTCGATTAATTTTCGATCAAAATTAGAGATGAAACCGATTTTTACGTCATTCGGGTGGTAATTCAAACTGAATTACCTTCGAATGAGGTAATTCAGGTTGTCAAATATTGTATGGCTAATTACTTAATTCGGAACATAATTGAGCCTCGAATTACGAATGAGAGCCAAATTAAATAATTCAAGGTGTCGTGAGAACATGCTATTAGGTATGTTTATTGCCTTCGGAAGTTTGACCGCATCAGTCACTTGAGCAATCAAATACAGGGTCCGCCAAATAACTTTTTTTTTTTGAAAATTTCATAAAAAAAACTATTTAATATTTTCTCAAATTTCTTTTTTTATTTGAAAGTACAATCCTCCTGGTTAATAATGAAAAATAATTTCATTCAAATGGCTGCCTCGGCTGGCCATGCTGTAGCCTACACTATCGGTCCAATTTTTAAGCACATTATCGATTGTGTGCAGCTGTATTTCACCAATGGCTTCACGAATATTGTCCTTTAAAGCGTCAATTGTCTCTGGCTTGTCGGCGTAACACTTATCTTTGAGGGCAATCCACAAATAATAGTCCAACGGTGTCAAATCGCAGCTCCGAGGTGGCCAAACGACATCAGCTCTGCGGCTGATAATGCGATCTTCAAAAACAGGGCGCAAAACATCGAGTGTAGCTTCGGCTGTGTGGCACGTAGCACCGTCCTGTTGAAACCAAATGTTGCCAATATTCTCCTCTTCAATTTTTGTGAATAAAAATTCGTTCAACATGGCCCGATAACGATCGCCATTGACTGTAACGGCCACTCCTTGCTCATTTTCGAAGAAAAATGGCCCAATTATGCCTCTGGACCAAAATCCGCACCAAACAGTGACTAGTTTTGGGTGCAGCGGCTTTTCAATGTATGTGTGCGGGTTTTCTGTGCCCCAAATGCGACAATTTTGCTTGTTTACATACCCGCCAAGATCAAAATGAGCTTCATCTGAAAAGATAATTTTTTTGGCAAAATCGGCATCATCTGTAAGTCGATCGCAGGCCCACTTCTCAGCGTTGTTCAAGCGTATACACAACCATATTCGTTCAGCGGAAGGATAAAACTAATTATCTGTCAAATCAGACATGAGCTAAGTGTGACCATTCACGAAATAAGCACTAGTTGAAAAAAAACGTTATAGGGCGGACCCGTACAACAGTGTTATTGCCTGAAGTCTTTAAGCTCAAGTACGAAATGTTTTCTTCTAGTGTGCTCACAACAAATTAGGCTTGGGTAGTTCGCGAACGAACTAGTTCAATTGAACTATTCGCACTCATGAACTATGTGAACTAGTTCGTCGATTCTCGTTCTTTTAGTTCAATCGATTTTGCATCGAGTCAGATCGAAATGAGCTAGAAAAAATTTGGTTTCACTCAAGAATGGTTTGAGTCCGTGCTGATACAGTTTTTCACTAATGAACGGTAACAAAAAAATTTTTGCAAAAACAAATTTTTGTAAATTTTTATGTAAGTTTCTTCTATGTCCGCAAATAATGATTGGTTCGGTCAAATAGTTCGTTTCATTTTATAGATAGATAGGAAACAAAACAAACTAAAAGACCTATTGAACTAAAAATACAACGAGCTAATATACCTAACGGTCTAAAACCCCAAACGAGCAATAAGACCTAATGAACTAACAGCACGAACGAGTACACGAAACGAACAAAAAGAGCGAACGAACTAAATGAAATGAAATAAAATAACTATATGAACGAACTAGTTCATTAAACTCAACTGAACAAAAAAGAGCGATCTTTTTATTGAAATAAAATGCCCAAGCATACAGCAAATATAGCAACGTTTTAAAAATCTTGCGCCTGCTTTTGCATGTGTCTCACATTCATTTTCTGTTTTTTTATTGAATTTAGTTTTTTTTTTTTTTTTAGACTGAACCAACGCTCAGGGGATGCCCCCTATAAATGCGTAAGCATTGTGTTGATTCGGAAGATGGGCGATAGTTAGTTGGAGGGTGGATAGATGGAGTAGTGTCGGTGAAGATTTGTTTTAAATTTGCACAGCTCAAAACTGCCGGGAAACACGCTCGCAGGGAGACTATTCCACAACTTAACCGCGCGACTAAAGAATGAATTATCGCGGTAATGCGAGGTTCTATTAGGTACCGATGCAATGGTAAAGGGGTGAGCTTGGACAGCTGCCCGAGTGGACCTGGGAAACACACGAGCTGGTGGCGTCAGGCCATGTATCTCCCTTGAACACTTCCCATGGTAATACCTATACAGAAGGCTTAGGCAACCTACATTACGTCGATGCCCAAGAGAGTTGAGAGAGGATGAAATACTTTCATCCCCTATCAAATATATCGCACGACGTTGAATTCGGTCCAGAAGCTCCAAATAAGATTTTGAAGCCCCTGCCCAAATGTGCGAATTGTACTCCATTTTCGGCCTAATATATGAGGTGTAGATCATGCGAAGATCAGCTGAAGTGAAATATTTTTTGCACCGTTTTAGAAAACCTAGGCACTTGCCCGCTTCTTTCGACACATCGAAAATATGATCATTCCAACGAAGATCAGATTGGATCGATATGCCCAGAACGTCAAGAGCGGCTGATTCCACAAGATCCACACCATTCATACTGAGAGGAGCTAAAGGGCAATTCACTCGCTTGTGGGTTAACAGACAACACTGGGTCTTGCTTGCATTGAACTCTACTCTATTAGCAAGACCCCACTCGGAGATTTTTTGTAGATCATTAAGGAGTGTGTCATTCATAGTTTGCCTTTTTCTCTCAATCTCCATAGAGCTTGGGCGTTTTTTGAATGAATATGAATGACAAATGCTGCTGTCGTCAGCAAACGAATGTATTGGGTTATGCTTCAACGACAGAAGGTCGTTGATAAAAACCAGAAACAAGGTGGGCGATAGAACTGAACCCTGCGGTACTCCCGCGTTGATGGCGTGCTTCTCGGACGAAATACCGTCAACTACGACTCGAATCGTTCTGTCCTTGAGGAAATACGTGATCCATCGAGCAAAATTACCACCAAAACCATATGCAGCAAGTTTTGACACGAGCGCTTTATGCCACACTCGCTCGAACGCTTTTGAAATATCCAGAGCAACAACCCTGCTCTCGCCGAAAAAGTGAACGCATTTATTCCATTCTTCGGTTAAGAACGCCATAAGATCACCAGTAGAGCGAGCCCTACGGAAATCATATTGACGGTCACTGAGCAGTTGGTTGTGCTCCAGATAGTTCATAAAGTTGAAGTTTATTACGCTCTCCATAACTTTGGAAAGCGTAGAGTATATCGCAATGGGTCGGTAGTTTGCAGGGTTCGTGGCATCACCCTTTTTAGGTACCGGCTGGACATTTGCCACCTTCCAACAAGATGGAAATATTCCTGTTCTGTAGGAGATGTTGAAAAGGTTGCGCAAAGGCCGAGCCAGCGAGAAGCACACATTTTAAGCACAATTGGCGGTATGCCATCAGGACCAGAGGCTTTGTTTACGTTGAGATTTGGGAGGACCCTTTTAACTGCTCTCGTTCGAAAGTATATCTCCTGCATTGCAGAAGATCCACTCTCAACAAAGGGCAGTGGCTGATTGCTATCCGAGAGAGTGGAATTTTGTGCAAACAATCTAGCCAATAGGTTCGCTTTATCAGCCGAGTCAGTGAAGATTTGGTCATCTTTTAAAAGAGCTGGAATCGATGACGATGTCTGGTTCTTAACTCTTTTAACAAATGACCAAAAATTTTTGCTCCCTTTGGGGCAGAGAAGAACCTGTTCTCGAATGCGAGCTTCGTGCAGAAACTTTTCGCGTTTTAAAATTGCATTACAGCGATTCCTTGCCTCGATGCGAAGTCTTTTAGTATCAGTATTCTTGTTAGAGCGCCAATTCTGAAAGGCTTCCTCTTTGGACCTGACTGCAATCCTGCAAGTCTCATTAAACCATGAGTGGTCTTTTGGTTTAATGCTTCTCATCTTATTGGGAATGAAAGACCTCATACCCAATAAAATAATTTCTTGTATCATGACAGCCGCGGCATTCACATTTCTATCAGCGAAACATAATTTCCAATTGAAGTTGCGATAAAAATTATTTAACGCAGTCCAATTTGCCCTTCCATAAAACCATGCAGTCCTCTTCGGGGCTTTAGGCGTAGAGGTGCAGGGGTTAGAATATGGAAAAACAGCGGATATGGTACAATGGTCCGAGTTACCAAGAGGTGCGTTGACACTCACATCATATTTTTCATGATGTGAAGTCAGAAAAAGGTCAAGGGTATTATGGCTATGCATATCACTTTGAGGAAAAAAGTGGGTTCCTTCACTAGTTGAATCAATTGGTTCGATTCAGCAAATAGCTCAACATATTGCCCAACAGGTGTCAATGGGCCCGAGTGACGTAACCAAGCCGGGTTGTGGACATTGAAATCGCCTGCTACAACGATCTCACTGTCAGGAAACAACCCCAAAATATGCGTAATCGAATCAGAGAGAGAGTCCAGTTTGTTAAAAGTGGGCTCTATCCCTAGATTCGGGCTTCTATAAATAAAACAAAAATGCAGCAAGTGAGAGCGAAGCCTGAACCTAACCCACATTGAGCTAAACTCTGGATCGGTCACGTTCAGACTCCTCTCACACTGGTATGCTACATCCGTTCTTATAAAAAGGGCGATGCCTCTATGCAAAGAAAACAATGGCAGTAAGCGGTACCCAGGTATATGAAAATCCAGTGGATCTGCATCCTCGGCCACCTGGGTCTCGCCTAGTGCCATTATTTGAGGCCTATGTAGAGTACAATGAACATATACCGAGAAAAAATTCGCCCTCAGTCCACGAACATTGCAAAAATCTATGCGAAAATGACCCGACATTTCCGCACCATGCAAATATCAAACAAATAAGGGCATATAAGGTAATTAGTTACGTCTGCAAGAGAGCCGCACAACATGATCAATATAAAAAGTACTGAAGCAAGTGTTATGCCTTTACTTCAGCACAATTCAGCCCACTGTGCAACCTTACCCACAGACGCAACTAATTGGAGAGGATAGCGGAATTGACGGAAACGAAAACAACAACAATTACTTACACAGCGAGGAGCATAGAAAAGCCCCTCGCGTGGTCAGTAAAAAACATCAATGCTGTCCAGCGATGTTGATGCAGCAGCTGGCGGCTCTCTCCAAAACCGGTTTTGTGGTTGTTTTTATTGATAATTAGTTTTTATTTTATTCTTATTATTTTATTTATTTTGTTGATTTTAACATAACATTTAACATTTAATTTAAAAACTTTTAAGACATTTAAATAAACAAAAAAAAACACGTCGAAACATATAACATTAGTTGCGGTGCATTATAAAACAAAACAACACAATTAGTTAAATTAAAATATGTGTATGAAACGGACGGACGCACGTCAACACGCAACGAATTCACAAACGCAACTCGAGTTTGTAGTTTTAAAATCAGTTCACTTATATTTATATTTTTAATGGTATAGAGGTGAGTATAAATAATTACTCAAATTATTTTCAAGATACTTATCAGTACACATGTCAGAGATCGTCTTTCTAGTGTATAAAGGTTTAGGTATAGTTTTGTTTTCATCACTCTATCTAAGCTTAAGTTCGAGCCTTTAGAAATTTTACTTGAAAAAAGTAAGGAATATTTTATAAGTTACTTACTTACCTAACCATGTAACGTACTTTTTAACATAGTTACCATAAAACCTTGCCATACAAAAAAAAACAAATTTTTCCGTATCCAATTCAGCAATATTAATGAAAGCTTTTAACAGTAAAACCACCTCAACTCTTCGTTAAATATAAAATTGATGGCAAAACTTAACATTTGAAAAGCTTATAGCGGTATTTTTGGAGACTTTTTAAGCTTGCAGAAAGTTTTATTATATAGTGTTGAAAGCTATATAGGTAGGTACATAGAACTTGCTTGAAAGCTTCTTATTTTTATTTATTTATTGTTAACTGCGGTAATGCTGTCGTCTGCTGTATTTCTTGCCATAATTGGGCAATTTTAACAGTCAAATTAAACATTTTCATGTTGATAATTATCCAAAAAATATCTGAAAATGTTGTAGAAATTGCCTGTATGGAGGGTAAAAGAGCGACTTTTTGCCATTTTATTTTTAAGAAATGTCAAAAACAAATCAATATATTTTTGAAAAATTTTCCAATTTATCATGTTTCAAATTTTTTTTTTTGTTTGTTTTTTATTTTTGTTTTTCTACTTACACCCGCGTTTTTGGTCATATTCTTCACCACACCCAAATCCTTTTAATTTTTTTTTTAACTTCTGAGTTTTCCGTCTAATATTGATACAAATTTATGCTGAAAATTTTAAAAGCTAAACTCAACGGGTTCTGATTGTGAGCATTAATGGGTTAAAATGATTTTTATAATTCTATAAAGTAGTGAGACTGTCCTTGCTCATGGAGTACGTTCGACAAAATGGTGTTGCTCAACCGCCAATTAGCACAAATAAAGTTTTTTTTAAAAATAACGAATACTTCTATCAAGTGTTCTAGTTTTTCTAGTTGCGAACAATGGTTATTTGAGCTAAAATAAAATAAGCAAAATGCCCAGTTATATGTATTTGAATTTGTTGCAATAGAAATTTTTAATGTTATGGGTTTTTGAGGTATATGGCTGAAAAAAATAGTTCACAATACAAGTGTTGTGCTGGTACGTTTCCTTTTTGCTCTGAGCGCTCCATATGTTATGTGTTTTTTGATATTTATTATTATATTTAGATATCAAGTTCATCATTTTTGTTAGTTCGTTGGTTCCATAAAAAGGATATACCGTAGCATCAAGATTCTGCGACGATAAACTTTTTAATTATCTAATTTTTGATGATGAGAAGCATCGGGTGCAACCAAAGGATCTTATCTAGACACAGAAGCAATATTGCTTTCCTATAAAAAAACATTTTCTCGACACAAAAAATATATTTTGACCTGAATCAGTAGATTTTTCCAAAAGTTAAGCGGTCACAGATACACCAACGACTTTATAAATCGACACGAATAAGAAAGACCCCTATTTATATGAAAAGATCTTATTTTTATAGTTTATCAGCTGGTTTAAAATAAAACTTATCCTAAATAGTCTGTCACTTTTTGAGATGCTTTTCACGAATATGTATTTCAAGATTTTTAAAATATTTTGTGCTTGACAATTTCTTAATTCAAAATAATTTTACATAACTGTTTTAGCCAGTGCCAGAAGAGAGCCGCTGAACCGCAGGATCTTCATGCATATAAAAAGAAAAAATTTGATGTTATGCTCAAATCGTCATTATAGAGGCGAAACTGAATAATTTGACCTCTATAACCACGAAATTTGTTTTGTATAAGAGAATTTCAAATGCTTACGGCTGCTAAAACTGGCATAGATGGCGAGAAAAATGGCACATTTATAACGAATGGCCGTTGCGAACGTTCAATGCACAGCAACACCATCTTCTGGATTCTTACATCGCGTTTATACCATTGACTGCTATAGGCTACAGTTCCAATCGCTTCACTCTAAGAAATATCAATTTATTGAACCAAAGACTTATATGCTTTCTTCTAAAGTTATACTCACACTCTCGATTATCTCAGATCCACCGTAGCAGTATAGAAAAACTTCAGTGACCACAGCACAAGTGTGCACCACGTAGACAACAATGCCAAAGCCGGAGTTCTGAATAAAGAATTATTTAAAAATATTTGGTAGAAGGTTAATTTTTTTGGTGATTTTGTTTTTATTTTTATTTTGCTTAAATTCATTTTTCCTTTAAAATATTCGTATAAATTTACCATTCTATAGCAATCTCTTTCTACATGCATCTATCTGTGGCTTTCGACTTTTCAAACAGAAACTGAATCCTTATCTTATCTTATCTTATCTTATCTTATCTTATCTTATCTTATCTTATCTTATCTTATCTTATCTTATCTTATCTTATCTTATCTTATCTTATCTTATCTTATCTTATCTTATCTTATCTTATCTTATCTTATCTTATCTTATCTTATCTTATCTTATCTTATCTTATCTTATCTTATCTTATCTTATCTTATCTTATCTTATCTTATCTTATCTTATCTTATCTTATCTTATCTTATCTTATCTTATCTTATCTTATCTTATCTTATCTTATCTTATCTTATCTTATCTTATCTTATCTTATCTTATCTTATCTTATCTTATCTTATCTTATCTTATCTTATCTTATCTTATCTTATCTTATCTTATCTTATCTTATCTTATCTTATCTTATCTTATCTTATCTTATCTTATCTTATCTTATCTTATCTTATCTTATCTTATCTTATCTTATCTTATCTTATCTTATCTTATCTTATCTTATCTTATCTTATCTTATCTTATCTTATCTTATCTTATCTTATCTTATCTTATCTTATCTTATCTTATCTTATCTTATCTTATCTTATCTTATCTTATCTTATCTTATCTTATCTTATCTTATCTTATCTTATCTTATCTTATCTTATCTTATCTTATCTTATCTTATCTTATCTTATCTTATCTTATCTTATCTTATCTTATCTTATCTTATCTTATCTTATCTTATCTTATCTTATCTTATCTTATCTTATCTTATCTTATCTTATCTTATCTTATCTTATCTTATCTTATCTTATCTTATCTTATCTTATCTTATCTTATCTTATCTTATCTTATCTTATCTTATCTTATCTTATCTTATCTTATCTTATCTTATCTTATCTTATCTTATCTTATCTTATCTTATCTTATCTTAATTGAATAACTTATATTTGTTTTAATGTACCGGTTTGGCCAATTTTAATATGATATTTTTAATATGTATAATATTTGAAACGTCATAACCACTATTTAAATTTTACCCTCTTTGTTTTACGATGGTTTTTTATGAAAATGAGTTGCTTTGTTCTAAATTTGATGACTGCAACTTTATATTAAGTTCTTTATATTAAGGACATTAAGTTTTCTCCGCAGAGCAATAAGCGAGCAGTAAAGGAACTCTTCTTTAATACTCCATTTGGAGCAATAAGGAATTGTTTTTAATTCATTCAAGAAAGTAATATGCGATTCCTTTTTTATTGATTCACTTGGAGCTGTAAAGGAGATTTTCATTCTGTTTTCATATTTCAATCGTTTTTTTTTTTTATTATTTTTCGCCGTCAAATACTTTACATTATGGCAAAGTAAAAATTGTTAACCAGTATTTTTATAATTTCTATGTGTTTGTTGTAATTTTTCGATTTGAAAACAAAATTTGAAGCTCAAAAATAATAAATTTTGATAAAAATTGTCACCTGCTTTTCAGACAGTCACAATTTCATTTAAAAATTAAGTTTTTTGATTTTTATTTTGATAACAAAAATTACAAGAAACACATAAAAAATTTAAAAATACTGAGTAACAGTTTTTATTTTGCCAGAATAGGGCTGTTATTTTTTTTATTGCGATATTTTTTTGTTTTTTTTTTCTAACAAAATGCTTGAATGACATTTTTTTAAATAAAAGTGCAATAAAGATGGTAAGATTTAATAAATATTTTAGATTTATAATTAAATTGTGACCGTTTCATGATTTTACTAGGTTATAATGAGCTTTTGGTCAATTAATTTATGAAAGAAAGCAACAATAACAACTCTGTAAAAATTAATCACATAGCAGACTTGACATCCCCTTTGGGAAATTGCTACATTTCCTCTTCAGTAGTCTTTTGTGATTCTGCTGTGACCAGCACACTGTTTTACGTGCATATCATTCGACACATGTCAAAGTAAACACATCTGAACTATTATGACGCTGAGTCAAAACAAGTGGGTTTTTATTTTTGGTCAAGCCTTTAACTTTGTTAGATTTGCTGTGTATGTGCCAAAGTGGCATATACACTTCTTTTCACGATCCCCTTCTTGGTTAATCGCTTGTTTGGCGATAATGACCAGCTGAATCACTCAAGACTACTGAAGAGGTAATGTAGCTTTTTCCGAAACAGGCTGTCTAGTCTGCTATGAGATCAACTTTTACAGAGTTGTTGTTGTTACTTTCTTTTATAAATTGCTTGGCCTAAAGCTCATTATTACCTTGTTTAATAAATGTTTTTTATTAAAATTAGTTCTAATTGCTTTTCTGATTATATAGTATAAATATCTGGCATCAAAGGTAGATTTGGAGGACAACTTTTGAAAGTTAGTTTAAGTATCTCTGAGGAAAATACCATTATAATGCAGTATAAGTTGGTAAGAACATTATTTTTTTGTAAATTTATACAAATTTAATTAAGTTTCCACATAGATATGTGAAAACAAATATTATTTTTTATTACAGAAGCACTGAAAGAGAATTTTGAAAGCTAAGCGGGTTTTTAGAAGTCAATGAAAGCTATTTTCCGAAAATAAAAGTCTCGTTTTACCAGAAACCAGTGCCTGTTATTAAACTTGAAAATAACAATTCTTAATAAATCTTCATCTATCGATTTCCATCTGGAAAAATATTTTATTTGTATTGCTCCTTCATTACCTACAAAATAACTTAGAAAGAGTTCTCCATTATTGAAAATGATCAATGAGGAAAAGGCGTGCTCTCCGTTGTTGATAACTTTGGAATAAAGTACTGCGAGTACTCCTTTTGGGAGGGCAGAATTGCTTATTTGGGAGGGCAGAGAGAGTACTCCTTCATTGTTCGCAAAAGAATAACACCGGAGTTCTCCATTACTGTTCGTTTAGGAGGTAAAAGGGAGTGCTCACTTTAAATAAAACGCAATGCAAAAATGGAGTACAATATACAAAGGCTTTGGAGCAATGGAAAGTGCTCCATTACTCGCAAAAGAGAGCTTCATGATTAATCTTTGGATGATACTTTTTCCACTGGGTTGTTGCTTAATATCAAGTTTTTATGTGTATATGGGTTTATGTATATTCCAAAAAAATACCGGGTCGAAAAAAAAGTGTTTGAAAACTCGGTCTTAAATATTCTTTGGCTTATTGTTGTACCCTTCACGGAAGGATTTCACAATGTGTTAGCCCTAGACTTCCTAGAATTTTATTAAAAAAATCCTTTTTTGGGAAAAAACCCATTTTTTGTATGGGAAAATTTTAGTTCCAAAGAATTTTCAAAAACAAAAAAAACTGAAATTAAAACTAAAAAATTATGAATATCAGCATAAACATTTTTAAAATTCTACGGGTTTTGGATTTTTTGTGTGACTTTTTTGTATGCGTTTAACGACGCCATTTCTGGTCCGATTATCTTCGATAAACCACCGAAGACAACAAAATCTTAGATAGAATTTTAAAAATGCAAGCTTGAGGGATTTTTTAGCCACATAAAGAGACACTTGACCTTGTCGAATATTTATAACATAATTTGTAATAAACTTATATATAAAATTATTTCGATTTTCAAAAGCGTTCTAAATTAAGCTTTTGCATGCTATTGCATGCAATCAAAATATTTATATTTATATTTATGTCAGATATTTAATACAACAAAAAAAGCTATAGACGAAATTGGCAACGCTATGCATTTATCAAGATTACCATGCGATGAAGATTTTGAATCTGAGAATTTGAGAAGAAATCGATAATTTTAGAAGCAAGTCTTGGAATAAATTTCTATTATCAGTAGATAAAGTCTCTCCCCCTTTTCGAAATATTTCAAAAATGTTATTTTATTTAATTTTTTCTATCTTGAAACACAATTATTTAAAATTTTTCTTCCATCCAAGAAAATTGAGATATCTTCACATCGACACATTCGATTTCTTCTAATCTGGGAAGCAGTGCGCCAATATCTCAGATTAAAAACACTAAACAGATTATCCAAATCCACTTATAAACTTTATACGAACACGAATACGGTCTCGCTCATAATTAAAAAACTAAAAATAAAAAATTACCAGGCATTGATGGAATAATTATAAGATTCTTAAAAGCATTACTTAAGAAACTGAACAAGTTTTTAACAATAAGTATTCACGCTTGCTACTTTTCCCGTGCATTTAAAGTGGCTTAATTTATATAATTTCACAATCCAAATAAGCTATCGTACTGTCCTTTCTTATATCGACCAATTGCTGCTTGCTGTCATCATAAGTAAAATTCTCCAAAAAGTTATCAAGGAAAAGTTGACTAAATTTATCGAAGCAAATAATATTAATGCATCACATCAATTTAGTTTTAGGCGAGAACAGAACACTGCTTATCCAATAATAAAGATCAGAAATTCGAATAATAAAAACTATTCTTTTTGATCGGTTCCCTTTAAAGTTTATATTAGATCTTACAGCTGTTACTTAACTCCTTTTACAGCTGGCTGCCTTCAAGTTTAATGCTTACCACCAATCTTATATAATTTGTATACCGCTGATTTTGCCCATTAAGATTATTGTATATTGTCCATTTTTGCTAATGACACCGCAACGGTCTGTTCAGACGTTTTAACCAACCAAGCTGCTAATGGCATTATCTAAAATTATGGCTTATTTCAATAGATGGAAAATTGCGTTAAATTGAGAAAATTCAGACAATACATTCCTTGTTTTCTAGCTCAAATAAACTTAAATATTAACCCTTATTCTATACTTTGGGAGCAAAAAGTAAAATATTTAGGCATAATTCTTGACACTTAAATTTAGTTCAAGGATTACAAACGTAAAATCACAAACAAGATAAAAATACTGATAAGAATCACTCTTCTGATTGTAAAATCACTACAATAAATGTTATGAAATTTAACGATATTTACTGGCGATTTTGTAAAAAGATCGCACTATGCAGCGGGTTTTTACAATTGTATCTTAAATGCAGCTTTTTCAAAATATGTATATTTTTTCTACTTTTTATGCTCTTTTAGCGTATTGTCACTCAGAGAGTCCTAAAAACGCTCCAGCAGCGATATTTTACGCTATTGAAGCGGACCTAAAATAAAACCTTTGCATTAATGTCATATAATTTCGAAGAGCTTATTTGAACAAGTGGCAAATTGTATAAAACAAAACAGTAGATTGGGCACAGGTTCGTTACTCAAGCCCATGGTAAAATTAGACAAATTTGTGTTAGGGTGAAGAGCCAGTGACCAAAACTGTCAAAACTAAGTTGACATTTCATACAAAATCTGCAACCAATGAGAATGCAACATGAAAGCAAAAATTGGCAAAAATAGCAAAATTGCTGAGTTTGACAGTTGTGGTCACTAAGAAAGAGAGCACATTCAGCCCTAACACTACCTTGTCTAGTTCTTCTATGTTCAAGCCTACTAAAGATGGAAAGACAGAGTAGTTGTTGTTGTTGTTGCCTTCTTCAAAACTTACTTAGACTACTTACTAGACTTCACACATTTCTATCGTTTTTTTATAAGCGAAGACAAGATTGAAAGAGATAATTTTAGAAGAGAGTTTTTAAAATGAGTGCTAAAGCAATAATTGTAGGATAAAATTTTTACGCATTTCTACCCTATTTTGAATTTGTCTCTGAAATAAAACTACCCGGTTGACACATGACGTAACAAATGATTTCTTAATAACAATGTAGCTGCGAGGCCTCCAACGCCTGTATATAACTTTAAATTACATTTGTTCGAGCATGGCTGTTAAAACACTGATGACATCTACCTTACACAGTAAGGGACAATGGGAGTAGGCATGCTGTTTATGACGCACAAGACAGAAGAGAATAATTGACGAAACAAAATTGAACGAATATCTTTTTCACGACAAAAACAACACGAAAACGAAAGAGAACATGAAAAGAAACACATCGAACAGAGTCAATCGTAAATGAACAAAAGAAACTAAATGACGAAGCAAATTATTTTCACAAAAATTTCTACAATTAAATAAACGCATTATTACCTCTTTCTTTACGATTTCAGACGTAATTATTAAAAAAATCTTGGTTAATTTCTATTAAAAACTTTGTTCTGATTCAAAATAAAAATTAATAACTTTCAAAAAACTCACTTTACTGCTAAACTTCCTGTAGAAGACACGATGTTGCTACAAAGACAAATTAAGTCAAAATGTTGTTTGAAATATGAAAAGAAACTATCGATCTCAACAACAAAAACAAGATTTCGTCGCATCCTGCTTATAGTTCTGCATTACAATGTCATCACCGTCAAATTTTAACAGTCGGGTTTATTAAATGTAGGAAATCTGTTGCCAGCAATAATTGCTGCAAGTTCCCGTGAATTTTTATAAGATAAGTTAGAGTGATTCTGTAAAATAGCCTATTTTTTAGCACGTCTTTTTCAAAATTTAAAATGGCCTTTATCTATTCCAAGTCACAGATAAACTACATTCTAAACTTTATTTTAATTTATTCAGACGTTTCGAAAGATGGACAAACAATCAAGGAATCCCTTTTATATATAAGTAAGTATATTGATATATGTACATGAACTGATCAGAATATTTTTTTTTTACTTACCAAAAGCAAATCAATGAGACTCATACAAATGACCATACTTGAGGTTACAAAATGCGCCAACGTTATGGCAACTATTATTTTTGAGAACTTTTGAGTCATCGAAAATAGCTCATTATGACGATCAATAAGTAGAGATAATCTGGCAAAACATTCGTCATCATCGTCCTCACTCCTCTCAATAAGCACATACTTTAAGTCCTCCTGCAAGCATTTCAACAGCACGGTGTAATACAAACAGAATCCAAGAAAAAAGCCATCGACACCAGACAATGTAATACCGGTAATGAAACCATGCCAGGCTACCAGAGAATAGGTTAACGGATAGATTGGCATTACGAGCATTTTCTGCGGGAACCTTAAGAAGCATAGAACGAACTCTATAATTACCTATGTGTGTATATAAAAAGCTACAACCTCCGTCGAACTTAAGGCTTTCAACTTACATCATCTTGAATGGCGTCTCGAATACAAAATCCTGTCCATTGATATAATACACTAAGTTTACAGCAAGTGGGCGCGCTGCATAGGCTATCGTAGTGCAGCTTGTGAAAAATAAGACTACTGCTGCTAGACGTGTTGCCAGCGTAAAATACCTTCGTTTAATAGCCACTTTCCTTGCTGTCACTTCCGTGTTCATTAACACACGAATGCGCTTAATTAATTCAGCAAACTCCCGGCGATACAACCATATGAAGAATATTTTTATCACTGATAATATACTAGAGGCTACCGGACAAAGAGCATCCAGTGCCTCTAATACATCAAAGGATAGAAAGTGAATACCGTAGTATAACTCCGCAAAGCAACCGCAGGCAAGAAGTATAAAGTTAAAGCCTGCCCAGGACAGCAAACTGCTGTTACTTGGAGTCTCGGGATATAAACCAATAATACGTAAGCTAATCTTAGATATCACAAAAAGATGGATTTCCAAAGGATAAGTACTACTTAGAAAACGTGGCCACATTTAAAGAAAATACTTTTTTAACCCTCGTCGTTAACACTGTGAACTGTGCAAGTGTGAAATGCTGTAACGTCTATTTATATAGCATTTTCTGTGTAAGCATTTTCTTCAATATTTTATACGTTGGGAGTTACAACTTTGACAGAAGCTTGTAGGCTTAAACTTTATTTAACAGATATCACAAATTACCACCCAATTAAGTGGTTGAAAGTGTTCACTGAACTTTACTCACAAATAGCAGTTGAGCTGCATGTAAATGCGTTAATGATTTTGAAAGCAAGAAACTTTTACAAGTTTGGGCGTGTAAGAATTTTTAACCTTTACAGGTGTTTTTATAAGAGTTGTTCGAAAAAATTTTTGAAATTCCATTCTTCTATTTTAAAAGCTTTACCTTGAGAACTTTTATGTGTAAAAATTTTTTATTTTGTGCCACCGAAAAATAAGGCCTAGTAGTCTTTTTTATTACCACTTGCGTAAATGGGGTCGAAAATTTAAAATTATATGTTTTTGTAAAAAGGCGTACCTTTTATTTGACGTTTTGTTTCGTCTTATAATCTTAAATGTTAATAGGTCAGAAAATTTGATCATCAAACGTGTAAGCTGATGATGACCTTTAGTAAATACGACGAAAATACTATTAAAACATGTAATAGAGAAGTATTAGTTTAATTAATAGTAATTGGTTGTAACAGGGTTAAAATCATACATAGTATACTTTTCGCTGCCATGGGCAAAAATACAAAAATTTAAGTCGAAAGTTTGGTATTAAATGTGTTATGGGCTCGGATTTTGTTGCCCTAAAAAACTGCAAAAAATTATCTAAGAAAATGACAAATAAAATAACTTAAAAACTGCAGAAAATGACCTAAAAACTGACGAAAATGACCTAAAAAACGCAAACAACTGCATAAAAAATAAACAAAAAATAAAACAATAAAAATAAAACATTACTACACTTAAAATGTATTTTTAATATTACAAGGTACATTTTTAATTTATTAAAATTGAAGAAACGTCGATTGTCTGGCAAAATGTTTTTGTAAACAAAAAAAATTTTTCTACTTCCCTCCAAGAAATGAAAACATTCCCGGATATAAACAGGTTTTTTTATAATCTTTTTAAATCCAAGCAACCGAGCGGCAGAAACAATTGTAATCGAATGACCAGCAAATCAATTAAAACCAACTGTTAGCTTGTCCGAACATGTACGAATTGAAAAGTAATGAACTCAGAAAGTTTTGAATTCAAAGAAATTAAGTAAGAACAACAACAATTGCAATGTCACACAGCTCAGCATGCATAGCTGTGTTGCTAATGGATATATAAACTTTTTGGGCTTACTTTTGAAACCCTACAGTTTTTCGAGATTTTTAAAAATGAACTTGTAGCTTAAATTGTAAACCTTCTGCGTTTAAATACCCCAGTACGCCCATTCCACGCATAAACGCAATACTTTTTTTCAAAAATTGACCTCATGGCTTTCGATTTGTCTTATTTTTCGGCTATAGGTTCCTATTAAAATTCTAAGAACATAACTTCATTTATTTTTTTTTATCGCCATTCGTTAAAAAGTTATGGACCTTTCAATTCTGCAAATCGTCCGAAAACGCCAGAATTGATTAATTTTTAATTAATTGTATCTACGTCAGTTTTAATCCAATTTTTACAAATGAGGTACCGTTAGAAAGGTATTAGAAAGTAATTTCTGGAAAAAATATATAGTTTTAAAATTTTGGACGTTAGGGCTGCCAACATATTAAAAACAAAATTTATTTGCTAATTTTTCAAAAAAAGCGTAATTTTTTTGCGATTTTTTATTTTTTAAATTTGAAGAAGAATATTGCCTTTCAGTCAAAAACAATTTTATGATGGAGCTTTTATATATTTTTTCGCAATTTCAATTTTTGAGCACATACCTTATCATTTTGAGGCAATTTATCGCCTATAAATTTCATAACGGTAAAGATATTTGCAAAATTTAATCTGCAAAATGGTTTGTCTTATAAGGACAAACATTTTTTTCATAAGTTTCGATGACCTTACACTTGACCTTGGTAGAGAAAACTGGTAAATACCGAAAAAAAGACTTTTAATTTTTTTACTTATATTTGTAAAAAGGTGTACAAAATTTTGATTGCCATATTGAAGATTATTAAATTCTAACAGATTTTGTTTCAAAAAGTTTTAAAATCGGTCTCAAAACAAAAAAGTTATGATGGTTTGATCAGCTGATATATTAAAAAGTCCTTTGAAGCTGAATATCGTCAAGTTTTAATCTCCTTATTATTGATTTGATTATTATTACCATTCGATGTGGCAATGAAATGCCACTCAGCGTCAAAATGTTCTTCTTCATTCCACTGGCAAAACTTTAAATCAGGTGTTCTTGTTCACAAGTAAACAATTTGTAATAGCGTCAAATTTCAAAAATAATAATTTGTCACAAGTAAAAACTTTCATGAAAATCGGCTGTCAGTTAAAAAAATGCACCCAAAACCTTGTTGCAATTTGTTCGGAAAACGTTATCATTACGTGCGCGATCGATTGTGATTTTAAACCCAAGAGCATGTCGAATATTTAGGAATCAGTGATTTAGTGGCTGGTGAAATGAAAGTTTGTTCAACTTGCCGTTTACAACTCAGCAAAGAGAAGGCAATCAAAAAGCAGGCTCCAATAGCAACTGAAAATGTTATGGATGAAGATATGCATTACTTGGAGGCTGGTGGTGAAAACATTGAAGCAGAAACTGCGAGCATAGCTGGTGAAGTGATTTAACGACATCAAAAGAATTAGTTTTTTTCGATGGAGTTGCATCGCAGTATAAGAAAAGAAGGAATTTCTACCAGCTTTGCCAGTGGAAAGAAGAATAATATTTTGACGCTGAGTGGCATTTCTTTGCCACATCGCATGGCAAGGGGCCGTATGATGTCATTGATGGAGCTTTTAAACGAAATGCCATGAGAGCCAGTCTTCAAACACCATTTGAAAACCGATTAACAAACGCGAGAGAGCTTTACGAATGGGCTATAACAAAGGAGTCAACAATATGTTATCGGTTTTGCTCAAAAGAGTCTTTTGCAAAAGTTGAAGCTGAGTTGATGTCAAAATTTAAAAATGTGCAAGATGTAACCGGCACACAAAAGTTACACAGTTTTATTCCCATCAATAATAGGGAGATTAAAACTCAACGATATTTAGCTTCAAACGACTTTTTAATATATCAGCTGATCAAACCATCATAACTTTTTTGTTTTGAGACCGATTTTAAAACTTTTTGGAACAAAATCTGTAAGAATTTAATAATCTTCAATGTGGCAATCAAAATTTTGTACACCTTTTTACAAATATAAGTACAAAAAATTAAAAGTATTTTTTTCGGTATTTATCAGTTTTCTCTGCCAAGGTCAAGTGTAAGGTCATCAAAACTTATGAAAAAAATGTTTGTCCTTATAAGACAAAGCATTTTGCAGATTAAATTTTGCAAATATCTTTACCGTTATGAAATTTATAGGCGATAAATGCCTTAAAATGATAAGGTATGTGCTCAAAAATTGAAATTGCGAAAAAATATATAAAAGCTCCATCATAAAATTGTTTTTGACTGAAAGGCAACATTCTTCTTCAAATTCAAAAAATAAAAAATCGCAAAAAAATTGCGCGTTTTTTGAGAAATTAGCAAATAAATTTTCTTTTTAATATGTTGGCAACCCTAACATCCAATATTTAAAAATTATATATTTTTTCCAGAAACTACTTTCTAATACCTTTCTAACGGTACCTCATTTGAAAAATTAAAACTGACGTAGAAACAATTAATTAAAAATTTTTCAATTCTGGCGTTTTCGGACAATTTGCAGAATTGAAAAGTCCATAACTTTTTAACGAATGGCAATAAAAAAAAAATAAATGAAGTTATGTTCTTAGAATTTTAATAGGAGCCTATAGTCCAAAAATAAAACAAATCAAAAGCCATGAGACGGACCCGTTTTGCGTAATGCTTGGGATGGGCGAGTATATACATGAATAAAATTTTTTGGTTTAATTTCTAAACCCTACTGTTTTTTAAAATTTTTTAAATAAATTCAAAGTTAAAATTTTGAACCTTCTGCGTTTAAATACCTCAGTATATACATTAATAAACTTTTTGGGTTTAATTTTAAAAACCCTACAGTTTTTTACATTTTTAAAAATAGACTCCAAGTTTAAATTTTAAACTTTATGGGCTTAAATAACCCAGTACATATATTTATAAACTTTTTGGGTTTGCTTTCTAAGCCCAAAAGTTTAAAATATTTCAATCTGCAAGTAATAAAGTTTGAGAAGTTTTAAAAATAAACTTTAAAGTTTAAAAAATTAGTTATAAACTCAAAAATGGTTTTAAAAGTTTAAAATTTAATCTGATATTTTTGACAGTGTATATATGTACGTTTTTTTCAATACATATGTAAGTACAAAATTCCATTTATTTTTTATATAGAGTAATAATTGGATTGAAGTCAAAATTTGTGCAAAGTTTTGCTATATTTATGCTTTTATGTAACAAATAGGAAAAGTGGTAAAGTATGCAGAATAAATCGTAAATCAGAGAGTGCCTGGATGGGTTTCATTTCGAACTTCTGAGCAGACTAAATCAGTACAAGAAATTCAAAATGTATTTGAAGCAATCCTGCCAATGCAGTAGCTTGGTATTTGCGTTTGAAAATGAACTGCAGATATTAGTACAAAGATTGGTCGCTGTCCATGATGAAGTCAATGAAGAAGAGTTAACGATACCAGTTAAAATACCAAGGCTAGGAAGGCACCTTACAGCTGCAGACATTGTTTTAAAAACACACATAAACTGGACTTCAATAGAATTTTAAAAATTTATTTATGAATGTGGGAAGAGTCACTGCCAAATCTATTACTTGTTTTAGAATACGATTTGCTTATCTGTTGGTTCATGCGAAAAAGCTTTTCAAAACTTAAATAAATCCAAAACTGTCTACAATGTCAGTCAAGCCGAAGAGCTTAAGAACATTGATTTTGATAAAGTTATCGAAAATTTTAAAACTGATTACGGAATTAATTGAGATAGTTACAACTATATGAGCAAACCACGGTTGCCACCTATAATGGAAAAATCCCATTTTTGGGAATTTTAAATTGCCCGGGCAATTAAAAATTCTCCTCGTATTTATAATTCAATATGGTATTTTTGAATTCACGTGGAATTTTTTTACGGGAATCTGAATTTTTTAAGGATTTTTCATTATTATTTATCGAAAACTTCGCTTCCCTACAAATTTTTTAATGTTTGGATAAACATTTTTGCACAAATATCTCCGCACGCTTTTTCACCACTGGTTATAAAGGGTGTTTTTTTTAGCTGCATGAGAAGTTTCGAAGATTGTTGTCTATATTGCATGCGTAATGAACGCATCCAAATTAAAAGAAAAACGAGCGCATCAAAACATTTCAACATTTGGGCCCCAAAAACTTAAATAAAATCATCAATAATACCGCTCGTGCGATTTTTACCATGTGTAATATCTTTAGATGACATAAACCCAATGCACTTGGAGTTAATAAAAGTAAAACGAATAGATATACTAAAACTGACTTTATCGTTCTCTGATTTTTGGTCGGAAGTCTTGGGGTAAGAAAAGAACATTTTGATGAGTTTCAGTAACCAGTAATAAGACAGCTCATAGCATTTATTTCACGCCTTTTCCAGTCTTCCGCAAATGTTGAGCGTATTTTTTCGCAAGTTAATTTAATTAAAACTTCACTTAGAAACAGAGCTTCAACGGACTTGGTCTCCGCTATTCTTCATGCCAAACGTTTATTACAAACAAAAAAATGTGACAAGGTCATATTTAACAGAAATCCTTATGACTTCTTTAAGAATATATTGTATGATTTTAAAAAAATAAACAAAATAAGAGATTGATAGCTAAATGTAAATACATCTGTTATTTATTTAATGAGTACTATGTTTTTGCATTTTAATGTAAAAAAGTATGGTATATCCGCATTTTTAATAAATTTTGTGGTATTTTTAAATGCCTGGAATTTCTGTGGTAATTTTAAACATTTGTGGTATTTATGTGTGGTATTTTTTTATATGCAGGGGGATTTTTTGTAAATTTTTTGCCATGGAAATTCTTGTGGTAATTTATTTTTTTTTATCGTGGTAAAAAGGTATTTTCTATGGGAATTTGAGGTGGCAACCTTGGAGCAAACAGAATTTGTATGTTAATTGTGTATAAATTGTGTATAAAAAACTTTCCACTCTGCTGTTAAGCTTGTGGCATAGAGTTGCCTGTGATTTCCTAGACCAAGGACTAGCCTTAAATAACTGCTTGAAGCCCTAAGGGATACGTTCTATATTCCGCCCTAAAAGTAGAGTTGCCATATGAAACAAATGCATTTGCAATTTTTCATGACAAAAGGCATCAGTATAAGCATTTATTAAACATTTAATGCAATTTGATGTAAGCAGGACCGTAGCCCAGGGAAGGAGTTTTCGGTTATAAACCACTCCCAAAAATCCAATAGTTTGCAAAAATTTTTATTTATTTAGACTAGACTCGCTAGGTAAGGAAAAAAAAATCGACTAACCGTCAATAAAGTAAAGAAATTCAAGATGTTTTTCACATTTCATAATAGCTTTTATAAAAATCAAGAATTATTTATCACAGCAGTGATAAATTTTTATTTCACCTAACCTTCGATTTAGTGTATCATTCGTTATTTATTTTTGAGCGGTTTTAATTTTTCGATGCTAAAACAGCGTAATTAAAATAACAAAAAACACAGTTTTGAGACCATTTCATTTCTCTTGTTTTATAATAAACTCTAAACAAAAATGTTCTACAATTGACACATCGCACAGTGGAGTATTAAACCCTCAAAGCTTGTATCAATTCCCCTAGAAGACGGAAGGAAATTTTGACTTCTTTCTAGTTTAGTTCTTCCAAATAAGAAAAAAAAATAACAACCGCAATTTGAAAGCTATCGTAATAAAACTCGGTATTTAGGCTTGTATCTACAAAATACAGAACAAGTTAAAAAATTAACCAAATCTGATGAAAACCACGCCGACCTCCCATACAAAGTGAATTTATCAAAACTGTAGAATGCTTTAAAATTCCACAATAATACTTGATTTTAAATACAAATTCTAGTTGTTTGATAGTTTGAAATCGTTTATTGAGCTTTAGGTCAAGGTAGAAGGCATGCGCGCTTGCACGGCGTATCACAAAAGATTTCTGATGCAGCCTTTAGCAGGGCCGAAATTGCAATAAAATCAGCTAATGATGTTTTCCTTTTTCATATTGAAAACGTTGTTGTTGTTGTTGTTGTTTCTCTGGAAAGATTATTTAGAACAATTAATTGTTCTAACCTTGACCTAAAGCTTAATAAACGATTTTTAACTATCAAACAACTGGAATTTGTATTTAAAATCAGGTATGATTTAAGCTATCAAACATTTAGAGTTTGTATTTAAATCATATAAAATCAACATAACAAGGTCATTTAGAAAAAAACATTAATTCCACAATAATTAATTTATGAACTTGATTCTGCACTTTGTAATTTTTATTATGCATTCTCAGTTTGAAATTTGATATAATCGTGCAGTTCGTTTCATGATTTATTGCCTTAAATAGTTAAATTTTACGCTAAAATCATCACCGCCAGATTTCTTCATTATGTCATATATGGCTTGACGAGATATAAAAAGAAAACTTGAACTCGTTACTAGAAGAAGGAAAATATAATGTTTAAACTTTTTCGTACACTTCACAACACTTGCTGAGTTAACAACTTCCACAATACTATCTATTACTCCAGATATAAGTACATCTTATTCAAAATAAGCAAAAACTTGCAAAATGTCTATCAAAGCTAAAAATTCAAAGTTGTCGACTTAAAATTTGGTGCTTACACTTTTATTCCTTAAACTAAAATCATTCTTGAAAATAAACAATATCAGATTTGAGCTCTATCATCTCCCATAACATTTACATTTAGTATTTCGGCAAGTGGCCAGTAAAGAAAAGTTTAATTTTCATTTCAAATTTGATTTAAGGGCCGGTATTGAAAGGGTTAAAGCATTTCTATTGGTTTGTGGACGGTAAAAGGGGCGTGGAAACAAATTATGTGTACGGTTACTGACAGTTACCATACCAACTAAGGCAACAGTAAAGCTCAATCGGCCCAGTAGTCAATTTTAATGATAATTTTCAAAAAATGGGCGTGGCTATAGAGTGAATACGCCTATTTTTAGTATAGTTTCCAAACGTAGCCACACAAACTAAATTACCAAATTTTAGTCTTATACGATCCTAACCAACTGAAATATAGCATTTTTATTGATTTGGGGCTATTTTACGGTTAAAGGGGGTGTGGCAAATTTTGTTTTTCCTAAACTATCCCACACCTGAAACAAATCGACTGCCAAACTTTTAGGTCAATAGGTTTGGCTTATTTTGCATCATTACCAATGCAAGTGCATTTTTGAACAATTTTTATTTTGAGTTCATTTTTAGAAATTGTTGTATTTCTTACTGCACAAACATAGCGCAGTTTTTTTGTGTCAAGTTTTAAAAAATTATAAATAATTTAAAAAACATTAACAATTTTTCCACTATACAATAACAATAACGTCACCACTACATGTCTTCATATATACTCAAAATAGACACAATTTTAAGCTAATTGAAAAAAAAACAAATAAACATATTGTATTTAAAAACACTTTTCCCCAAAACAAAACAAGCACGATGTTTCCAAAATACATCGTGTTCCAAAGTAGGCTCAATTTAATTTTATTTTAAGCTTTGACTTTAAATATAAGTATATAAGTATAAGCAAACAACTGAAAAGTTAAAAAAATAACTGTTATTTTTATTTTATTTTTTTATTATTATTTATTTATTTTCATTATTGTACATTAAGACTTATCTTTTATAGTACATCAAAGGAGGGAAAATCAAGTTGATAGATATTTACTTATATACTAACATTTATCTTAAATTATATAAATAAATTATTAAATTAAAATATTAAAATAAATATAATATATATAATTTCGAAGTAATCAGTTTAAACAGTTTATTTGATTATAAGATAAAAGATACTGCATTAAGTCGTGTAGATGCTGTCAAAGATCTGGGTATATGCATGGATTCTAAGCTATCGTTTAACGTTCATATTGATTACATTTGTAAAAAAGCATCTTCTATGCTCGGGTTTATGAAACGCTGGGCCAAAGAATTTAATAGTATGATCACAACTACAACGCTGTATTATGCAATTGTGCGACCTCACTTAGAGTATGCAAGTCAAGTTTGGTCCCCAAGTTACTATGTACATGTTGAACGTATAGAGAGAATCCAAAAACGTTTTGTTCAGTTTGCTCTAAGGGGCTTAAGTGCAACTGACACTTTAAACCTTCCTCCTTATGAGGATCGTTTAAAACTATAAAAAATGCAATCTTTGCATGAAAGAAGGAAGTCTGCAGATATCGTCTATTTACACCAACTCATAACTGGTGTATTCGATTCACCAGAACTTCTAACTCTTATAAATTTTAACACTAACCGTAGAAGCAGTAGAAATGCTAACAATTTAATTTACTTACCTTTTAGTAGAACAAATTATATGGCTACTGCTCCTTTACATCGCATGAGTACCTTTGTTAACAACTGTAGCTTTTTTGATGTTAACTTATCGAAAGGTCAACTCAAAAGTAGATTGAAAACTAATGTATGATTAGATCTATGTAAACGCATGGTTAGTTGTTATGTCTTGTGTTGTCCCTGAGCCCAACCCATATTATGGTGGGTAAATTTTTCTCACTTTGGATTGTTTTGGACCGCTCTTATCGATATCATAAGGGCTATTCACGGTTTGAGCGTACTTTTAACAAATCGTATTTATAGCATTTGTTATTGTTCAAACTGTGAGCACCTCGCCATGTGACTGTCGTATAAAAAGATTGTGCAACCCTGTGATGTATGTGATTATGCGGCTGTAGACAGAGCATAAAAATACGAAGTACAAAAAACACGTCCAAGGGCTGCTTTTATTTACGCGTGCCTGCGTATTTGCATTTGTATGCAAAACAACAGCAAAGCAAAATGCGCTTTCGTAAATTGGCGTACAAATAGCGGATCGAACAAATGGCAGACCAGCGTATTCGAACTGTGAATGGCCTTATTGAGATGTTTTGATGTTATTTGGGCTGGTTCTTAAGATGATCCAATGCGGAGAAAGTGCGAAAAAGCTGTAGTAGCTGAACTCTATTGTTATTGCATGATTTTTTTAAAAAAGAGAAAGAAAAGAAAGTTTTTAAGCAAAGAAAAGAATGAATAGATAAAAGAAAATAGAATAGCGAAGAACTTTAATTTAATGACTAATTATTCTATTTCTGAAAAATATCTAAAAATTTCCCGTTTAAAGCTGGTTATAATATTAATTTGTTTTAAATAATTGGGCAATGAATTCCAAAGTCTTATGGTGCTAATAAAAAAGATTCTGCTACTGTTGAGGTAGCTGTGTCTCGGGACAATAAAGTTGGTCGAACGATTAGATTGGAAAAACTGTAATTTTTCATGGAGATATCTAGGGTGTCGAGTATTGATAAGTCCGTGTAAAAAAATTATATTACGCATATTTAAATATTGAACTAAATTACAACCAAGAATTTCCTTGCATTTCGCAGTGATATGATCCCAACGTTGGATTTTAAAAACATACCTAGCAGCATTGTTAAATGAAACAAGGAGCTTATGCTGTGAATGTGAGTCAAGCTTACTGTACACTACGTCTGCAATAGTTATATGTGGCAAAATTAATTGAACTACAAGCCTTCGCCGAGTTTCAAGGGGGGTTAAGTCAGAAGAAGCGCGCAGGTAACGCAATGTCCCATAAATTTTATTTAGAGTGTAGTTGATGTGGTCAATACAAGAAAGATTTGAAGTAAGAATAAAGCCAAGGTTTTTCACTTTATTCACAACCTCCAACTGATCAGCTCCTATCAATAAAGGCGGAATATCCACAAAGCAAGAACCAGTTCTGGATATTGGCAACACTTTAGATTTCAGCGGATTTATAAAAAGCAAGTTAGTAGCAGCCCACTGTTCCAGTAAAGACAAATCAGAGTTAAGTCTATAACTTAAATCTTCTAAAAGGCCAATAGGTCTAGAGAGGTATAGCTGAATATCATCAGCATAAGCGTGAACTGTTGCATAGTTACAAACAGTGAAAATATCATTTAAAAATATGGAGAAAAGTAGGGGACCCAGAATACACCCTTGGGGAATACCGACAGCAACTGATTGCAGGGAAGAAATATTATTTCCAACTCTTACACGCTGCTTTCTTGCCTCTAGGTAATTAGATAAGAGTTTAACTGCACTGTCACTAAACTTGAACAAATATTTAAGCTTATAACAAAGCAGATTGTGATTTACCGAGTCAAAAGCTTTAGAAAAGTCAATCAGGCAAAGAAGGGTTACAAAGTTTTTGACGGTAGTAAGCAAAAAAAAAATTTTTTGACTCATTTTTCGCTTGCAACGTTATTCGTGGCGATGCACAATGGCTAATCGTTGTAAAAACCCTGTTTTTGAAACATGTGTAAGATTAATTTTTTAATTTTTTTATATAGCCTATAAATATCTGTCCGTCAATTATTTTTTTTAAAAATTTGGTAAAGTTTTCTTTAATATTGCAGTTATATAAATTAAATAAAAATACTACTTAATCTATTTACGAAATCTTCATAAAAGTATTTTCTTTTTAACTTTTTTTGGTTTATATAAGCTATACAAATATGTTACAAATTTGGAGGAATTTAAAAAAAAAATTTTTTTTTAAACTTGGACAATGGGGAATTGTGCTCTCGCACTGTTAAAACAAATCAATCAACTGGTTGCTGCACTTGTTTACAAGTTTCTAATTCTTCTTTGTTATCATTTTCATCATTATTATTGCCGCTAAAAATTAGTTTTTTACCTTTATATTGGTTTTACGTGAAGTGATTATTTTTATTAACCGTAGTCCTACGCTGAGAAAAACTTTTAAATTCCACGTTCAGGTGTGGATGAGGAATTGAAGTTTTTAAATATGTTAAAAAAATTTATAATTGAGATACTACAAGGAACATGATTTCAGTCTACACTTAGCATAAAATAAAAATCATGTAAGCTTGCTTTTATCCCAAAACAAAACGGTTTTGAAATATATAAAAATTAAAAAATAATGTAGTTTTCTACACCAACGTAGGACTACGGTTAAATTATAATATCTTAATTTGAAGAAATTTAATATTTCATACCGAATTCTCAGTGAGGAATTAATTAAAAATGTACTTCACGCAGAGAAAAGACATGGTTGAGACATTATTACTGGAATTATAATTTTTTTATTAAAATCATTGTACTATTTCTGCAAGCACAAATTTTTGCCTTAATAAAGTCATTATTTACTAATGGTGGTACCAAAAATACCAATAAAGTTGAAATCATAACATCATTGAAATCGTCAACATTCTATGATTGCCTCAACTATTAGTTGCAACAAAAATGTTGTAGTTCTGTGAATCATGATAAATTTGAATATTATTATAGAGAAAAACATATTAGAATTTTGAATGTTTATCTGAAATATTCTTTGATTGTTGGCAAACGAAGCAGAACATAACCAAAAATCGAAAGAATTTCTTTTGTCTGGAAGGAAAAACTTTCACTTCATTCAGACACAATAAGTTTTATCAATTCCTGGCTATGTGCCGTTTCGTTTGTCAACTGTTCAATTATTGTGTTTTGTTATAAATCGCCTTATCCTAAAAACAGCACGCAGAAAAGTGACATTTTCGACTTTAATTGTAGCAAACATATTTCTATTTATCGTAAACATATTTCGCAATTCTGACCATGTTTTGTTTATCACACATATTGCTATTTTTGTGACAATGCACTTAATGTACCATATTTATGAATGGCATTAGTCAGGCGAGCGGTAGTAGCGGCTGTGGCCTACTGGTAGTGTGCGTGGCTCGTAAGCGACAAAGCCGCGGGTCAAACCCCAGCTCACAATTTTATCAAAGAGATTTTTTAATGGAATTAATATTTCTGTTCAGCCCAGACAATGGCAAACTTCTGTATATATCTTAATTAATAGCTGTGGAAATTGGAGTGCATGAAAACAAAAAAGATAAAATTATTGTTTCAATAATATTCTGGATCCTAAAAATAAATTCATAATATAGTTGTTGCAATCATTCTATTTTCGACCCAATAAGAAATAATGATTGTTTCAATAATATTTTGGTTCCTGCAAAAAGTTACTTTTCTAGATATAATTGATATAATCATTTAATCATGATCAAAGAAAATATTATATGTTTAAGAACATGTTAGCAATAATCATAATTTGAATCATACTATGATCCTCTTAAAACATGGTTGTTGCAACTATGCTTTTTTTTTGCGTGTAGATAAAACGAAGTTAAGGGACTTTTTGTCAAAATTCGATTGGGATTTAACACAATTGTATCTCAGTTCAATATTTGAAGAAATTATTAAAAAATTTGTAGGCCACTTGCGGAAAAGGTGGCAAGAGAGCCACTATATTTTGCAAAAGTTTAAAACGAAAAATGAAAATTGGTTATAATGGTACATTTTAATTTTTCTATATACTATGTATAAAAATTAGTTTGTTTTCTGTTCGTGTGTCACCGGTGTTCTCGAAATAAAGTGCATCGTTTTTTATGAAACTTTGTGTGGTGTTCAGATATTATGTACAGATGTTTGTTTGTATTGTTTGTTATAAATTGTTATAAATAAGATGGCATTATTCTCATATTTAGAGAAACTTTTTTGTGCGTGTTTTTTGTTGATGCACTTATTTATGAAGGTATTTGTTATTATATTGATTAATTGTACGAATTAGTTAATGAAATATGTAATGTTAGTTGTGCTGTTATAGATTGTCCTTGTAATATCTTCGAGTAAATATTCATCCAAAAAATATTTTCTAAATAAAATTTTTTCAGGTACTTCACAGTTGAGTTATCTGAAAAAAGCGAAGTAGGAATTCTTTCAGAAGAAGCTTGAAATAAAGATTTTAAGAACTTTAGATTAAAATATTCTAGAAAATTCAATCGAATTGCAACGAACACGGATGTAATGCATCAATTATTGGTAACTTCAGATCCGTATATTACAGCACTGAGATTTAAAAAACAAAAAATGTCTTGAGTAAGATGACGAAGTAAAAGCTTTATTAATCGAATAAATAAAATGAACTTTCGAACTGTTTTCAAATTTATGTAATACTAAATCGATTTTACAATAAAACTTTATTTGTTAATTTTTTATTTTTGCTTCGTTTTTCACCACGCCTACGTTCTTAAAAGTGGGCGTAACTATAATGAGACCACGTCCATAATTCGTGAAGTTGCCACTAGTAATAATATTAACCAAATTAACAAATTTTAGTCCAATACGACTAAACTAACTTGTTTATAGCATTTTCATTGATTTGTGGGCGGTAAAAGGGGGTGTGCCAATTTTTTTTTTAATATTATCACAATTGTCATAGTAATATTAATCAAAAAACCGTTTAAGTCTACTTACTCTGAATCAAAAGTAATATAGTTTTTTCCAAAAACATTACATTTTTAGCTAGTTTGCGACGCACAGTCCCATTGACAAAACTCAAACTTTTTTATGACTAGACTCTTAACAATATCAATGGACAGGTAAACGCCTATTTTCTCTAATAACTACAACATAACATATGTGTGGTGCTCTGTAACATCACCACATAGAGTAAATCTCTACATCCTATTTTACCTTTAGTTACATTAATACTTACCTCTCCTGTAGTTGATTTTTATCTTTAACTTACATTTCACTTACCTTGATTTATCATTAATAACGTATTACATCATTTTAGCAATTATTGAAAATACTTACACTTGTCTATAAAACTCTTGTTATAAAAAAACATTTTGAAATGTATTCATTTATTATATTTTCAGAAATTTTCATTTTGTAAATTTCAGTTGTAAAAAAATATTTCATCTGAATTTTTGCTCAAGAAAAAGTTTTCTCCAAATAAATATTAAATAAAATTTGTATATAAAATAAAAAAAAAGCATTTCATTGCGCACACTCGCACCAAATATGTATCTACTATCATTAAAAAATGTTTAAAAAACCCTTATTATTTTCTAAATCACAACAACTTTATTTATACACTAACCTTATTTAATGTAAAAACTTTGGTTCTGCATCAATTTGGGAATATTTCAAGTACAAAAATTTCATATAACAAAAAATTTCTTAATCGTTAAATTTGCTAACTCCAAAAAGAGTTATATATTCATAAGATATGAATGAATTTTTATGTTTGTTATCTCGTTACATAGATTCTCGTTGAATAGATACTTTTTGAATAGATTACCTTTCTTATAATACCCATAGAGCTTAGTTTTGTTGGAAAATTGAAAATAAACAGCATGTTTTTTATGCCATTTTTCTAACTTTGAACCTCTATAACATCTAAACGATTAGAGAGTGGCCCCTAAATGTTTCACTATTATCTTCTTTAGCTCCAAGTACACATTTTTATAATTTAAAAAAGGCTACTTTAACTAACAGTATAATGTTTCAATGGACCTGTACTGTACACAATCTTTACCTCGGACATGCCCACAATTGACAATGTTACAACAGATACTTTTGTTACCATTGGTATTAATGAATGTTCCTACACCGCATCATCTTTCGTTTAGAATGAACTTGATGAACTTACTAATTGGCTTGAAAAGTAGAAAATTGTTGTCAATTCTGACAAATCAATGCATGCATGCACTCAAAAAAAAAACTGACAATTAAATTAAATGAAAATGCTATTGATTTTAAAACACTATTAAAAAGGAATAGGTTTTTGATATGAACGAAATGTTACAAATTCAAAAGAGTTTTGTTTTTGGTTTAAGGAAAAGCGCTCTTGAATCAAAAACAATATCAACGTTTTGTATTTCATTAGTGGTTTCAGACGAACGTACATGCACGCTGACTTAGACATGCTCGATGACATGTACGATCATTCAAAAGCAAATGAGACAGTCGGACCGACATGTCGGACAAAAATCAAAAATTTTTCATTTTTCTGCCAGTCGGATCGACATGTTGGACATGTGAACGCAAATTGGTTCGACTTTCGATGCATTTTTTCATATCATTAAAAGCGTCAGCGAGTGAAGAGCAGCGAAGCGGCAAAAGATTGGAGAAAAGAAATATGGAAAATATTTTAAACATTGAATTTTGGATATAATTAATAAAAATTTATAAAAGATTTTTTAAAATATGGAAAATTGCTGCTCAATTATAAGGTCATCTAAAAATTGTTCAGCCATTACACCGATGCGTCCTATTTGAGAGCCCGCAACAAAATGAAGTCGTCGTGCATATGCGATTGTTTGAAAGCTCAGCAAAATATTCCCGTTAGTTTGTTATCGTACATTTCAGCTGACATATACGTTGGCCTGAAACCCCCTGTTAAAAAGGGGGGTTTCAGACTATCTTACATGTAGGACGGATTTGACAGATCGGATGGACATGTAGGATGTGCAAAAGCAAATACTGCGGCCCGTCCTACATGTAGGATGGAAATCAAAAACTTTTAATTTTTTGTGCCGGTCTCTTCTACATATAGTATGTGCAAACGCAAGGTCATCCGATTCATACATTTTCTCATTAAAAAAAAAACGCCGTGGAGTGAACATATAAAGAAAAACGTAAGCAAAGTGCAAAGTTGAAAATATAAATATGGTAGGTGGTTTGCGTACTGTATTTTGGAAGGAGTTCATTAAACTTACATGTCCATCTTACATGTACGATAGTCCAAAAGCCCCTTATCTCATTATCATTTGCCGCATTCTAGCCGAAAAAGTGCTCAAGTAGCGAAGTAGCATAAAATATTTTCGCTATATAAATTGTGACATCTCAAGGAACATGTTCTGTGAGAGCATACCATTCAGCCCGAAAGTTGTGGAACAGTTCTTTCCGCTGAATACAGGCATTGTCAGTCAAAGTCATATTCAGTTCCTTCTTTGCAGGGTTCCCAACTTAGCAAAAAAGATAAATGAGACTCTTTTAGAAGTTTTATATTTTTGCGCATTGAATAATCCAATGTCTTACAAATTTATTTCAATTTTTTTTAATTTTTCTCCAGTTTTGTTTTGCATTTACTTAACTTAATTTAATAGCTTAAAATATTGCGGTAATGAGACTGTGGAGTGAAGTCAAGGAACTCAAAACTTTAGAGGAGGGAATCAATATTAACTTTAATTCGGAAGTTGTTAAAGTGCATTTAATTTTGGGATTGGTTCTTGGAGGCAATTAAGGTTGTAGTTCGATATAAGGGTTTGTTCAATCTTTAAAAGCATAATGGTTTTACCGCAGATGCAGGAGTGTTAAAGATGAAATGAAAGTTGACGGAATCGAGAATAAAAATTTACTAAGGGACAAAATTAATTATGAAAATGACCTGACCTCTTTTTAGATGATTTCCGTGAAACTGGAATTAAAACTCCTTGTATTTTTAACTCTTTAAACTGTTTTCACTTAACAAATAATTTCAGTTTTGACATAATGCACGACGTTTTGGAGGGTGTGTACATATACGATATATGTAATATTTTATTTATTTATTTATTTATTTATTGGCCAAGCAAGGCAATTTACTTATTCTAACAGGTTTGTTTATTTTTGTTTTCTTTTTTTTTTTCTTTCTCCTATTTCCTTGTTTTGGTGTTCGAAGATATGCAAATCAATGTGGGCGTAATCCACCCACCTGATCGACATGAATTCAATAACACGTCAAAAAGAAAAGGAGGGAAGAAAAGAAAAAGAAAAGGAACTTACATGCTAACATATTTTATACATAGTAATATAGCTAAGAATTTTATTTGATAAGATTAGGAGAGATCTGAGAAGGGAATAGAGAATTGGACTGGCTATTTATTATCTTAGCATTTAATTCTTAATGTCTAAAAGGACAATAAATGAAGAGTGCAGAATTATTGGGCTTTTAGTAGGGAAAAAAGATTTGGAGAGGGCATGCTTAATTATAGTTTAAGATTTCAAACCTAGTTGCTTGAAGGAAGGTATTATGACGGAAATAGGGACTTGGAAAGATTTTTCTTAAAAGTTAATTTAGACATAGGGGGTGAATAGTACTCGCTGATATTATTTAATTCTCTACAGCACCTATTTATCGGCTCATTTCTTGCGTAGACAGTGTGATGTTGATATTCATTTAATAGTCGTGTATGCCGTGTACGTCTGATCGGGTCATTAAATTGTATCTTGTTTATATATACTCGCTATCAACAACACCGTTAATGACATCAAAGGTAAAACATGAACTAAGTAAAGTCCTTCTTGTTGAAAGGGGCATTAAATTCAGAAGGCTAAGCCTAAAATCATAAGGTGGCAATATATTGTACTCACGGGGGTTATACGTGTCCCTAAGCGCAAAAAGCAGAAATTGCTTTTGAATAGATTCAAGTCTTTCACTGTGTGATTCGAAAGCAGGATTCCAAATAATGCATCCATATTCAAGAATAGGGCGCACTAACGCGCAGTATAAAGCATTCGTGACCCAAACATTTTTGAACTCTTTTGCACGCCGTTTTATAAAACCGAGTAGTTTGCTGGCCCTAGATACAATTTTATCATAATGTAAGTTGAAACGCAAATTGTTGTCCAAGTCTACACCAAGATCAACAATATGGTTGACTCTTTTAAGTTCAGTGCTATTGAGGAAGTAACTGTTATTTGTTACCAAATTTTTACGGGAGAAGGTTATTACGCAGCATTTCTTAACATTAAGATGAGGTTTATTTTGATTGCACCAGTGCTCAAGAGATGACAGTTTCGACTGTAAGTAAATTACATCTGTTTCCGATTTAATAACATGGTACATTTTTAGGTCGTCTGCATATATTAGATGTGGGATACCGCAAAGAATGTCAGATAGGTCTGAGATAAAAATATTAAAGAGAAGTGGACCAAGGTGACTACCTTGTGGTACGCCGGATGTAACTAAAATCTGTTTGGATAAGGTACCTTGAAATTTTACGAACTGAGACCTGTCGTTGAGATAGGACTTCAGCCAACTGAGCAAATATCCTGAGATACCAATCTTTTCCAATTTGGAAGCCAAGATATCATGATCGACTCGATCAAAAGCTTTGCTAAAGTCAGTGTATATTGCCTCCACTTGATGTCCTTTTTCCATTTTACTTAAAACATCAGAGATCATAGTAGAATTGTTGTGGTTGATCTACTTTTACGGAAACCATGTTGCTGTTCATTGATTAAAGGATTTATAATAGATGTTAGTTTTGGGCATATATGATGCTTCCAATATGATGGAAAAGATCCTTGGAGTAGAGATTTGTTAAATATTATATATAAAGGCATGATAAGTGTGTCTAAACATCGGACTAGTAAGTGCGGGGGTAACAAGTCTGGGCCGGGTCCTTTATTTGTATCAATTTCTTTAATCGCATTAGATATCTCATCACACGTTAGTTGGATATGAATAATTATAGGGTTAATTCCTGAAAAGGGAGGGGAACTATAAGTATTACTCGTGAAAACACAGAAAACTTCTTTAAAATAGTCTGCTATATAAGTTGCTGATTTCATGAGGGTTGGAGGAATTGACATCACCTTTAAACATAGAAGATGGATAGCCGCTAGATTTTCGCTTCATGTCAACGAAGTCAAAAAATTTTTGTGACTCTTGGACAATTTTCTCGCCGATAAGGTTAGTGTACAACTTATACGCTTCTTCTGACTTGATAGAGAACTCTTTAGATAGCTCGTCATATCTTAGCTTCAGTTCATCGCTTACATTTTCGATGGTTTTGAGAAGTTTGTAAATTTTGTTTCTTTGGTTTCTCAAAAATCTGAGATTTTTGTCTAGCCATGGCTCCGAAAGCTTATTCTTTTTCTTTATTTTTGGCACATAGTTTTCGATAGCAGTAAAAATGTGCTGATAAAATCTTGAGACAGCGCTGTCTAAATCTATGTTGGATAGAATATTATTCCAGTTTAGAGCATTTAGATAGCATTTAATACTTTCGTAATCGGCGTTGAGGTAATCGTATGCAATAGAGTTATTATAAGACTGGGTAAAAGTAATGTCGTTAGCAGAGAAAGCAACTGTTAAAGCTGTATGGTGAACAGTGTTAGTAAATAAATGTTCTGCTTCAGTGCATGGACTAACCTTCACTTCATCGTACGAGTTTGTAAAGATAAGGTCCAACCATCTGCCATTTGTATTTTGTTCAGAAGAAACTTGTTGCAGATCGTTGCCATAGAAGGTACTAAATAATGAGAAATCTATGGCATTAGAAAGGTTAACAGGAAGAAGATACTTGTCATTTTCATCAACAACGAAAGAGATATTTGGACGGTTGAAGTCACCAAGAATAACAACCTTATCTTCCTCTTTAAGAGTGAATGTAAAGGAGGACAGTGTTTCACATAGCTCATTGTATGTTGTTTTTATTAGCTCTTATTAAAGACAATAAGATTACTTTAGAGGTTTTGAACAGCAGAAAGCAGTTATTTCCCTTTGGACCAAATGACATAGGCAACGCATCTCAGCCTTTAAAATTTAATAAACTAAAATGCTGTAACTTAAAAATTACTGCATCAGAGGTTTTTTGCTTTTCAAATTTTTTGTTTTTAAAGATTGGCGATCTAATCGAAAATAAGCATTGGGAGCTATTATTATTACTTTTGCAAATAATTGGCTTACTTATAAGTGTTCATACTTACCAAACGACACACATAATCTTGAAAATAAAATTACTGAGCATCACAGACTCTTCATAGAGCTGTATGGCGATCTTAAACCGAAACACTATTTTCTTGTGCACTATCCTAGCGCCATTAGAGCGTGTGGACCACTAGTATTGATATGGTGTATGCGCTTTAACTCGTCAATTCCCAGTGTCACCTGTAGGTGACAGAGATTGAAGAATTTATTTATCCTATAAACCAAAAAAAATTTGAAAAGAATTTACTACTACTATAAAGTAAACACATGGTAGTATTTATATTTTTTTTTGGCAACCCTGATACATACATCATCTGTCAAATTATTCATTTGTCTCAAACAGTTTTGAAATTTTTGTGCGTCGAAGTGGTTTTGAAACTTTTTTTGTTATAAAAATGCCAAAAGGGTAAGTACTGTAATACTTGTTCTTGCAAATTGTTGTTATTGAATGCAACTTGTAATAGAAATGTACTTGCAATAGAAATATGTCGTATTCTTCTTATTACCATATTAAGTTATAAGTATAAATTACGCCCAGTGTCACCTGTAGGTGACACCCCCCTTACAAAAAAAATAAGAGATGCACATTTTTTTTTCTTATTTTTCATGTTTTAAATATCTAAACACATCAATTAACACCAAAAAATATTCTGCCATCAGACAGAAGAATGGGAATTGACGGGTTAAAGCAAAGCACAAAGAATTAAAAATGCACTTTAACAGCATAACCTCTCGTCGGAATCCATCAAAATCAGCTGGTGTAAAAAACGGCTTTCAATTTGCCCATTTTTTATTGAAAACTCAAAATGGCTTCCCACCTATTTTCAGAAAAAATTATTTCATTTCAATAAACCTAAGTGAACAAGATTATTATAATTTAATCGAAAAGAGAATCGTGTTGGATTATTCTTCAATTAAAGCTTCCTTGTCCTTGGAAGCTTTATTTTTTTTTTAAATAAATTGTTAAAATGAATTGTTTTTAATTGAAAAAAACAGTTTTTTTTTTATATAATGACTTTTATTTTAAAACATTTACTTTTAATCTAAAGGCGTTTTCTTTTGATTTAAGAGTACTTGTTTTTGACGCCGTTTTATGTACGAAAATTTTTTGATTTGAATGCGTTTTCATTTGATTTCATAGTATTTTTTTTTCAGTGTGTAACTTTTGCATTAAAAAGAAGTGACTGCCCACCTGTTAGCATCAGCTGTGAAAGTATTCCAAAAAGTGACTCAGTAAAGTATCTTCGGCTCTCTTTAGATAGACGAATGACTTGAAAACCACACATCAAGGTTAAACGCACGCAGCTGAATATGAAAAATCGAAAACTCAATTGGCTTTTAAGTCAACAGATGCAGCTAACTCTCAATAACAATGTGCGAATTTATAATGATATTTTAAAGCCGGTTTGGACATACAGAATACAATTATGGGGAACTCAAGCAGGCTTATGATAACAAACGCAGCATGGTTCATATTCAACAAAGTTATCAAAAAAGATCTTAACATTGCACCTATAAGAGGCAAAATCAGCAGATTCAGCACAAATCATTTGCAAAGGCTCAGGGATCATCCAAATGTTCTGGCGATATCTTTATTGAATGTCAGCGAAGAGACGAGAAGAATGAAGCGCAAGCATGTTTTAGATTTACCTTTTTTAAACTAAGCCCTCTATCCTTCTATAGCACTTTTGTTATAATACCTGGTCATGTATTTCAATGGAAATGCACGACTTTATGTCAATTTAGTATAATCATCTAGTTTACTTTTTGTCTGTTATAAAAGACAGATTGCAGTTAAAAATAAAAGTTTAAAAAAATATAGACGGTTTTGTGATTGCTTGACTCAGTTTTGTTTGAGCGCACGTAAAAATGGATACCAGAAAAGAGAAAATACACCATATTTTATAGTTTTTCTTCGATAAAGGTGAAAATGCAAGCTAGGCATCTGTAAATGTGAATAGTATTTATAAATATGATACTGTTACTACCAATTACCCGGAACTATGTTTTCGTCGCATCCGTTCAGGTATTTTTGATGTCAAAGCTGTACCACGTACTGGAAGTCCATTCGGAGAAAATGCCGATAAAATCATGGCAATTGTAGAGTCTGACCATCATGTAAGCACTGTTTTAATTGACCGGAAGCTGAATATTGTACAAAAACTGTTTGCAATCTCTTGAATAAGGCTGGATACAAAAAGAAGCTCGATGAATGGTAGTAAAGGCAAACAAAACCTGATGGACCAAATTTCCATCTCCGAATTGCTGCCAAATAGCAACAAAATCGGCCCATTTCTAAAGCGGATGGTGACTGGTTATAAATAATGGTTTACTTTCGACAACGTCAAGAAACAACGGTCGTGTTTAAATCGCGATTAGCCGGTGCAAACGGTGGCCAAGCCAGGATTTACGGTCAGAAAAGTTTTGCTATATGTTTGATAGGATTGCCAAGGAATCATCTACTATGAGAGGCTCCTCTACTGCCAAAATCCTAATTCTGACCTGAACTGTCAACAATTGCACCGTCTGAAGTGAAACATTGCTCAGAAACGGCCAGCTTTGGCCAACAGGAGAGAAATTTTGTTGCATCAGGAAAACGCAGAACCTCCAGAAGCTTGATTGGGAGGTTTTTATGCATCTACCTGTTCATATGGCAAATGTTTTTGTTGGTGAAGCATTCGCCTTAGAAGAATATTGTGAAAATCGACTGTCCCAGATTTTCGCCAATAGGAACGAGATTTCCTACACTCAACGAAAAATCGCAACATAAAATTTAATAATATCATGTTAATTCTACGTTGCTCCATTTTTAAGAAATCATCTTTAAATTCACATTGAAATCCTTTAAATCAAATACGATAACATTTTATATCCAATAAGAAGTGGAAAAACTTCAAAATAATGGTGATCCACTATAGTTAATGTATTCTTTAAAGTGCATCCACTTCGAAATGAAAACGAAGTAGAAAATATATATATTAAAGTGAAAGACACTTGAATTTGAAGTTGGATGCATATTTTTGTGTGTGCAAATAGTAATAGCAAGTGAAAATAAGTGAAGATTAATAGAATTGGAAAATATTCAATATATTAATGAATTTGGCCAAGTTCTTAACTTGGACACAATACTTGTCAACAGTGTGGATGTAGTTACAAATTTGGAAGAAGACGATGTTAAATTCGCTAGTCTGCTTAAAGATTTTGAGTTGGAAAGGTGAAAACCAAATGAATAATATAGTAAAACGTATGTGAGAAATAAATTTTAATAACTACATTTTTAAAATCATAATTCTCTTATATAAATGTAATACAATATATTGAATTATCATATAATTTTTAAAAAATGTATCACATTTATTCCAATATTTTAATAAAATAATATTTCCATAAACACTAATTTTGTTTTATTTATTTGATTTTGTTTCACGGAACGTGTAACCATTCAATATCAAAAATGTTAAGTATTTCATTTAAGGTGAAAATCACTTTGATTCATTAATGCAAGGACGTGCAATCAAAGTAGAAAATACCTTACTTCAAAGTTATAACGCATTTAAAATAAATACGTTAGTATTCCAATTGAATATGCTTTCCCTTTGAATTAAATCTAAATCTACGTTAAGTTATAGTCAAATACTTATCATTTTAAGGTGTATAACACTTTAGTTTCAAGTGGAAACAACATAAAACTGCATATATGTGTTTCCACTTTGAATTGAATCTTTTCGTGTTTGGTGCCAAATCATTCCGAAAATATTTGAATTGAATTGGTTACCTTTGATTTTACGTTGTTTTTTAGCTCAGTGTATAACAGAGACATAATGAAATTACCTCAAAAACGATATCAAGTTATTAAATAAAACGGTGCATATTTGAGTGCATCGAATTATTTTATGCTAAATAAAGCCTTCAATTTCATACAAAAAAAATGCATTTATTTTTACCACACCTGATATTAACTCTATTTCTATGGCCGTTTTGAGTGAAACGAAAAAATAAACATTAAGTTACTTCGATTTTAGTGTCCCATTGCGGCAGTTTTAAAGATTTTAATTAGTAAAACAAACCAATCGATACGATTTTTTATAACATGTTAAATAAATGTTGTTCATCATGGCGTATGAGTTGCATTTAACTGGAGATTGTTATATTTACATACTGAAATCGGGAAAACATCATAGTTTCATTGACAAACAATTTATAGACCAATTTATTGTAAAATTTTAAGTACCTTAACGAACACCACTTTAAGATATAGAAAACAAATTATAAAAAAATTTACACTCTGCAACACAAAAACACTTCAAAATATATGAAACAACATTAAGAACAATTTATGTGACTTTTTTTATAGAAATGCCGTATTTTAGATCGCTGCATTGAATAAAGTACAGTTTGCTGAAAACATCGCGTGTCTAAAACCTTGCATCTGGTAACCGTACCTTACGTAGGTGCCAACTATTTAAAATTTAGCCTCGCTTAATATTGTATACAATTATAAATTTTTGATTAAAAACAAAACTCCACGATGCACTATCAAGAATATTTCGCCAGTTTAATAGACTCAGTTTGTTTCTAACGCTGCAACATGATGATTTGGTGGTATTTCTTTCGTGTCTATCTGATTCTTTTGCGTAGTATTGGTCTGTTAAGCGTGGGCTTTGACTCCAAGAGATGTGTCTTTCAACTGAAAAGCAAACTAGCAATTTTCTACTGCATTCTAGTGAATGTGCTTTATATTTTTTTAATGCCAAGCGCTGTCAAAATGAAAATCGATGATTTGCAAAATAGCAAACAAGGATTTCTGATGATCGCCATTAATAACTTCATAGCATTTTACAACATTTTTGGCTTTTTAGTAACGCTCAGCAATGGTTGGATGCAGCGGTCGCTGCTTTGTAGCTTGCTAAATAAATATGCACGCGTGTTGCGTAAATATCGAGCACAGCTTTTAAGCTACGAAACACGTGTCTTTCGTGCTGAAACTTTACGCTTGTTTGTGGCCAAAAGCGTTACTTCGTTGAGTCGCCTCGTTATTCTCATCGTTTTCCTTTACAAACAATTTGGGAATCATAAATCAATGAATTTCCATTTAAGCTGCCTGCTGATCGTTACTTCGGAGACTCTGATGATTTGCGCTGATATCAATATTTCTTCATTTCTGCTCCTGACTAACATGATGTTTGGTATATTGGTGCAGCAGCTGCGCAACATACGACGAGATGTGAATCTGATGTATTTGCTGGAGTCGAGGCCAAGTGCTGCTCAACCGGGCTGTAAGGAGCGCCATGCCATTTGGCGCCTCCAACTGTGTGCTGAGTTGCGCAAGTGGATTAAGTATCAGCGTCGCCTGAAGCATTTTCTCCTGAATATAGTGTGTATTTATCAGTGGCAGATACTCGTTACGCTTTTCTGCTCATTCATGAATCATATCGCGACACTTTTTAATATGTTAGTCTACATTGCCAATGCTCCACATTTTCACCTAAGTTTTTTTCTTTTTGTTGTGTTGGTTTTTGTTGCAAATGCCTGGAACCTGGACCTGCTGTTTGACACATGCGAGCGTTTAACGCAGCGAAATCGAGAAATGCGTAAACAGCTGGAATGCATGTTAATGCAATTCGTACAAATGAATGGAGGCTGTCGTCCTAAAGGTGCTGAACTGAAACTACAGCGTAGCGTTAGTAGCTTTTTTTAGTAGTTTTTGTTACTTTTAATGAGTGTTTAATATTGGTTGATATTTTTATAGGTTGAGCTGTTTCTGCTGGAGCTTCTACAGCATGGTATACGCTTCAGAATATGCGGCTTATTTGATCTCAGTCGAAGGTCTTGTCATCAGATGCATCAAGGTCTTGTTAATTATTTAATTGTTCTGCTGCAAATTGCCATTACGCAGTATTAGAATAAGTTAATAAAACATACGATTAAGCATATTTTAAAGAATGAAATTTGTAACATTGCAGCACTCACGAGATATATAGAATATGGATTTTTCTGATTAAATTAATTCTAAATTTGCAAATAAATTTAACCTCGCACAGCGCACAGTGTTTCGTTTGATCAATTTAGACGGAGAAAATTAAGAAACGCTTCTGATTGAAATTCATTTCACTTAAACTATGATTAGTTTGTATTAACAGATGTCTAATGGTCTCAAAATATAAAGTGTGTTATTACCTACCCTTTGTCTTATAAATTTAATTATAAATCAAAGTCGCGACTTGGAACTTTTCAATTTGAACCAAAATCGATTTCTCGTAAATGTAATATAAAAAATATATGGGTAGAGTTCCATGCCAGATCGGCCTCGACTGGGGGGACATGCCTTCGATTTGGTTCAAACTTTGAGGGACGATAAACTAACATGAGAAATGAACGAACGCGAAATTTGAATTTTTTTGAGCCACAGCTTTAGATTTTACAGTACGTCAAAGAATTTTGTAACACTTTTTATGTTTGAAAATTACACGAAACTGGTTGGACTTAAAAATTTAAGAAAAACATGTATGTATTGCAAATTTTATAAAGTTTTCCAATATTAAAAAATAAATTTTATATATTTAATTTTTACACTGAAAAAAAATTTTTTTTTATAAAAGTTTAATTTCTGAAAAAGGCCCATCTTTCAAAAAATTTGAAAAAATTATATGTTAAGGCTGAATGTCTTACGCAAATTTTAAGCTATCATTTTGGAAAATACCATTGCTTATTTAGGAGATATGTACGATTTATTAGTGCATGTCGTAAATTTGAACATATTAAATAAAATTAATTGGAGCTTTCAACCACATTGAAGTGCCGTCCGACCGAAAGAAAGAATAAAAATTTATATTTTCGGTGTTACGGGAGCAGAGAACGTCATCGCATTACTTTTATTTACTTAAAAAATAAGTTTTGTTGTATAATGTCGTGTTTTATTATTTCAGAACTTAGATATCTTAGAAAATGAAATCAAAAGTGAATACAAGTAATGTTAATTTGAATTTAAAAATAAAAAGTACTAATAATAATATCTCTTAAAAATTGATATGGCTACACCACCGAAAAAACGTTGCTTTAATCCATTTAGTACATGCTCTTACAGTGAGTTATTTTTAATTTATATTTAATTTGAATTTATTAAATTAGTTACAGCTATTAAGATGGTAATGCAAAAAATTTACGCGAGCTATCATGGGTGTAAAAAAGGAAACTGCCGTCAGCTCCTAAAGGTGCACTAGTTTGCACGAAGTGTAGAATAATGCTTACAAATTGTGCTTCTGATTCAAATAGTTCATGAGATGAAGGCGAAAGTGATACAAACTACAAAGTGAAAAGTGAAACAATTAAAAATTTAAATATTATCCTCAGTATTTTAGGAGATAAACCAATTAATTTAAAAAAGTAATAAAAACAATTATTTATTAATAATAATAAACTACACTCATCAACTTCATAAAAATTACAGACTCAAATTTAAAGGTTATGTGACCACAAAATTGCAAATCACAGTTCAAAATATCAAAAACATGTTTGAAGACATCGCTGGAACTAAAATTATAACGGATGATATACAAAAAGTAGAAGCTTACAATGAACTTATGTTCACATATGTGAATAAGTTTAAAGCGGAATATACTTTTCGGTAGTTGTCTTTTGTTTTTTTGCTTAATTTTAAATTTGCTTATAGATTTGTTGTATAATTATAACAATATAGGGACGATAAGTTTAGAATCCTTACAAGTTTACCAACTTGTATGAGAGCCTTTGAAGTTGTTAGCAATTTTGATTGTTCCAAACACATGGGAACACATGCAATTAAACTCAGAACTGAGAAAGGAATTTTTTCAATTCAAAATAAAGAAGTTGGACGGCAGCTCGCTCCCGAAATTGTTAACTTATTAAGGGAATTTTATTTGGATGAAAGAAACTCCAGGCAACTACCGGGAATGAAGGATTTTGTCATAGTCAAGAGTAACAACTCTAAAGAAAAAATTCAGAAAAGGCTTCTCTATTGTAATTTAAATGAACTGCATTAGTTACATAAAGAAGATCATCCTGACTTTCCAATTGGATTTTCAAAATTTGCTGAACTTCGTCGAAAAAAGTACATTTTAGCAGAATCTAGCAGCACTCATACTGTTTGCGATTGCATTTTCCATCAAAATTTAAAACTTATTGCTGAGGGTTCGTTATTCCTTTTCATTTTATAAAGGTTATGATAACGTATTTTGTACACAGGTTCAAACTTGAAAGAAATAAGTAGGTCTTGGGAAATGCCGATCAATAGAAAAAGTGCATTCAAGATATTATTACAACATCTTCTTTGTAAAACTCCAACTAATACTTGTTACGAAGGTCGCTGGAACTCATGTCCACGTACAACGCATTTTGAAAACCATCTATATGATACCTTTGACAAAGAGTCTGTAGAATCCATCACTTACAAGCAATGGATAGCGACAGACAGGTATTTTTTAAAATGTGTTTGTCATTTTTAACCTTTTTTTTAAAAAAAACATACGTTCGTTAAAAACTATAACTGAAAGCAGAGATGAATTTATTTTAAAACATGATTTTATTGCTACACAACAAGCAAACTATTTCAAAAGTGTGAAGGATAACATAAAAGAAGGTGAATTTGTTGTAGTACTTGATTTTGCGAAAAACTATGCTTTCGTTGTACAGGAAGCTGTGCAAGGCTTTCATTGGAATAATAACCAAGCAACTTAAACAAAGAACCAAAAAAAAAATTGACCACACGTCCTTCGTCGGAATATCAAGCTGTCTCGAACATGACACGATTGCCGTTTTCATGTTTCAAAAAAACTTTTAAAATTTCTACAAAAAAATGTCACTGTGTGAACAGAATAAAATATTTATCCGATGGTGCACCACAACAATATAAAAAATAGAAAAAATTGTATAAACTTGACTCATCACTGTCAGGACTTTGAGGTAAAAGCTTAGTGGAGCGCTTTCGGTACTGCTCATGGAAAAGGAGCCTGTGGCGGTGTTGGCGGTACATTAAAACGATTGTCAAGGCGGTATTGTCTGCAGAAAGGCACACGCAAAGAAATTTTGTCAGCTGAACAACTTTACTTTCTTGGCTCAAAGAAATTTAATTAATTATAATCTGAGTTTTGGTTCTAAGGAAGATTATATTGGAGCAGAATACCTAAAGGCAAGACATGAAAGCCGCAAAACTGTAAAAGGCACGTTAAAAATTCACCATGTTGTCCCACTAAATGAAAGCAGCATCCAATTAAAAACTACATCGAATAGCTTGCTAAAAAAATTTTTAAATTTCAAAATTAGTAAAACGTCCATAACTCCTACATAAGTAATGGTATTTTCCAAAATGATAGCTTAAAATTTGCGTAAGACACACAGCTTTAATATATATTTTTTGAAAGATTAGCCTTTTTCAGAAATTAACCTTTTATAAAAAAACTTTTTTTTCAGTGTAAAAATCAAATATATAAAATTTATTTCTTAACATTTGAAAACTATATAATTTGCAATACATACATATTTTTCTTAAATTTTTAAGTCCAACCAGTTTCGTGTAATTTTCAAACATAAAAAGTGCTAAAAAATTCTTGGACGTACTGTAAAATCTAAAGCTGTGGCTCAAAAAAATTCAAATTCCGCGTTCGTTCATTTCTTATGTTAGTCTATCATCCCTCAAAGTTTGAACCAAATCGAAGACATGTCCCGCCAGTCGAGGCCGATCTGGCATGGAACTCCCCATATATATTAAATAGTTTAAGGAGACATAGACCTCCTCTGGGAAGAAATACAAAATTAAATTAGGGTACATTCTTGATATGCAAAAAATTTTGGATATACATATATTTTTAATATTGCTACAGTAATTTATTGAAAAATAGAAGAGTTTTTATGGCAAAATTTTTTAAATATTTTGGAAAACCTATTTGTGAAACATAACCACCTCTTATGTTATTATTTTTATACATTCTGTATATTTATCATTTTAATATTTATACTGTATTTAAATTAACTCTACTTGTAGTTTTGTTCTATATTCACATTAAATTTTTTTGTAGTTTTTTATATTTGATTTTCTTAAAAAAACTAATTTTTGACTTCGTATTTAATTCTCCAAGCTAACAAGTTAATATAGTAAATTAATACATTTTAAAAGAAGTTCCACGCGGTGTATTTTTTATTATAAAAGGTTATGGGCGACATCAAAAAAGATTCATTACAAGGGATTGTTCAATTCTGCGGCATCAATTTCGATTCCTGGAGTTAACGGGTTAAAATGTATCTGAACGCATTAGACCTTCTGGTAGTCATTAAAGATCTCATTAAAGAACCAGGCTTAGCAGCTCAGTTCAACAAGAAGGCCAAATTAGTATTGACATTGGCGTCGGAAGCGGGGGGAAAGGGGGGCAGTTGACCCCCCACTTTTTTGGCTAGATAAACAATTTGAAAGAAAAAGTTATTGAAAATATCAGTTTTTTTACAACGATAATATTTTTGTAGTATATATTTTCCTCTTCTTTCTCTCTTCTTCATGTTTCATGTGAAGAAATTTTGGTGAACTTTTTTTGCACCACCATTTGTACTGTCCCCCCAGATGAAATTCGCTTCCGACGCGCTTGAGTATTGATCAGCCTAATAGCTGATGATTACTTGGAATGCGTTCGAGATAAGGAAACAGCAAAGGAGATGTGGTCAGCGTTGGAGAACACTTCTGCTTAAAAGTCTGTGACAAATCAGACTTTGGTGAGGAAGCAACTAGTAAATCTACCGATGAAGCATGACGTAAACCATTTCATTTACAATGCTAAAATTTATTAAAAATCTAAATCTGGAGAGTTAATCAAGGGCATACACAATAGGCGCTATAGGTCGCAATGCACATGGTCCCACTACAAACTAATGGCGTTTTCGTTTCTCAAAAAAATGTTGCATTTTTCTGCCATCTTTGAGAAATCTGAATTTTTTTCTTCTTCTGAGGTCAACATTTTCTCGACAAGAACACTATTCAATTGTAGTTTATAGTCTATTTTCAATTTTAATTGGGGAGAATTGGGAAATTGGGCAGAATTTCCAAAAAGGGCAGAAAAAATTTTGCCTTTTTTCGAGAAACGAAAACGCAATTACTAAGTTGCCGAGGGCTTCTAATTTTTAAAATTCATAAGGCTATGATGTTTTTTTTTATAATCAAGACAGAAAAGACTTCTCATGGCTTTTCATCGTATTTATTTATTTTTTCATGCAGTTTGTTCTGCATGACAAGCAGCCATAATGCAATGGTTTAAACTATGAAGTTTACTAATGAAGATACTTACTTAAGTACTTAGTAGGCGGTACAACCGCACGGTTAGACATCTTGGAATAAATTTTAATATATTTGGGCTTACATATTAAAAGTATTGAATTATAAATATAAAATACAGGCCAAATACCCAAATTAATTTGTATTTAAAGTTAAGGCTCAGTTCGTATTAATTTTTAATACTGTGTATTTATAAATACTGTGTTTTTTAACCGTACGTATGTCTATCTTGGTCTCATGTAAAAAGGTTCACCAGCCATTTCTGTTCCTACCTTGCTTTCGCCAATTGGATATTCCAAGTTTCTTTATGTTGTGCTTTACTTGGGCTTTCCAACAGAGATACGGTCATACCTTTTCATTTTGTCTCATCTGCATTCACTGTAAGACCCCTTCGCACTGACTTTGCGCATATTATGGCCAATGATATTGATGTCAACTCCATACGCAAGCAGCATAACACTCTTGCAGAATATTGTGCGACTCGTCTAAGATCAGCTACTTGGATGATCAACTCCATCATTAGGTTAAAAAAGACTCACGTTAAGGAATCACGTTGTCTGAAACCTCGCTTAGTAACAAATGCTGGGAGAGGTCCTTCCCATTTTTAACTGCACTGCTGGTGTCGGTCAGTGTCATTCTGCAAATTCGGATTAGATTTGCAGGAATACCAAATTTAGACATGGTGTAGTAGAGACGATTCCTTATTGGGCTGCCGAAGGCGGCCTTGTAGTCGATAAAAAGATGGTGGCTGTCTATTGGTTTTTCTTGGACCTTCTCAATGGTAGACTTTTTATGTCTGAAGCAACACAGATAAGGTTCAATCAGTTGATTTTCGATTTCTTCAATTTTTTAAAGATACATATACCCGTGCTATAAGTTTGTACGATTTACATTCTAAATCCTGCCCGGATCAGCCGGGACAGACAGAATGCACCTACGTACTAAAACATACCCCCTATGTTTTTCCATTAAGCACATTAATTAGCTCTTCAGCGGAATTAAAAAATTGAATATATATAAAACGCGTATTTAAGTATATTTGATTCTATATATCCGTCAAATCAAAATCCCAATTAGTTGGATATTCATTTGAGCCAACGCAGGCATAAACTTGTGTGGAAAAGAGATATAGTCTGGCATACCAATCCAGGTGATAGTGTGACTTCAGTCTAATTTCAAATCAGGAAGCCACGTGAGCACGTAAATCACGATTGGATTTAAAATTAAAATATTGAATAATTAAAAGGCAAGTTTTGAAAAAAGATTCATAATGATGGTGCTTACTTTATAAAACATAATATTGAGACAAAAAGAAGAAACAGAACAATCTCAATTACCGATATTACATTGTTATAAAACTGCGTTAGGTGTAATAGGATGAAGTTAAATTGATTAATTTATTTAAATGTTATATAATTTTCCGTTTTAAGACGTCTACCAAATCAGAAAAATTAATCATGTTGAAGTTATTATTGAAATCACTGCACATACATCGTAAAGGTACATGAAGAGCGTGATTAGAATTGCACTGACTCAACTTGAAAAACAGAAAATGTCTAGTTCCTCTCCTTGGGATGTTAAAATTTAGAGCTGATCTCAGATATTCCGAATTAATCCCGCCACGAAGTAATTTATACAGAAACATGACATTAAGCATCATTCTTCTGCTTCTTAGGGAAGGTAGTAAAATAATTTTAAAGCGTATTTCATACGATGGAAGCATAATATTGGGGTTCCAACGACTATGACGTAAAGCAAAAAGTAAAAACTGTTTTTGAATGGATTCTATGGCGTCAATGTAGACATTATATTGTGGGTTCCATATAACTGATGCATATTCAAGAATTAGCCTTACAAGAGAGGTATATAATAATTTAGTAGTAAAGGGATCACTGAACTCTTTAGCCCATCTTTTAATGAAACCAAGGACTCCTCTTGCCTTATTTATCACCATATTAACGTGAAGATTGAAGCGAAGTTTTGAATCCATAATATCACCAAGATCGAGAAAACTGTAAACTATTTCTAAGTTAGTGTTATTTATAGTGTAATTTATGTTATTAGCAGATCTACGCGAGAATGTCATTTACTTACATTTTTTTAAGCTACGATTTAATATATTTAAGCTACACTAGTCCATAAGTCTATTTAGATCAGATTGTAAAAGATGTCGTTCTTCGGGTGATTTAAACAAAGAAAAATTTACACGTTGTCAACGTACATTAAGACGTACGTAATGAATAGTAAAAACAAAACCGGTCCAATATTATTGCCCTGAGGAACGCCAGAAGTGACGGAAATACTTTTTGAAAGAAAATTCTTATATAAAACCTTTTGAGTACGTTTAGCTCAGTGTCGGGCAGCTTTGCAAACCTATACTTTCTCATCTTGAGTATGTAAATTAACTTATTTTACATTAAAGTTTAATAAAAAAAATATTTTTTATTATTGGTTGGGGAGCAACCCACAACCGTCTTTATTGATTGGTAAAAACAGAGTGTTCTCTTAAAACAAAACTAAACTTAAAGTAACGTAAAAATACCTTAGCTAAGCTATTATCAACACGCGCCGACGTCGCTGCTGTTGTTGCCGAAATTTAGTTCACAGAGGAAGTGCAATAGACTCTGTGTCAGCGCTTTTATTATTTAAAGAATTAATTTATTTCGCAACATTAATGTTGCTGGTGTTAACTTGTATTAATGAGCGCTTTAAAGCTCACACTGAAAACAAAGATGTGCTAAAGCGTTTTTTACAGAAATCTTATTAGGCATTATGTGATTTTTTTTGCTTGGAGTTAGGAAAAGGAAACAGACCGACAGACGGATAAGAAGACGGAAATGTAAAATGGCAGGCTAATAGTAAAAAAACAAATATGTTTTATATAAGTTCATGTCGCTTATTGTGTTTCGCCAAGGCCAAACTGACAACGAAAGATGCTTTCATTTAACTCCTTGTAATGCATATCTTTTTAAATTTTACCTCTTTATGACACATAAATTCAATGAGCCATTATTTGAGCCATTATTTTCTAAAATTAAAAAATTTGAGCCGTTATTTTCTAAAAATAAAAAATTTGTCCCGTACATCAAACAATTGTACATACATAAAATTTTATACAGTGTAATCTTCGATAAGCAATGACAGCTTTAGTCTTATTTCAAAGTTTCGAGAAATCTTGCTTCAAAGACCCCTTTTATATTGGTCAAGACTTGAAGTCAAGTTTCAGAGTTCGTAGGCAATTCGCCGCACATCGGAAGCGACGGAAGGGAAAAAGAAACTTGAAGCTGTACCGGCAATTTTTCGTGTTTTTTCGTGTTCCTTTTGCTATTTTCGCGTTGTTGACAGTGCTTTTTATTTTATTTTTCGCATATCAATGTGAGTTTGCTAGACTTCGGTTGCATTAAAATTTTTTTGCATTTAATATAATTTAATTTTGCATTAAATTTTTAAGCAAAAACGTTTTTTTAACTTCCATCGTGGTAAAAAAATAAAATTCAGTTTGCAAATTTATATAAACTATAATTCATTTGCTTGCTACCTATCTCGTTTTATTTTTAGAAAACAAGGAAAGAAGACAAGAACTTGAATTCAAGTCTTGACCAATGTGAAAGCTTTCGTCAAGTTCAAAAGAGAACGTCAAAAAAACTTGACTTCAAGTCTTGATCAATGTAAAAGGGGTCAAAGTTTTCAATCGCCATATAAGTTATATGAGAGGATATTTTGTTGTTGCGTCATATCTTTGGCTAATTCATGCAATTCATATCATGCAAGAATTTTTAGATTTTGTGTGTTTATAATAGGTCTGTTTCCGTACTCACACTAGGTGTGTTTCCGTACTCTACACTGTGTAAGATTTGTGTAACTTCTGGTAAGCTCGAACTGAGAGAGTAAAAATTAAATTTGAGAAAATTAGCAAAAGTACGGAAACAGCTTCTTGCAAGTTTCGAGCACAAAACAGCTGATTCTGACAGCAGACGAGTCAAACGTAAATGGCGCCAATTGAAATTGTTTGTGAAGTAAATTTTTTTAAGCTATAAAATCTTTTAAGCTATGTTTTAAGTTATAATAGTTCTTCTTGATGCTTCTTCTTATTGATGCTTGTTCTTAATTTGCTCGAAGTCTTGAGTTCTAGCACTCTCTGTACACAAAAAGTACGGAAACAGAAAATAGCGACTCACAAGTCACACAGTGTGAGTACGGAAACAGACCTAATGTGTGACTTGTGAGTCGCTATTTTCTGTTTCCGTACTTTTTGTGTAAGAAATGAGAGAAGAAGAACAAGCATAAAATGGCTCTCTCGAGCACAGAATGTGCACAGAGAGTGCTAGAACTCAAGACTTCGAGTAAATTAAGAACAAGCATCAATAAGAAGAAGCATCAAGAAGAACAAGCAAATTTCAAATGTTTGTTTATGTTTTTCACAAATATTCACAAATTGTGCTGCTGAAAATAAATTTACAAATTGCAGTTTCTTTTGATCTTCCATTTTTAACTATAAATAAATTATTTTAAGTAATTTTATAACTTAAAACATAGTTTAAAAGATTTTATAGCTTAAAAAAATTTACTTCACAAACAAAATTACGACAATTTCAATTGGCGCTATTTATGTCTGACTCGTCTGCTGTCAGAATCAGCTGTTTTGTGCTCAAAACTTGCTAGAAGCTGTTTCCGTACTTTTGATAATTTTCTCAAATTTCATTTTTATTCTCTCAGTTCGAGCTTACCAGAAGTTACACAAATCTTACACAGTGTAGAGTACGGAAACACACCTAATAGGTCTGTTTCCGTACTCACACTGTGTGACTTGTGAGTCGCTATTTTCTGTTTCCGTACTTTTTGTGTAAGAAATGGGAGAAGAAGAACAAGCACAAAATCGCTCTCTCGAGCACAGAATGTGCACAGAGCGTGCTAGAACTCAAGACTTCGAGTAAATTAAGAACAAGCATCAATAAGAAGAAGCATCAAGAAGAACAAGCAAATGTCAAATGTTTGTTTATGTTTTTCACAAATATTCACAAACTGTGCTGCTAAAAATAAATTTACAAATTGTAGTTTCTTTTGACCTTCCATTTTTAACTATAAATAAATTATTTAAAGGAATTTTATAACTTAAAACGTAGCTTAAGGGCCGTTTTCTCAATGTTCGGTTAGTCAAGCTCTTAACCGGGAGTTAGCTAACCGTACGATAACTAAAAAAACAGTTTCGTTTTCACCAAGTGTCGGTTAAGCAACTGTCGGTTAAGTCATTAATTGTGAATTTTTTTCAATTGTGAATACGCTCAACTGCATATTAGCTGCATATTAGCCTGTTTGTTAATTTTTTTATGTGAATATCTAACAAGTATTAATTAATAAATAATTAAAAAACGCAACAGAGTGCTGAACTTCAGTGCATATGAAGAAAGTGCAGTACTCTTCTACGTAATCACGCCTATGCGTATTGTCTTTTTTCTATTTTGGTTCGAATTTAAGTTGGAAAATAAACGAAATGTTCGAAATTCTATCCATTTTTAAACTATAAAATACTAGCTGAAACCCGGCGCGTTGCTGCCACTCTCCCTATTCAAACGCCCATAAAATGTTATCAGTTAAACAGCATGTCTAAATTGAGGTCAAATACTGAATTCTGAGACTGTGCGACCTATATCCACAAAGCTATTCGATATAACAAATTTGGGTTGTATAGGAAGTGCCACTCTCTCTTCATCACCGCTAATAGAATGTAATCAATTAAACTGGATGTCTACATGGAGGTCGAATACCGAATTCCAAAACTGTGCGACATATAACTCCAAAACTATTCGATAGCACAAATTTTGATTGTATGGGAGGTGCCACTCTCCTTTTCCCTACGCCCATAAAATTTTAGCAATGAAACTGCATGAGTACATTGAGGTCGAATATTGAATTTTGAGGCTGAGTTACCTATAACTCCAAATCTATTCGATATCGCAAATTTGGGTTAAATTGGAGGTGTCACGCCCCCCCGACAAACTCTAAAAAATTTTATCAGTAAATCTGCAAGCGTAAATTTTGGTCGAATACTGAGTTCCGACGCTGTGCGACCTTGAACTACAAAGCTATTCGATATCACAAATTTTCGTTGTATGGGAGGTGCCACTCCCCCTTGATCAACGCTCATAAAATGTAATCAATGAAACTGCATGTTTACATTGAGGTCCAATACTGAATTCCAAAGCTGTGAGACCTATAACCCCAATGCTATTTGATATCTCTAATTTGGGTTAAATAGGAGGTTTCACGCCCCCTTGTCGTACGCCTATAAAATGTAATTAATGAAACTGCATGTATAAATTGGGGCCGAATACTGAATTCTGACGCTGATATTCAATATCGCAAATTTACGTTAAATGGGAGGTGCCACGCCCCTCTTACCAATGAACATAGATTGAATCAATGAAACTGCATGTGTATATTGAGATCGAATACTGAATTTCGGCGTTGTACGACTTATAACTCTAAAACTATTTGATAGCACAAAGTTGGGTTGTATGGGAAGTGCCACTCCCCTTTGCCCTACGACGACAAAATGTAAGTATTGAAAATGCATGTATAAATTTAGGTCGAATACCAAATTCTTACGCTGTCAACCTATAACTTCAAAGCAATACGATATCGCAAATTTGGGTTGTAAGGGAGATGTCACGCCTCCCTGTCCAACGCCCATAAAATAAAACCATTGAAACTGCATGTGTAAATTGAGGTCAAAAACTGAATTCCAAAGATGAATTCTTATAACTTCAAAGCTATTCGATATCACAAATTTGGGTTGTATCGGAGGTGCCCCTCCCCCTTGTCCACTCCCATAAAATTTCATCACAGAAACGGTACGTCTAAATTGTGGTCGAATACCGAATTTCTAAGCTGTGCGACCCATAACTTTAACTAAAGCTATTCGATAACAACAATTTTTTATTTATATGTGGGAGGTAAAAGGGGGTGTGGCATTGCCCCTTAAACCATCTCGTACTCAAAGCGAAGCGTACTTACAAAATTTGAGCTCAATCGGACCAATGGTTTCGAAGTATTTTGATATTTTCTTTAAAGTAGGCGTAGATGAATTGTGACCACGCCCATTTTTTCAAAGTTAATTATAGTTATCATACGAACTTATTTACCAAATTTTAATTTCATACGACCAAAACCGTCTTAAATACAGCATTTTTATTGATTTGTGGGCGACAAAAGGGGGTGTGGTACAAAACCTGCAAAGATACACACATGCAATTTCTTATGTGCACCCTCCACACAGACCCCAATCACCCCTGAAAATTTCATTGAAATCGGGCAAGCCGTCTAGGAGGAGTATGCGAACAGGAAGTTTTGCCACTTAATTTTATATATATAGATATCAAAACAGTGGGCGCAAAAGTGGGCGTGGTCAATTTTTCTTTCAGTAAACACTTAAATTGGATTACTACGAACATTTGAAAAAAAAAATTATCCAAATCGGTCCAGCCGTTTTCCGATTTTAGATAAATCAAAAAAAGTGGGCGCAAAGTGGGCGTGGTCAATTTTTCTTTCCGTAAAAACCTAAGTTGGACTATTACGAACATTTTAAAAAAAAATTATCCAAATCGGTTCAGCCGTTCTCAACTGATGCAATTACCAACGAACGACATTTGATTTTTATTTATATAGATATATAATTATTTTTTACACTACACAGCTGTTCTTCCGATTAGCAACTAACAAGAACCGCAACTTGCCGTTAACTTAACCGACACTTAAGACCTAACCGAACATTGAGAAAAAGCTGTTTTGCTAACCGCCGGTTAAAGTTCCGATTAGTGCTTAACCGGACATTGAGAAAACGGCCCTTAAAGACTTTATAGCTTAAAAAATTTACTTCACAAACAAAATTAGTACAATTTCAATTAGCGCTATTTACGTTTGACTCGTCTGCTGTCAGAATCAGCTGTTTTGTGCTCGAAACTTGCTAGAAGCTGTTTCCGTACTTTTGTTAATATTCTCAAATTTAATTTTTACTCTCTCAGTTCGAGCTTACCAGAAGTTACACAAATCTTACACAGTGTAGAGTACGGAAACACACCTAATGATATAAACGTCAAACACAGCTATATCAATAACTCAGTTCTGTCTTAAGTCTACTTAAGCTATTATTGCTTATGGACACAGATGTAATATAATATATTCAAGGAACACGCAAGCGCAGATATTAGGTCTGTTTCCGTACTCACAGTGTGACTTGTGAGTCGCTATTTTCTGTTTCCGTACTTTTTGTGTAAAAAATGGGAGAAGAAGAACAAGCATAAAATCACTCTCTCGTGCACAGAGCATGCTCGAACTCAAGACTTCGAGTAAATTAAGAACAAGCATCAATAAGAACAAGCATCAAGAAGAACAAGCAAATGTCAAATGTTTGTTTATGTTTTTCACAAATATTCACAAATTGTGCTGCTAAAAATAAATTTGCAAATTGCAGTTTCTTTTGACCTTCCATTTTTAACCATAAATTAATTATTTTAAGTAATTTTATAACTTAAAACCATGGTATAAGTAAATAATTATACAATGGCTTAAAATAAATTTACTTCACAATCAAATTGATCATTTTAATTTGCGTTTTTATCGTTTGGCACGATTTTATAGCTTAAAATCAATTTACTTCACAAACAAAATGACGACAATTTCAATTGGCGTTATTTACGTTTGACTCGTCTGCTGTCAAAATCAGCTGCTTTGTGCTTGAAACTTGCTAGAAGCTGTTTCCGTATTTTTGCCAATATTCTCAAATTTCATTTTTACTCTCAGTTCAAGCTTACCAGAAGTTACAAAAATCTTACACAGTGTAGAGTACGGAAACAGACCTATTATCTGTCTAACGTTCGCGTGAACACTGGATACACATTGACTGATTAACAAAAAAATATATACAAACTGAACACAAAAAATTGTTCTCATTTTTTTTAATCATAAAATACAAGTAATAAGAAGTGAAATAATTTTATTTTTTAAGCATATATAAAAGTAATTGACATAAAGGAAATGTAATAAAGTAAATTTATTCCTTTTTTTATTAGGACTAAAACACTAATAAAAAACCCAAAAATAACTCTTCAAAATTTAAATTCAATAAGTCTTCCCTAATAGGTTTTTCTTTGTTTTGTCATACTGGACATTCAGCCTAACCAAAGAAATTTTGAGCAAATAAAAATTCTATTGCACAATTTTCGTCAAACATATTCATTAAGCATTAAAAGAATGCAACCTAATCGTTTGAAGCCCAACAAGTAATGATTCAAAGATAGTTTGTTGAGTTTTATTTTAATTTCATAGAGATCGTCCATACAAAACAAACAGAACAGCAAGCAACCGCAACCTGACAGCATGAAGTCTGGACAGCTACTGAAAGTTTGTTGCTTTCGATTCGTTGTTGGACTCGAGCTTTTCTTCAAGTGCAAACTTTTGGAGCAAAATCTTTACAACCACAAACATAAAAATTAATATGAATGATTTGGTCACCCTTGGTCTAGATCAGGGCTGGGCATTCGAACACAGTCACATTTTATTTTGTCTTTTTAGTATTGGTGCGCTTTGAATAGCGAACACTGAGCGAAATAGTTGTCACAATCATCTAGATTTGCAAGTTTGTATGTTTATACTCCCATACATACTGTAAATTGTGTATATTTTTTATTTTTAGTCATCAGTTTTGTTCACTATTTCTTCCATGTCATTATTGCACCAGCATTTTATTCTAAGTAAATAAATTTGATTAGTTTGCTTGCAGTGGAAAATTACACATTCTGCTTCGCTAGAAAGGTTCTCTGAAGAACAGAAATCGAATTGCGATTCAGAGTCAAACATTATTTTTTAGGTATTTTGTTGAATGCAATGAATCTTGATAGGCAATATGTATGAATTGCATTAAACCTTAATTATGTAAAAAACTAAAAAATACATGCATAAGAATTATGATTCTACAAACCAAAAAGTTTGTTTTTTCAGAGTGTACATAAAATTTCCGACAGGTCCTCACAGCATCACCGTCAGCGAACGACTGAATTATACTCTTTTTCTATTGTGAGTTTTGTGTACATGTGAAAAGTTACAAATAGTGGTATCACCTTTCTTATGGATTGAAACTCCAACCATATTCTGTATTGAAGCCCGCAAATGCATTTAAATACAGCTTCGACTCCGTTCTTAAACATCTCAGCATGTAAGCTATTGGCCCCTACGGCTTTATTATATTTAAACCGAGCTATAGTTGTCATAATAAAAGTAGAGCGGAACCTGTACGCTTTCATCCGTAATTTGGGTTTCCGGAATATCATCTCTATTGGCGGGATAGTTGTCACCGTCGCTATTTAAAAGCTTAGTGTTTCTTCAATAATGTCAGTATACTCTGGATATCTGTCACTAGATTCCCGTTTTCATCCTTTTACAACAAACATTACAAAAACATTTTATAGGTTTTTCACTGCATTTTTCATTTCGTTCAGTTGTTTTATTAAAGCTTTATACAGATTTCCTTTCTATATTAAAAATTGAAGGTTTTTCATAAAACTTTTATACAGTTAAGCTTATGTAAGTTTGAAGTCACACTTCATTCAATAAAAATTAATTGGATTTTAGCTTCCCACAATCAAAAAACTAAAATATATGATATATCAACTATTGGGAGCAGACTTATTTAAGACAAACACAATGCTGCGCCCGGAATTTCGATTCATAGACCACTCATAGCTCATTTCGAGATTGCTCCAAGTGTTGTTGCCTTCCATCAACTTAGATTGTTTTGTCTCAATAAATTGTTCAATTGATTTCTTCTGTGCTATAGTCAGTCGTTGCTTGTCAACGCCATCTACATAACCAATACCAAGTAATGAACGATCGCGCTCCTCTCTGATAATATTTTCTTCATCGAGTATTTTATTAAGATTTGTGTTGCTCTTCACTAGATTATCTTTGAGGTGCTTTTTGAAAAACTCTGCCAAATCATTTAACAACCCATTGTTATTAAAAAAGTTCACAAACTCCATTTTAATACTGTGCGTCTGACCATCCGTAATGCCAAAATCCGGAATTTGGTCATCACTTAGGAAAAACATAAACATAGAGTTAAGTTTGCTCAAATTGAATATGGAGATAATAGTTTTACTTACGCTATATTTTCCATCATCAGTTCTTGGAGTTCTTCACCAATTGTTTCCATAGATTTTTCATTAAAATTTTCTAGAAATATATCACAGAATAACTGAACAAAAATGGCACCATCGTCGAAAAGTAACGAAATAAATCCTAGAAAATTTAAAAATTTTATTATTGCTTGATTATTAAATAGTAAATCTAAGAAATATATTAATAAAAGTTAATTATTTAAAAAAAAGAGGTCTAATATATTCAAAATAGAAGACAGTTTCAATTCACCTTTCTGGGTGCTGAATATCATCATGAGTTTATCATCACAGGGATACAAAGTGTTCATTTCCGGTTGCGAGCTGCGTAGTTTTTCCACAACATCTATATTTTCAAAACGCGGATCTACTTCGCCACGGCAGGCATTCACAATTACGAACTTTTGTACCTGTGCCAATGTTGGATTTGTCAGCATTGGTGCTACAATGTCATCTCTAATGCTGTAACTGTCAGTCTTGGTGTAAATAATGTCACCTTCATCGCCATGTGACATGATAACTATAAATAAATTTTTGATGCCCGTAAAGTTTGTAGTGCGCACTGAAAATAGTTCGTATTTGCATTGCATGTTCTGAAGATTCTCAATTGAAGATTTGTGCATACCTTTTCGCATAATTGCCTGTACATCCTCCGTACTGGCATCGCTCAATGCTAAGGATGTTATTTTCTTTGAATTGAATGCTCTCTGCAAAGCTTCAACATCCTTCAAGCTGCCATCACGAAAACTCAAATGAAGTTGACTAGAAAAGCTTTGATGGTTTATAACAATTGCTAGAGCTGGATTAACATTGTAGATGTAGCAACCACCATTCCCAGCGGTAGCATATGTTGCCACTTCTTGGTAACTAAAATTAATGAGAAAATAACCTCATGGTGTGTCATGAGTCTGTGCTTTTCTGAGGACTTACATTTCCGGATCGACACATGAAACAATGGATTGTTGTGCTATTTCTTGGACCGAATTACTTTTGGCCATTGCAAGCAAGTTCTCGAAAAAACTCTCAAGAATTGTGTGTTTCTTCGCCAAGCCTAAGTAAGAAAGGAAATCTTATAAGGGATTCATACTTGAAATAAAGTATGTATAAGGTCGTCTATAAACTACGTTACCAATTAAGGGGGAGCGGTTTTGAAATACACTTTGATCAGCCACAGTTAGGAGGGGGGTTTTAGGTACAAGTTTTGTTAGTGTACTTTACTTGGAAGAACTTGCAAGGAGAGAGTAAAATAAAAATTGAGAAGGAATTTTGCAAAGACAAAAATACCAGAAAAGGTAAGTGAACAGAAAACTTGTAGAAGCTTGCAAGTTAACAGCTGATCGAACAACTTGGCAGCTTATTTGAAAGTTGAAAAAATTTTGTAAATTCTTTTTTGCGTATATTTAAAATCACAATGATTACAAATATTTCTTTTTTCATTTTAACATAAAATATCCACAATAAGTAATAAACACCTTTAATAACTTATTTTATTTTTTATAAGCAATTTATTTTCGGTAACTGGAAATTGTTGCAAGAAAAAACTTAACTAGCAGAAACTTGTAACGTAACAAATAAAAAAAAAATATATCCAGATCCAAGTCAGACCATTTTTAAAAGTGTAAGCAAAAAAGAACATGTTTTATTCGTTTGTCACAACGTTATTCGCGAGGACGCACAGTGGGCCCAAATGGACTTTTGCGTCTCATTAATGATTTTTTAAAAATTACTCTTGCAGCCTGTATCATTATGAAAGTAATCTAAGAGAAGGTAAAATTTTGTACTACAATGAAAATTTTATAAAAAAATTGACACGATTCAGTAATATGGCTTGCTAAAGTGTTCTCAAGACACAGTCCTATATAAGCAGCGAAATGAAGAACGTTTTTAATCGAATTTTTTCAACTCTTTTCAAATTGATCATACAAGTATTATATACCGTTGGAAAGCTTAATGTTAAGGTTTTTTGAAAAAATTAAAAAGGAAAAATCTGTTTTTTTTAATTTTTTTTTTTTCATCTTTGATTGAGGTTTAAATAGTTACGCTGTCTTACGCTGTTTTCTTTCATAGTACATTTGGTTAGTTAGTGTATTGGTAAATAGACAAAAACAAAAAGTTGACTCAATTTTGCCCTTTTTGAAATTTTAATTTTCATAACGTAGGTGCATGGCAAAAATATCCCATAAGCTTTATATTTTTTTTTCTATTAAACTCTGTTGATGCAGTCGCAATTAATAGTTCCGTTAAAATCTGCATGTTTTCTGAATACGTGTTTGTCTAGAGGAAACCAGTGGCATAGGAATGCAAAAGGGGACCTTGCTGCCCTTTCTAACTCATCACATATTATGAACTTGTGTTTTTGGGGTTTTTATGGTAAACTTGCACAATTCAACTATTTCTTTAATTTTTTTATGGATTGCATGCCTTTGTCCTGCATTTTAGACAAGATTTTATTTTTAAGATTTTAAAAATTATAAAAATTTCTATCAGTTTGTAAGAATAATCTTAACAAGCTTGTAATAATAAAAATAATGGATTTTAAAAAGAAGTAGTTTGAATGATTTATTGAATATCATAGAAAATATATGATAGAAAATACATTATTGCAAGAAAAAAGTTGCACAGTTTTGAAACGCAAAATCGTATTTTTTCAACTTGAAAAAAATAAGTATTAAAAACTAAAATGGATTTTGGAAAAAAGTAGTTCAAGTTGATTTATTTAATTTCATAGATAATACATTCCAAATTGGGTTTAAATATTTCTAGAAAGTAAAAGTTATAGATTTGTTAAAGCCAAAATCGTATTCTTTTAAATTTAAAACCAAATTTTGGTACTAAAAACTAAAATGGATTTTAAAAAAAGAGTAATTCAAATAATTGAATTAATAAATGATATTGAATAACATAGAAAATATATTTTAAATTTGGCTTCATTATTGCAAGAGACAAAAAAGTTACACAATTTTGAAACGCAAAATCGTATTTTTTGAACTTGAAAAAATTAGTACTAAAAAACTAAAATCGATTTTTAAAAAAAGTTCAAATGATTTATTGAATATCATAGAAAATACATGCCAAATTGGGCTTAAATATTTCGAGAAACAAAAAGTTACAGATTTTTTAAAGCACAAATCGTATTTTTTTACAACAAAATTTTGGTACTAAAAACTTAAATGGATTTTAAAAAAGAATAGTTTAAAGGATTTATTGAATAACATAGAAAATATTTAAATCTGGCTTAATTATTGCAAGAGACACGAAAGTAATAGAATTTTGAAAATTTTAGTAATAAAAAACATCATGGATTTTGAAAAAATAGTACAAACGATTTATTGAATATCATAAATAATATATTCCAAGTTTGGCTTAATAATACCAAGAGCTACAAAAGTTACAGATTTTTGAGACGCAAAAGTCCATATGGGACCACTGTGCGACGCTTTATTTGATCGGACATGGCCGCTAAAACAATGATAACATCTACCTTACATAGTAACTGACGATGGGAGTAGGTGTGTACAATGTAGGAGAGACCAAAAATATGAAACGAAAATTTTTTTCTTCGCAAAAAACACAATGAAAACTAAAGAGAACAGAAAATAAGCAAACAAAAGCAAATGATGCCACAAATTATTTTCACAATAAATTCTACAATTCAAAAAATTATTTACCTTGGTGTTATTACTTTTTTCTAGCATTTAAGAATTTGATGTAACGAAATAACACTTAATTATTTTATATATAAAACCTTGTTTTAAAAATAAAGAATAATATTTTCATAAACAAACTTTACTGCAAAAATTCTTGTTAGAAAACAGGATGTTGCACAGACGAAAAAAGTCAAACAGTTGTTTATTATATAAACAACACAAACAAGACTGTTAACTTACAGTTCTGCATTGCAATGTCATCACTGTTCAACATTTTCATCTTTAAGCTAAGTATGCTGTAGAAGCGAAAAGAAATTTTCCGTAAGAAATGCATTGCGTTTTTGACAGCGAAAATTTAGCGAAATTTTTTTCGTTGGTTAGTACGCTGTTGAATGAAAAATTAGTTCAATGCAGCCACGTTCACAACCACGATTGGAGAGTTAAAATTTCAAAATTTCGCTGCCTTTTATATGTCTGTACATTTAATTGGCGTGGAAATTTGACATTCAACAATAATGTTCAACAAACACATTCAAGAAACAGGTTATAGTAAGTATGTGTTAGTGAGGAGTCTACACCAAAAGCAAAGGTTTCTCTAGGAATAACAGCTGCAAATAGTCAAGCCCCACTTCTTATACATTTCGAGTATAAAGAGCGATTACTTGACCATGACTGGGTTTTTGGTTCTCTCCACAATCTGACACCATCGCACAGTGTAACGTTGTGTAACGTCCATCAATAGTTGAGAGTGTTAATATTTCGAGTGTTAAAGGACTTTGCGATATCTTTTCAGTTACAGTTCTGCCCCCCTTCAACCATGCCACTCTTCCAAATTTCAATTGAAAATATGATAAATTTTTTGTTTTTACAGTTTGACACTGTACATTTTTTAATAAGACGTAAATTTTAGTAATAAAGCTATGCAAAAAAATTAACTTACATTTGTTTTATATGTTTTAATAAAAAAAAATAATTAAAATCAAACATACAAAAAATTTTGTACCACTAAAGACAGGTCTTAGAAATCTTTAAAAACTAAAACTTTGAGAAACAATAAAAAGAAAACAGCATTTTTTTTTAATTAAAATATGTCTTATAATAACTCTTTCTCAACATGTTCCCAAAATTTGCTTTGCCAAAACTTAATTAAAACGACTTTACGCCAACTTTTTTGGAGCATGTTTTGGCGAAAATAAGCAATTTTATATGAAAACAAAATCCAGTTTTCACAAGCTTTCAAAAAAAAATTTGTTTTTTAATAAAACTTTCAAATAAAACACTTCCTTAACATAGCCTTAATATTTAACAGATTTTACAGATGTAAAATTTTACAAATGTAGGATAATTTTTTGGGGTACTTTACCAGATTACTGATTTCAGTTATATGGAAGTTGGGCGTGCTAGTCGGCCGATTTGATTCATTTTCACACTATCTATTTATAATTATAAAAGAACAATATGTAGCAAATTTTAATGATCTGGGATCATTTTTTGAGTATATATACTAGATTACTAATTTCGGTTATATGGGAGGTAGGTGTGTTAGTCAGCCGATTTGGCTCATTTTCAAATTTAACTTTTTACAGCTGCAAAAGAACTATGTATGTGCACCAAATTTCACTGATCTAGGATAATTTTTTGGGGAGCTATTAAAAAAGGTATAGGTCAAAAAGATGCAGTTACTCACTCCAGACCTATATACATATATTGCAATTCGTAGTTAAAAGCATAATAGTTCAACAGCGGTGCCAGAACATAGCCCCAAGAGACAATCCCAAATTTCAAATTTGGGATTTGTCCTCAAAAAAAGGGGACATACTCCCAAAATTTTGATTTTATTATGACCGCTTATAAAGCGGTATAATGTTTATAATGTTTCAATTATGTGTTGAATACATTGCAAACTTTAATAAGTACAAGCAATATTTCTTGTAATGTTTTTCTTTAAAAAAATTGGTTTTTATGCTCTCCTTAAAAGTTTTTAAACCATAAAAGTTACATAACCATTTTTGCTTAGCGACCCGGAAAATAAAAATTAATGTTTTTTTTATATTTTTGCTTTTTTAGTCTCTCTTTTTTCAGGCATTCGTCGCTTTTGGAATAAACGATATTTTTCAAATTAGAAGTACGTCTCGATCAGACTACTGAATCAACCCCTTTTTAATGCTACCGCATTGTATATGTGATTGTCACAAATCCGTAAAAAAACAGATAGGAAATGAATTAATCTATTACACTTTCGAACAAAGGCAACGAATGGATTGGAGATAAATGGCTGGGTTTATACAAGTAATTGTAAATTATTTTGCGTAATCTTAGCCCTTCCTTTATAAATTTATTCGTTGTATTTGATTAAGATTCAGGCACAGGCATGAACAGAGTATGTACTAATTATATTAAATTATGTACTAAAAGTTTATAATGAGTAAATTATGTATGTACTTATCACATACAATTATGTACTACAAATATGTAATAAGTAAATTATTTTTGTACAAAGTACATGAAAATATTTCTCAGATACTGTACTCATCACATATATATTAATAAAAAATTGGCCATTTCAGTCCTAGAAAGGATTTTGACCTAGCTTCACTATTGATCAATTGTGTTGTGCGTGTTATTAAATGTCTGAACATAAGTGATCGAGAACTGGACCTACGAGTTTAATGGATACTAGGAACGGCTTATGTTTTCAAGAAGCTTTACATGACAGTTTTTACACTCTGAGGTTTGCCAGTGTCTGCAGAGAGGTGACGACCGAACTGAAAAATTAATTCAATTGAAAAAACATTTTGTCTGAGTTGGGTATTGAACTCGGGCTACCACGGTTCTTTAGCTTAGGAGCCACGCACTCTAACCACTAGGATACGGTCGCCACCACAATCACAATATGCCATCACAAATATGCTGTACATAAATTTGTGTAATGGGTCAATAATCTATGTACTCACTACATACAGTTACTTAATATTTTATGTAAGGAGTGCTAATCCATTAGTAAGGAGTGCTTATAATCTATGTGCTACATTCATCGGAACTTTGCTCATTACATCATTGTATATGATGAGTACAGTGTGTATGTACCCACCATATACATCTATGCATTCACGACACATAAGTATGTGATGAGAACATAAAATTCTTTATTGACTATATGCAGCACTGCTTAAAAGATTTATGTAGTCAATACAGATTTCAACATGAACTCAGTACAAGAATATCACCAAATTTATGTGTGCAGAAATTTATGTCATGAGTACATAAATTTATGCAGTGAGTCCACACTTTTTTCACTCTGCGCACTCACACAGAGAATTAGGTCAGTTAGTATGAATAGGAAATATCCTTTATATGGCGATCCCTTATACCTTTCTAAATCCGAATTTCATTGATCTTTTCTGCATTTTAAATTATATTTACAGAATTACAATTGAAATGATGAAGATTTTTTCGAATATTCAAACCAGTTCTCATAATTCATATGCTGGTCATAAAAATTATTTCCCAGTAGGTTGAAACGCTAATATTTCAAATATCTTTTAACAAGGTTAGGTTAGGTTTATCTGGATTCCTCCTTACGGAGGCTCACATAGATCAATTCTGGTCCTTAGTGGTGCCAGTGACGAGCAAAGGCAACCTTTGTGTTTAGTTGACGTCTGTTAAGATTTGCGATGAATTCGCAAACCTTAAGAGGGATTCCAGAGATACTTTGGGTATAACTTTTAGTGACAAGAACGTCGATGAGCCTAGGTATTTGAGTCTCGATTCTGGCATGTGCATAATAGGAGCACCAGGGTCTCCACCGTGTCTAGTTCATTGCACTTCCTGCAGTTGTCATCCGCGGTGATGCCCAGCTTCCTGGCGTGGGCTACCGCCATGCAGTGACTAGTGTCCTGCACTCTCTGCACGGGCGTGCTAAGATGAACAGAGTTCGTTTTTCACATTCCGCATCGAACACGATTTTCGAGATTTTGCACAATGTCGTATCTCTCCATCTACGACTCACTGCTTGTGTTAGTCTGCTGGCTTCTAATAAAGTAAACAAACTCTTTTGACTAACATTTTTACAGTGGTTTTAAACAAATCTCACTCTTACTTTATTTTCTAAAATTATAAATTTTGTGAGTTTTTTCGAGTATCTTCTTTTTGGTATTTAAACTAAATAGATGCAAGTACTGAAATACTAGAATTAATATAAATAATATTTTGTCGAAGATTTATGGCAACATAAGAATATTCTTCTTGCATAAGAATGGCAAAAGCATAATAAAATTAAAATAAATTAACAACTTGGCTTAAATAAAACTTTATTTACACTGCAGGATACATACCAAGCTGCACACATCCAACGATAATTATATTGTCGATAAACGGAACATCCATTCGTATTTGTTTCCGCAATATATCAAGATATATTTTACGAAAATTAGGTAAGTCACCCAAAACTTTTATTGCTCTGGTGCCGGGCATTTCTTCAAAGGTCTTTAATGGTAGTTCACCTAAATCTGGAAATAATTCTTTCATCTTTTCAATGCTTGGATATTTGAATTTGACGTGCTTCTTGCCACTGTTCAATAACACCGTCCAGTGAGTGTCTCCAAATCTAAAAAAACATATTTTACACTTTTAATGCAAACGCTTTATTTAATGTTGATTAACTGCAAAAACTATGACGAAACTTACTCCATTTCCACAAAGGAATAGCTAATTACAAGCTTGGTTACATATTTTAAAGTTGAATTTCTTTTAATAGCCTCATAAACAAAGTTAAGAAGATCCTTAATTTTGAAGTGAAAACATTCAAGTTCGATGAAAAATAATATACTTGCATAGCCGTGGTAACTGGGTTCAGCAACTATGATAAAAAATAAAACTATACTGAATGGGGTAGTTCGATAGCTTAGAGTCTCTTCTTCAAACAATTTTATTTCATAGTAAAAGTGCTTACACATTAGCGAACTTGTTCGTCGAACAAAATGGAGGGGGCGAACCTGTTGGAAAAAGCTAGCGTTCAAATTAAGCGAACATGTTCTTCGAGCAGGCGATTTTTTCTTGTTTTTCGCCATAATTTTGTTATAGATATTGCCCGCATTCAGAGCAGACAACAGTTGGCAAATGTTGTGTGAAAATTCGCTGAATGGTCGAAATTTGGGAGCGCTAACTAAAACTGATCAGGCAGCGGACGCCATTTAATCGAGCGAACAAATTCTATGCTACATGAACACAACTGTTTGGTTAACTGTCAGATGCTGCTACTGACGCTGTTAAATTAATAAACACAGAAAGAACGCAGCAAATTTAAGTAAGAAACCTTTGCAATTGAATTAAATTTGCATAAAGATTAAATATAATTAAATTGAATCTAACTTCTGACGAGTAGAGTAGCAACAAATTCAGATAAAAACATCGTGAACTAAGGTAGCGCTACCATTACAGTTCACTACAGTTGTCTGCGCTGTATGCGGCCAATGATAACGCAGCAACATGAACAATACATTACACTCAAAAAATACAACAGCTACAATCATCTTTTGATGTTGTAAAGATACACATAAAGTGCAACTACTACCCTTCAAACCAAGTTCGGAGCGCTCATAATTCGGACTCCGAAAAGAGCCTTATTAAAGAAGATTTTATGAGTTCCCTCTTATTTATGAGTTTTCAAAGTGTATTTTTTGTATTTTCATAACGTTCACTCCTAAAAAGTACTTATTTCGGATTGTTTTAGGAGTACTTCAGTTAAGGGTTCAGAAAAAACTCAAAACTCAAAAACTCAAGAGTGTTTTGTGAAAAGCCTCCTGAATATGAGTTTTTAATGTATTTACTGTATTTAATAAAAACTGCGCGTTTTCAAAGCACAAATTTAAAGAAAAAAGCATGTTTTGAAATATTGTTCATTGATATAAAATATAAAATATTTCATTCCGTTCATTAATCGTGGTTGAATATTATATTCAGACATGATTGGATAAATAATACTAGTCTACAAATTTCGTATCCGGAAAACCCATTAATATTCCTATATGTACTTTAATTGCTGGCTTAAAATCTGTACTCAATTTCCTCATATATTATAAGATTTTCAAGATATTTTGTTTTATATTGATTTTTTCTAAAATACCAAATACTATTTTTTTTGTGGTGAGTAGTTTAGATTCTAGATCAATAATACTAAACACGTGCCAAAAACGTAAAACACCCTGTATCTTGAAAATTTTACAATATATGAGGAAACTGAGAACAGATTTGAATCCATAGCTAAAAGATTCTTTTCGATGCTCATATTCAAAGGAAAACATGCTCATTTTCTACACTTTTATGTTTTTTTTATGAAGGAAAAAAGGGCAAAAATAGGAATCTTAAGAGTCTTTTAGGATTCATATTGATGCCTCATAAGAGCGACCTGTTTCAAAGGAAAACTAGCACTTTTCGGAAACTTTTAAGAGTCTATTATGAGTATTAAAAGGCCAATATAAGATTCATAAAAGACTCTTATATTAGTCCGAATAAATTACTTTTGAGTCAATTTTGTGCTCACATTTGAGCTTTAAAAGAGGGACCACTTTCAAAGGAAAAACTGCTCTTTTATGAAACTTATAAGAGCTCATTATGAGGGCTCTGGCTCCTGCAAATGAGTCATAAAAGAGTCTTTAAAGACTCATATGGTTTGCAGGGATAAGGCTATGTTATTTGTTGGTGTGTGTGTACTTTTTTGACAGAGGTACACTGGTGTATGCATAAATACACAAATTAGCGAATCCCCCTATTGCTTTTTATTTTCCTTGTTTGGAGTAAAATGAAAAAATGTCTACATTCTTGTTTTATTTCCAATTTTTACAAATTCGAGAATCCGACGACCTAAGTCATACAGAGTAAATAAACTTTCTATGCATCATTTGGGAAGTTCTACTATCAAACTCCGTTGGATTAATAATGTAAATGTTTACTCTTTCACTTACTCTCTTTCTGAATTTTATTGAATGTCCTTTCCATCGAAATTTCGACACCCATATTTTGTAAATTGCCTTTTGCCTCCAAACTTGAATATAGTTTGCCATTTTTATCCTCATGTCCCGGACAAGTTATAAAGAAAGCTTTAGTTTTCAGATCGTTATTATCGTTAAAACTCATTTTCTCTCAAAGGAAACGGACATAAAAGTCTTTAACAAACAAATAAATATTACAAACAACACAAATATTGGTAAAAAACAGAATATTTAACGCCAAACCATAACAAAAGAAAAAACTGACTAATTTTATTCTGACTAATGTCTGTCTAATGTCTGGGAAAACATATGGTCAAAGGGTTTGCAATTACCTACGAAAGTAGTACTCTATTGTTTCTGCTACTTTTTTCTGAATTATTACAAAAATGCTGATGAAATCAGCGACAAGTTGAATAGCGTAGAGTTCTAAGTATAATTTGCGATAGAACACCAAATTTCGCTAAGGTGCATGTCAGACGCAGCGGACACGGACAAATTTGTTGTTGTTTTTGCGGGTAAAAGAAAAAACTGGAAATTGAGAGAGCTTCTCAGTCATCCAAAAATGTCCAGGCAACCGACAAAAATGTTCACGGCCATGGCAGAATTAGAGAAGGTATATGCATTTTGGAGAGGGAGACTGCCGCAACTGTCAAAACGAAGTTGACAGCTCATACAAAATCTGAAAACTATGAGAATGCGATAAGAAAGCGAAAATAGGCAAGAATAGCAAAATGCTTGAGTTTGACAATTCTGGCTATGAGAAAGAGAGCGCAGTCTGAAATGCATATACCTTCTCTAATTCTGCCATATTCACGGCCCAAACCCAGCTGGACAGCTCTAACGTCTTCACAAACACAACGAAACAAATTTTGGTTTTCAGCAATACATTCATACTTTCTGACGTTATGTTAAACAAGGAAAGTTATGTTTGATTGTATATCTTGCTCTTTTACGGCCAAAAATATAATAAACTGCCAAAAAAAAAATAATCAAACAAAATGAGCCGTATAATCGAAAGGAAGTATACAAAAATTATAAATAAAATAAAACAATTCAACATTTTTTTCTTTTCAGAAGACTAAATAGGATTCCTGAAAAACATTGCGATTATCTGGATTGACTACATTTGCAACTCAAACAACTGCTGCTGTCGTTGGAGCTATATTGCTGTTGTGAAGATATGCATTCAGAACCCATGGATTTTATATGAATTGTGTTTATCTTTGTGTTATTTGTAAAGCCGTAATGTTGTAACCCGTAACCTCAAGGTAATTTATGCATTGCAAAAAATAAATAAAAATGGATTAAAAAATTGTCTTTGTAATTTAAAATAAACATGTCAGAGTTCTAATCTCTGAGCTAGGGGTGGCATGGGGGGAGAAGATTACAAAGCAAATTTTCTTATTGGTGTGAGCAGTTCAGCTAAACTTTTTTTTATGGCTAAAACATGTGTGGCAGACAGAGATGCCAGATCACGCAGATGAGCGTCTGTCCATATATATAGTATTTTGGTAGAACAAATTTAACGCACAATGTATGGAGAATTTTATATGACTTTAACGTCAAGGTCGCTACGTATATGCCATATATACGGAATATTTAACAGTTAGCTGTCTAGCTGGGAAGCTGAAAACAATTTGGACAACGGTTGCATTTTCTTGATGTTTTACGCTTAGTAGTAATAAAACTGCACTGTAATAGGAAATGTACTATTTGAATTCATCAGTAATGTGATGTTTGTTGCATGATTCAATTATTACAGGTTGTCCATTCGTTTGACAACACCCGTAAATTTGTAAAAAAAAATATATTCTCTCTCAAATATAAATGACAACCAGGGTTTTGTGGTCTCCTATGAAAAAAGTTATGTTTCAGTGTTTTGTTGTGTATTTTTTTTTTAAAAGTAGTTATTCTATATTTTGCTGTTAGCAGGAAAAACATAGTTTGCATTGCGTTTAAAATAATTATTGCTCTGATAATTATTATTAAAAATTGTTTTTAAATTTTGTTGCGAGTCGTTTTTTTTCAATTGAAATATAAATCGCTACTATTAAGTTGTAATTGTTAAAATAACGTGCGGTATTTGCAAAACAGTGTATTTTGGTGATAAAATTCGAAAATATAATGTGCCAGTGGAAAATATAAAGCCGTCAGCGGTGTGAATAGATTTGCACAACAAAATATTGAAATTAGTTTTTTTAAAACTTACTTAAATTTAATATCAAAACAAACAAGCAGTGCAGGACGTAGTAGAAAAAGCAGCAGTGAAATGTATCCTTAGGTATTTAGTACTGCAAAAAAGTATGATATTCCTGCAACTGATTACTTTGATGGCATTAAAAAATTACTCTTTTGCTCTCCTCTTCAATTTTACGGGTGTATATCTTCATTCTTGTGAGTAAACGTCAAATGAATGGACAACCTATAGTAATTAGGGGCTTTCAGACCATCGTACATGTGCGATGACTTGGGCATGCTCGACGACATGTACGATCATTCGAAAGCAAATGAGACCGTCGGACCGACATGTCGGACGAAAATCAAAAATTTTTGATTTTTCTGCCGGTCGGACCGACATGTACGATGTTATGAACGCAAGTCGGTCCGACTCGCTGCATTTTTTCATTTCATTAAAAGCGGCAGCGGGTGAACAGCAACGAAGCGGAAAAAATATTACAGAAAATTAATATGAAAAACGTTTGAAACATTTTATAATTGTTTATAATTAATTAAAATTGATAAACAATTCTTTAAATATGGAAAATGACTGCTAAATCATAAGGTCATCAAAACATTGTTCAGCCATTACGCCGATGTGCTCTATTTGAGAGCCAGCAATGAAATGAAGTCGTCGCACATGTACGATTGTTTGAAAGCTCAACAAAATAGTCCCGTTAGTTTGTCGTCGTACATGTCAACGCACAAGTACGTTCGTCTGAAACCCCCTATTGAATCATGGTTTGTTGTTTAGTATTAGGGGGTTTCAGACGAACGTACTTGTACGCTGACATGTACGACGACAAACTAACGGGACTATTTTGTTGAGCTTTCAAACAATCGTACATGTGCGACGACTTCATTTCATTGCTGGCTCTCAAATAGAGCACATCGGCGTAATGGCTGAACAATGTTTTGATGACCTTATGATTTAGCAGTCATTTTCCATATTTAAAGAATTGTTTATCAATTTTAATTAATTATAAACAATTATAAAATGTTTCAAACGTTTTTCATATTAATTTTCTGTAATATTTTTTCCGCTTCGTTGCTGTTCACCCGCTGCCGCTTTTAATGAAATGAAAAAATGCAGCGAGTCGGACCGACTTGCGTTCATAACATCGTACATGTCGGTCCGACCGGCAGAAAAATCAAAAATTTTTGATTTTCGTCCGACATGTCGGTCCGACGGTCTCATTTGCTTTCGAATGATCGTACATGTCGTCGAGCATGCCCAAGTCATCGCACATGTACGATGGTCTGAAAGCCCCTATTGAATTGTACGCTAGTGATGGGCACTATCGAATGATTTCAAATATCGATAGTTTACTATCGAATGATTTCAACTATCGAACAATTCGTTCGAATTATTCGTTTATTCATTTGCTTTAACAAAATAGTAACTAGTGCATAGAACTATCGAATAGTTTGAACTATTGAACAATTCGTTCGAATAATTCGTTCATTCATTCGCTTTCAACAAATAGTAACTACTGCACGAAACTATCGAATGATTAAACCATCAAATTATTAATTTTTTCATACGAATTAAGAAAATTGTAACAGTACAAAAAACTATCGTATGATTTTAACTATTGAATAAACTATTCATTCATTTGACATTAAAAAACAGCACCCAGCTTTCGACTGATATAGTTTTATTATAATAATTCCTTCGAGAATTTGTTTAGTTATTTTTATTAAATTATAAGTTGTGTTGTGAACTGGGAAATGATTTAACTACCCAATAAAAACTATTTATATATATCTTTAAAAAGCAAATTACATAAATGTACGAAATTATGTTAATTCATTATATATTAATGTGATTTCACAGAAATATTTTAAAAAAGCACTGGAATTTAAACAAATTAGTATGAATTAAAGTTTATTTAAGTTTCTCCAAAAAAACGATGATATTATATAAAATGTAATAATAATTTAACTGATTAAAATAGAAGTTATTTTGTTATATAAAATCATATTATTCTATTTATTGTTATATACACAATCAAACGTATTATATTACACGTTAATTCAATTTTGAAAAATTTTACTATAAAAAGGAAACTTTTTGCCTATGAATGTATAATATTAAGAAATAATATGTGTATATTATTTTATAATAAATAAAACAATAAAATTTGAATGAAAATAATAAATAAATTAGTAACATACTTCAATTATTAAAAAAAAATTAGGTGCTTCTTTTCACCAATTCAAAAAATGTACTTAATATTGGTTTTGTTTCTGTTATAAAAGAAAGTATATGAAGACATGAGGGGATGAAGGTAATACGTCGCATTTTCGGATTTTCGCTGTTCTATGTATGGATGAAGATGTAATGTACATAAAAACAATTTTAATCCTTAAAAAAACCACGTTCATGGCTATTTTAGGAAATATTTTTTTCACGAAGTTTGATTTGGTATAGATTTCAGTACAAATGCGAAACTTTAAACTCAATTTTCTCCAAATTAGGATTTTTCGACACATCAGCTTCATCCACTCATGTCTTCATATGTTACAATCACATAAAGTTATTAAAAATAAAACACAGAGTTCAAATTCACTGAGATCATTCCAAAATAAATTAAAGCCTCCTTCGCCGATATAAAATAATTTAACTGTATAATAAATACATAAATTATAAATCAAAGTTGCTGTTCAAGAAAAGTATTTGTTGTAATTTTTCACCATTTAGTCTATTTCTTCTGTCATTAATTATTTGACCAGCTTTTGAAAAAACTCGTTCAGATGGAACTGAAGTAGCTGGTATACATAAGTATTTTTTAGCAAGTGTATATAACTTAGGATATATTAGTTTGTTTGAGCTCCAATATTGAAGAGGATCTTCAGTTCGGTTGATGTACCCATTTCTCAAATATTGATCAATTTCAAACTTAGCAACAACACTAGGAGCCTGCAAGGATATTGTTTGAACTTCTGACATCTTTTGGTCGAACATCGACCATAAAGAGGTTAAATTTTGATGCGCCTGACCTTCTGGGACATCAACTACTGAAACAGTTTCTTCAATATTATTGATTTCTGTATTTCTTTTAGAAGTTAACATAAATGTTACTTCCTCAGAAATCCATCTATATGCATTGGAAGCATTCATTCATGTTATTTCCAAATGCTACTTTTTTAAACCTAGGATCTAAAAAAGTTGATTTTGCGCAGTACTTGTTTGTTTCTAATATACCCAGTCTTCTCGTTATGACATCTAATAAATAATTGTTAAAAGCATATCCATCTGAGGTTTTCAAATTTATATTTTTAATTGTATATTGGAGCCCTCTAATTAATGGAATAACTAAAGACATGGTTGGATATTTTTCTGCAGACTGTGGTCATACATTCAACTGGTTTTAAGATGGCTACACATTCCGACAATATGTCCCACTCAGATGCATTTAAGAACTCTGGAGCATTTGGTAAAGAAGTAATGACTGCGGATAGTGGTTCTTTTATCAAAAACATTCGCTCCATCATAATTAGAGATGAGTTCCACCTTGTAGAAACATCTTGTTTGAGTTTTAATACAGCTACACTCATCTGCTTTTGCATAGTTCTGAATTTTTCAGTCGCTTGGATGCTGTGGCTGAAATGTGTCACGATTGACCTACATTTATTAATCAAGCTTGTGACTGTGACAACATTTTTTATGGCATCAACTACACATAAATTAAGTGTGTGAGCTACACAGGGGTGGTGGTGTTTATTAAGGTTTTCTCCAATAGCTTTTTTAATATTAGCTGCATTGTCACTTACTATCGTAACAACATTTTGTGAAATCGACCACTCACCAAATATATTCGCAATTGCTAACGATAAGTTTAGTGCAGTATGCTGTCCATATATTTCCTTTGTCGACAAAACAGCTGAACATATTTTATCTTTATAAATGAAGTGGCTGGTAATTGATAAAAATGCTCTGTTACTGTCGGAAGTCCATAGATCCGTTGTTATAGCAATATAGTTTACATTTTCAATTATAATCTTCAGCTTTCTCTTAACTTCATTTAATTTTTGTGGAAGCATGGTAGTTGACAAAAGTTTCCGATTTGGCACTTTGTAAAGCGGCTGCAGTTTTCGAGAATACTCTAAAAACCCTTCATTTTCCACGATCGAGAGTGGTTGTAGATCCCTTGCCAACATTTTAATCAATGAACTGTCGATATTTAATTTTTCGGAATCTGTAATCTCTGTGCGCTTCTCTGTCACAAAAAGCTTGCTCTGCACCTGTCTTTTGATCTGGGGCACTACAGTTCCGCTTTCTTTCGTACCACTAGGCAAATCATTATTATTGGTCACTATTTCCAAACCAATATCCGTTCTATTTGTCGCTTCTTCAACATTTTTTTCGCTTAAATAACCAGTATGCTTACGTCGCAAGTGGTCGTTTAAATTTGATGTGTTTCCAGAATACTTCAAATGTTTTTTGCATATTTTGCAGCATACAACATTACCATTTTTAGTAAAAAACTCCCAAGCTTGAGATCTTTTTAAGCCAGGACGCATTTTCACAATTTTCAAAAACAGTAACTACGGACAAAACTTAAAAGCGTAAAGAATTCCTAAAAAAACAGTCATTTGAAACAGTTTTACTCGCTGCAATCATTTGAAGCATTGTTGTTAAACGAACTTTTTCAATCAATTTGCTAAACACACGGTTCGTTCAATAAGTCGAGGGAAGCAAACTAGTTGCGAAAGAAAGAAAAACTATCGAATAAATGAAAAAATTTCGAATAAATGAATGGTTTTGAACTATCGAATAATTCGAATGTTTTTATTCGATAGTTCCCATCACTATTGTACGCTGCTAGTGCTATACATGGCTTGAATGGTATTTATTTATAAAAAGAAGAAGAATACTTGACGATTATGCAAAATGCAGCCCGGCTAGCTGCAGCAAATGGATTTAACTGAACAGCTGAATATTATTAGTGATTATTGTGAATGTAATATTAATGATTTAATATATTGTTTTTTTTTAGTGATTGTGTATTTTTTATAATTAAAAATATGAACGTATACATTTTTTTGTAACACGTCATTGTATTTAGTATTTTTAGTGCTTGTGTGTACAGCTGCAGTTGTCTCTTTCACCCTTGTATTTTAGGACAATCGTCAAGAGAAAATGTGAGCAGTAGATTTACTGATAGTATAACAGATCAAGCTAGTCATACATTACAGCCGCGTAGTTAACAAATAAATTGTTTATATATACATATATCTTGTAAAATCGTTTAAATCGTTAAAATTTACAATGTTCTTAGAGATAAGGTTATGGCTATTAATTGTAGTAGAAATATTACTGAAATGTTCATAAATGACTTTCAAAGCCAACCGGGCTTGTGAGATAGTCTTAAAAAATGATGAATGCTTTATCATCAGTGCATTTTATAGCTCCTTTGATAAATTTATCATCCCTTTCTTATGCCTGCCAATTCTCCATGCCTTAGTCCAGCAGGATCTTTTTCACTTTTTTTAACTCCATCCAGAGTTTCATCAACTCAACAATTGTTTTTATTGTGATCGTAACGTTGTCATCTAAATATGTGGATACACTGCCTGCATATATATTGGCCAATGTAATTAATTTTAACCCCAGAAGATCAGAATTTAACGCATCCATTTTAAATGCAAATAAAACCACTTATAAACAACCTATAGAAGGTAGCCGTTTTATTGAATCGATTGCATAAGGGAACATTGCCTCCACGAAATGGTAGCAAAAACGTAGTAAATTTAGCTTCCGCCATTATCGAATAGAAAACTATATGTAGCATGCGTCAAATTCCAATGTATGACGGACAAGCAGACAACGTGTGACATGCCCCTAAGCGACAGAAAGGGATGACAAATTATTTTAATTAAAAGGGAGAGAAAATAAATTATCTCTCTTTTCAGTGACAAGACTAACTTATTTATTCCAACCATGGCAGAATAACCAGGTAGGCGGACTAAAAACACGCTCTCTACGACAAACATAAACAAATGCGTAGTTATAACGTCAAAATATATTTGTCAATTCAAAGCAGCCGTATATAGCACCTCAAACAAATTGGTTACTAACAATCTAAGTAGTAGTCAAATGAAAATTTTATTAAAAATGAACTTTTATTTGCTTTGTTCAGAGCCAAACAACAATTAATTCTGTGTTATAACTTAAAACACACCTAATTTTATTAAATTTTTAAGAACTTTGATAATTTTTTATATTTTCACACACAAAATCTGGGTACTCTCTTTATTTATACGGTTACAAGTAAATTATACATTCCTATGGCTGAACGAGTGAACGTCAAATGTAAAACGTGACATTATAGCTACGCCTTTGTTTTGCTCTGTCGTTTCTTGCTCTCCGAATTGCATCTACCTGATTATTCTGCCCTGATTTCACCATGCTTAAAATATTTTAAATATTTTGTTTATTTAGTTAATTATTTGTGATCTGTTATTTATATTATTACATGAATTTAATTGTGAGCCTTAGGCCTTTTCCACACTTGTTCAACGCAACTTCAACAACAGCGAAAAAGTTGAAAAGCAATGCAACTATGAATCAAATTCTTTCAGACTTGCTTCAAAAGTCATGCAATATGTATGAGACATCCGAAAAGCATTAATACATTAAATAAGTGCCATTATGCAAATGCACTTATTAAAACATTAAAATAAATATATAAATATAAATAACATTAAAATAATTTGTACTGCACTACAAATAATTGAATTCACAAAACAAACAAACTGATGCAACAAGTCGGCGATGAAAATTGCGGAAAGCCACGTTGCGTTGAACAGGTTGAGAACGTGTCGAGAACTTGTTGCGTACAAGTTGCTTAATCTGAAGGTTCCGGTATAAATACACAGGCTAGCAACTTGAGTTGTAGTTGCGTTGACCAAGTGTGGAAAAGGCCTTAGATCAAGTAAGATTTTTAAGAAATGTAGCAATTTTCGAAACAAACTCATTTCAAATAAGTCATTTGTTCCAATGTAAGCGTAGTATTACTAATCCATTTAACTGAACCGTAGATTAGACCATTAAAAACACTAAACATTAAAAACACTATTAACACCATTAAAAACGCTATTTTACAAATCCTTTTGGGTGTTCACTCTTTTTAAACAAATTTTATATACCCCTTTTTGTAATATAATATTAGATGCTGAAGAAATTCATTCTGTTGATTTCTAAAATTTTAAAATACACCTAAATTTTTAAAACTATTGCTCAAAAAGTCCGATAAATTTTTCCAAAACTTTTCTGTTCGCAATGAAAGAATAAGCTAACGATTTGTTAAATTAAAGAGTTTAATCTGATGACTGCAAGGCAATTTCTAAAGCAACTCTTTTCGTAGTGAATTTTACTGTGCCAAAACACTAATCAATAGAAGCATAGGTTAAGGTCAGAAGAAGCTAGTTTTCTCTGCGTCAGAAAAAGAGAGATAGGAAACTTAAATCTTGTGACGTAAAAACATATGACTGCATGTATATTTCTCATTTTTTATGTACAATAAACTCCTATTTTTACGCGGTCTTTTTTTGAAATAACACGCTCGATTTTGAAATAACACGTTTCACCAACAAATTTTTTTACGCGAGTTTTTCGGTTTTGCACAGCTTAAAATAAATTGTATTCACCAATAACTTTCATGCTTTATTCACATATGACCAGTTTATGACCACGTGTGTGTGTTACTGACTTGAAAACAAGCCTACAAGTTTCGGGCAACACCCGATTTTTCTAGTATTTTTTTACGTTGTACTCTTCCTTTTTTTATTTTTATTTATTAATTTTTAATAAAAATTAATTGTTTTTGTTTAATATAATTGTATATTATATTGAAATCATTACTTTTGTGCACGGTTTTGTGGACAAAAAATTAAATTTTTGGAACTTACACGATTTTTCAAAGTTTTGGAACACATCCCTAAATTTACCATTTGTCGCTTGTATTTGAACGTTCTCTTTAAATATGTTATACTTTTTCTCCATGATATAATCACAGAGTAAGCTCAAATTGGGGAGAAGTCATACAAACGTTGAGCTAGATGTCAAAGTCAGCTGTTCGAATTGTAGTTTTCCAAGTTGTTGCTGTTGCGAACGGTTTTAACAAATACAGAACCAATTTTTCAAATATTGGCCGAAGATTTGTTTAAACTTATTTTTTTTTTGTTATTTACGTTAAAAAACTTGAAATTAATTAATTCTTTTTTTGTTATAAGTGTGTAACAAAAAGATGGGTGCATATCGTACCCCATAAACAAAAGAGCCCAAAATGTAAATTTTAAAATTTTTAAGGAGAAGCAATCAATTTTGTTTTTTAAGGGACTCCACACAAAACAAAGACAAACAATTTTTTTTATTATTAAAGAGAAAGAAGATGTGTACAAAATTTTGACAATCGATGGAGACAATCACTACGATTAGTTTCTAGTTTTTATAGTGGTTTTTGAAAGGCTGTTACTTTCAAAACAATAACTTTTTACATTTGATTGTTTGAAGCCTGCAGAATGGCGTAAATTAAGTGTCTCCATTTTAGTATGTTTGTGTTTTATAAAAATGTCTATATATACCTTTTAAAGGTAGTTTTGAGATCAAATTTAAGAAACTTCATAAACGTTTATCTCTCTGCCAAAATAAAACCCAACAAGCAAGAAAAATATTTTTCTCCAAGCTTGGAAAAAAGTTTTAAAGTATTAAAGAACATAATTAATGTATGCAAACAAAACGCTTCAGTTTAGTATTTGAATAATAATATAATTTATTTTTAATAATTTTATGAAAATGTGTAATATTAGGTTTGAAACTATTTTCATTGATTGAAATAAAAAAAAATAATTGGAAAAGCTTTCTCTTAAAAAACTATTTCTTTTTTCATTTTGGGTTGGACATCGGTTAGAGAAAGACTTTGGAGGTCAAGTTGATATCCAGCACTGGAGATTGGAGAAACGAACTGGAGCTCCACTTGAGGTCAAGCCGATCTCCAAGGTAAATGTGTATTGGGATTTGATAAAACAATCTTCATTTCTTTTATCGTGTCACAATTTAAGTTATGTTGAAATTTGTATTAAACCAATCAGAATGAGAGGTAATACACTTCCTAGTGGTGACTTGCTACCATACGATGATGATTTTACTATCACATTTTGTGATTGTATTGACTTAAATTTTACGTAAATAGCACATCATGCTATTCCTCTCTAACGGAGTTTCTTATCTCTTTATTTCTGCTCGACATGCAATGAACACTTTTATTTTCGTTTCTTAGTTTGCACGCTGGCGATTACACGGCGAGCAAGGTTAATTTATAAGGGGTTGTATTCAACTTTTTCCGCCTTTACTTGAACTTTCACTGTGCTTTTCTTTTGTCTATGGCACATATTACACGATGATCGTTGATCGGCGCTCAATGAACACTTTTTTTACGCTCTTTTACATTTTGATCGTTGGTAGGTCACATGATGATCGTTTCATCGCGATCAAGTCATGTTTTTTTCTTTATTCCAGTAGGAATTCTTGTTAAAAATAAGGGTTTAATGCAACTTTTTTTTAATACCTTTCAGTCGAAAAGCGGTACTTCTAGTACTTTTTAGCTGCTAAAAGTGAACACATCTTAAATTGTGCCACCCAGCAACACTGTTTCGATTGTGATTGCTGTCATGTACAGCGTTCAAAAATGAACATATCTTGATCGCCATAACAATTGTTTATCCGCTATGGCTCTGTGTTTTTTGACAGTTTCGCATTGAAAGCAAAAACAAAAATATTTTGAACGCCGATCAACGATCATCATGTAATATGTGCCTATGCATTAATTATAAATTTCTTTTCATTTATTCTGACAGATCGACCGAGCTCGCTCTCAAGCCTTATAATAAGCCGTGCACGGCGAGCAAATTTTGACATTTCATTAAATTTCAGTACTTTTTCTCCTCCTTTATGTAATACAACTATTACAGGGTTTCATACAGCTATGTTTTTAATTTTGTTTTAGTACAATAGTAGTGCTTTTCCTCGAAAAAATACTTTTTAGTTGCTAAAGCGTACCAAAACTTTAATTGCATCACCTAGCAACACTGTTCCGCACGGTGATCGCTGTCATGTGTTATTTTTGCTCGGTCTACAAAATGTTCATCCGCTCACAGTCTCACTGTTTTTTAACAATTACGCATTTACCCCTTTTCCACACGGCAATTTTTCTTGCCAGCAAGTCGAAAATACAAAGGAAAGAAGAGCACAGCATCAAAGAAAGAACAGCATAGAAGAAAAACTTGCCAGTACAGACTTGCCTGTACCGACTTGCCTGTACCGCAGAATTGCCGGCAATAAAATTTTCCGTGTGGAAAAGGGGTAATTGGAAGCAACAAAATTATTTGCACGCCGAGCAAATGTGTATCTACGACCTCAGCCATACAAATTCAACTACTTTATTATTGGACTAAAGAGCAGACTGTTGCTAATGCAACTGTGGAAGTTTAAAGAACGATTAAAAAATACGATAAGAAAACTGAGAGATCAATTCAGTATTACTTTGGAGAGAGTAATATGTTTTATTATTTATGCCTAAAAGTATGCAATAACATACAAAAGTATGCAAAAAAAAAACATACATGTTGTTTTGATAACAAAAACAGTAAAATAATTTTTGCGTTTAACTGAAAGAATTTTTGCAAATGAATGCTATGTCACACGAAAGATAGTCAGAAATGCAATTTTTACTTTATTTTATGTATACAAGTATGGGCTTCCGCAGAGGTGCAGGGGACGCTTCCCCCCTACGCAGTGACAACTTTTTAAATATCTTAATATTAAATCAAAAAGCGACAATGAAAAAATTTTACGGGAAAGTCAAAAAACTTTCTTAATTGTAATTGTAATTGTAAGTTGCGCTTAAACTTAGCGATTCTAGAACTTTTTTAATAAAAACGTCGTTTTTAGTTGTAGGAGTGTAGAATTTAGCAGGAACATATAATTTGATATGGTGCATCAATGATCAATCAAAAAGTCTATTTTGAATTTATTGTAACTTACGGCTTTTTTGATTTCATATCACGATATTTTCATTATACACATTTGTTAAAATATTTTGAAGAGAACTCAAAAATACTTAATTTAAGGTATACAGGGTTGCCAATATTCGAAGCGCCCATCTGGCAACACTATAACTTTCCGCAGTGATGCCAAATCGACTAATGACATACCGCGTTTGAAGTGTCATTCCAAGCAAATGTTTACAATGGAACAGTACACGCCACGTGAACGCTCTAAAATTGTTGAAATTTACATTCAACAAAACAAGTCAATAGTGAAAACTCAACTCAATGAGCGATGAAGCTCATTTTCAGTTGAACGGAACGGTAAACAAACAAAATTGCCGTATTTATGCCACTGAAAATCCACAAGAGATTCAAGAGGTACCTCTTCACGATGCAAAAGTCACTGTTTGGTGCGGCGTTTGTGCTAAAATGCTCATTGGGCCGTTCTTTTTCGAAGATGATAATGGCCACAGAGTTACTGTCAATCAGGAGCGTTATCGCGATATGATAAACAATTTTTTCATGCCAATCGTTCGTCGAAAGCGTATCAGGCACTACTGGTTTCAACAAGACGGCGCGCCACCACACACAAGCCGCACTACGATCGATTTTTTGAAGCAATTGTTCCCTGGCCGATTGATGTCAAAAAATGGTGATTTTGATTGGCCGCCAAGATCACCAGATTTAACGCCTCCAGACTTCTTTTTGTGGGGTTATTTGAAATCAAAGGTTTACGTCAACAAGCCAAAGACCCTAGAAGAGCTGAAAACCAACATCCGTCAAGAAATAACCGCCATTCCCATCGAAATGTTGAAGAAAACCATGGAAAATGCTGCAAAACGGGCACAATATGTCGTAGAGGCCAATGGCGACCATTTACGAGATATCATATTCAAGAAATAATGTAAGCAAATCTACAATACTTGAACCCAATTAAATGATATTCATGACGAACAGACAAAAAATTGTGGTTTCTTTGATTTATTTAAAAATAAAATGGGCGCTTCGAATATTGGCAACCCTGTATTTGCTAGGAGTAGCAGTTGCTTAGCAAACGCGTAAGCCGGCTACATAAATTGGTACGTTGGAGATGCATTTAAGTTGGGTCGCTCGGTCTATTAAACTTTTCCCAATCAATAAAAGTAAAGATATAATGTTGTGGTGTCTTAAAAAATTGACATTTTTCGTTTTGTCATTGTTAGGGAGATTTGCGTAATGAATAAACTTACCCGATCTCATAAACTATTTTACACAAAAAAATTTGAATTTATTTAAATTATTGCATATTCATTAATTCTTGGCGTTTCTCAACCAACCCCTTCTAGTCATTTATTTTTTTAAGCCGATCATAACAAATATCTGGTTCGATAAAAAGTCCACTTATACTACGAACCCTTGAGAATGCTTCATATGCCATTCTTAATGCAAATTTTTTCTCCAATATCGACAACTGCTTGATCGAGTGTTAATCCTTGCGATCTATGAATACTAATAGCATAAGCAAGTTATAGTGCAATTTGCTTGCGAGTAAAATTGATTGATCCTTTTTTAAATGATACTATAACAGGAGGAATAGGTAATACATTAGAGTTGTTGTATTTTGGTCCAGAATAATTGGGAAACTTGACCAAAATGCACAAAGGAAATTATTCTATAAATCGGCACTTTCGCAATGGTTATAAACAATTTCAACAACCGCACCAATGCTGCCATTGCACAGACCAGCTGAAGTAAAAATATTTTGCCTCAAAATAACTTGTGCACCCTTACATAGATATTACTTTGGGATTAAGCCCCTTGCATCGTCGGATGAGGCTAACAACGCTCGTGGGTCACTGTGTAAAGCATTGATGATTGTTACGGCATTGCCAACATTTCTGAGCTTCTCAATGTTATATTCTTCAATTTCAGCGTTCTTCGAGATTAATCTTAACACATTTTAATTCGAAAAAAATAACGCTGATTGAACATGGTTGATAAGAGGTCGTAGTCTTGTAGAGTCAGTTCTCGTAATGATACTCTTAGTAAACATTCCCTGAAAGCTTGTTGTTCTGGTTGAATTTATCTGATAATCTGGTTCAATACGAACACTTTGCTTATTTGACGATAGACTAATTGACCTTGAGTGGCGGAAATATCACCTGACCTCGGATTCCCGTAAAGTGGGATATCTCCAACTGGCTGCAGTTGGTTGAAATCTCCGAAGAACAGCACTACGTACCCTTTGAATGTTTTTTATGTTAATAGTTTTGGCACGGTTTCTTATAAATTTTGTGCAGTGCGGGTTGAAAAAATTTCAGGAGATATAGAAAAATTTTATCTTGAATCCTGTTAAACATAAATTCAATTAGAAAATTAATAAACATTATAAATATATACTTTTAACATGAAAATATTAATCATTCTCTGCCGAAACTGCTAAAAAATATTACAAGCAATAGCAGCAGCGTATCGAGTGCACACAGCTACAGCACGACTCTGCATAAAGCACAGCAGCACCGCATGTCAAAATCGATAGCTGCTGCTGTAAAGCCTGCTTAAAAAATGCTAAAAAGCGACAGCAACAGCAAGAAGACGACTTCAAAATGCGATAGCTTGCTGTTGCTGTGGCTTCGATAATGTTCCAAAATTACAGCACGACTGAAAAACCGAACGCTCGCTGCTCCTAAAACTATTTGTTTCTTTCGTAGTTTTTAATATTCGTACTCTTACACTGGACACTCTGTATATGTATTTCTGTTTTGTTTGTAGATACCAAGTAAAAAAAAATATGCGATCTCACCCATGAGGAGCAACAAGAGAGCGGTCTTTTGCTGTTTTATTCGATCGAAAAGTGAGATCTGAGAAACATCGATCTTTGTAGTCTAGTGGGCAGTGCGCTAGACTATCAACCCAGAGGTCCCTGGCTCGAATTCGGGTTTGGGCATGGTTCTTTTCACTTTCTTTGTTAAACTAAATTGTGGAAAATGTGCAATTAAAGGACAGGAACAACTAAGGCCTGGAAATGGGTGCCGAGGTTAAGGCATAACACTTACTAGCCTCGGTTAAAGCAATTGAAAGCATTCTCTTTCACGTTTGTTTCGTCTTATCAATAATTCACGTATGGTTCCAATCAATTCTTCTAGCTTATCTATTCCTTTCCTTCCACGTCAAGGACCAATCCTTGTTTGTATAAGGCGCATGTTGGTTCTTTGATCTTTTAAAAAAAAATTTAAATGTTCCTTTGCAAATCCATTTGAACCATTTATTGATCGCTCCTTTTGAGCTGCTCTGGGATGTTAAAGGGAGCGCTACCCTTCCTAGGACATGCAATGTTAAAAGAGAGCACAAAATACACCTAGCTTGGATCCACTGCTCCTCAGGGAGCACTCCTAGATCGCTCATAGGATGATCCACTTTTCTACTGGGTATAGAAAGTTTCGATAAATTTTTATCAGATTAATATAAATTACTTACAATACAAAAGGTACAAAAACGCCAAATGAATAATCAATTAATAAAAATTTATGCGAAATATTCTCAACACTAGCACTTTTCACTATTATTGATATTTTCTAATCGTACACCGATAAACAAACGCGAACTTGTCTTTCCATGTCAATCGGTTTTTTGGCAGATACATAAATTTGTTTTGTTTTCACAACAAAAGCAATAAGAAGCAGTAAACTGAAGCAAAGTCAATTCAGTGAACAACAACAACAACGAAACATGGAAATATTTTTTCAACTAACTTATAAACTAAATAGAATTTCGAAATTTTGGCTTCGTTAGGAAATAAAATTAGAGGCGTAGAACAGTTTAGAAAAAACAATTTTAAAATCGGTCAACCCATTTAGAAGTTATGCTCTGTCCAACATTTTTCAAACAAGCTGTTCCAATAAGTAAAGCTGAGCTAAACCATGCATGCATTTTGAAATAGTATGTTGTACCCGTCGCAGTGATAAATTACGATACATTTACCCATGTTTCACAGGCACTTTTCAATACGTATTCTTACACTAAAAAAATATTGTCTGCAAATATTACTAATAACTGCGTCCATTCTACGAAATTGTGGAATGATAAGGAATGATACCCCTGTTAGTCGAAGATCATTCTTCGGAGCAACAGATGGTAAGGGGCATTTCAGCCAATAACGCATTTGAACTTGGACAATAAGCAAATGTTTTAAAGTAATTAAACACAGGAAGAAAACAAAGTAAAATATATTTTAAAAACTAAAGGCTGGATTAGCCAAGCGTAAGGTAACGTAGCGCGACGTTGCCAATTGTCAAGCTAAAATCTGTTTAATGATAAATGTGTACAAGTCGTTACCGAAATCGTAACGTGGCGTGACGCAGCGTAGAAGTCTGCAGAAAATAGATTTCTACGCAACGTTACGATTTTTGGTAGTTCGACAGCTGTGTTACAAGCGAAAAAATTTGTTTAACTTCACATTTTTGTAAATTTTAATACTATATAAGAAAGAATGCAATCTTTTATTGACGAGGAGAAGTAAATAAGCCTTCTAGAATAAAATGAGTGCCCTGCACTACGCCGCCTGCACATACTCGAGGCAACGTCGCACTACGCTACATCCCGCTGCGCCACCTCACGTTACGCTTGGGTAATCAAGCCTTAAATGTTTTCCCAAAAGTCGGCTTAGAAAAAAATCGTTTTTCTGTCATAAAGATGATCCAATTTGGATATTTTTTTAATTTTTCGTAAACTTAATAAAATTGCTAACAATCCAGCAGCATTTAAATTTGAGAAAATTGCAGCGATCTAGGCGAGGGCAAAGCTTATAATTAAAAAAGATCTGATGGCAAATTCTTGTTAAGAAAACGCTTTTACATTAGAATTTTGGTCAACAGTTTTTTTATGACTAAAATTTAAATAGGAAACTCGATTTTAAACATTTATTTTATACGTCTTCAAATTCACTTTTTTTAACAGACGTCCACCCATTTTGAGAATTTTCTGGATTTTTTCGCGTCACGTACTTATATTACATAAAGAATTCAGAATCAAGCCTTGCAGGGAGGTTCTAAAATATGTTTAGAAAATTAATGGAGCCCAAAACCCATCTATATATTTATTCATACGTTTTGAATTAAGGTACTATTAGTGTGTAGCTGTAAAAAAACACTTTTTTATTAATTTTTTTTTAACTAGTATTATTAATTTTAATGATTGAAATTTTTTTCATTATAAAGCATTATTCATGACGAAATAAAAAAAAAATTATTTTTGTCTTTATAGTTTTTGTTAATTTTCTACAGGGCGTTGAAGTTAGCGTGTTTAAAAAATTGTTGCAATTGTTTTCTCGTCTCCAGAATTTACAAAGCGTCTGAAAGTAAAAAATCAAAGTGCATTCTTGAGTTAAGGGTTGCAGTTGAGCACTCAACCTACGCAAAAATAAATAAAAAAAGTAGCATGCGTTGAAAAAGAATGTACAAAAAACCCCCTTTTTTGCCGAAACTTTCAGCCATACAAAAAAAAGTATAAAAGATTTTGTATTTTTATAGTGCTTAACAGAGTCTACAAGGATCACAATGAAGCAAGATTTATCAAAATCGATCAAGCAGAAATCCAAATATCTTAGAAGCCGATTCGAAAAACCTAGTTTCGAGAAAAACGCCATTAAAGATTTAGAGGTTCTTGAATATCACGCGACATACGAATATATTATGTGTTATAACTTTTTCTACTTGATATTTTTTTCTAAAATTTTGTATATGTATTCTTAAGACCTTAAAGAACCATATTATAACAAAAAAAAATTATTTTTAATTTTTTACACTGTGCCTTAAGAAAAAAGAAATTTTTTAAATAATGCATACAATAGGTATGTTTCCAAACTATATTTTAGTAACTTGCATGCTGCTAGAACTGATGAATGTTGGAAAAAGAAATAAGTCAGTTGATGTTCATGCGGGGAACATTTCATGAATAGTGAAAACTCGAATTCTTAATTTTTGCAGATTATATGGATTTTTACCTCCTACATCCAAATCTGATAAATTTCAGGCAGCTCGCAATTGGTTTATGAGTTATAGGCCTCCAAAACTGGAAAAAATGGTCAAAAAATCTTGCTGGTTTTAATCATTTTTCAAAAAGAAAAAAGTATTGGGAAATTTTGGTATTCTTATTTTTAAAAAAGGGAAAACTTGGGGGCTTAATAGTAATTAATGCGATTAAATTTAAGGATAAAGAAGACATCACATTGTTTAATTTACTAAATTACTAACAATAATTGTTGAGAAAAAAATTTTTGAAATTACATGAAAAAAAAAATTAAATTTGAAAATGTTTCGGGCATGATATTAGAAATATTTTTACCCCACCTTTGAAATATATATAATTTCTTATGTGTACAAGTGTGTGTCAACCGGCGTATCATGATAACAAAATTGGGACCAAATATCTCAGAAAATAAAATTATATAGGTTACATTTTCTTTATGTGCATTCTAGACCCCTTTACGACTTTGCTTCCCCTCCCCTAGAACAAATCCTGCGGATGCCCTTGGCAACAAGAACAACTTTTCAGTCTTTTTTTTTTGAGTAAAAAGTCCATAATTTGGACCATTTTTAAAAAAAAATATAAAAATTATAAAAACTAACGTAGCGGTACAGTTTGAACTATTTTTGTAAAGTGTTTTTATTGAACAAACAAATTTAAATAAATATATTTAAAAACAGTGGAGATATTTGCATCGAAAGTCAAAACTTTGGTTTTCATGTCGTTTTTTTTTTTGTCATTCATTCATGTCTTATGAAAAAGTCGTTGTACTAAAAATGTCTAAAAAAGTTAAAGTTAATTCTCTCTCAATTTTATTACTTTCGATGTGTTCGTTAACCAGAAAAGTACGCGAACATGCCTTATAAAACGTATTTAAATAACAAAATTTATGTAAACTGAAATAGGGAGAACGGGGCGTGGTCAAAACAAAGTAGGCCAAAATATATTATAATAAAACGTATTTAAATAACAAAATTTATGTTAGCTGAAATAAGTAGGACGGGGCGTGGTCAAAACAAAGTATATAAAAATCTAATCTAGGATGCTTACAAAATGTGTATCATGTTTGAAGGAAATCCGTCGATCCGCTTAGATTTGTATTATGTTCATATTTGTACTACAGTGCCCTCTGGTGTTAAAGATGGATAGAAATAGATAAAAATTAACCGTCTAAATTAAAAAAATTACCTAACTTTAAAATTTAGGTAAAGATAAAATTTAGGACGTCTAAAAAATTTACCGTCTCTGAAAACTCATACACAAATTTTCATGGTAACCAAATGAACGGTTCTAGAGTTTTTTTATGTTTAGTAAAAGATTTGTACTGCATTTTTATTGATTTGTGGGCAGTAAAAGGAGGTGTGGCAATTTTTTTCTTCCTAGACCATCTAGTACTCCAAACAAATTGACTGCCAAAATTTCAGCTAATTTTAATTTGTTCCTGGCGCACTTTGCTTCACTCCACGCTTATCCCTTGAAAAAGGTACATACAAATAGTGCGACTACGCCTATTTTTAGTACAATTTTCGAAAATAACCATACGAACTAAATTATTCAATTTTAGTCTTTACAACCAAAACCGTATGAAATATAGCATTTTCATTGATTTGTGGGTTAATAATCGCAAATACTTAGGGCCAATTTTTCAGTGCGAGTTTAAACTCTAGTCAAATTAAACTGAGGTTAACTCACCAAAATTGGACGTTTAAACTCAGTTTAACTAGATATTTTAGCATTCGTTGAAGTTAAATTGACTTAAATTATCATATAATGTGTTTATTTTCTGCATAAACGGAGTTTAAACGTCCAAATTTGGTGAGTTAACCGCAGTTTAATTTAACTAGAGTTTAAGCTCGCACTGAAAAATTGGCCCTTAAAATACCACCTGAATAGTTTACCAGCTGTTAGGAAGCCAGAAGTAAAATTTTAGTTAGGGTAGCTTTGATTAGATTTAAGTTAGTAGTATAAGTTATAAATTCTGAATAAAACATTGCCATTCATTGAAATCATCCTGAAGTTTGGACTTGAAGTCTGCAATTTCATGGATCATTGGTCCGGTGAGCTTATCTCAGCCGAAAACTAATCGTTACAATATAACTCTGAGAATAAAAAATTCAGCAGAAAAACCAAAACTTTGATAACTGCTTTTATTCTAATAATTTAATGTATTCAAGTCGTGCACATATAATTTCTGTACGAAGATATATAAAAAAAAATAAACTGGCCATTTCAGCCCTTGGAAGGACTTTGACCTAGCTTTCTATTGATCAATTGTGTTGTGCGTGTTATTAAAGGTTTGATCACAAATGACCGAAGAAGATATATGGAATGCATTAAAAAAAACAACTTAAAGTCGCCCCTTTTTCTAGGCTTAATTGGAAAAAATTAAAAAAAAGTATTTGTGTAAAAAAGAATACTGATAAACACCAGTATTTAATAAAATGTATATTTCCGTAAAGCCTCTCAAAAATTAACTCCAAATATAGATCAGATTAGGTCAATTGAAATTCAGAAATTTCATTTAAAACTTAAAATAGATCATAAATAAATAAATAAATATTCAGGATAAATTCAGGAAAGAACAATTGAATTTCAGAAAGATCAATTAAAAAACAGAAGAGATCTTTATCTTTAAAAATTCACAAAAGAATATTGAAATTCAGAAATGATCAATTGAAATACAGAATAAGTCAAGTGAAATTCAGGGGCCTTACTCTGTAATGCGATTCGAAAACAAAATCACACCATGTAAATACATGAATTAAGATTATAAATTGGCAGTAACTTCTACCTCTGCTTAAATGCTATTTTTGTCTGCGTTGAATTCGAGCTAATCAAAAATTTGTCAAAAAACTAGTAAATGCATGGAGTGATTTTGTTTTCGAATCGAAAAGATTAATCGAAATTTATGAATTCCATTTAAAATTCAGAATAGATTCATTGAAATTTAGAAATTCTATTTAAGATTCTGAATAGATCTATTGAAATTCAGAAAAGATAAATTGAATTTTAGAAAGGATCGAATAAAACTCAAAGTAGATCTATTGAAATTCACACAAAATCAATTGAAGTTCAGAATAGATCAGGTGAAATTCAGAAAAGATCAATCAAAATTAAGGAAAGATGAAATGAAATGCAGAAAATCTATTTAAAATTTAGAATAGAACAATTGAAATTAAAAAAGATCAAATGAAATAAAGAATAGATCAACTGAAATTCAGATCAGATCAAATATATTTTAGAAAAGATCAATTTAAATTCAGTATTTCATTTTAAATGCAGAATAGATGAAGTCAAACTAAAATATCTATTTAATTTCAATTGATTTATTCTGAATATCAATAGATGTTTCTGAATTTCAGTTGGTCTTTTTTGAATTGTAATTGGAAATGGTATAACTTGCTTTAGTAATTTTCAGCAATTCTAAACGTTTATTTTTCTAAAACAAAATACTTCAAATTACCACAAATTTGTGCTTTAACTTAAAACAAAAATGGATTGGAAAAAACTTTGTACGGCTGACAAATTTCAGCATACAAAGATTAAAACTGTTCAGCGCAATTGTAAACTTTTCAAACTACAAAACATTTTTACGTGAGTGTCGATAACTTTTAATCACTACTACTGAATATCTTAGAGCATAATGCAATCCAACCGCTAATTAAGTTAACTACAACAAACGTTTATTTAGGCTTAATTTTTATTTAAAAATATGAGAATATGATGAAAATTTAACACTTTTGCATTTGTGCATTGTCAATGAAATTTTAAACCAACTCGGTATCCAACATGTAAATAAATAATACAGTTAAGAAATACAAACTATTTTTTTTTCTAAAATATTTATGTAAGATAAACAATGTTCAACTTTTCAAACTAACTAAGAAAAGTTATGGTAATGCAATAACTGTGCAGCTTACAGCATAAGTTTCTTATTTTTGACACATTCAATTGAGTTTTCGTACGTATGGTAATCATTAAAATTTCTTTTATATCCGCTAAAAACTACAGAAAATACGTTCTGATTTCTATAAAGATATTTTTATATAGTAGTTAAATTAATAGTATTATATTTATGTTTTTTCTTTTCATTTATTACTTAAAAACAATCATATTCATATTAGTTTGAATATTTAAAACTGCATACATAAAAAGTTAGCAAACTAACTAAAATACTAAAATTTGTCGTTATTAGTTTTCATTTCGTTATGCATGGTTTCTTTTCGTTTGTTATGTTTTTATTTTTGTTTTACTAAATCACACGTTTGAGTAATTTTTATGTGTAAAATATAGTGAATACAAAATATAATGAAATATATATAAAACTAGTGTATAAATCAAGATGTGGCTTAGAAACTAAAAACCAAAATATATATAAAGGTGTATATTAATCGATGAATTAATTAATCAAACAATCACATGCAGCAACACACAGAAACTTCAATAAGAAGAGTTATGTTTGTTGTAAATTATTTCTTTTTGTGTTTTTTTTTTACAATGGCTTGCATATTGAACAGTTGCTAGGTTCAATTTGCATTTTTTTTAACAAAACAGCTTAGCTCTATGCAATTATATGACTATTTTTATTCAAGTCCGTTAGAAGTTCGGCATTTAAATCTTCTGCTTCAAGGAGCACGTTGCAAGCATCACCATTCATGGAGTGAGGTATGCTAGTCGATACAACCATACCAGTGCCACCAATAATTGCACCATTGACAGAAATATTGTCCAAGGAGTTGTGACGCCTTTCGCGTTCACGCACAATATGCGGCGCTTCGTTGAATTCGTCAAGTTCGTCCATGCCTGGAAAATGTTGGTTGATTAAAATTATTTTTTTATTGAAAGCAAACAATTTCGTAGTTGATAACAATGCCAAATGGTTGAACTTACCTGCATACTTTGTGCCCGCCAACAGCAAATACTGTCCGGAACGATTTGGCCACAAAAGTCCGGTCATCACACAATAAGCCAAACAATCTGCCGAGTTTGTGATACCTAACAAGAGTTTATAGCGCCACATAGGACTAACTTGTAATGCCACAATAGCCACAATTGGTAAATAGATAAACCACACCAGACTGGAGGCGCCCAAATGGAGCAGAAAATCTAGTTTCTTAGTGCTGTGCTCATATTTCATGGTGTTGCGCAGCTCATAAAGAAACCACATCATAAAAGAAGTACTGAAAAATAGTAAAAAAAACAATGTTAGACAACTTTTAGGAAATGTTAGAGTCGATGCCCTTTAGTGGAATGTTTCCGTGCTTTCTGAGTGCTTTTTCTCAAAAATATATTTTTTGTAAAAGGATTTTAAGCTCGCATACTATTTAATTTAAGTTTCATAAACTGAAGGAGAGGATCGGAATGAAAGTATAGCTTCAAAATAAAACTTGATATATGATTAATGTACAAAAGAAGTTCACAAACTAAAAAAAATCTAACCCCATCGTGGATAGTTTTAATCCATTTTTAAATGTTTTCTTTGCAATTAAAGTGCAAACTTTTAAAATTAACCGTGTTGATGCTTCATTAATGACCTTTTATCAAGGTATTATGAAGAACAATTAAACCATCTATTATATATTTGTAGAAGTATCCGCATGAGTATATGGGCATTGGCATGGACAGCAAAGTCTACCGTGATCAAAAAATTAAAACTTATTAAAAACTTATTATTTGATGATATTATCTAAGAGAAGCATTTTCATTTTATTAATTTAAGCAATTTATGCATAAATTCATTTATCATGATTAAATCGTCTGCACTGTTTCACAGTTGTAGTTTTTCTTTTTCGTAAATGTTTCGTAAACTTTTTGTTTTAATGAAAATGGAATGCATTGGATAAAGATAATGAAAAAATGGTTGAGGCAAGGAAAGAAAAATATATTAAATTTGTTTTTTAATTACTAAATTACATAATTACTTAACTACCTAATAGCTTAATTACCCAATTGAACTACAATGGAAATTTAATTAACGTAACGCCAGATTAAAAAGCCTAATAAAAAACAGAGAATTTTGGGTCTGTTCGGAAATGCATCACGAATTGCAGTATGCGCACAACTGGCATTTTTTTACATTTTTTAAGCGTCCAACTTGCAGAGTGAATTTTTTTGATACGAAAGATAATTGCCGCTTGATAGAAGAATTACATTTTGGAATGTTTGACGTTTGCAGTGCTGCAAAATTGGCATTTTTCGAATATTTTTCTTGTGTTAAAAAACTTCAAATCCTTCTAAAAAAGTTGTATACAAAAAGTCTTGCCCAATTCAGAGAGTTTTGCAAATTTTGTAATCACTTCCGTTTTTTGTGACGTAACGCCAGCACATATTTTTGCTTATAGTGTCAAGTTACCAATTAACCCGATAATCAGATGTCATTTGATACCCAAATTATCATGTTTTGAAGGTTTTAAGTATTTAAAAACATTTTTTAAACTATTCCTTTTTGTAACTGAAAAGTCCTTTAAAGAAAATCTTGACGTTTTAGAGAAAAAGTGACAACGCAGTTTTACTATCCTTTGTCTCTAGTTTCACGTGCAATTTATTTATTTGTTTATGTCTATGGATACAATCCTTACAGACTAGAATAAATATATTAAACTAACAATTACTTACTTCATTTATAACAGAAAAAAAAATGTAATTTCAATATTATGCTTTAAGAAGAATAGATACTAAAAAACAATTAATTCATTTAAGATAGTTTTAAGGCTTAAAGAAATAGACAAGTCAATGCTATGTTATGTGTTATGGAGAGCACATTGAAATCATTCATAGTTCTAGAAATTGGCTCATTGATCGCATAATTACTTCTATGAAATGGAATGGCGAAAATGTTATGTTGACGTAAATGTCAGGAAATGTCAATCAATTTGACCTGAGATTATATCAAAAAGTATCATTAACGAGGGGATTCTTCTCCTGCTTTCGAGAGATTGAATTCGTATAAGCAAACATCGCACGTTATATGAGGGAAATGGCTCAACGAAATTTAAAGATCTAAGCGAGAATTTAAGTTATTTTTTTTTGTACTCGCTCAAGTCTAGCAGAATGTGAAGTATAGTATGGTTTCCAGATAAACAACGCATATTCTAGCTTCAAACGTACAAATGTAGTGTTAAGTAATTTATGTGTATACGGATCTAAGAACTCGGAACTATTACGCCGAAAAAAAGCAAGTAGGGAATATGCTTTGAAATTATATAATTAACATGTGACACAAAGGAGAATTTAGAAACTGCTTCCAAATCAGAATTTCATCTTTCGTTTTTAAAAGGCGATAAGATGGCTTCGTTTAAAGGCTTTCGTTTTCCAGATGATAAGAGGAAACAAAAATATATTTTCACTTAGCAAAAGTAGCATGATAACATTTGGAAATATATAATGAAAGTTCATTAGATTTGCTTCAAGCTAGCAGATTATTTAAGTCTGTCTGAAGAGAAGTAATATTTAATGGGCTGTCTAGAGAATTTTTTTAAGTCGTCAGCATACAGCAGAAAATAAACTTTATTAAAACAAAGAGAAATATCATTTATAAATTAAGTGAAAAGCAAAGGAACAAGAATACTACCGTGTGGAACCCCCGAGGTTGCAAAAAAAAAAGTGTATGAGTTTATATTATTGATACTTACATAACAAAGTATCTAAGTACTATTGCTTAAGTATGATTGAATCCATTTCAAGAAATTTGAATGAATACCTATATTTGAGAGTTTATTTATTAAAATTTTATGTGAGAACCTATCAAACCCCTTAGAAAAATCGGTATATATGAGAGCAAATTGATGGTCAGATTCAAAGGAGGATATACAATACTCAGAAAAGAGGGAAAGATTTGTTACTGTGGACCGACCAGTAACAAAGAAATGTTGATTTGGAATAATAAATCTTTTTAAGAGAAAATACAACTTTTCTTTAACAATCCTTTCAAAAAGTTTAGAGATAGTTGTCAATTTAGAAATGGGCCTATAATTTTTGATTTTAAATATAAATAAACAAATAAACTGGCCATTTCAGCCCTTGGTTAAATGTTTGATCACAAATGACCGAGAACTGGACCTACGAGTTTAATGCCGACTCCGAACGGCTTATGTTCTCCAGAAGCTTTACATGGCAATTTTTACTCTCTAAGGTTTTTGCCATTGTCTGCAGAGAGGTAACGACCGAACAGAAAAATTAATTCAATTGAAATAACTTTCTGTCTGAGCTGGAATTGAACTCGGGCTACCGCAGTTCTTTAGCTTAGGGGCCACGCACTCTACCCACTAGGCTACGGTCGCCACCAAAATTTTTGATTTTAGTCTTATATAAAAACAGAAGTGATATGTGAGATTTTCCAATTATTTATAAAATCACCTGAAGATAAAGATTTATTAAAAATATCCAAAAGCGGCTTCGACAATTTAATTAAAATTGTGAAAACGGCATTGAATATTCGAAGTATTTAATTAAAGAGCATCTTTATTTAACAAATGTTTTCCAATTAAAAAAACTTATTCCAAAACATCATCTACTTGTTCATTATCCAAACATTTTATAAAAATGGGTCCATTACTTTATTGCCGCACAATGCGTTTCGGGTCAAAACGAAAATTTTGCTACGTGTCCCTTGGTATCGTTCCTGGCCTGATTGACACCGACTAGCTCACGGCAGTTACGGGCGCTGTTCCCAACCCGTCAGGCCAGGTCGAGGACGCAACAATAACTTCCGGCCCGAACCGGAAGTTTGAATTTAAATTACCAAATAGCTTTAAAAGGTCCAAATAAAATTTACAATGGTTCTTTTTGTACCAAATAATCCAAAAATAACTTATTTAATACCAATGTGACACAAATGTACAAATTAAATAATATCTTATGTATTGCTATTGAGAATTTATGCGAGTATAATATTTATATACACAAAAATACGGTTCTCGGAGAAAATTTGAATAATAACCTCATTGAAGTAAAACTATTCGTCGTTTTTTTAATTCGACTTTATTAAAATTTATATCTACTGTATTAAAATAAAAAAGAAAAGGTTCTAATCGAAGTTAGTCGAAACCGATTTACGGAGCATGCTTTCAATTTAATCGATATACATTTTTTTTAGTCATTCGAACAAATAAAAATTGTAAAAAACAACCGTTCGAATAGTTAAAAGTTACACCGTTCGGTGTTAAAAAAATCATAATTTTGAGTGTTATAAATAAACGTTTAGCAGGGTACAAAACAAACATTCTATCTGATATTTACATTTTTACACCGATCCGTGTGAAAAAAAATATTGATCTTAACATTGTACAAAACACACATCCTATCTCGTATTATATTTTTTAACACCGATCGGTGTAACAATTCGATAAAAAATTTTAGTGTGTATAAAACGGTTTGCCTGCTTTATTTAAATTTTTTTCATATTAAAGGATACAAAAATTTAAGGAAGCATACAACTAATTGTTTCCTTAATTACAATGCTTTGAAAATTTATGATAATTTTTCGTTTCTTCGGGTGAAATTTCGTTTCTTGTTTTTGGTTTTTTTTTTCTTTTCTCATAAATTTTTTGAGTGTTTTTTCCTACTATTTTTGGGTAAATTATGTTATTTTATTAAATTTTTAAAATTTTGTGGACTTTTTTGTTTTTTTTTTTTTTGAGAAATTACGATTTTTATGAAATTTTTCATTCAGTTTTTGGGTGATTTTTAGTTATGTTTTAATGTCTTATTTTTTTAACTTTTACCAATAGGTAACAGAGTTGTAAAAGATTGCATTCATGCAACTGTCATTGAATGTCAATGAAATGATTTAAGTCATTCAATCTTTTCTTGATTTCATGAGTTCAAGTTTTGAAATCAGCAATCATTTTGAAGTCAAGACTTATTAATTCATTAATTACATATAAATATTGTTCAAAAAGTTGAATTCATATTGTAATAAATCCTTAGAAAAGTCATCTCAATACTCAGCATCATTTTAGCCCAATAAGGACGATGACGCATGCCTAACGCTCCCATCTCTTTTTTCGCGAAAAACAGGACAAATTGACCAAATTTTTAAGATTATACAGGATTTACAGGACGTCTCGCAAAAAAACAGGACATTTTCCCAGGAAGCAATTTAAAGCCCTTATTTGGCACATTATCCTAGTCAAAATAAAAGTTGACTCTAAATATAGTGCAAGCTTTTTGACAATATATTATATTAAAAACTGTCAAAAAGGCTTATACTAAATTTAGAGTCGACTATTATTTTGACTATGATAATGGGATAATATAATCAAATTTATTATTTAATTTAGGAAATGCAGTTTCAAATATCAAAGCTTTAAATATCAATTAATATTAGGTATTGGCAATTAATATGTAATTTTGTTAAAACAAATATAGAATTAAATCTTCTTACTTAAATATTCAATTATATTCAATATAGCAAACTTAAAACAAAAAACAAATTAGTCTTATTAAAAAGGCACATTACTTAAATTTTCCAGGTACTCCTTTTTTGCACTTTGAACAGAAACCTCACTATCACTATTTGTTTTAACCTTTAAATCTTTTTTTAGTTGATTGCTTAACACACACTTTCGCCATGAATTTCAACAAGTTTAAAAAATGAGCTGCACAGACACTTTTTACAGTGTCGCAAAAAAGGGAAAGCGTATTCAGGGAAACTTTTGACTTATTTCTAAAAAAAGTATGAATAATAAACAAAGTGAACTAAATTGCAAACAAGGGAAAAAAACAGGACAAAATAATAGAAGCAGGATTTTGAGCCAGTTGCACAGGACGCACGACTTTGCTGAAAAAAACAGGACTGTCCTGCAAAATACTGGAAAGATGGGAGCATTATGATGCATGCCATATGGCATCACTAAGTCAAAATAAAAATCAGCTCAAAATTAGCCCATGTGTGAAAAAACTGTACGGTCTTTATAGAGTTAAAAAATCACTCTACGTTCAATAGCGGGTCATCGTTATTCTAATACAGTATTTGCTAATTTCTGAAGGTTGGTCCTTACCGCAATATAAGTATAATCCAGCCGGGCCATGTTTGATATTCATCCACATCCGATATAATATCAACTTCCGTCTGTAAGAGAGATATATATGCTGCATCTGACTGATACATTCAATCATACTTACTCTATCCCAGATATAAAGGAACACATGAAAAGCGCAATAGGGCACCCAAATAGTCATAAGAATAATCCAGCCAGTGCGGCTGATTTGTTGGCGTGTCACAGCCCAACCCTTGGCCAGTAACAAGAGAATAAGCATAAATGTTGTCTGCAAGTGAGAAGTGGAAAATGAGTACAAAATTAAAAAAAATTTCTGTTGAAAAAAAACTTTAACATACACGACTGAAGATATCCAAAATATCGCCGGCAGCCTGCATTTTTGGCACGCCTTCGCCATTGAGCGCAAATTTTATCAAGTGTGCTGTTATGAGTGCCAAGCTGACAAACTCGCTAAGCAAACTTACTGTAAAGAGCTTTGTGACAGGATGTTTTTGCAAGCGTACCGCATAGAATTGAACGGGCAGTAGCACAATGTACACGAGCAGAAAAATTAAATACATTTCCAAAAGGTTTTGTTGATCGAATGAAAACTCAAAGGTGAGTGGATGAGCAGACGAAACATTTGGATTTCCATTAACGAGATGAAAATCATAGACTATGTCGAGGTGGGCGGCCGTTGGTGAGGCGGAGGCTGCTTGGGATTCAAGACCGTGCGTATGATCGCCATCTACACGGCCGCTGGTGCTGCTGCTTCTGCTCCATTTGTGCGGATCATAGGCCTGCCAATGACAGGTACTACGATTGCGATAGCAAGCTACGAGGGCAACGTACCAGAATCTGTAAAAATAAAAGTATCAACAATCGATGGTTTTATTCAAGTGCTAATTAATATGTTAATGTTTAAGAAAATACCAACTGTTTTTCTCTCTCTACCTCTCTTTTTGATACGAACAGCAGAGCAAAACAAAATCTGTATTAAAAGTAAAAGTGAATGAACCATATTTTGCGTAAAGCTGATCATATAAACAGATATGCAATTTAAGCCATTATCTTGAAAATGATTTTAATGAGCCAACGCAACAAAAGTTAAAGGCCACAGCTAGCTGGAAGGCACAGTGGTCTAAAAGTATACTAAGTTTAAAAAGTTTAATAAAAAGCAATGCGTATAAAAAATGTTTCTTTCAAAATGCATTATTTAGCATCTCGACTATTAACTAAATTCGATAAGATTATTTTTGTTCTTTTTATTACTGCTTATCTAATCTGAGAAATGGAAAATTATGTGATTTTTTCTGATTTGCTAAAGAGCAGGTTTTAGCAAGAAAATAAAATAAATAAGCAAAAACAACAAATATTGCTAATTGACACAAGCTCAGAGCAAACATATCAACACCGACCCAAACTAGTTGCTCTGGCCAGCTATTTTAACTATTAATTAATAACAGCAACAATTTTCGCTTAACTATCGAGTTAAATGTGCATAAAATTGCAACGCAAACTCGAACAAATTGAAAAGTTTCCTTCTTCCCTCGAGACTCTCCGAAACACATACCTTGGCTGCGCTGCTGCACTAATGACGTAGGTGAATTGATTGCCTGGCAGCACATTCCTTGGACTGTCCTCGTCTAAGCACAGCTGTCCCTGCGGACATGGCACGCGTCGCAAGAAGTCACGCTTCGCCTGTGGATTACAGTCACTGTCATAGGCGATCAACTGAAGTCGCGCAAACATGCGCTGGCAAGCCGCGTCTGGATCATAGTTGCTGCGATTACTGTAGAAATCCACAAATGTTGGCTTATCCAGCACGACGAGCGTTGCTGCACCAGTCACCGACGCTGCCAGCGATTCCAGCGATGTTATGTTCCCATAGATGTAGCCAAAAGAATCGCGCTGCGTGTGCGACTCCGCCTTTTGAAACCCAAATTTCACAATAAATTTAAAGAAATCAGGCGTATGAAACGTCCCTCTGACATGTGTGGCAATGCAGGTGCTCCACAGCAGAGGCTGCAGGCACAGAAGCCAACTGAGAACGACCAGCAGCGATGAAGTGCAATATTTTTGCTGTCTACGTATCATTTTTGTTTTCTAATTTATTTAATATGAAGTCGATTATATTTAGCACAACAGTTTGTTGAAATTGACTATGTAGCAAAAAGTGGACAGCGGAGCTCTAGTGCTCCGCCGCTACTACTAGTTCTTCGAACTAGCAAATATGTTTTTCTTGCCGCAGTTGTTTCGCACACACTTTTCTTAAATTCTTATTGATAGTTGGCAGCTTTTAAGTTATATTAATAATGCATTTTGTTAAGTTTTTGCTGTTTTTTTTATTTATTTTTCCCCGTTTTATTTGAGGCGTGAAATTAAACAAAAAAATTTGCGAACGTGCGAAATGAAAGAGGAGGCTAACAACAACAACAACAAAAACCCTTACGTTGACAGCTGGGAAAAAAACAAAGCGTAAAGTTTAAGAACTCACCACTCTACAAAGAACTCTAGCTATTTCATTTGTTCTCATGTAGTTTGCTATCAATTCAATTGAGATGATAAAATGGTGCTGCCACATAAATAAATGGAATCAACTTGAAAATTTTTTAAGAGCGATGTTTGTTTTTTATTCTAAGTTAACTCCTTGTCGCCACTATCAATGTTTCGGGCAATATATAAGGAATAATTAAATTTTTGATAATAACATAAAAAAATACTGCTGTAAGTAGAGAAGAAGCTGTCAATGATTTTGGTAAATGCATGGATTCTAAGCTATTGTTTAACCTTCATATTAATTACATTTGTAAAAAGCATCTTCTATGCTCGGGTTTATAAAACGCTATGCCAAAGAATTTAATAGATCAGTGCGACCTCACTTAGAGAATGCAAGTCAAATTTGATCGCCAAGTCACAAAGTACATGTTTAACGTACACACTTAAAAATTTGTATAGAATTTTTACACCGATTGTTTCAGGGAGTCCTATACCCATGACAAAATTAGACAAGGTAGTGTTAGGGCAGAGAGCTAGTGACCAAAATTGTCAAAACGTAGTTGACATTTTATACAAAATTTATGAAAGCAAGAATTAGCAAAAATACCAAAATGGATGAGTTTGACAATTTGTATAAATGAGCCTTGGTTATGGTCACTACGAAAGAGAACACATTCAGCCCTAACACTACCTTGTCTAGTTCTACTATGCCTACACCTTAAAGGTGTTAAAAAACAACTTGTCAAAGTGCCAGAATTTCATATTCGAAAGGGCATCTTTTTATTCACACCGATTGGTGTCAGAAAGTAAATATCAGATAGAATGTTTGTTTTGTACCCTGTTAGGTGTTTATTCAATATACGAAAAATTATATTTATTTTAACACCAAACGGTGTAATTTTTAACTTCAAAAAGAAAAGATGCTTTTTTCAATTTTCATTAATTCGAATGGTTAAAAAATGGTATGCTATATAAAATGAAACGCATGTTCTAAAATTGATTTCAATTCAGTTCGATTTCAATCGGTTTTTTTAATTTTAATACTGTCGATTTCAAATGCAACTAAGTCGAATTAAAACAAGCGTTATTTTGACTGAAACCTTTTTTCTGAACATGACACTGATAATTTTTAATTGCTTTTTACAATAAAAAAATACAAAAAGGTTTTAATTCAATGAGGTTTTAATTAAATTTTTATCGGAAAACAATATTTTCGTGTATACAAATATTATAATCACATAAATTATTAATAGCAATACTTAAGGTATTTTTAAATTTGTACATTTGTCATGAATAACGCTCCCATCTCTTTTTTCGCCAAAAACAGGACAAATTGACAAAATTTTTTAGATTCAGGATTTACAGGACGTCTCGCAAAAAAAGGACATTTTCCCAGGAAGCAATTTAAAGTCGAAAAATTATTATTACTTGTATGTTCAAAGAATTAAAATAAGCATTTTCATTGATAAAATTATCAAATTTATTATTTAATATAAGAATTGTAGCATAAGCATCAAACATGAATTAATATTAGGTATTTGTATTTAATATGTGATTTTGTTAAAACAAAAATAAAATACAATCTTATACAAATAGCTGCGTTCCATTCACTTCAAAACAATCCAGATTATTTTTTTTTTACATGCAAAGCAAAAACAAAAATAATAATCCTATAACAAATAGGAATATTTTTACTATCCATATAAAATTGTGATATAGCCTTTAAAAAATTTTAAACACAGATGCCACACCTGTATATTTTTATGAGCTGCCATTTAATTTTTTGAATTATTTGGTTGTTTGATACAATGACTATTAGGTAGACATGACAGCTACCTATTTTCTCACGAGCTGCGACCACCGACTGTTAAACAAATAAAAAACAAAGCAAACCCCGTGAGTCACACACATTGGACGCATTCAGCGGATCCAACAATCGCACTTAAATTATTTATATAATTGCATAATATTAATAATTAAATTAAATTATTTACAATTTTTCTGACGTTTAGAGTAAAACACATTCAGAGAAAAACATATATCACTAAGGTATCGCTACCATAACAGTTTACAACAGTTTTAAGCGACACACGTTCTCATGACACCTAATAGTTATTATAACATAATTGCTTGTTTGAATATAATTTTGACTGCAACGGTAGTGCCCTCTACAAGTCGTTTTTCTTGACGTTCCTTTGAGAAAATTTGTTATCATGATTATATTAAGGCCAAAGGAACGCCTTTAAGGTTTTTAAGCTGAAATTTTGTTAGTTAATTTATTTTAAGTACGAGATGGTTTAAGGGAAAGAACGTTGCTACACCCCCTTTTACCACCCACAAATAAACAAAAATGCTATATTGTTGACGGTTTTTCTCGTATTATACTAAAATTTGGTAATTTAGTTCATATGGTTACTTTCGGCAACTACACTAAAAATGGAGTACATATTTTTTCAAAAAATGTCCAAAATATTGACTTTTTAGTAAAAAACTGATTCAAAAGTTGTTTCAAGACATCGTTACCTAAGAATGAGAAATAAACGTAATTAAAATCAAAGTTTTGACTTTCGATGCAAATATCTCCGCTGCTACTAAATATATTCTATTCAAATATTTTTTGTTCAAAAGTTAAAAAAATGCTCTTTACAAAAATATTTCGAACTGTACCGTTAGTTGAGTGTGTATATTTTTTTATATTTTTTTCAAAAAAGGTCAAATATATTTACTTTTTACTCAAAAAGTGACACAAAAAATGTTTTGGTTGTAGAAATAAAATAAAGTAAAAATTGCACATCTGACTATCTTTCATATGACAAATGACCTTTTCATATTCCGCTGTATGCGGACAATGTGTGTAACACAAAATCTCTATTTTGTTTGACATTTGATGGTCGCAACACAAACTGTCACTCCTACCTTTTAGTTATTGTCTGTATAGAATTATTTATAATTTGACGTGCGACAACAGTGCAAATTAAGAGCTTGAATTCATTGACGACGACTGGAACAGTGCGTCAAATTCTTTTTACATACTTTTTTATTGAGATGAATGTGTACATTACACCATGGCGAAAATGTTGCAACGAGAATGCGTGATTACAACAAAGTTGCTCTCGTCCGTATAGAATGGTTTTTAATTTGGCGTGCAACGACTGTACAAATATATGGAAATGAAACAATCGTATGATTTTTCCAGATTATTCTTCATGTCGTTTCGTAATGTTGCAGTGCAGTCTATGTGTCCAAGCTATAATGAACTGAATAAATTCACGACATTACGCTTTGACATGAAGAATCAACACTCTGGAAAAATCATTCACGTATACAAAAACCCTTATATTTAACTGTTCTCGCATGTTAAATTAGAAATAATAAGTCTGTTCGCGTAATTTTTCAGTAAAAACTTGCCAGTAAGAATTTTAGAAAAAATTCTCTCTCAAAACGATAAAAAATCTGGAAAAGTACCCGAACAGAAAATTTGTAAAAATTTTCAATGCACGTCGAACTGTGAGAATAGTTGAAAAGAAAACAACAAATAAGAAAATAATCATTTACTTTCAGATAAGGGCTATTTTTTCTAAGTTGAGAAAAGGCTACAAAAATTTGCACATATAATGAAAAAATAAACATTTGTAAATGTACAATAAAAACATCTGTTTTAGACGTTTGATTTTTTTTTTATATCATGAAAATTCTTGCAAGTAGAAAAATAACCAGAAAAAACTTTTGAAAACTGGAATACAGAGAAAAACCTTACTCTATTATTTCCTCTCTCACTTGAAAGTTTTGTGGGTACACGAACGGATTTCTTATAACAACTTGTAAAATTTTTAAAATTCTTTGAGGACGCGAACCGACCTAAAAGGTTGGACTCATTGGCAATGACTGCAACATGGCGACAATTACCTACCTCTCATACAAAGGTTCTTTATCAAAACTGTATAATCTATTTAAATTACACAAAAACTAATCTTATTTATTTTGCACATACACTTTATTTGAAAATATACACTTCAAATCTAAATCGAATAAAAACTACTTTCACCTTTCATACAAAGTGACTTTATAAAAATTATAATATCTCTTTAAATTCTACAAAAACTAATGGAATGCATAATTTAATACAATAAAACATAGTGACATTATCGTGTCACAAAATGGTTCATCATTGAAATTTAAAAAGTTTTGATTAAAATCACGCCTCATAAAAGTCTCACAATAATACAAAATTTAAAACTTGGAATACTCGAAAACGCGACTACTTTTACCCTATTACTAACCTTACTAAATTTGGATGGCCTTTTAAAATCCATTGTTAAATCGTTGCGTCACGAAAAAAGTAGTCTCTCTGGAAAGTTTTCCTCAAATTGATCCATTCTGTCGAAAAAAAAATACCAGGAGTCGATTATTTAAAAAGCCTGGTTAAAGGGATTGCAAAAAATCTTGCCAGAATGTTACGTTCAAAAACTCAATAAATACCATCGAAATACCATCGAAATACCACCGTATTTACCTGATGTGCCTCTGGTTGACTTCTTTCTCATTTCAAAACTTCAAACTCATAAGAAGAGATTTGGCGGTGAAAACTGAAGTAGCTAGATTTAAGAAAAGGAGCTTAAAAAAAATGATTTCATTATTCGTTGTCATAAGTGTAGTATTTTAGAAGGAGCCTACTTTGAAGGAGGTATAATAAATTTGGAAGAATTACAAATATTTTGTGTTTTATTGACCAATTAGCAGCACTTTTACATAATATATAAAACTAATCAAAAACTAATAGATTTTATTTATAAGAAAATATTTAAATTTGAAATGATATGGCAGCATCTTTTGAAAGCTCTGTTCAGAAAATCTGTTTAGTGTATACATGAACCTTCGTGTATGAGTATATTATATGAAGACTTTTATTGCGTGGAAACAAGCCATTGCAACTAAAAGTAACAACAAAAGCACTTACTTAGTACTTAGTCCCATTTTGGACAACGCGATATGCCACTGATTTCTCTCGCCGATATTCTCATTTTTTGCTATTCTTAAGTTCGGGAGCTGAGGAGAAGGGATAAATAAAAATCGTCAAAAAATCGGCCGTACCAGCGATTTTGCGCCGATTTGTCGCAATCGTGTTCGTAACAAAAGAAAATATGAAAAAAATCGGTGAGCGACATCGGCAGCATATCGTCAAATCTAAAAGAAGACTTACTGCATTATTCTGTATCACGAACAAGCACACCAACGATGAGAAAGACACAAGAAGCAATACTTTTTTCCACACAAAATTGTATTGCTTCTCGTGTCTTTCTCATCGTTGGTGTGCTTGTTCGTGATACAGAATAATGCACTTAGTACTAACTGGACTTGTTATCGTATGGTTTTTATCAGAGATAAAAAGATGGGAAACTCCATTGGAGGATGATAGCATTATGTCCGATTTTACGTTAAATTGGCTCCAATACTAACACAAAACATTTATATTGGGTCATAAAATCAACGGAAAACAACCCTGGTTTATGGTATATTGAAGAATTTCACCAGGAACAAAATGGGTAACAAAAGGTATATCAATGGTGTAAGAAATAGAGGTGTTAGTGAGTTTTTGAACACACCATGAATTTCTTCGCTTCTGCCAAAAAATGGTGAGCGAAAGAGCGGAACTGTTAATAGTTGTCAAATTGTGTTATTTGCTTGAGTTGCTAGATGATGTGTTATAGTTTTTATTGTGCGAATTAAGTATAAATAAATATTAAATGCAATTAATTGTGCTGTGTTGTGTTGGCAAAAAGTTATTGCAGTTGTCTTCGCCAATTTGCCAAATCCGTCATTGAATGTTTTGGCAATTTTATCAGAAACGTGCGCTGGAAGATGCTGCCGACATGAAACTTTGGCCAGCATGCAAATTGTCTTGCATTCACATCGTCTGCTTTAAGAACATATTCTCACTTTAATCTCACTAAAAATCTTATCAACTTGCAGAAAGACACGAATTTAACAAAATTTGTTTTCATTGCAATTCACCATCAACTGTTTTTGACAAGAGCGGGGAAACATAATTTTATCGTTTTGAGAGAGAAGTGTCAAACTCACTAACACCTCTATTTCTTACACCATGGGTATGCCACAAAAGACGTCGGAAAACATCTCTGAAAAATTATGGTGAAATTATCTTAGAATAATTACACCATAGAAATCTAGGAATCAGTCCAAGCACAGTTGCCGTTTGGAAAAATTTATGAATACGTGTAAGTATAAATACTTAAGTGTAATACTTTTAAGTGTAAGTATAAATACTTTTTTTGAAAAAAAATCTTTTTTATATGAAAATATGTTTTTATTTGCAAAATTATAAAAAAGTAGGCATTTCCTTAAATTCCACAAAAACGTTAAGAAAAATTATGACATTGAGACATTTTTGGACAGTACTTTCTTATCAGAAAATTCATTAACGCAACCTCTTCACAAAGAACTTTAAAATTTTGTGATAAATGTATTAAGTCTGCTTCATAGCTCAGATGCTGCTGAGCGAATTTTTTCCAATTTAAAACTTACTATAAACGACAATACTAGCAGATGAATAAGTTAAAGCAAATTGCTTTGCAAAACATTTAAAAACGGAAAACTTTTACATTTTAAATTTAATATAAATAAAGGGCAATAGAAACCCATTTTATTTATATTACACTAAACTGAATAAGCTATTATTTCTTTTTTATGCATTTATATCTTATTTTTTATCATAGCTGTTAAATAATTATTACTATTCATATTCATTAGCAATTTGATTATTTTTTAAAAATGCGAAATAATTGATTAAGTACAACTATTTTCTGTTTGTAATCGTAATATAATAATAACAATAAAAAAAATTCCGATGACTTCAGATTACGAATATAATGAAAAGGAATTAAAAGTTATCAAGGAAAATAGTCCAACTACTTTTAGAAATTATTTTTGATTCTTTTTGATTATTTTAAAAATTTCGTTCCAAACTACTAAAAATATTGTTAAATTTTATTGATAAACAAACATAGATATGTTTAATTACTAAACAAAGCTTGTAAAAAAAAAACAAGAACGAGAAAAATGCATTACAACATTTGCTCTGTTGATTTTGTTAAGCACTTTGTTTCTTCGTTCTTGTTGTTTGAGAATCTTTTTTAATAATTACATTTTATCTTTTTTAATAATCTTAAAGAATCTTTTTTAATAATTACATATGTTATTTATGAATAAAATTTTGCAAAATATTCCGTACTTTAAAATAAAATTCTTTAAATAATCAAGCAGAATTAAAGTAGTAGTAGTACTTTGCTGAGTTTTTAACTAATCAATATTACAAAATGTATATACATAAACAGTCTCTTATTTGTTAACTTATACTATGTTAACACTGAGATCTAAATGCGTATTTAGAGCATTTACTATATACATTAATATAATATATATATATATTAAATCATGAATATTATAGTCACGATAATCACTAATAAAATTCAGCTGTTCCGTTGAATCCAACTGCAGCGGCTAGGCAAACTGAATATATTGTACAGTTCGCTTCAACTCGTTTAGGGTGTCGGCAAACACCCGGCGACTCTTCTTTTTATAAATAAGTGCTATACAAGCCATGCAGAGCATTACTCAAAGTTCATAATGTAGCTCCCAGCACTTTTTTTAATAAAACTTATTGGGGAAATTTACATATCAGTGAAATTGACTGAAGCATATCGAGTTTTTTGCTCTCTTTTACTCACCCTGAGATATTTGACTGAATTATCGCTTAGGTCTTTTCCACACTTGGTCAACGCAATTCCAACGCAACTTCAACGCAACAGCGAAAAAGTTGAAAAGCAATGCAACTAGAAACCGAATGCATTCAGTCTTGCTTCAAAAGTTATGCAACATGTGTAAGACATCTGAAAAAACATTAACAAATGAAATAAGTGGCATTATGCAAACGAACTTATTATAACAATAAAATAAAGAAGAACAATAAGAAAATATTAATATATAGCGTACTGCACTACAAATAATTGAATTCATAAAATAAACAAACTGATGCAGCAAGTCGCCGATGAAAATTGCGGAAAGCCGCGTTGCGTTGAACAGGTTGAGTACGTGTTAAGAACTTGTTGAGTGCAAGTTGCTTAATCTGAAGGTTCCGGTATAAATAAACAGTCTAGCAACTTGAGTTGGAGTTGCGTTGACCAAGTGTGAAAAAGGCCTTACACGTGATTTTTCTGACTGATGGCCATTGCGAGCATTTATTACCCGGCATCTCGACAGGCAATAATCCATTGCTTTCCATCTGTCAAATTCCATTGCAAGCAATAGCAATATTTCAAGGGTGGGTTTTGTCATGTTACGAAATCAATATATAATTTTATCATTTATTATATAAATTTATTATTTTATTAATTTATTCTGCACGCTACTTGATTTTTATAGGTATACACATTTAAAATTTTGGAGAAACATGAAAAATGGCTGTCAAACAGGAAAAAATACAGCTCATTGCTTGGCAATACATGGAAAGCAATATTGCTCGCCATGAATTGCCAACCATGGCAATTGAGTGGTCTCGATTAGCAATAATTGCCAATTGACAGATGGAAAGCAATGAATTATTGCCTGTCGAGACGCCCCGTTACTGCTTTCCTACTGCCTACTATTTGGTGATGTTGAGTCGATCTGTGTGCATCAAATATTTCAAATATTATCAAATATTTTAGTTATTTATTAATTTAATTTTAATGGAGTGTGATAATGAAAACGTTGTTGATCTTTTAGGATTGAATCTGATCACTCTGGCAAATTGATACGCCGGAAATTTAAGATACAATAAAACTACTTTTATGCTGAATATATTACCTTATGAATTAATTGCTACTAGGCAGTAGACAAGTAAAAGTTTGCAACCGTTTGACTGACTGATGCAGGTTTTAGGCTCACTGAAAATTTGACAGATACGATGAATAGTAAAAAATTAATTTTCGCTGTCGCAAAGAGTTTATTTTATTTTTAGCTGGGAAAATAACAAAAAATTTTGACTGATCACTGACCTTGACTGACGTGTAAATTGCGACACTAAATTCTCGTATAACTGTTATTCATATAACTATGTTAACTGAAAAAGCTGTATCAGCGTATGGGCGATTTCAGTTGAAAATGACTGGTTGCACTTCACAACCTCACCATTGAAACGACCTCAAACAGAATCAAAAATAATTTCTAAAAGTAGTTGGATTATTTCTTCTTGAGAACTTTTGATTATTTTCGTAATTCCAAGCATTCGTAATTATTTTTTGATTATTTGTAATCGTAATCAATTACACAGTGTGTAATTTTTTAAGTCATGGCAAAATGACCATATACGGACATCACTACGTGATAAAAGACAAAAAAAAAAAGACCCCTGTCTCCCAGTTTAGCCCAAAGTCCTCCAGGTTTTTTTTATGGGCCCCCAAAGATGTGGGGACTCGGTGTCATTTTTGAAAAAAAAATTATAATTTTCTCAAGCTCATATCTTGCAAACCGTTCGGAATTTTGATTTACTCTCTGAGGCAAAGTTGTAACTCTTGTCATAAAGAACAAAAATTGTGGACATTTAAAATAAAATAAAACTTCATCTTCAAGGTCAAAATCGCAAAAAAATTTAAAAAATTAAATTATTTTCTTAACTTTTTTCCCCTGTTCAGGTCCATAGGTAGCAAACCGTTCAAAATTCAAGGAAATAATCAACTACAAAAATGAACTTAATATCTCAATAAACAACTTTCTAGAGCATATGAACTTCCTAGGAATGATTCTTAACACCGTTTGGGTAGCGCTTAGGTAGCCGCAAAAGTGAAAAATTTCCCGAAAATTTTTTAATTTATTTTTTTTTTTTACTTCAACATTGAGATACTATAAAGCCTCCTCCCGAAAGTGAAAAGGCATGTTGCAGATTTCATTGTTATACTATTACTGATTTTATTAATCTTAGTTCTTAGGTGGTATGGGTTGACATTTAGAGTTAGGGTTGTAACAAAGAGTAGCAGCATAGATATTTAGCAGTAATGATTCAGTGTTGTAGGGATTAGTAGTCTCAGCAGGGATGGCACTACAATACTATGCTACCTATTACAAAAATTATAAAAAAAAATATTCGTATTATGTTTATTGTGTTGATGGCCCTGGACTTGCAAATCGCACTCTCTTAAGTTGTGGATCCAAATCGTCGTCGGAATCGTCCAAATCTGACTCTGATTCAGAACTTATGGTGTCCACAGGCACGTTACTTCCAGACTGCCCTCCATCATCAGCTGTTTCTTCTTCAGATACTTCATTAACATCATACAGGGTGATCTTGTGACTCCACCAACATACCTGAAATGAATTAGAAAAGAAATAAAAAAAGGAATGCAAAATAATGCATCAATAAAATTGATATTACCTCTGCAAGCAATGCGTCGAGTTTTTTGCTTTTGTACCGTTTTTCCATGGGCATTGTGGTTTGGTGTAACCGTTCTCCTTGCTCATCGGATTCGGTAGGGAGTTGTTTGATAAAATCGTCAAAATAAAATGAGAAAATGCAGCTTTAATGTCATCAATGTGACGGTTTTCTCAAAATAATACAGCATTTCTTTCACCCATTCTCTTGCTTCCGGTTCCGCGTCTCGATCCCCTCCCAAGACTCTGGTGCATACACGCTGAAGATAAATCCATGCCATTGAATGATTATAATCATGAAGCGATGATTCAAAGTTACTCTTGAATAGTTTTCTTATGTCAGGGCCATTAAGTACGCCTCTTAAATGAAGACAAAAAATAAAGACGGAAAAGAAAACATTAACAAAGTGAAAATAGTACAATGAGGTGAACAAAAATTAGTTTTAAATTTACTACAATATCTTTTTTAATTTTGTCATCGCTACGCTTTGGGAAAACGCTTTTCAAATAGTCGAATGCGTTTGGACAATTTACAACGGCCACTTCGATGAATTTTTTAATAATTTCCAATTTTATGTGGAGCGGTGGCAGCAAGATGTCTTGAGTATTGTCTATTAAAGGTGCATTCCTCAGTTTATGTTGTTTCATTTGTTCCTCGACACTTCCTCTTGGTCTCCACGAATTACATTGGTATTGATTCAGAGGTGAGCGCGAATCCCAATTACACAGAAAACAAAATAATTTTGGAAAGCCGCCCTTATCGATGATCCTTTGCAAAATGTTGATGACCTTCAAATCACAGCAAATCTTCCATTTATTTTCGTAGTATTTGATTTTTTCCATTATATCTTTCAATGTTTCATAGCTTTCTTTCATGTTAATACCCATTGCTAGCTGAACGGAAGGTTTTCGGTTCGACACATGCAACAACACTGCTTTCAAGCTTGAAACAGAACCATCAATAAATAATCTCCACTCACTAGCGATGTAGTTCATTCCCATTTTTACCACCAAAGCTTTTACATCGTTGCAGTAAGCGAACGAATTGTCATCATTTAGAGTGTAGAGGCTCTGAAATTCAGCTTGCCGTTTGCGGTACGCCGTAGAGTTCACATTAACATGTGTGAGTTTTCTTTGCTTTAAAAACGCTGTCAAAAATATGGCAAGTCGCTGCGATAGTCCCAATACTTTTGTTTCTCTCAGCATATCGATTTAGACCACATGTGTAATTTACGCATGCATAGAAACTGGTTTCATCATGATCACCTGGGAGATTAATCCAGTTTACCGGCTTACAATACTTCATACTATGTTTGCCTCCACTCAACCATGCCATGAGAATGTTATAACAGTGTAGTTTTCACCGGTCAAGTCTACTTCGTCGAAAAACAACTTATATGCTTTCTTGAATTGACTAGTTAAAAGATTATTTTTCTTTTGCAATGTTGTAGAACTTTTTTTTCTGATTTGTTGACCGCAAACGTAGCAAAATAAATCAATATTTTCACACTGCATATTGAAATTGTCAGTTGCCAATGTTGTGTGTGAATTATGCTGTATCACTTTCACTTTTTTTACTTTCACTTTATAACTATCACCGCTGAGCTCTCGTTGACGTCGCACTGTGTAATGCCTCGATGTGAGCGTCGTGTCGCTTTTATATTGTGTGCTGAGTCCCTTGTAGCGTGTGCTGAGCTTACTGCATTACCTTTACCATTATAAACGCTACCTAAACGGTGTTAGCCCTTGGACAAACGCATGGTTCTGGCCAGGCATATTTAATTTTTGAGCGTTAATTAAACATACAAGACATTAAACATGACAAGAGCTACAATGTAAATTCAATGCAAATGTTTGCTTCCAGGTAGTTTTTTGACAGAAGTTTTTTTGATTGTATATGTTCACAATTTTTATGTGAATTCAATGCAGATGTTTGCTTCCAGGTAGTTGTTTGACAGTTTGGGCATGGGAACTTACCCACCAGCTTGAAAATTTTTATTAGAATGGACTTACTATCAGTGAAGGTACAGTGCACTCACACACTCGGCCTCCTGTTTGACAATTATTTACGTTCAAAGTTTTAAAATCAACTTTTTTTTTAAGAAATCGCTTATTTTCTTACACTTCAATTGTTTTTTTACTAGGGCTGTTTTTTAAGAAAACCAGATTTTTATTAAAAAATTGAGGTTAAAAAATCTTTTTTTTTTTAATTTGCCCCAATGAGTTAATAAAAATTAACATACTTATATACAGATTTATAGCGTTTTCAAAGGTCTTCTCAACGATACCCATCTCAACCAGATCGGATAAGAAATGGGTGAGATATAAGCGATTATATACTCAAGCTATAAAGGCCTATATCTCAAGAAGTTGGATCGGCCCCCTTAAAAAAACTTTGGGGTTTTAATCAGCGCTGTAAGCCCTACCAGGCCAAAGAAAATTGGCGCATTTTTCAGAAAGTAAATTTGTTCGTAAAAGCGGAAAATAAAAATAAATGCTTTTTGGGCCATTTTTCGCTCATTTTTTAAAGTTTTTTGCGATTTTGACCTTAAAGATGAAGTTTTTTATTTTAAATGTTGACAATTTTTGTTCTTTATGACAAGAGCTACAACTTTGCCTCAGAGAGTAAATCAAAATTCCGAACGGTTTGCAAGATATGAGCTTGAGAAAATGATAATTTTTTTGCAAAAATGACACCGAGGCCCCACATCTTTGGGGGCCCATAAAAAAAACCAGGAGGACTTTGGGTAAAACTGGGAGACAGGGGTCTTTTTTTTGGTCTTTTATCACGTAGTGGTGTCCGTATATGGTTATTTTTTTCGTGTTGCACTGTGTTACTTATCAAAAATATCTCCCTCAAGGATAACATAATGATTACAATTCTTTTTAAAATATAATTTAATTGATTATTAATTGTAATCGCAGTTAGACAGCTTTGTATATTGTTTTTTGTATAAATATTATACCTATAAAATTAATGTAATAAACATAATTTATAAAATATATAAAAAAAACACAAAAAAAAAACAGACATATGCTCCTTTTTCTTCTTAATCTTTTTTTTTTTTATATTTCAAAAGTATAGTTTTTTGAGAATATACTGTTATATTTTTGTAAGGTACCGTCGTTCTCTCCGCTTCTACGGCCGTTTAAGTAGATATCGATCGCACAGCAGAAATATTCATACTTACTCTCTTAACACTCATTTATCTCTAAACTACTTTTTTCGACAATGTGTTGTGGCAAAAACAAAAACTTTCGCTATCAAAATTTTAAAATATCGTATATTTTACATTGCACAACCCGTAAAAACACTGTTTTTATAACTTAAATTTCAAAAGCGCTTCATTCTGCCAATTTTCAGTATTTTTTCTAGTCTTGGCTATCGGTGGAATGATGAACTGTATGAGCTGTACGCTGACATCGACATAGTCAAGCGCATTAAAATCGAGCGGCTTCGCTGGCTTGGTCACGTTCAGCGGATGAAAGACGATGCTCCAGTGAAGAATACATTCGATTCGGTGCCCAGCGGCGGTCAACGCAGAAGAGGACGACTGCATCTTCGTTGGAAAGACCAAGTAGAGGACAACCTGACGAAGCTTGGAATTTCCAACTGGCGCCAGCAAGCGAAAGACAGAAATGGCTGGCGCAAATTCTTAGATGAGGCCAAGACCGACATGCGGTTGTAGCGCCAACTAAGTAAGTAAGTACAGGGTCCGCCATTTAAAGTTTTTTTTTTTCAACTAGTGCTTATTTCGTGAATGGTAACACTTAGCTCATGTCTGATTTGACAGATAGATAGTTTTATCCTTCCGCGTAACGAATATGGTTGTGTATACGCTTGAACAACGCTGGGAAATATTGCGACATTACTTTGAAAATCATGATGCCGATTTTGCCAAAAAAATCATATTTTCAGATGAAGCTCATTTTGATCTTGGCGGGTATGTAAACAAGCAAAATTGTCGCATTTGGGGCCATTTTTCTTCGAAAATGAGCAAGGAGTAGCCGTTACAGTCAGTGGCGATCGTTATCGGGCCATGTTGAACGAATTTTCGTTCACAAAAATTGAAGAGGAGGATATTGGCAACATTTGGTTTCAACAGGACGGCGCTACGTGCCACACAGCCGAAGCTACACTCGATGTTTTGCGCCCTGTTTTTGAAGATCGCATTATCAGCTGCAGAGCTGATGTCGTTTGGCCACCTCGGAGCTGCGATTTGACACCGTTGGACTATTATTTGTGGGGTGCCCTTAAAGATAAATGTTACGCCGACAAGCCAGAGACGCTTTAAAGGACAATATTCGTGAAGCCATTGGTGAAATACAGCTGCACACAATCGATAATGTGCTTAAAAATTTGACCGATCGTGTAGGCTACTGCATGGCCAGCCGAGGCAGCTATTTGAATAAAATTATTTTCCATTATTAACCGGAAGAATTGTACTCTCAAATAAAAAAAGGAATTTGAAAAATATCCAGTAGTTTTTTTTTATAAAATTAAAAAAAAAAAGTTATTTGGCGGACCCTTTAGTTATTCAATATATTTTTACTGAATTTACATTTCAATAATTAATACTACTCGAAGTATTTGCATGTAGTAAGTAGTTGTTTACATACATACATTTATTTGAATAAAGAATATCTAGATTAAAATAAACTGCATAATATGTATTTGATAGCAATTATATTTATTTAAACTAAACTAATTATAAAAGGTTCGTTATGAAGAACTATGGTAAGTATACTTCTTAAAATGTATTTTGTTTTAATACAAACATACTTTAATTTTTTTAATAATAAAAGCAATCTTTGTTTTTTACTTTGTATTTTTTCGTTATAAAATTTAAATAAGAAAAATTTTGAAGCAATACAGCAAAAGGCAGCAGCAGAAAAAAATATCGCAACACGGTCCACACACAGCAAATTATTCAAACTATAAAGGTAATATTAATGCAATTATGAATAAAAAATATTAAGCATATTTACATATCTTATTCAATAAAGCAGCAGCACAGCCATTAAGACCCGGAACAGCAATCAAGCTCCTGCAAGGCACAATAGCAAATCAGCACTTCCAAGAGCTACAAAAAAGTAAGTTGTATATTTTGTTATTTGTGACATTAAATTTTTAAACATGCACGCGGTTGTGAATCTCAAACCACGCAGTGAATCTTAGCTGATCGTGGTTCACGCTGGAACAAATATTTCCAGCATACTTCGAGCAACTTTCGAGCTCGACAGAGCGATTTTATGCTTGTTCTTCCAGCTAGTTTTGAGCAAGAAAAATACCGAAAAACACGTTCTAGCACATTGCAAGTTACTACAATCGAGTACGGAAACAGACCTATTGTGATCATGTTGCATCTATCATAAACTTGTGTCTTTCTATTTTTGTGCTACACTACTTTTTGTGCTTGCTAAATAATAGGGGTATTCAAGATTCTGTGCACTGGACAGTGCAGATGAGTACTTGAGGACTTGTGCTGTTAGGTTTTCGTGATAACACCACGCTTTTCGAAGAGATTATTACTATGATTAGTTTTTAAAATTTTTATTATGATTTCATTGAGGTTATTATATAACAATAAACTAGTACATACATTCTCAAATGATGCATAACTATTTCATAACATGTTGAATAAATTAGAATAGATTTTTTAGAGCCCAGCAAGCGAACACTCAACGGTTTGATAACTGTTGTACCTACTAAACGCATCCAAATATTTTTCACATTAAGAAACACTGTCATATGGATTTTAATTTTTTTTCAGATTGCAATAGACTTTGAAAAATTATATGCAAATAAAATGGACGGCTGTTGAGAAAATTTTGATAAGCAAATTACCTGGCCTTTTCAGATTACACATCAAAGACGTAGCAAGCAAAAAGTTGTGGCTAAAATTCAACATTGAAAAGAATTGTCTTTCAAAAATTAAGTATTTTGCGTCACTCATAAAAAGTACATTCATTTGTTAAACTGTTATCGAATAGCAATAAAAATAATTTATTTATAAAAATGAACTTATTTAATGCATCTTTTGCATGCATCCGCGAGGTAAAATACTATAATGATAAAGATTAAAGATTAAAAATAAATGATAAACAGTAAGGGTGAATCTATTCGCTAAAAATCAACAATTTTGGACTCACAATATGCAGTTGCAAAATTTTTCCAAGATCGAACAGAATTAGATAGTGCAAAAAGAAAGCATTCACATATTTCCGTCGCCACCAAAGGTCTTTTTCAAGCCGCAAACTCGATTTTTTTAGTTTGGGACTCTATTAAATTTTTTCTTAATTCATTTGCACAAGCGTTAATTACATTGTTGAAAATGTGTTTAGTTTTTAATATAAAAAGTCCAATAGAATCAAAAAACTATTTTTTTGTTAATACGAAGAGTTGTTTTTAATTTAATTTTGCTCGATGACAAAATAAATAATTCCATTATCTCTATTATAGGCTTCATTACAACTAATTAATATGTTAAGTAATTATTTCTGTTCCATTTTGTTATATTTCAATATGTTGTTTATATTATTTATTGTTTACGTTTCATATATGGACGAAAAAATATATATCTTTATAAAAATAAAAATAGAAAAATGGAAGAACAACAATGTTTCATTAAACTATACAGAATTTATTGGCTATACATGTAGTAAAAATTTCTACATTGTAGTAAAAATTGGTTTAAATTACTGCATAAAAAATTGCATATTCAGCATTTTGATTAAATACAACTATTGTAACATTTAGTACAGTTTTAGTGAAACTGGCAGAAAATGTTTTGCAGTTTTTTATTAATAAAAAAAAATTTAATTTTAATGTAAATGTATTTATTTTCTGTAGTTAAAAATATGTAGTAAAAGTAAATAATAATTAGTAAAACTTTTATATACATTTTTATTTGGACGTTGAGTTACTAATTTACATTTGTTTTAAGTAAATTTTTATTTATTTTTACTACAGGATTTTTTTGGGTGTTGTAATTAATTTTATTCTTTGTGTTAATTTTTAAGATCAATAGAAGAGTAAAGATCAACAGCAGCGCCGAAGCTCTTTCTTTGAAAGGCTCTCATTGAGCACTATTTTGAACATAATAAAAAAGTTTTATGATTGTACTTTTACAGCTGTATTCATAAAAATATTTTGAAACAGCTTTCAAACGTTCATTAGTTAAAATTCAACTTTTTAAAAGCGTTGCATTCATAAACGAGTTTTAAGAGTCTTATAGTTAAAGTGAGAATACTGATGCTTTAAAATAGGAACAGTTGTTTTTCGTTTGTGATTTTGATAAATAGAAAGAAAATTTGCTTAAAAATTTAAAAAAGAAAAAAAAAATGGTGAATTTGATATATTGAAAGGCATTTGTTTAACATATTTTTTAGCTTAAAAAATACAACTGCCAAACATTGGGTGTTTATAAAAATAGTGTTTTTTAATATAAAAATAATGGATGAAGGAGGTCATAAAAACAAAGTCAAAATTGGTGTACGAGAAGAAGGTTTGTTTATATAAATATTTGTTTTAATTACTTCAGTTAAACTTTATTTTCAGGTTTTATTGCAAGAACTTGTTCGCGAGAGAGTTGCAGCAATTGGAAAAAACACAAATATTGGGGTTGGAATTAGTTTTAAAAGTTTTCTAAGAGATGGCGTAACTATCAATAGATCGCATCGGGCACACCTGTGACTATATTCATTTCAAAGCACATTGTGTAAGCTTCATTTTTCAGTATGTGTCATTCCACTGAAGTGTAAACAACATATATTTTTTTCTCTGTGAACATGTCGACTTTCGTTCCAACAAAACGCAATTTGCGGGAAGGTTTACTTTTGTGCTTCCATTTGAAGAAAAAAGCGGTTGAAGCACAACGCACGCTTACTGAGGCTTACGGGGACTATGCTCCATCGATTTCTACTTGTGAGTACTGGTTCCGTCGGTTTAAAAGTGGTGATTTTGATACGGAAGACAAAGAGCGTCCGGGCCAGCCGAAAAAGTTTGAAGATGAGGAATTGGAGGCTTTGCTCGATGAAGACCCGTGTCAAACCCTTCAAGAATTGTCAGAATCATTGGGAGTCGACTTATCTGTTGTAAAGTGAACAACAAAGTATATATAATACCATACACACTGCTCATGCACATGCAAACATATACATACAATTTAGTAATTAGTTACGCTCTCAATCATTGTCATAGCATTACGTATTTTAGTCTTAATAAAGCATTAAACTTAACAGGTTATGGGCTTATGCCACGCGGAAAAATTAGTTGCAAAAGAAAAATTAAAAAATGCAAAGCTCGGTAGTCTCTGGTGCGGGATCTTTTGCGATAGAAAGGTTACGCGGTCGTGAAAACTTTGACACATGGAAAAGGCAAGCGAAATCGTGCCTTGTGATCAAAGGTATCTGGAATGTTGTGGACAAAGGTGTGTCTACTGACAAAGATGCTGCTAACGACGAGAGAGCTTTGGCGGAAATCACCTTAATGTTGGACCCAAGCAACTATAGCCACATCGCCGCTGCGAACAACTCAAAAGAAGCATGGGACGCAATCATGAAAGCGTATGAAGACACTGGTCTGACGAGAAAAGTGGATTTGCTGAAACAGTTGGTGAATATCAAGCTCAAAGATCATGACACGGCACAAGCGTACATTAACGACTTGGTGATGACTGCAATGAAATTAAATACGGCTGGCCTCAAAGTGGATGACGAGCTGGTGGCTTCGTTAATGCTCGCTGGTCTTCCTGACGATTATAAGCCGATGGTTATGGAAAATTCCAAAAAGTTAACGGTCGATACGGTAAAAAATTTACTTCTCCAAGATGCTAAATTTGATAAAAGCAATGATCACGAAAAAGCGTTATACACCAACAAAAACAACAAGAAAACGTTTAGATGTCATACATGAAAGGCGTCGGTCACTTCTCACAACAGCAGCACAACAACAAAAGCAACCGTTCAAACAACATCGAAAAAATCAAGCGATTCCGTTTTATTTGCAAAAAACGAAGACGAAAGCAGCGAGTACGAAAGCACCGAAACATGCGCAAAAGTCATGGAAAGAAAAACAAAGCTAAACGACGAGAATTGGTATATTGACTCGGGCGCATCATGTCATATGACGAACAACAAAAACAACTTGCATAGCGTACGAGAAATAAACCACAAAACGATAACAGTAGCTAACAATAACAAAATGACTGTGAAGTGCGCTGGCGAAGCCAACTTAGTTCTGTTTGGAAAAAATAAATACAAAAGTGCAACGGTGCAAAACGTTGAGTATGTACCTGAATTGTGCGCAAATCTCTTATCGGTACAGCGAATGACGAAATGCGGAAAAAAACTTGTGTTTGAAAACGATTATTGCAGAATTTACGACACAAACAAAGAACTAATGGCAACGGCTCATGTTGAAAATGGTTTGTACAAGCTACAATGTGAAATAAAACAACATAAGGCCTTAATAGCAAAAGAAACTTTCGAATTATGGCATCGTAGATTAGCGCATGTGTGCAATAAAAGCATTGAAGACGTTAATAAGTTTGCTGGTGACATCGAAATTGAGAAGCCAAAAAATTCGAAGTGCATTACGTGCATAAAGGCTAAACAAACAAGAAACAAAAACAAAGAAAGTGGCACACGCGCGAACAAGCTCCTGGAATTAGTGCATTCTGATGTTCTCGGCCCATTGAAACACAAATCACACTCTGGTGCTCAATATTTGGTATCGTTTGTTGATGATTTTTCGAGAAAAGTCTTTGTTTACCCAATTAAGCGAAAATCTGAAGTCTTTGGTAAATTCATGGAATTTAAAAAGATATGTGAAAACCAATGCTCGACTACGATAAAAATATTACGCACTGATAACGGCGGTGAATACATCAACAAAACTTTTGAAACGTTCCTGCTTGACAACGGCATAATTCACCAGAAGACGACCCCCTAAACACCCGAGCAAAACGGTGTCGCGGAAAGAATGAATCGCACACTCATGGGACGCGTACGTTGCATGCTCATCGATAGCAAGCTAGATAATTCGTTTTGGGCTGAAGCAGCTGTGACGGCGGCCTACATAATCAATCGCGTGCCATGTAGAGGAAACGAGATCTGTCCAGAAGAAGCTGGGTCCCGCAAAAAGCCAAATTTGAAGTTTTTGCGAGTTTTTGGCTGTATCGCGATGGCCCACATCCCAAAGGAAAAACGCCATAAGTTGGCTGCAAAGTCTCTTGAATGTATAATGGTTGGATACAGCTGTGAATCCAAGGCATATCGTCTGTACAACCCGAAAGACCGTGAAATCATCATAAGCAGGGATGTTGTGTTTCTTGAAAACAATTTTCCAAAATTAGAGAAAACTACTAATGATTTCTATTTTCCAGACTCAATTGTCGCTTACGAAGATGTCAATTCAGGGGAAGATAGTGCAAACACCGTTGAATTGACATCAGACGTAACTTCTTTAGATGAAACCACTTCAGACCAAGAAGAAGATTTTGAAGACACTGTGGAAATCCTTTCAACAAGCTCTGATGCAACAATATTTGATGAATACGTTACAGAAAGTGCTAACACTGAAGTTTTACAGCCACATGATGACCCCGACGTCGAAGTACGCCGCTCATCAAGAATCGCCAACAAACAAATGCAATCGTATAATTTTTGCGCAATGCAGTTTATTCAGAACGACCCTGAGACTTTTGAAGAAGCTACTACATCCGAGATAGCACAAGAGTGGGTGGCTGCAATGAAAACCGAAATCGACAGCTTATCGTTGAATGGCACTTGGACAATGACGGATCTACCGGCTGGTAAGAAGGCTATTAAGGCACGATGGGTTTACAAAACCAAATATGATGCTGATGGAGAACCACTACGCCGGAAAGCTAGACTTGTTGCTAAGGGCTTTTTACAAAAAGCTGGCATTGACTATGCTGAGACCTTCGCGCCAGTGGCGAGATACGAGTCAATAAGGTTTTTACTGGCACTGGCCGCAAAGTATAATCTGCAGATACACCAAATGGATGCTGTGTGCGCATACTTAAACGGTTCGTTGAAAGAAGAAGTGTACATGGAACAACCAAAAGGTTTCAACGACGGTTCCGATAAAGTATGCAAACTGATCAAATCCATCTACGGCCTAAAACAATCGGGCCGTGTGTGGAACGAAACGCTTAGCCACGAGTTACTTCAAATGGACCTTTTGCAAAGTGAGGTTGATCAATGTATCTACTACAATGTAACTAATGGCAAGATGGTGATAGTTGCGATATACGTCGACGATATCCTGCTCTTTTCGAATGGCATACGCGAAATCAATCGCATCAAGAGTGAGTTGGCAGCAAAATTCGAAATGAAGGATATGAGAGAGGCATCATCTATTTTGGGCATCCGTATCACGCGCAGCGCAGATGGAATTAAAATCGACCAATCACAATATATATCATCGGTCCTTGAACGTTTTGGCATGAGCGACTGCAATCCCGTTGCAACCCCAGTGGACTGTAACCAAAAATTATCTGCCGACATGTCACCAAAAGACGAAGCTGAGAGGCAACGCATGCTCACAGTGCCGTATATGCAAGCCATCGGGTGCCTACTATTTGCGGCTCAAATTTCTAGGCCAGATATATGCTACGCTGTTAACGCTTTGAGCAGATATGCAGTGAATCCTGGGAAGGCACACTGGGAAGCAGTTAAGCGCGTCATGCGCTACCTAAAAGGGTCTTTAGCCAAAGGCCTTACGTACACAATAAATCCGAGCAATCCAGTTACTGGATACTGCGACGCCGACTGGGCAAGCGATATAGACGACAGACACTCTACAACCGGATATGTTTTCGTATTTCAGTCTGGGGCAATATCCTGGGCAACAAGAAAACAGAAAACGATCGCACTATCATCAACGGAAGCAGAATTTATGTCTATGGTCGCTGCAATCCAGGAGTCAATATGGCTCAAACGACTAGAGAAGGAGCTCACTCCACAAGATGTCAACACCATGATCTTATTTTGTGACAACAAGGGCGCAATACAAGTCGCGAAGAACAACTCGTATTCGTCACGAACGAAGCATGTAGACTTAAAGGCAAAATTTATCCGTCAAAAAATAGATGAAAAGGAAATCGAGCTTGAATACCTACCTACTAACGAGATGGTGGCAGATTTATTTACCAAAGGCGTTACAAGCAATAAACTTCTCGAGCTAGCGGAAAAATTTGGACTCGCTTAATTTTAAGTACTTTTTGAAATGAATTCCTTACTTTGAAATCTGAAATTAATTTTGAAAGAAATTTGTTTTATTAGAAAAAAAAAAAAAAAATGCATTTAAAAATCATGTATTGCAGAAAGGTACACGAGCAATGATGTTGAATAACACTATGTAGTTCAGGGAAGGTGTTGTAAAGTGAACAACAAAGTATATATAATACCATACACACTGCTCATGCACATGCAAACATATACATACAATTTAGTAATTAGTTACGCTCTCAATCATTGTCATAGCATTACGTATTTTAGTCTTAATAAAGCATTAAACTTAACATTATCAACGGTCGGCAAACGCTTGAAGGCCATGGGAATGATTCAAAAGCAAGGAAATTGGGTGCCGTACCAGTTGAAGCCGAGAGACGTTGAACGGCGATTTTGCATGTGCGAACAACTGCTTCAACGGCATAAAAGGAAGAGTTTTTTGCATCGTATTGTCACTGGCGATGAAAAGTGGATCCATTACGATAATCCTAAGCGAAAAAAATCGTGGGGACCACCCGGCCATGCATCAACATCGAGGGCCAAGCCGAATATTCATGGCGCCAAGCTTATGCTGTGTATTTGGTGGGATCAGAAGGGTGTCGTGTACTATGAGCTGCTAAAACCTAACGAAACCATCACTGGGGAACGCTACCAACAACAATTGATGCAATTGAGCCGAGCATTAAAGGTTAAACGGCCGGAATATGTCAAAAGACACGACAAAGTGGTTTTTCAACATGACAACGCACGGCCACATGTTGCAAGAACCGTCAAGGAAACGTTGGAGGCGCTGAATTGGGATGTGCTCCATCCCACCCCACCCGCCTTATAGCCCAGACATAGCCCCTTCCGACTACCACCTATTCAGATCGATGATGCATGGCTTGGCTGAGCAGCGCTTCACTTCTTACGAGGATACCAAAAAATGGGTCGATTCGTGGATTGCCTCAAAAGACGAATCGTTCTTCCGGCACGGAATCCATATGCTGCCAGAAAGATGGGAAAATGTTGTAGCTAACGATGGACAATACTTTGAATAATATACATTGTACCGTTGTTTCTAAATAAATGCTCAAAAACCGAAAAAAAACCTTTAAAATTAATTCCAACCCCAATACAAACATAAACAAGACAAAGAAGGATACATAGCCTTCTTAAAAGGTATGTTAACGTGACCACGACCTTCAGCCTCATACTGCCCTTAAGGTTCTTTTCATTGTCATTTGTCTGTGGACAACACACAGACGGATGACGGATGGGCAAAAGCAAATTTCTAATTTTGCATAGTTTAAAATATATTTTAACAATAATTTCAGTTTTAGCTCGATGTGTTAGGGCAACCAGCGTACGGTGCCGCAGCTTAAAACACAGTGGGACATCCTAAAATTCAATGCAAAAAAGACCAATGCGGAGTACAGTGCCTTAAGCTCCACAAGAAACCTTCGAAGATATAAGTTCTTGGTTGCCGAACGAGTTTTTTATTGACTCAAACGAGTTTGACTCGGACAGAAGGCTTCAGGTGAGTGCTAATTAAAGGTAGTTATAAAAATCTTTAATATATTAGTTTTCGTTACAGACTGCGGAAACAATTCCTATGGAGTGCATTGCACAAAACGAGGTGCCGGTGTTATTCCAATTTCGAAATAGTTTATTTTAAGTGCACTTTTTCGCTCTAGATCCTCACTTCAGCTATTCTGGCAGCGCCAGTTCAAGACGAGGAGGTAATTTTAATCACTATTCCCCTCAACAACCCTAGCCACAACCACCAAATAAAGCAGGAAAAAAAGAGAAAGGTCAGTACGAAAAAATCTTTCCGTCCACTCAAATTGTATTGGCTTAGTAGTGTTACTTTTGTTTCTTTACTTCGTTGCACTTCATAAAAAATTTTTTTTACTAACTTTTGCGTAGAAATTTTCTGAGACAATGCTGCTAGAATGAATATCAACGCACTCACAAAACTGGATCTTAGATATAAGAAAGAGCTTCACAAACTCCAACTTATGAATGAAAGGAAAAGGTCGAGAGCCTTGGCATGGAGTACAGTGGTCGACATTCGTTTGAGCGCAATACAATTATCTCTGTTTAGTATGTTTTTCCTTGGAACTATAACAAAATAGGTTTTGGTGGCAACTCTGTCTATTACAACACTAAGTAGGCAATGTGAATCAAGAACAGTTACTTGAGTTATTGTTTTATTTTTCATAAAATACACGTGTTTCTAAAAAGAAAAGGAGGTTAGATCCGACATTCGTTTGAACGCAAGTGCCTTAAACAACATTTCGCTCAGGAAAATTAATAAAAATAAATAAAAAAAACATCAGATAAGACAAAAAGTAAGGCAAGAAATACAAAAAAAATAAATAAATAAAGAAAACCATAAATCATCGCTTATTTTTTTCAGGAATGGGTTCGGGTAAGCGTTTAAATGCCACTGAGATGAATGTCATCGATTCCTTGAAAGCGGATGGACAATCAAACAGAAAAATCGGAAAATTATTAAACCGTTCAGAGTGTGCGATAAGAAATTATCTAAAAAAAGGAAAAAAATATGGTGTAAAGCCCCCAACTAAAGGCAATTCAAAACTTACCTTAAAGGATAAAGGACGAATTCGGCACGAAGCTACCAAAAATCGCCTTTCCAGCAGCAAAATAAAAGAAGTGTTGCAGTTGCCTGTAAAGACTCGAACAATTTCTCGGTGTTTGAAGAACACCCCATCAATAAGATGGACAAAACTAAAGTCCAAACCACGTTTAACTAAAGTTCACAATGAAAAGAGGCTAGAATTCGCAAAAATGCATATGGCTTGGACAAAGGAATGGCAAAATGTTATATTTTCTGACGAGAAAAAATTCAATTTGGATGGTCCAGATTGTTACAGCTGCCACTGGCATGATTTAAGTAAATCCGAAGTGGTTAGATCAAAGCGGAATTTTGGTGGTGGAAGTCGTATGGTATGGGGTGCTTTTTCATACGAATGTAAGCTTCCAATTTGTTTTATTTCAACCAAAATGAATTCAGAAATGTATATTGAATTATTAGAAGACGTATTAATAACACATTTGGATGAAAAAGAAGATGAAAACATAATTTTTCAGCAAGATAACGCATCTATCCATGCTTCAAAGCAAACAAAGGCGTGGTTTTCTGATAAAAATATACAGTTATTACCATGGCCAGCTTGTAGTCCAGATTGCAATCCCATCGAAAACTTATGGGGCATTCTCGCAGCAAAAGTTTATGAACGTGGACGACAGTTTTCTACAATAAACGAACTAAAATATACAATAAAGGAATGTTGGTCAGAAATCAGAATAAAAACTATCCAAAATTTGGTAGACTCTATGCCAAATCGAATTTTTTCTGTCATTCAGAATAACGGAGGACATACTAAATATTAATTTAATAAGAAAAACAACCTAAAGCCATTTTCTTATTTATTTTTTTTCTTTTAAACGAGCTGCGCTCAAACGAATTTCCCACTGTACATTAACTTTTCTTAAATTTTGTCGAAAAAAGTATGAAAAATATTTTTGATTTGTCTGTGATTTGTAATGCCTTAAATAAATAAACCTTTCTGTATAAAAAATTAATTTAAACAGAGTGTTTTCATACTTAAAATTTAAAAAATATGGTATGCGCTCAAACGAATGTCGATCACTGTATAAGCTGCTAAAAGAAAAGTTTAAATTATGTAGAACAAGTAATAAAAATCATTGCAAGTATTTTATTAAAATTTATAATCAAAAATTCCTTTTAATAAAATTCTGTAGAATAAAATTAGCTCTTCTTCTTAACGGTTCTGTTTGTCCGCTTGCATCTTGTTCATTGTCAATAAGCGATAACTCATTTTCACTAGAAATATTTCATCATCTGAAAATAAAAACCCTTTTTTTAAAGGTTTAAGTCCAAGAGAAGAAAATGATTGTATTTAAAATTTCTATAAGTTTTGAACTATACTAATTAAATAAATAATAACATTTATAACGGAGGGGAAGTTCTTTTGACTTCTTCTCAAGGTCCTGATAGGAGTACTTCTCGGTAGCATTAAAAAAATCGGATTCTCAGAATTTGCTTTTGAAAATTTTATTTAAATTGAAAAATAAATTTGAAAGAAATTTGCGACCTTGAATTCAGATCTGAAGTATTTCTCAAAAAATTTTATATGATTGAATTGAATTTTGAGGAATGTAGGCTATTTATAGGTTCTTACAGCAATGTTTGCTTACTATCATAAAAATAAATTTAACTGAAAAGTAAATTAACATGAAGTAGTTGAAGTTAATTTAAGCTAGATGAAAGTAGTAAAAGGTAATTTAAGAACAGAATTAAGTAGTTAAAGTTAATTTAAGAACACACCCAAAAAAATCCTGCAGTAAAAATAAATAAAAATGTATTTAAAACAAATGTAAGTTAGTAGCTCACCGTCCAAATAAAAATGTAATTATTTTTACTAATTTCAATTATTTACTTTTACTACATATTTTGTAACTACCTTTATTAACTTTTGAATAAATAAATTTACATTAAAATTAAATGTTTTTCGTTTATTAATGAAAAAAACTGCAAAACGTTTTCTGCCATAGTTTTACTAACACTGTAGTAAATTTTACTACACATGTATTTAATCGAAATGCTAAATACGAAATTTTTTTATGCAGTAATTTAGAATTATTTTTACTACACATGTAGAAATTTTTACTACATATAGTAATTTTTACTACATGTACACCAAAAAATAAATCCTGTTGTTTAAATGAAACATTGTTGTTTTTCCATTTTTTATTTTTTATTTTTATAATGAACATATGAACACAATAAACATACGAAAATTAGTTATAATTGTATACGCATGGCGTTTAACATCAGTGGAAATATTGTCGAGTTCTTCTAGGGTAGTAAATTTGACAGCGTTACCGTTTGCAGGACGTAACGCAACTTTGGGACTTTTTCTATAACATAAAAAGAATTTAAAGTTCAAGGTTTTTGTCATATTATTATGTTATATAGTAACCAAAGTAGGGTGAACGTGAAGCACATATATGCAGTGCTAAACGCCAATGTAACATAGCTACTCTGGTCTCGTTATGTTCATCAACAAAAGTGGAATCTGTGGAAAAGAGTCACTTTTATATTTGAAATATTACTTTATCGTTAAAAGGAGGCTTATTTACCAATCAGCTCATGTGCCTCTGCAATTCGAAATGCTGGATATTCCAGATGAGTCTTCAAATAATCAAATATTTGATGAGTTCCCTTAAGACAAGCTGTGCGGAATGCCTCTTCACTATACCGACTTTTGGCATAAGGATTTGCGCCGTAAGCAAGCAGCAATTTTGCAGTTGTTGCGATTTTTTTGCTGCTGCCACCTTTTGTTGCTGCATTGCTCCAAAATTTGTCTGATTAAAATTTTATAACGAAAAAATACAAAGTAAAAAACAAAGATTGCTTTTATTATAAAAAAAGTGAAGTATTTTATTCATTAAAAAAAATACATTTCAAGAAATATACTTGCCAGAGTTCTTCATCACGAAAATTATTTTAGTTTAAATATATATAATTGCTTTTAAATACATATTATGAAGTTTATTTTAATGTAGATCTTCTTTATTTAAATAAATGTATGTAAGCAACTACTTACTACATGCAACTACTTCATGTAGTATTAATTATTTAAATGTAAATTCAGTAAAAATATATTGAATAACTACATGTGTATTTAAAAATAAATAAAACTACATGTATATGAAGTAAATACACATTGCGTAGTAAATGTTACTACAGTATTTTTTTGAGTGTAGAATAAAGTAATGGCTTGTTTCACATTAATATATAAAAAATAAATGTCACTGTATGAACACATACACATATCTAAAATTATTTAATTTGTTTATGTTGAAATTGTTTAAGGCTATCGATTGTTCAAGTTTAAGAATCCTTGTTTTAATAAGTGAAATCACACTAGTATAATTCATTAGGATCCGATGGATGGTAAGATTCTTTAGAACTCATTTAAACAACCCACCAGATGGAGGCAAACCGAAATCAAATAAAGATTATATAGACATTATTTACCTAGACCATTATCGTCCATATCTATAGCTATTTTGTGGAGTACAGCTAGTGCAACAATAACGGTTTTGGCATTTTTAAAATCAACTAATAAGCCGAGAAGTAGCCATCGGAACTGCTGCTTTTTCTGTATTAGGTCTTGACAGAGGTGCAAAGAGATACGGCAGAAGTTGATAGCCAGAATCTCCAAGTAAGCGGCCTCTTAACTCGCCATCTTCGAACCGTTGCTTTAAAACGGACTCGTTAAAAATTCGGCTATCATGTGTGCTTCCTCTCCATTTCGCTACGAGATCTCTTGTTTTTAACCGAGAATCACACACGGCCGAAGATAAGATGAGTAATAAATTAGATATGGAAAGTAAGTAACTTATAGTATGGTTGAACTGACTCTTTCTGTTTAGGAATATTAGCCGATTTAGTGGTTTTTTTATGTGTGTGTGTTGTTTTTATGGTTTGGAAAATCATGTACTTTTGCTCTATTATCTTTAGGAGTTATAGCCGATTTAGTGATTTAATGAATAATTTTTAATAGTTTTGGCCATAACAAGTAGGTGTCACTCCCAGAACAAATGCCCAATCTATATATTAAAAATGAAATGGTGTTCGTTGGTAGCTTCATCACTCATAAATGACTCAACGGATTTTAACTGAAATTTTGGAAGTAGATTGTTTCTGAGTACGAGATGGTTTACGGAAATTTTTTTTTGCCACACTACTTTTTACCGCCTACGAATCATAAAAAATGCTATATTTCAGACGGTTTTGATCGCATCAGACTAAAATTTGGTAATTTAGTTCGTATGATTAATTTCGGGAACTTTACTAAAATGGGCGTGGTCACACAATATATACGCCCACTTTTTCATAAATTATTAAAATTAACTGCTGGGCCACACCTCCTTTAACCACCTACCAATCAATGAAAATGTTATCATAGTTCAGACGGTATTGAATGTGTGTTTTCTATAGACTCCGAAACTAACCGTCCGGTTGAGTTCAAACTTTCAGAACATGTTTGCTGTAACACGCAAAATTGAGCGAGGGTTGGATAAGGGGACGTGACACTGCCCATACAATTCAAATTGATGATATCAAATAGCTTTGGAACTGAATGTCACATAAAACTCCTACACTCAAAAGTCATCCACCAAAAAATGTCTTATTTGAGACAGGTTTGGTCGTTTAAGACTGCAAATTTTTAATTTGGCTTGCATGGTTACTTTCGACAACTGTATTAAAAATTGGCTTGGTCGCACTATGCTACGTCCCTTTTTCAGGGAAAAAGCGTGGAGTTAAGCAAAGTGCGTAAAATTTGGAGAAATTTAAGGCTAAAAACAAAAAAAAAAAAACAGCAACATTTTACAAAATAAACTTCTTTTTTTGAGACTCCTGTGCAGGAAAACATTCGGAACCCCTGTTTCAAGCCCACGAACAAATGAAAACATTTTGCTTTCCAAATATGATCTTTGGAACATTATATTTTTCAGTAAGGCACTCATTTTGAGTAGAAAGCACAAGTATTATTTTGAAGAACTATTTGTTTGGAAAAAACGACCTTGAGCGACCTCTAAACCTTTTTCATAAAATCTAAAGAAATTCTTAAAATTTTTTTTCGTGACGAATATTCGAATTCCGCTTCAGCCCCCTAAAATAAAAAAAGTTTACGCCCTAATGTACATGTTTTGGTTTTTTATTATTACATTTTAACAAAGCTATTTGTTAGTCTTCAAATTAAAGAAATAACATTGCTATTAAGGCTTACAAAATTGCGTTTCAATTTAAGGAAGGTTTTAGGCAAAAGCGGTTTAAATTAATACATATTTTAGAACAGCAATGCCCTAGAAAATTATTTAAAGAGTGCAAAAGCAACAAGAAAAGCAACGACATTAAAAAAAATTTTAAAATCTGGATGAAATGACGAATTAGCAATTAAACGAGTGCTGGCGGAGTCCGCGACAGCGAACTTATGTGTATGTATACTGTAAAAATAATGAATAAAGTAATTCCAAATTCGTACCATGAAAACCTCGTGATGTGTCAGCTCAATCTACACCATAGTAGGGCAGCATCAGCAATGTTGATGCGTTGCATGGAGGAGAATGGAATTGACATAACAATGCTGCAAGAACCTTGGATTTTACACAGTAGAATTAAAGGTCTCTCAGAGCGAAAGGCCACGCTGTACCAACCAGTAACAGATGGCAGGCGGAGGACTTGTATCTTGGTGAGACATGGTATACTAGCGGTATATGCCACACCTATGTTCCCCGGGTCTCACCGTTGTGAGAATCGGGGATGGTGCAGGTGCCTGTATGGTAGCTTCAGCGTATCTTCCCTACGACTCTCCAGATCAACCACCTACAAAAAAGGTGGAGAATCTGGTAAAGTACTGTGATTAAAGGAACATTGCAGTGATGATAAGATGTGATGCAAACGAGCACAATACTGCGTGGGGAAGCACCAACAACAATGACAGAGCAGAGCAATTGCTTGAATTTGTGGAGAGGTACAATCTGTTCGTAGCAAATAGAGGAACACAACCGACTTTCATTGATGCAAGGCGAGCGCAAGTTATTAATATTACTCTCATTTGCAGAAAGATTCTGAACAGAATAGAAAATTGGAGGGTCGTGGATAGGCTAACCATGTCGGATCACAGATCCATACAGTTCGAATTCAAGTACGGAATCCGACGCCAGCGGAATAGCAGGAAGGTCAGGATTCCCAAGAATACAGATCCTGTGAAGTATAAGGCGAAGTTGAGGGAAACACTGACCTAAAAAGCGATAAAAGTACCAGGGAATACGGCGGAAGTAGAAAGCCATGTCAAACATCTTAGCTCGGCCATGGTCGAAGCTTACGAACTTGAATCTCTGAAGAAGAATGTTAGGAAAGCCTTCAATCTGCACATGAGAGGGGGAACCCCAGAAACATGGGCAAACTACAAGGCACGGAAAAGGGAACTGAAGAACCTCATATGACAACGTAAAAGGCAGTCGTGCGGAGACTTCTGTTCTGGGATGGTAACTATATCAGAAGCATGTATGCTCCAGAAAATGGTTTCAAAAGATCCATTCTCCAAAGTGGGACTGATCCGAAAAATGGATGGAACCATGGCAGAGAACCTAGAAGAGTCGATGGAAGTTCCGATGGAGGTGCATTTTCCTGGAAATTTTAAGTCTGATGGCCCGTGGACACCCTTGAAGAAAGGAATGCACAGGGTTGACAAACTGGAAGCCGAAAGGATGGTCACTATGGACGGGGGGAGGAGTGCTATACGCTCATTTGCTCCGTACAAAACATCAGGGATGGACGGTATATTTCCGGCTATGATGCAATGGGGGGAAGATCTCATTGCACCTAGGCTGTGGGGTATATTCGTTACTTGCCTAGCGACTGGGTACATTCCGAGAGTCTGGAGAAAGGCGAAAGTTGTCTTTCTTGCGAAGCCCGGAAAAAAGGATTATGCGGAGGCGAAGTCGTTCAGACCGATCAGCCTAACATCTTTCCTCTTGAAAACGATGGAAAGAGTGAGGGCTGACTGTCTTGAGAGCACTTCGTTGATGAAAAATCCTCTGAGTAGATGCCAACATGCGTATAGAGCAAGTAGGTCTACGGTGAGTGCTCTTCACGAATTAGTAAGAGTGACTGAAAAGAAGTTATTTTCAGGAGGCATTGCGATGGTCACATTTATGGACATCAAGCGTGCTTTCGACAAAATATGCTTTGGAAGGCTGCGGCAAGCCCAGACAGAGCGCAATGTAAGCCAATGATAGCAAATTGGGTAGACAATATGCTCAAGCACAGGGCTGTCAACATGCAGAATGGTAGAGTCAAGATTAGAGGTAGAATAAGTAGAGGATTTCTACAGGGCGGTGTTATCGCCAACTCTGTGGAACATAACTGTGGACTCACTACTGGTTAGACTGGATGAGTCGGGCATACACACGACAGGGTATGCAGATGACATTGCGTTGGTGGTCCGCGGTAAGTTCATTGACACCATTTCTGACATCATGAAGGGAGCACTCCAAATGATGGAGGAGTGGTGTCGAGAACAAAGCCTTACCGTAAACGCAGGCAAATCAGACAATATTCTCTTTAATAGAAAGAGGGTAGGCCTGAGGAGAGAACCACTGAGACTTTTTGGAGCTGAAATCAAAAAGTCCACGAAGGTTAAATATCTAGGGGTAACCCTCGATAGCAAACTGAACTGGAACGAGCATGTAGAAGATAGGATTCAGAGAGCCAAGAGTTTCTGTTTCAGTGTAGACGCGTTTGTGGACTCAAATGGGGGCTAAACCCAGAGGTTATGAAATGGGTCAACACTATGATGGTTAGACCTGTCATCACGTATGTTTCGGTGATCTGGTGGACAAAAGTCAGCCAGAAAACCATTAAGAAGAGACTGGACAGAGTCCAACGGCTGGCGTGTGTTGGAATAACAGGTGCAATACGCACCACTCCAACAAGCGCAATGGAGGTTCTGTTAGGTATGCTGCCGTTGGATTTAGAAATAAAGAAAACAGCGGCGTTGTCAGCCCTCAGGATGTTGCGAAATGCTACGTGGCATGGGGCAAAGGACCTGCATGGTCATATGAGCATCCTTGATATTGCACAGAGAGATGTCAGGGAGGAATGTATGCCTATGGACGGAAGGCAGAGAGTAAGAATTACAGAAAAATGTTATAAAATTCTCATAACAGATGGAGCTGTTTGTGAAGTAATCGCTGGTAACGATATCAGTATATTCACAGACGGCTCTCTGACAAATGGTAGATCCGGGGCAGGCGTTTACTCAGAAGAGTTAAGCCTATCCTGTGTACTGAGGTTAGGGAGGTTTGTGTCTGTATACCAGGCGGAAATGCTTGGCGTAGTGCATGCTCTGGACCACCTGATATATGGCCGGATCAATGGCAAGTAAATTGTCTTGCCCTTGATCTCGACAATCAGTCTGTGATTAGGTGTATGCAACGGACAGACACCACTTCCAGGTTGACCATAGAGAAATGAGCTCACACTAACGTGGGTGAGAGGAAACTCTGGCATAGAACAGGATGAGAATGCTGATTCTTTAGCAAGAAAAGGATCAGCAGAAGAATTCTGTGGACCAGAACCACGTATCGCTATAGGCGAAAATATGGTGGCAGGCCTTATTAAACAATGAACGGTTCCGAACACCGTACAAGGTGGAAAGAAGCTGTTAATTGCAGGCAATCAAAGGCGGCCGTGAAGTGGTCTCGTAGTGAGGCAGCAAAAGTTATTCGATACAATCGAAGGAGTTTAAGCTGGCTTACTGCACTGGTCACAGGACACGGTCCCTTCATGTACCATCTCGGGAAGATGACTCTGACAGAGGACGATACGAGTAGGTTATGCATAGAGGAGCCGGAAACAGCAGCACATATTTTGTGCCAGTGTCTGGCGCTGGCAAGCATAAGATTGACCACTCTGGGACGTCCATTTGTTGGTGAAGCCGAGATTGGTCAAATGACCTACAAGGATATGGTTAAGGTGAACAAAGGCTGCTTATACAAGGAGCATGCTCACGTATGAGTGCTCCGAGCAGTAGCATCCAATAGGGGACGAAAAGGGACCCACTGTGGTCTGCTTCAGCAAATCCCCGACTTATTATAAATAATTCCAAATGTTCCAGTTTTTTCCTAGTCAGAATACATTCCGATTTACCCAGCTTTAACCGCGTGGTGGTTTTCAGATATCCCTTTTTTATTTTTTTTACTCTATTTTTTACTTTTTTACTTTTTTTTGTGTGAATTTTTTGTTATTATACATTTCTTCGATTTTTTAATTTTATAATAATTTTTATTCGCTTTCAACTTCATTTATTAAATTTTTTTATTATCCTAGTGTTTTATTATTAACTAAAGTGTTATATTATTAAGAATTAAATCTTTTTAATCTTTTATTATCTTTTATTATTAAAAATAGACAAACTCTCAGTTTTCCGCAAATTCTTTTCTTGCAATTTTTCAAGTGTATAATAACCCCTATAAAAATAATTTATTCTGATGCAATATAAAAAAATATATGCCCGTAAATATTCCATAACTTTTTCTCAATGTGTATTCGCACAACAAAAAATATAAAGAATACTGTTAACGTCTACAATGCGAATACATAAAACAGTGCAAAACAGCGGCGATCGATGGTGCAAAGAACAAAAACAACAACATGCAAACGCAGAACAGCTATCGATGGTTCGAAAGAACAAAAACAATAACATTAAGAAGCGAGGCTTAAATTGCAAACTGAATTCCGCGAATTACACAATCATGAAAATATTGAAGTTGGTGGAAAGAGTTGAAAGTGGAAAGAGTGGAAAGAGTTAGGCTCTGGGCATCGCTGTTTTAGAAGATGTTTTCTATAAAAGTTTATTGTATACTTGCAGTTTTCTTATTTAGATTTTTTAATAGATTATTAAACGCACTATACAAGGTGTAAAAGCTAAGAGTTGTCAAAAGTTCGACTCTTAGATAGAAACCACCAAATATGATACGTTACGTGACAAAAATAGAAGTAGTTCTTGTCTGCATTAATATAAACAAAAAAATTTTCGAAGTGTGCACGAGTTTTTTTATGAAAGTTTTTTAATATAATCTGGAGAAATGTTGCATAGTAAAATCATTGTTACATTGTAACATTGCATACAAAATTGATTTCATTTGACATGATTTCATATTTCATGGTAAGGAAGCTATACCACTCATCGGACTTTGTGCACGCTCCATAAAAAAAAACTTAGAAAAACCAACTTTAAGTTATTTTTATTTTAAAATGAGGTTAGGATTCAGCTGGTTTTTATAATGACTTTATACCTATGAATTAATTTTGATTCAACATAACCATCATAATGATTTTACATGATTTCATAATGATTCAACATGACCATCCCAATGATCTTACATGATGTAATAATGATTTAACATGAAAATTTGTTGCGATTTTTACGTAAAAATCTCTATGAAGCAAAAGCATAGGGGAAACATGTAAAATAATTCTGTTTTCATTTGAATTTGCAATGTTTTTTTTTCTGAAAACAGTCCCTCCCCCCCTAGTCTCTTTGAAACCCTTTGTTATCCTTAAATCGAAAAAATCGCTCTTTGCATTGGTTTATAGGAGAAAGTAGAATACATTACTAAAATTAAGGGTGCGTGCGAATTGATATTAATTAATAAATTTTCTAAATTACTGACAATGTAGATAGTTTGAGAGTTGATTTTGTGTTACTTTTTGATACTTGACTGCTTATTCGTTATTAGCGACATCAAAAAATTCCATAATAAAAGTTTGAATTAATTTCTCTTAATTTTTATATCACTGAAAACGAACATAAAATTTACAAAATTACGTTGGCTTAACGAAGACATTGCGTCAAAATAAAGCCTTTAAAATTAATTATACCCAATCCACTTTTATACTAGAATCCAATTTTATTTCTTTTATCTATTTTCCAGATTTTTTGCCTTATAATCCATTCCAATTTTACTTTTTGAGTTGCAAAATTTATTTCATTGATATGTTAATGCAAATATATCTTCACCTAAGAGATTTATTTTCAAATCTTCCATTTACCATTATTGTTTGTTGAACTCAGACACATTCCCAACGCACTCCCCTTTTTCAAAAATATTCAGAACATTCAGATCATAACGGAATACATAATCAAAATGATTGTTAAAATATAAGCCTCTATTCATATGTTAATATGTATTTTTTTCTTCCTTTCCTTGTATAATATATCATCTTAAAAGGAGATTTTTAAATTATCATCTCTTTATGTTTACAGCAAAACAGAGGAACGCATCAGGATAACTTGTATGAGTACCATCAAATTTCTGTATTCAAAATTGTTCAAAGGCATTCATTCACACGATACACATATGAACCCCCACAACTTGTTGTTAGTGAACCACAATCCAATCCCCAAGAGCTGAGACGAGAGACAGAAAAGTGTAAAAAAAAAAATGGAAAAAAGGTTACAATGGAGAAAAGCGTGCCAGAAGTGGTGCAGGAGACACTATTGTGTTGTCTGCGTCTGAGAAAAAAAATTATTAATAAATCAATTCAAATGTAAATGACATCAGGGACAATTTAAGTATTATAAAGCAGTGTAGACTTTTTTATGTCTTCTAAATTGATAACGAAATATTATAATGACCCCAAAATGACCCTAAAGCTAAGGTAGCTAATGCCAAAAAATAATATCTAAGTAGCAATGTTGAAAATTTTTCTATGAACTAAAGGGTTGTTTTTGGTACAGCCTGTTGTTTATGGTGTTAATGCCCAGAGGATATGTTTTCCCCACACAATTCTGACAAAAAGGCACCTTAGCTGTAAAATGAGTTATTTATTAAAAAGTATGAAAATAGTATTAAGTCGCTTTTATGAGAATTTAATAAACTTCCCCTTGCATACGCACATGTATGGTACTTCGTTAAGCCCTCTTGGAAGAGTATAAACGTTGGCTTTGAAAATGGGGTTTGCTGTATGCAAATGATTTTTAATGGGTGTCTTGATTCGATGGAGATAACTCGTTACTATGTAACAAAACACCTCTAATCATTAATTGTGGTTTTGAGAAATTAAAGATTTTATTTATTTAATTTTAATAACTAATTCAAAGCGTTTCTCTTTATCCTTTCCTGAGAAATCTACTTTGAAATATATGGCTTTTGTTTAACTCCAAACAAGGAGAAAAAAAATGAAGCATTCTATGCTTTAATTAAAAAGGAATGCAATTGGTTCTCACTCATGAATAGAATTCTTAAATCAAGTACAATTTTATTACAAAATTTATTACAAAAAAACTAGTAAGAAATGGGCCGAAGGTAAATACTCCCACTCCCGTGTTTTAGTAGGTATATTCAATGTTTTAATTACTTTGATCCAGAGGTTAAGACTTGTATGACTTTTTTCCAAAAAGTCTGAAATAAGAGTCTTAATAAACTTTCATTATATAAAAGTTATTATTGATAGCCGAAAGTAAGAGTTATGAAATAAGAGTTATTTATAAAATTTTTTTTAACTCTCAGTTGATATCTTTTATTTTAACAGTTATTTTTAACTTTTATAAAATAAAATAACACCTAAGGGTTAGTGTCCGGCCGAAACCGAAACTGGTTATTAATATGAGAATTTAAGTTTTTACAAATAATTTTTTTTATCAAAAGTAAAGAAATGTTTTTTATACACATAAGAAAAAAAAATTTTGTTTAAAAAGTATTATTTGATTATTGAAGTTTATAATAATTAATTGAATGACATAAATTAAATAAATTTTTATTTAATTTTTTATTATAAAAGTATTGCATACTTTATATCTTCAGTACACACTCAGAATAGTATGCATCTATAATGTACTTTTTTATAGAACTACAAAACAAATTATTTTTGGGTTTATTCTTAAATATTTAGAATTATAAAAATATAAAAATTTCGTTTTCTTCTGCTTTATTACACACACACACACAGAATTCTTTCGGAAGTTTAATTATCAATTTTTGGCTTTAGTACCTATAAAACTTTAATGTTAATTGCAATAGAGATGATAAAATCGAAAATGATAGTATCGAACGCATAAAATTAACCAAAATGTTTTGCCTTAACACGATAAATCAAATTATAGAGGAATTCATAATTTTTGTTTTGTACAATGCGTTGTAAATATTTTTTATTAAACCAAATTTATATATTTGAAAAATGACTGATGCAAGAATTTTTTACCAAAAGTTTCGGCTAGTTTCGGCTATTCGGCCATATTGAGGTCGAACAGCCGAAACTAGCCAAAACTGACAAAAAGGGCCGAAACTGGCCGTAACCGAAACCGAAACCGAATATTCGGTCAAACACTACTAAGGGTCCTTGAAGACTTCTAAAGTATAAAAAGGATTTTAAAGACTTTTATTTAAAAAAGGCAATTTTAAGAGTCTTTCGAGACTTTTATTTTATAAAAAATTTTGTAGAAATCATTTTTAAAAAAAGTATTGTATGTTATATATTTGTTTGATATGAATCTTTACAAAAGTCTACAAGATTAACAAAATCAATCAGTGGAATAAATTGGTTGCTGGTAATTGGTCATAAATAAACATATTTTGAATTTTTTTCGCAGTTTTTTTTTATTTCAAGACTTATATTAAGACTTTTATTTCATAAATTAAATAAAAGTCTCACAAGACTCTTAAATAAAAGTCTTTAAAGACTTATAAAAACGTTTTTAGAAAATAAGTCTTTAGAGATCCTTAAATTTTATTTATTAAGTTTAAAAGTTAAAAATAAGGGAAAACTTATATTAGAAGTAAAAGTAAAATTTTAACTTATATTTTTATAAATAAAAGTTAAAAGTAATTTAAATTAAATTAATTAAATAAACGTTTTAAATAGCAAAACTTATGTGTAAAATATTATATATTCAAAATTTATAAAGAATTTGTTATATTGCTGATGTCACTATGGCTTGATAAAAGCAAATATTTTAATTATATTGGCCCATTATCATAGTCAAAATAAAAGTAGACTCTAAATTTAGAGTAAGCATTTTTGACCGTTTTTTAATATAATATGTTGTCAAAAAGCTTGCACTAAATTTAAAGTCGAATTTTATTTGGACTATGACAATGGGCCATTAATATCGTTTTTCTTGTTATAATAATCTCTATTATAGAAGGGAGAAAAATTTTCTTGATCCAAGTAAATCATTTCTGAAAAAAACGCATTTGGCTAAACGTAATAAACTTATTTATTACACCATTTTCAATTGTAATTCAGAAAATACCAATCGAAAATCAGAAACTCCAGGAAAGATTGGTTAAAATTCAAGAAGAAATTGAATTCAAAAGTAAATTCAAGAATTCAAGAATAAATCAATTGAAATTCATAATAGATAATTTGATTTTCAAAAAAGATAAATTAAAACTCAGAAAAAATAAAATAAACAGAAAAAATCACTTAGTACAAATAAATTTGGTTATATCCACACCACAATCATAACCAGTGCCATTACCAATACCAATCCGATTACCATTGCCATTGTCATTGTCATTGTCATTGTCATTGTCATTGTCATTGTCATTGTCATTGTTATTGTCATTGTCATTGTCATTGTCATTGTCATTTTCATTGTCATTGTCATTGTCATTGTCATTGTCATTGTTATTGTCATTGTCATTGTCATTGTCATTGTCATTGTCATTGTCATTGTCATTGTCATTGTCATTGTCATTGTCATTGTCATTGTCATTGTCACTGTCATTGTCACTGTCATTGTCATTGTCATTGTTATTGTCATTGTCATTGTCATTGTCATTGTCATTGTCATTGTCATTGTCATTGTCATTGTCATTGTCATTGTCATTGTCATTGTCATTGTCATTGTCATTGTCATTGTCATTGTCATTGTCATTGTCATTGTCATTGTCATTGTCATTGTCATTGTCATTGTCATTGTCATTGTCATTGTCATTGTCATTGTCATTGTCATTGTCATTGTCATTGTCATTGTCATTGTCATTGTCATTGTCATTGTCATTGTCATTGTCATTGTCATTGTCATTGTCATTGTCATTGTCATTGTCATTGTCATTGTCATTGTCATTGTCATTGTCATTGTCATTGTCATTGTCATTGTCATTGTCATTGTCATTGTCATTGTCATTGTCATTGTCATTGTCATTGTCATTGTCATTGTCATTGTCATTGTCATTGTCATTGTCATTGTCATTGTCATTGTCATTGTCATTGTCATTGTCATTGTCATTGTCATTGTCATTGTCATTGTCATTGTCATTGTCATTGTCATTGTCATTGTCATTGTCATTGTCATTGTCATTGTCATTGTCATTGTCATTGTCATTGTCATTGTCATTGTCATTGTCATTGTCATTGTCATTGTCATTGTCATTGTCATTGTCATTGTCATTGTCATTGTCATTGTAATTGTAATTGCATTGTCATTGCCATTGACATTACCAATTCCATTGCCATTGGCATAACAATTACCAATACCATTACCATCGCCATTGTCATTGTCATTGACATTGCTATTGACATTACCAATTCCATTACTATTGGCATTACCATTACTATTACCATTACCATTGGCATTACCATTATTATTACCATTACCATCGCCATTAGCCAAACGATAACTAATACCATTTCCATTGCCATAAGCCTCACCAATACCATTGCCATAACCATTACCAATACGATTACCATTACCAATACGATTACCATTACCATTGCCATTGTCATTGCCGTTGTCATTGTCATTGTCATTGCCATTGCCATTGACATTACCAATTCCATTGCCATTGGCATTACCATTACCCGGCGTCTCGACAGGCAATAATCCATTGCTTACTATCTGTCAAATTCCATTGCAAGCAATGGCAATATTTCAAGGGTGGGTTTTGTCATGTTACGAAATCAACATATAATTTTATCATTTATTATATAAATTTATTATTGTATAAATTTATTCTGCACGCTACTTGATTTCTATAGATATACACGTTTAAAATTCTGGAGAAAAATGAAAAATGGCTGTCAAACGAAAAAATACAGCTCATTGCTTTGCAATACATGGAAAGCAATATTTCTCGCTATGAATTGCCAACCATGGCAATTGAGTGGTCTCGATTGCCAATTGACAGATGGAAAGCAATGAATTGTTGCCTGTCGAGACGCCCCGTAACCAATACTATTACCATCGTGATTGCCATTGTCATTGTCATTATCATTGTCGTTGTCATTGTCATTGTCACTGTCATTGTCATTTTCATTGTCATTGTCGTTGTCATTGTCATTGTCATTGCCATTGTCATTATCATTATCATTATCATTATCATTATCATTGCCATTGTCATTGTCATTGTCATTGCATTGTCATTGTCATTGTCATTGTCATTGTCGTTGTCATTGTCATTGTCATTGTCATTGTCTTTGTCTTTGTCATTGTCATTGTCATTGTCATTGTCATTGTCATTGTCATTGTCATTGTCATTGTCATTGTCATTGTCATTGTCATTGTCATTGTCATTGTCATTGTCATTGTCATTGTCATTGTCATTGTCATTGTCATTGTCATTGTCATTGTCATTGTCATTGTCATTGTCATTGTCATTGTCATTGTCATTGTCATTGTCATTGTCATTGTCATTGTCATTGTCATTGTCATTGTCATTGTCATTGTCATTGTCATTGTCATTGTCATTGTCATTGTCATTGTCATTGTCATTGTCATTGTCATTGTCATTGTCATTGTCATTATCATTATCATTGTCATTGTCATTGTCATTGTCATTGTCATTGTCATTGTCATTGTCATTGCCATTACCAATACCATTGCCGTTACCATTACCATTACCATTGCCAGTGCCATTACCATTACCTTTACCTTTACCTTTACCTTTACCTTTACCTTTACCTTTACCTTTACCTTTACCTTTACCTTTACCTTTACCTTTACCTTTACCTTTACCTTTACCTTTACCTTTACCTTTACCTTTACCTTTACCTTTACCTTTACCTTTACCTTTACATTTACCTTTACCTTTACCTTTACCTTTACCTTTACCTTTACCTTTACCTTTACCTTTACCTTTACCTTTACCTTTACCTTTACCTTTACCTTTACCTTTACCTTTACCTTTACCTTTACCTTTACCATAACAATTACCATTACCATTACAATTGCCATTACGATTATGATTACCATTACCAATACTATTACTATTACCATTTCCATTTCTATTACGATTACCATTACCATTACCACTACCATTATCATTATCATTAACAGTACACTTACCATTACATTACGATAATGTAACCTTTGCCATTACCAGTACTTTCACCTTCACCATTACCATTACCATTGCTATTGCCATTGCCAATGCCATTACATTACTATTACCATTACTATCACCATAAGTATTGCTATTAACATAATCATTACCAACCATTGCATTTACCATTACCATTACAATTTCCATTACGATCACCATTGCAATAACCATTACCATTACAATTACCATTACCATTACCATTAACATTACCATTAATATCACCATTGCCATTGCTATTGCTCTTAAATTATTTTACCATTACCATTATCATTACCACTACACTTTCCATTTCCATTATCATTACCATTGCCATTGCCATTACATTATTATTACCATTACCATTGCCAGTTTACCAACCATTATCATTATTATTACCATTACCGTTTCCGTTTCCGTTTCCGTTTCCGTTACCATTGCCATTACCATTGCCATTACATTATTATTGCCATTATCATTACCATCACCATTATTATTACCATTACCATTGCCATTGCCATCGATATTGCTATTGCCATTACATTATTATTACCATCACCATTATTATTACCGTTGCCACCATTGAAACTAAGGCATATTTTAGAAGATGTTTTAAAAAAAAAGTATATTATAAGACAAAAAATTTAATTTGCATGTTAATTTTACATCATCAGTTAAATAAAAAAAATATTTTTTTTGTAACATATAATTTTTAAATATAAATTATAAATATAAATTTATAAAAATTTATAAAGAAGGCGCTGAAGTTGGTGTGCTTAAAAAAAGGTGAAAACCAGGCCACATCATAGCTCGGCTCCAGACCGTCTCAAAAAAAAACAAAATACATTTGGAAGTACACCCTTGAATATACTTCATTTACCACAATAGAATGGAAATATGGAAAATCAAGAAAATAATTAAGCGTGGAAGAGAAAATCAAAAATTTACGGTATTTTGAAAGACGCTAATTTTGATAAATGTGGTGTAGAATAACATTATAAATATTTTAAAAAAAAATATAAAAATCGGTCAATTAGCTTGTTTGCATGAGTGTGGGCCGTTTTGATAAAGTATGTTCGAGAAAAACGCGTTTAAAGTTATTCTGGTTAGATAAAGTTACTCTGGCGCACCAGGTTTAAAGCGCTGTAGAATCTGAATTATAAGCTGTATTGATTTGAAATTTTTTTTACATATTCTTGAATAGTTGAACAAATTTTCAAAAAATTTTTTGTCTGAAAACTTCCTTAGTATAGATTTCAAATTTCCAAACATTGCAATATGTTGTTAATATGTTATGAACTTGTAAGTACACATTTATTAACATGAAAAATGAGAAACAACTCGTATCTCAAAAATTATAATTCCTCTTGACAAACAAATTGAGAATTCATATTCAGTGCCCCAAATAATCACGAAATCCTCTTTTGTTTGCTCAGGTCAAAGACTGTGTATACTTGAGTTCTTAATGCTTTATCCAGGATAATTTGGATTAATTTGACATATTCTTAAACCAAGCAAAATAATTTCGGAATATAGAAAAATATTTCTCTCCGTGAACTAACAGTTCATTTTAATTCTGATATAATTTCGTCTTGATATTTAATTGCGGTTGCACTGTGAGCTCAAGAGATATTTTTGCCCATTGATGTCAATCCTTTACAATTTTTGTTTCTACAAAAAAGGACATTTATAAAAATTAAAACTTTTTGTATACATAGAATTTCATACATTTTTAAGCAAGTACAAAAGATTCTTTGTTTTACTTACTTTTATGACTGCATCACAACTAAACAACAGAGAGAAGCGATAATTTTTGTTGTTAGGGATGATTTTATTTAGAATTGAAATGGCTTTTAAAAAATGTGCCAAATAAATTTTTTCAACACATACGCCAATACTACACACACACTCACACATACCCACACCCAAGCACACACCCACATATGAATGCACAAACATTAATTCATTAATAAACACATAAGTGCAGAGCAAAAACAAAAGCCAAAAGCAAAACAATAAAGAAAAGGGAGCACAAAATATTCAACGGCAAACTTTTTGAAAATTAAAATTTTTGAAATTTCACTTCAAATGTACGGAAATGCGACTGACACCATATTTAGCTGAGTTGAAATGAGCGTTTAATGACATGTGTGTTTTGAGTGTTGAATATTTCGTGTGTGTTTGTGTGTGTGTTTCTGTCAGAGGGTTGCCACAAGCATTGCTTGCGTTCTAAAGTACACTTGAGAGTATTTTGTGATATTAAAGCAGAATTGTTCAAAAATGTTCAAAATATGCATGCAGCTGCCTTTTAATTTTAATGTAATTGCTTTAATTATTTTAATATTATTTGAAATATGTTTTTGATGCTGCTTTTAAGGACATGTTTGAGAGAGAATTAAAACAGTGACAAAATACAGTCAAGAATTTTCAATCATATTATATTTGTAAATATACTATATTTTTAAATTTAAATACCATAAATAAAAAAAAAAATGAATAAAAATTCCAAATGTTGAATAGAAAAAACTCGATATAGCTTGTCTCAAATCAGTTGGCCATAAGCCTGCGTAGGTTAAGAATAAAAAAAGTATTATCTTTTAAGGGAAAATTCTAGGTGAAAATTCAACAGTATAAGGAATTTTTAAAATTTTTATATCACCACTCCAAAACGATGTTCATCGCATCAGGTTTGCCACAGCTAATTTTTTTTAATAAAATTCCGAGAAAAATTTCACATTTTTAGTTGAAACTTAAAAAACATGAAAGACAAAAAGTTGTTTGTATGTTTTTATAAATATTTGCTATAAATTATTTAGTTATAATTAAGCCTAGGAATCTCAAGCAAATGAATGTTTTTACTGGGCATCTTAAAATAGAAATTACTAAGTTATCGTTACGAATCATGAAATATCCTTCAAAATGGCATTTAATCGTTAGTGCATATTTTGCAATAAATGCATGGTTTTGCATATTTTACAAAAAATGCCTGTTTTTGCATATTTTTTGTGCATATTTTTGTATATTTTACTATAAATGCATGTGGTTTTTTCATATTTTTGTTTTTTTTTTATTTGCAACCATTTAAATTTAGTGCGACATATTTTGGGAAAGATACAATGACATTACTTTTATGTTCACTTCATATTTTTGTTGATTTATTTATAAAATAAATTTATAATAATAAATTTATAATGACATAATTAATATAATTAATTGTTTTTCTTTTTTTGTTAAATGAAGTACATGCAATATTTATTTTTGAGTCTAAAATAAAATATTAGAAAAATATTTTTAATTGCATATATTACCTGTTTCAGCGTATATTTTAGAGTTTTAAGTGCATTTTATATGCGCATATTTTTGATTTTTTAGTGTATGAGATTCCTAGCCCTAATTATAATGTTTGACTGCCTGTGTCAGTGTTGATACAGTGTTCATTTTTAGTAGACAAAAATTAAAAAAAAAAATGTACAACTAGAATTTGTATTTAAAATCAAGTATGATTTAAAACTATCAAACATTTAAAATTTGTATTTAAATCATATAAAGTCAACATAAAAAAATGTACATTTTTATAAGTTCCATATTTATGAATTAACAGTTAATTAAACTTTTAAGCCACAATCTAACAAAAACTAGAAACATAGCTTTATTATAATATTTTTATTGTATGAAACAAAAGAAAACTTAAATTTCCAAAAAAAAAACAACACAAAATTCTAAGCTTTAAAAGGCGTCTTTGATCAAACCCTAAATGAATGCATGAATATTTGTAAATATGTATACCCAAAACAATCATATGTGTCAATCTTTATACAATTAGGGTATTCATAAGGTGTGCTATCATGTCAAATTGTCCTAAAATTAAAATGTACAAGATAAATAAATGCAAATAAGAAACAGCTGTTTAATTCCGACACTTCAATTAACAAAGCTTTCAGAGTTGTAATATATTAGTACTTTTTTTATGGAGGGCAACAATAAAATGTTAAAACTAGTGTAAAATCTGACGACAATATGATATTATGACATGATAGCACACCTTGTGAATACCCCAAATATATTTGCTTATTTATATATGTAATAGTATAAAAGCCTGTCCTACGACTGGTCCTCGCACACTTCCTTTTTTGGAGCCATTTGACGAAAGCACTTTTTTCTCTTTTTAAAGCTTGATTTTTTATTCAATTGATTTTTGAAAAATACAAATATTCTACTTTAAATAACACTTTACGTATTGAAGCAATATTGAAAAGGTATTTAAATCAAAAACGTACTATTGTAAAAACCTAATATTGCCAATGATAAGTATCAATTATATATTCTGTGTATACTTTCAGGCTGAACATTTTTGAGAACAATATCGTCTTCCGGGGATTCATGTGGTTCATACGCCATTTTGGTAATTTTGAGTTAATTGTACTATCCCGTGTTTGTGATACCAAATTTTTCAAATCTGTAATCCGTTTTTGGCTATCTCTTCCAGAAACTGAGATATTTCGTGTCCATTTTGGTCTATATCCGTTCAAAAGATATTTGGTGATCTATTGCTCTATACGCCATTCAAAGATCAAAATTTCAGTATAAAATTTTGTACTGAATTAGCAAAAAGCACATTGGTCTTCGTGCATTTAACTAACAAAGATGTGGTTAATTATTTTTCCAATTATTTCTTTTGTCTTTTTGTTAATATTTTGAAATATGGGTAATGCGGCGGCGTTAAGCATAAATTTAAAATTTTAAGTTTTCCAAGGAGAAAGTGCGGACCTGATATCTTCCCGTGAATTCGCCACTGTCGAGAACAGTAAATTTAAGTTTGAGTAATACTCATTAGGGGCATTCACACTGACTTGGGTAGTTGGGTAGATTGGCAAATGCCGTACATTTTGTTTTTGTAAAGTGCCATTCTACCCAAAAACCCATCTGCCAATCTACTCTAGCTGACCCCCTGACTTGTTTGGGTAGATTGTTTTCTTGCCAAATTGAGTACTTTTTCCATGTGTTACCACCTTTTGCAAAAAAAAAGCAATAATTGACCTATGGGCATCAAATTTACTATATTTATTGTCAAGGTTAATATCTCGAATAATACACAAAAAATATTGCTACACCCCCTAGCTCCACCCACATGTTAATAAAAAAGCTATATTTCAGACGAATTCGGCTGTAATTTGTAATTTAGTTCGTATAGCTACTATAAACAATTCAACAAAACTTGGTTTTTATTTGTTATGAGACCAAGTGGTGGTCACTTGATATATAAATTTTGTCTCGCCTACTTTTACCGCCCTTCTATATATATAAAATCTTTGGTGCGATGTCTCTTAAGATCTCAGGAACGGCAATACCTAAGGCAACCAAATTTACAATATCTGTTAATATCTCGGTTAATAAAGTTAATATCTAGCTTAAGAAAAAAAGCCACACCCCCTTTTACCGCCTATAAATCAATAAAAATGTTATATTTCGGACGGTTTTGATCGCATTAGACTAAAATTTGGTAATTAAGTTTAAAATTAAAATTGACTACTGGGCGAATTGCGCTGAAATTTTGGCAGTCGATTTGTTTTGCCTACGAGATAATTAAGTAAAATTTTGCCGAACATCCTTTTACCGCCTACAAATCAATACAAATGCTTTATTTTAGACGGTTTTGTTTGTATTAAACTAAAATTTGGTAAATTAGTGCATATAGTTACTTTTGGAAACTGAACTAAAAATGGGCGTGGTCGCACTACAGTTATGCCTGTTCAGATATACAAAAAATTAAAAAATTTTTTTCCGATTGGCATGAAAATTCTTATATGGCAGTTAGCCGGTCTGTGACAGGACAATGTTTTCCCCTGGACTACTAGTAAATGATAAGATGCTGCGGAGTTCACGTTAAAAATTACTTGTATATAGAATAACTTTTTACGCCCAATTAATGGCCTAAATTTTTCGCGCATAAAATGACAAAAAATGATTTGATGGCAGCTCTTTTCCAGCTGTCACTCAATTACATAATCCGGGGATATCAAAGAAACATGCAGCACTGCCCAAAACTATTTTACAAAGTACTCAATTGCAATTTAGGGAGCTCGCAATAACCAAAAGTACTCAATCTACCCACACCCAACTACCCAAGTGTGAATACCACCATTGAGTATTGCTTCTCACAACTTTTCTTGTTTAAACCGGCAAGAAAAAAAGACATATGAGACAAACTGAGGCATAGATGCACCAGTCTCGTTTTGCCGCATGTGTTAAAATGGTTCGTCATTGCATTTTAAGATAAAATCATTGGCAACAATTATTTATCAGTTTGAAAACATTTCTGAAGGTGCACATTATAATGTCATCTTTGCGCAAAAATATTTAAAAAAAAATAAATAGAGACCAATTTATTAGTGAGGACTCTTCAAGTGGTAAGATACAAAAATTGACTATGAATTGCAAATAAGATAAATCTAAGAATCAACATGTTTTTAGATAATGATCAATTAATTGAATGCAAACGTAAAGGCCTGAAAGAAATCGAACCCCTGAGAAATCTTTGAAGACTCGGCAACAAAACTCCGATACAGAAGAATTGAATTTTTCTAGCGGTAATATACATACAAACAAACAATATTTTATAGTTGGAGTTCCTCACATTTTTATAAAACTACTTTTTCTTGCTGCTGATGAAGATTTCGACATTACAAAATATTCAAAAACAAAAATAATCTATAAATTTGCAGCTGACTCAAGCAATGTAACAAATATTCAGTCATCTTCTTCAATGGTGTCTTCGCAGACAGTTTCTACAGGTTAATAATGATAAGAATGTACTGGGTGTCCCCAATTAATTGTTCAATATTAAAAAAAGTGTTTTAAGCTGTTACACATTCTATAACACAGATAAAAACAATTTGAATTTACAGGAGAAAGCGCAAATTATGAGCAATCAAAAAAAAGCGACGTCTGCCTGACACTTGGAAGAGAAACATTGCCAAAACATTACGGGAAAAAGGAAAAGAATATCGAGGTCGGTCAGGAAAAATCATAAAAGCTCGACAGATCAAACCGCCCTGTAAAATTGAATTTAAAATTTTTCAGAAGCCGATAGAGGTACAATTTTTGCCCATTTTTGGAAACTGACATTGAATTTCTTAATGCCACTTTGGTCTACGTGTATGGGTTCCCACCAAAATACGTTTGAAATGGCGTATAGACTAAAGTGGATTTTTTTACAGTTAGAAAATGTCCTTTTGTACGTAAGATCAAGGATAAGGAAATACGTTTTGGGATTGCCATTTTTATGCAAATTTGTGGTGAAAAATTCAGAAATTCCTATCGAACGGTTTAAGAAAAAAATGAATTGAAACTTTAACTTCGATTTACTCAAAATGTGTTTTTGCACGTAGACCACATGAATCCCCGGACGACGATATGTCTTGCAAAAATACTTTACTGTCAAAAAATAATTACAGTTTGAGAAATACTGTGTGCGAAGCAGCATGCTTGCCTTTTATGTATTAAAATGTGCATACTTTCAGGCTGAACAGTTTGAGAGATATTGGGTACGGAGCATCTTTTATGTATTAAGATTCAACAGCTTACAATTCAACTTGAATTTTAAATTTGCTACATAAAGATAATTAATGGAAATTATGTTAGTATACAAATCGGAAAAGAAACTTGCATTTGTTTAAATTGAAAAAGATCAAAAGATCAATGGTGCTGATCATTTATTGAAAAACTGTCACAACCCTAAAATTTAGAGTTTAAGTGTTGAAGAAATATCGTTTCTGAGATATTCGAATGGTATTTTCCGATAATACAAAATTTTGTGGCTTAAGTTGTGCATTTCACTCATGAGGTACAAGATTTAATTTTAATTTATAGTGTTACTTTTCGTAAACATTCTGATTAATTGGATTTGGGATTCATTGGGTTTATATTTTTTATTGTTAATATAATTAAATTATATGTATTTCATATGACTTATTCAACTAATAACTGTTTATCCTTTGGAATATGTAGTTAAATTGAATTAATTTAAATTATATCTGGTTATATTGATGCTTTTGATAGTTCTTTTGTAAAAAAACAAATACAACTAAGTTTTTAATAAACTTATTTGCGTTCTTGCTGCTTTCTCAACTATTGTTTGGATTTGAACAAATAAAGAGAGATAAAACCATGAGCGCTGTTTATCATTGACCTCCGAATTTTTTTAATCTATCTCGTATACTTCATCGGGATTGAAAGCAGGTGGTGCAGGATTTAAAAATGGTTGTGGAGTATTGGGCATTACTTGAATATAACCAGCGGCTTCAGAATTTTGATTCGCAAAAAGCAGAGGATTCATGTACATGCCGCTGGGATGCGCAATCGTTGCGTGCAAGGTCAGCAAATCTTTATATATAGTCGGATCGACGTTATTCATTTCTGCATACAGACGCTGCAAACAAGTGGGAACTAGCTGAATTACTTGATTTTGATTTAGCTCTTGGTGATCGGTGGCTATTTTCATGTTCAACAGCACGACCGAACGAAAGCCGAATATTTTATTAGAAGTAACATTGCCTGAAGCATTGCCAAACTGATTTCCAAAAGCATTGCGATCGTAAGAAATATATTGGGCAGTCTGTACTGATCGGGTCTTTTCCGCCTCATACGCAGACCACGCTGCTTTGCGCTCAGATTCACTAAGATTTTCGCTTTTTTCGTTTTCAAGCAATGAGTCGTGTTCATGGTATTTAAATAGCAGCTTCTCATGCTCCGTTAAAAGCTCAGCAAATAGACGATCTTTTGGTAAATTAGGAATTTCAAGTTCAGAACTAGGCTTCAGCTCGTATGTGTAAAGTTCCTGTAGATCATTTTGGTTATAATGTCGCGATATTTGCTGTTCGTCAATAACGCGTTTGGCAGTAGCCTGTTTAGCCACTTGGCGTTCGTAAACTTTTTGTTCCATTGTGCCCATAGCAATGTGACGATAGATATAGCATGGCTTTTCCTGACCAAAACGATAAACGCGAAAAGTACTTTGCGTGTCATGTGAAGGATTCCAAGATACATCGAATATAACAACGCGATTTGCCGCAACCAAATTTATGCCCAATCCTCCAGCTCTGGTGGAAATCAAAATGAGACGAGCACGCAAGTTGCTTTTGTCGTTAAATTGTTTATACATAGATTCAGGACTTTCAACAGAACATGAACCATCCAAACGAAAGTAGTCCTTGCCAACTGCCTGAAATCCTTTAAAATCACCAACATCACCCTCGTACTCATGGCCTTTTGATTTGCTATCGATAAGTGACAGAAAGTGCTCAATTACATCCAGTGACTGCAAGGTCTGTGAAAATATCAAAAGCTTGTCGCCAATTGCTTCACACAGCTGAAGCAATCGCATGAGTATTAATAATTTTGGGTAATGATTAACGTTGTTCAATTCTTTCTCTTCGACAAACTTTTTTCCCCACTCTGAAGGATCATCTTTCGGAGCAATTATCTCTTAAATATCACTTTCCCTTTCATGAGGATTATTTCGAGTCTTACGACCACCAGCACCACCACCAGCACCGCCTACACCTTTTTTAGAGCCTCCCTTACGTGATCCACCACTTGTGTTTGACTTCAATGAAGCATCTGTTGAATCATTCGAGTCCGGACTGTCTTCCGCATCATCGGCATCATCATCATCATCAATAAAGTCTTAGCCATAATGAGCCGGACTCATTGGACTGATTTGACCTCAAAAGCATGCTTCATTTCGAATTGGTGTAATCCGGAGAAGTCTACTGCTTTGACTGTTCCTTGGTCTCTGGTGAGTTGTGATGTATCCTTGTTCCGTCTACGGCGCAAAAACTCATTCGGGTTGAGGTTGAACATCGCACAACACTCCTTTGAAGTGGTTACATGGCTGCGCTTATGGTCGAGTGTGAGCAATCGCGGCACCCATCGCTCGAATAGCTTTTTTGTGTCCAAATATTCGTGGAATATGTGATGTACCCGCTCAGTTGAGATGCCTTCATTCTCAGCCACCTCACGCTCATTCTATGGATTTTATCGACTATTTCCGGCGTGACGACCTCTTTTGGGCAATTTGAACGTTTAGCGTCGCTTATGCAGGTACAGGCCCGTAGCACACTGCTTCGAAGGTGGACAAAAATCGATATTTTCCAAATTTTTGAACTCTTGTCCCTTTTTAGTATATTTGTTAATCAAACAAACCAACTAAAAGAAATAACATAAAAGTGACCGAGTTTACCGCTTTTTGTATCCGCTAGGGGTGCCGAAGTCAATGGGTTTTTGCTTAAAGTACACGAATTGAAAAACTTATATTTGGTAGAAGTACGGAAATGATTGCAGGGAGCTCATTTTAAAAGGGAATTGAGTCAATTTTTTTTTAAATGCTTTTAAACAATATTTAAAAAAATACAAAATTTCTACTTTTACAAAATTCTGCAATTTTATTTTAAAAAATTTAGTACAAATGTTGTGTTTTTGGATGAAAAACATAAAAATGTTCAAAGTTTCGTGGAAAATAAAATGTTTTTTTTTAAAGCTCCCTAAAATTTTATTTTTTCCAAACAAAGTTTGAAGCCATAGCTGCAAAATAAAAAAAAAAAAACCAAAAAAAAAGTGCACAAATGTGCAAAAGCAAATTCTGTAAAAATGTCTAAAATGGATTTTTTCATTTTGGCCTTTTCGGTGCAATGCGAAAAAATTCATAAAAAATTGATTTTTTCAGATAATTGCAAAATATTTTCTGTTTTTAAAATGTTTTATTACTGTTCAAAACATCTATTATTTTATTTTTAAATATCGTGAAAATAACTATTTAAAAGTTGGCTGTAATATTGAGTATTTTTCTTTTAAAAAACCGAAAAATTGAAAAAGTTTAGACGTCCGCCAAAATTTTTTTTCAAAAGCTCCCTAAAATTTTATTAATGAAAAAGAAATAAGAAGCCGTTATCTTTACAATAAAAAAAAAGCCAAAGGAAAAAAAAGTGCACAAACTTGAAAAAAAATTTTTTTTTTAAAGCCCAAAACATCGGTTTTTGTGTGAGAAATTGTTATTCAATACATATATTTTTCATAAACTATGTTATGATAAGTCGCTAAAAGCTTTAGTATGAAATTGTGTTTTTAATTAAAGTTGTTAGTCGTAATTGTAGGATTTGATTGCAGTATGACTTTTTTTATTAATTTCGAAAATTTGTTATATCTTACAAGTTACACAATCAGTAAAATCTTTATCAGTACAAAAAAATTAATCAGTCAGAAGGAGATTTGAACTCAGCTCGGTTGACGATTAGTGATTTGTTATCAGCAGCACATTAAACCCTTCATCCACTGACCGGTCATTTTAACTGTCTTACTGAATTATGTTTTGTTTCATAAAGTTGTTGTTTTGTCTCATGGATCTAGTTCAGTGGTGCTCATTTGCCACATAACCTACTACTGATTTAGTAACATTGGCTTAACAGGTGTGGTTCTCATTACAAAGTTTGTTTATGTTTTCAAATTCTTTTCTATTTCTTCATTCGTATGCTGCATGTTATATTCATGTCCCAGCAAACATATTTAAATATTAAATATATATATTATTAATTATGATTTATTAAATATTTTATTAGTACATACTATTGTATGTTTTTATTGTTGTTATCGTTATTAGTATTACTTTTATTGTTATTACATACATTAGTTTTGTAAACAAACTACATATCAAATAATATATTTTTTGCACATAATTTTGTTTATCATCAACCTATTGTAAAATGTTATTATGGGTTAGATATGTTTACATTTTGACGTCACGTTATTATTTCAATGCAAAGTTGGTCAGTGCAAGTGAATTTTTGTAAAAATGTTATTAAAAAATTGCAATTTAATTGTTTGCTGGATGTCAGCAAAGAAAAATAAAAAAGTGTCTACTTTACATTCATTTATTGAGCAGAAAGTGGGTAAAGTTACTATTGAAAAAGACAGGCTGGTACTTAAAATACAGCGCTTTCATTGTAAAATGGATAAATACTGAAATGAGTGCAAGAGAAATAAAGTGTATTTTGAACAAAAATATTCCAATTGGTTGAATGAGACTTTTTTGGATTTGGATCATGTAAGTTGACATGAACGTTTAAAGCTGAGTTAATATTTAAAATTAATACTTATTCAATAGCAACCTGCCAACCATGGCACTAGTAAGGTTAATTCACAACCAATGGATATATCCCCAGAAGGCTTAGTCGAACCAACAAACAGTTGTGCAGAAAATACTGACATGACACCTTCACCAACAAAAAGAACCCCAATAACTAAACGCGGCAGGCCAAAAAAAAATTTTGCGAAGTCTTCAAAAAAATCCAAGAATCGTAGAGCTTCCGAGTTAATTGCCAAATATTCTTTAGAGGAGCTGGAATATGCCATTCAAAAACTAAAGCGAGGATGTAGAAAAGAAGAGGAGAATTGCTTAACGCCACCCAAAGCACTCGCCTTATGTTTGGACTTAGATCTCTCTGAGAGAAAGTACAATGTTTTACGAAATACAATTAACGACTTGCACCCAAACTGCTTTCCTTCCCTATATACATTGCGAATGTTAAAACAAAATTTAGTGCCGACCATAAACGCATCCGAAACTTCTGCTGAGGTCGATGTGAAGACGATAATGTGCAAAACTGTAGAGGGAATTTAGGATCAGTGCGATATACCGCAAGGCCTAAATACACTTCAGTTAATTGGAAAGTGGGGAATGGATGGAAGTTCTGGTCATAGCCGCTTCAAACAAACATTTTGTAACGTTGAAAACTCTGATGAATTTATGTTTGTTATTGCTTTTGTTCCGATCAAGTAAGTTTATTAAATAAATATTTGTTTTTATACATATACATATTCAAAATATTTTGTTATATATGTGAAGGTTGTTGAATATGATATCGGGAGAAGTTGTTTGGTCTAATGCAACACCATCATCAACCAGATACTGCAGACCTATAAAATTTTGCTGTGCGAAAGAAAATCCTCAACTCATCCGTGATGAATACAAAATAATAACAGAAAAATTTGAAAAACTCGAGTGCGCCGTTGTTGAAAGAAAGTCTATGGTTTTTGAAGTTTTCTTTCAAATGCATTGCACTATGATAGATGGTGCAGTCGCTAATGTACTCACAAATACGAATTCGTGCAGTAGGTGTTTCATTTGTAATGCGAAACCAACCGAAATGAACAACCTAAATACGAAATATATTCCAAATGTTGATGCGTACAAATTTGGCCTTTCTTCCCTTCACTGTTGGATACGATTTCTAGAATGCATTTTACATATTGCATATCGGCTTCCCTTTAAAAAATGGCGTGTAGGAAAAGACAATAAAGAAGAATATCTTGCCACCAAAACCAGAATTCAAAGACAGTTTAGGGAAAACACTGGTCTGTTAATAGACATGGTTAAGTCGGGTTGTGGTACTACCAACGATGGAAATACTGCTCGTCGATTTTTTTCTGATAGCCAATTGACGGCAGATATAACTGGTGTCGATAAAGAACTGATTGAATACTTTGGGGTAATACTGAGAGTCCTATCCTGTGGCATGGAAATTAATAAGGATACTTTTAAGGAACTCCTTAGAATAACAAGGAATAAGTATTTGATACTGTACGGATGGTACTACATGCCGAGTAGTGTGCACAAAGTACTAATCCACGGTTCTGATGTAATTAATTATTTTGAATTACCAATAGGTACTTTAAATATTAATTTTTTTTTCCGAAAACAATATTAACGATACTTTCATTACAGGTTCTTTATCTGAGGAAGCACTTGAAGCCAACCATAAAATTATTCGAAAGAATCGTTTGTCCCATACAAGAAAAAATTCACGTGAAAACACCAATAAGGATTTAATGACCCAGCTAATAATAATGTCAGATACATTGATCAGTTCTTACAGGCATAACGCTATTCCCAGTAAAAGGGAAAATATTGTAGATATTTCAAAATATATATTAAATAGTGATTGTGATGATGAAAATGAGCAATGTCATACATTAGAAGTATCTTCTTCCGAAAAGTCTTCCGAAGAGTAGTTCCAATATATGATAATTTTATTAAATGTTGATGAAAGTTTCTTTTTTCAAAGGTGGTACATAAATATGCTCTTGAGTCAATTTTCATTAAGTTTGACGCAATAGTTCAATTTCTACAGCCAAAAATAGTTTCGGTTTGTATGGGCGGTGTGCGATGGGCGTTGCCAATATTGATGAAATGATTTTTTTTTAAAAGGTGTTGCATAAATATGCATTTCAAACGATTTTCATGAAATTTGTGGCAATAGTTCAATTTTTACAGCCATAAATAATTTAGGTTTGTATGGGCGGTGGGCGATGGGCGTGGCCAATATTGATGAAATGATTTTTTTTTAAAAGGTGTTGCATAAATATGCATTTCAAACGATTTTCATGAAATTTGTGGCAATAGTTCAATTTTTACAGCCATAAATAATTTAGGTTTGTATGGGCGGTGGGCGATGGACGTGGCCAATATTGATGAAATGATTTTTTTTTAAAAGGTGTTGCATAAATATGCATTTCAAACGATTTTCATGAAATTTGTGGCAATAGTTCAATTTCTACAGCCAAAAATAGTTTCGGTTTGTATGGGCGGTGTGCGATGGGCGTGGCCAATATTGATGAAATGATTTTTTTTAAAAGGTGTTGCATAAATATGCATTTCAAACGATTTTCATGAAATTTGTGGCAATAGTTCAATTTTTACAGCCATAAATAATTTAGGTTTGTATGGGCGGTGGGCGATGGGCGTGGCCAATTTTGTCGATACTTTGAAATTTTCTTAATTCTATTATATTAGGGACTTGTGCCAAATTTTATTACCCTAGGACGACTCCTTCTATTTTTGTCCCATCGATGTACTGGGACGACGCACTGTGCGTAGCCAGAAATTAAGAGCCGGGCAGGCTGAGCCTCCAGTAAAAAATAAACAAATTTTTTTCATAGATTTGTACATAAATATATATATGCATATTAACATTTTTTCAAATGAATTTTTTATATATTTATATGTTATTTAATGAGTTCATTGTTCAAATGTATATTTTAGTAAAAAAAAAGTTAAGTATATTAACATATTAAATATAACATAAATGAGTCCAATGTTTGAAAGCGAATTTCTAATGTACTACAGTATTCCCCGGATATAAGCATCCCCGGATATAAATGCACAGTACCAAGTACTTATAAGCGGGGAGTTCTTTTAAGGAAATCCGGCTTATAAGCACTGCGAGTGCATATATACAAACCTCGGCTATATGCACTTTCGATGCTTTTATCTGAATTCATTCCTCATAATTTGATAGCACAAAATTGAAAGAATAAATTTGATTTCTTTGCTAAAAATAAAAAATAATTTATTTAAGAAAAATTCATTCACATATATGTATGTATTGTACACATTAATGTTAGTTAGTTCATGGGTATTGAGATCAGTTTTATTAATGTACATATATATATGTACGTACTCCATACATCTTTTATTACACATATATGAAATGAAGATATTAAAAATTGCTTTTACATATTCTTGAAAAAGTCGGTTATTTTTGACTGAATATTGTTCATCGTACTCAACCCGAAATAGTATTGTTCAATATCTTCAATTTCTAATAAAAATTTATTTTTGGGAATCAAAACCTTTCCAAGAACATTAATGGAATGAAAAACTTCGCCCTTGGAGGGAATATCATCTTCTAAATTTATCATTTCAGAATCATCTTCAGAAAAATCGGAAATATTTATTTCTGCCTCTGAAACTACTTCTGCAATTATTTCTTCATCGGTGGACTCTCCGTAGCAAGGCAAATTGTCATCACATTGAGTGAAATTTTCAAATTCTCCCTGAAGAAACTCATCGCGTGTTACAACCTCCATTATATCATTCTCTTCTTGCTCAATGTTCTGCAGCTCACAAAATTCATGAACAAATTTACACTGTAAACAATACATACATACATTAAAACATGTAAAAATGTTTAAAGTTTAGTAACAAAACCTACCTTTTTGAAACAGTTCCTAATGGATTCAGGTTTTACCATCCACCAAGCACGATGAATCATATGAATCGCCGTCAAAAGATTTATTGACTTTTTAATAGTTTTTCCTACCTCAACAGCAAGCAGTTGCTTTCTTATTATATTTTGACGATAATATGCCTTGAAGGCGTGGATTATTCCTTGATCTAGGGGCTGTGAAATTGATGTGGTGTTTGCGGGAAGGTAATAAAGTTTCACATTTTGCAAACGCACTGGCTTGTGAGGTGCGGCATTATCGATGAATAAAATAACCTTTCTATTCTGACTTCGCATTTCTTTGTCAAATATATACAGTATTGATTTCCATATTTCTTGTGTCATCCAAGCTTTATGTTGTGAAAAGTATTGTATTGGCAACGTTTTATTTTTAAAACAACGCGGATTTTTTGACTTTCCGATAGCGAAAACTTTTTGTAATCGCCAGAAGCATTGCAGAAAAAACAAACTGTCAACCGCTCTTTCATAAGCTTGAATCCTTTGGATTTATCATTGCTTCTGCTTAACGTAGAATTTGGTAACGCTCTGAAAAACAGACCACTTTCATCGGCGTTAAAAATATCCTTAGTGCTATAATTTTTTATTAAATCAGGAAGCAGTTCAAAAAATTGGTTAGCACTTTCAATATTAGAAGACCCGCCCTCTCCATGCAGCTTCTTTAAACGTACACCTTCACGGTTTTGCCAGCGCCATAACCAGCCAGCGCTTGGGTTAAAGTCCTTATTCAATTTAATGGCAAACTGACTTGCCTTTTCGAGGACCATATGGTTTGAAATCACAGCGCCAGATGCTCTCATTTGGTTAAACCAGATCGTTACGGCACGATCTATTTCGGATGAACTGCTGCATCTGTTGCGCTTCCTGTTAAAGTTTTCCGAAACACTTCTTTCCGTCAAACTTTCTTTTTCTCGAATTATTCGATTTATTGTTGCCCGAGAACATTTATATTTAATACATAGCTCATTTTTTCCCGTGCTTTCCAGTTCAGAAATAATTCGAAGTTTTTCGCGAAAAGTTAAAGACGTTCTCTTACTCATTTTAATATAAAATAGAGATGTGGAACCTCGGTTGTTTGTCAATAGTAATGCAGTGTTGCCATTGTTATTAAAAGTTTAAAGACGTTTTACATTTTCGTAGTAATTCAAAGTTATATTATGTCGGTGATTATAAACGAAGTTTTTTGTATAGAAAATGCAAATTGGTATTTAGATTTTTAGTGCTTTTAACCGGGGAGTGTTTATAAGCGGGACGCATATATAGAAATAAATTGTGTACATTTAAAGCCTGAAAATAAAGTTGCACTACTTCAAGTACTACTAAGCGGGGAATTCTTTTATGCGGGGTGTATATAAACGGGGAATACTGTATATTGATTTCCACTACAGTCACAGCTCTGCTGTTTAATACAAAGGCAATCGTCTTAGTTCTCATTAAATTTGCAAAGAATGGTTTCGGGACAAATTTTTCCCAAATAATGGCCTTCAAAATGGCGATCAATGAAAGTTCTCGCAGACGTGTTGTAGTCATCGATAATCTTTGAACCCTCTTAATTTGGTTTACACGGGAAAATGATGCTTCGCATACCGCCGTACTGTTGCCGAATGTTTCGATTGCACAAAACAAATTATAAGTATCAGGAAACGCATCGCGCATTAGATACAATTCATTCAACGTATCAAAACTGATTGAATTTTGTGATGTTTTCTGATTCTCATCCCTTTTTTTGTCCAGATACTTCTTCGCGACAGACATCTCGGCATCAGAGGGTATTTTTAAGCCTATAGACCATAATATTTTTAAACTAGCCGGCTTCATTGCGTAAGTTGATGACAATGCCAACAATATACGATCATTTTTGGTGAAATGCTTTTTTAATTTGAATATAATATTATCAACGATATCAAAGTAAGCCGGCTTAATTTCAATAGAATATTCACTTCTCTCACCAAGTGATTGTTCTACTACTGAGTTTCCTAATAGATTCGATCGACGGTGCACTCTGCGTGACATAAAACCTTGTTATTTTAATTGTTTTTGATCAAAAGTAACTCATTCAATCGCAAGCTATGTCTGCAACATCCATTATTTTCCTTTCAGCCTTTCCAAATTTGTATGCTTCCAATTAATAGTTCTAGTTAGACTAATTAGACTAATTATTATTAGCAGATTGGGGAAAGTATGTATAACTATTTGAGAATGAATGCAAAGTATTTAGATTACAGGATTAGGTGAAGACTGCTGACCTGGTACAGCCGCTTAAAGTTGAAAAATCCAAAATGCAGTCAGCTGGCCCTTGAATCATGATATAATTTCGAAATCCTCCCCAATCATCCTCAAGTAGTTGCAAGTGTTTTTTCTAATCAGAACAGCAAACTGGGAGACACAAAAAGTGAAGAAACTGCTGGAAAAACGACTGCACCAACTGCAATTTCTTTTTTGTGTATATTTAGTTTAAGACACTTAAAATAATAAATTATCGGAAAAACTCGCTCAAAAAATCTTGAAAACAATTAAAATAACAACATTCTATAAATTACACTGTGATCAACTGCGAAATAAACGAGGGCAGTTGTAAAAGCATACGGAAATTCGGCTAGGGCAGCACCATACTAGCTACGGGCTTGTGCAGGTACGATCACAACGGAATTGAGTAAACCACTTATTAATCATTGAAATTTATGGTGCAGAGATCCTTTAGTATTTATCAAGCCCTTACTGTAATGGTTTATTTTACGCAAAAATTAACGCATAATGAGTACACAAAATTAACTTTTTCCATTTTCGTCGAAATTTACGAGGCTGCAGGCGTTCAATGGTTGTCAAACACAAATTAAATGACGCAGCTTGTTCGAAATTTGACAGTAGTCTATTAACAGATGGTAGTTAACATCTGACCAGTGCACATTGGTACAAATGACAGGAAAAAGTGGCCATAATTAGAAGACGACTTCGTATCTACATGAAATTTGGTACCTATACGTTTTTGGGGTCGTAAATCACGAATCTGGAGTTAAAATTTAAAAATTCATAATGATGGATCCAATATGGCGTCCATGTAGGTGTAAAATTCTCCAATATACCTCCAATTTAGCTTAGATTTGGTTCTTAGGGGTTTTTGGGGTAGCTAATCATGAATCTGGAAGTCAAATTTTAAGATTCAAAATGGCGGATACAATATGATATTAAAGCGCAAAATTCTTAAATACCACTCCAATTGAGCTTTGGTACTTACGGGTTTGTGGTGTCGGCAATTATTATACTAAAGTAAAAAAATTAATTTTAAAAATGTGAACACAATTTTATATTGGTTTTTTAAATTTAAAGTCGTTATGAGATGTTGAAAATAACTTAATGCAGAAAAAAATAACAATTTTATGACAATATTCTTTATGTTTCTTCTATTGAATCTAATTCTATGCCATCCAGAACATTTCGAAAATCGGCCGCTATTTCATTAAAACTCATCCGCTTCAGAAGGTGATCCATCTGCATCAATTTCTTGCCTCATAAGAAAAGCCTCATTAGATGTTGCAGCTTTTTTATGGCGCATTCTTTTCTGGAAAAAAAATTCTGCATTTTTTCCGTTCTTCTCTAAAAAAAAATGTTGACCTCAAAATAAATCATGTTCTTTTCTCGAAAATTCTGGCCGCAAAAGTATAACAAATGCAGAATATTCTGACCTGTAGGATTCGGCGGTTCTGCATTCTGCGCTCTAGTAATACCAACATAAAAAAAAAAAAAAATAATTTTGACAGTAATATTATATGCTGTGACAATTGTGAGAAGCAAAATGCTCAAATTTTGAAATTTTTTTTAAATTTAATCCAAAACAGTTTTGATTAAAGTGGTTACTTTTCATAAAACTTAACAGCTTGATGATTATTTGTAAAAATTCCATGCAGTCGGCACTATACATAACCTCAATCGTAAATATTGTACATGGGAATTCAAAACAACAGTGCAACCAATATAAAAAAATGTGCAGTTTTTTCCGTTCTTTTCTTAGCTCAAAAGAAGTCAACATTCTGTAAATTCAGGTCAGAATCTAAAAATTTCTGCATTCTGTGAGTTCAGAATTTTTTTTCAGAAAAGAATGCGCTATTAGTGTCACTCTCACAACATAAGAAAGATATTACTTCTGGTGGAAATTTCAATCGATTGCATTGCTGAATTCGTTTATAAAGGGAAATGCTTGAAATAACGTTATGAGAACTATCCATTCCTTTGTTAAAAGCATCTGTTAAGTTATTAACACGACTGCTTCTTCGAGAATGATGAAGTCTATCAGACTTGTAAATTTTATTTCATGATTCAGCTGCATCTTCACCAAAAAAGCCGACTGGCAGCACTGTATTTTCCATTATTTGCCTAGAGTGGATAAGAATTTTATGCACAGTAGCTGTCATTGGCAACCAGGGATATTTTTTTATTATAATATTAGCAGTTTCGAAGCAAAAGTTTTCAAATTTATCTAAATTCAAGGGGAATTTGCAGGATAAACAAATTAGAATTATTTTCAAATTGAAAATCAATTCAATATCAATACCGGTTACTTCAGAAAATAATTTGGGTTTCTCAAATGCACGCCGAGCAGTATTACCGTCATTACTGCTTCCAGAACCGCCAAATTTTGGTTTGTCGACATGAAGACTAAGATTTTAGACTAAGAAAAAGGTGTTTGTATCATAGTTTTTCGTTCTAATACTCTCTTCTGATCATTTTTATCCCTGATCTGGCACTTTTTGATACTAATTTTGAAACAAACGTGGACAATAAACTCAAAAAATCGTATCCAGCAGTGCAGTGGACTTACTCCAAATTTTAAATTATTTTCATTTGGCTGAAATCGAATTGACTTAAAGTCTTTAACACTCATGAAATCTTTTGGAGTACATCAACACATAGGACAAGATTGAGTTGATTTGGTGTTTGTAAGAGCGTTTAACACTTATCCATCAATTACAGTTAAGAACATTTGGAATTTAATTTCAATACTCTTACTTTCGTTCACTTTTACAACGAAACACTTTAACATCGTCTTCTTTTAATATGTTTTTTTGTTTCTTTAGCAAATTCTAGTTTTAATGGACGACAGAACCTAACAGATTATGGCGTGCGATTGTTCCAAAGGACCTTACCACAAGATGAAACCAAACGTAACGGTATAACTGTCGTTGCAAAAAGATATGAAAGCAGCACGGTTTTGAAAAATTTTGCTTGAACCCATAACTCAAGATAAATGTTGACTTAAGTGCCTAAAAATGAATAAACCACCTGACGTTAACAACTAACATTTGATTAGTTTTAATTTTCAAAAACTCTAACTTTAACTAATCTCGGATCTAAATATTTGGTCATATCAAGAAAAGATAATGAAAACACACTTGCTAATGTTTCTCCTATTGTAATTAAAAAATGTATTTATAATGTCTGTGGAGGCGAGGTTGACACCTGCAAAAAACTCCGCAACGGTACTCTACTAATTAAAACAAAAAATATAACACAAGCAATAAAATTAATCAAACTAACATCATTCGGTCAAATGATCACTGTTGATGTAATAGAACACACAACACTCAATTATTCTAAAGGAGTCATTTATTCAAATGACTTAAGAGAATTACCCGAAGATGAAATTTTGAACGAGCTTAAACAACAAAATATAACAGGGGTTAAAATAATTCTTAAAAAAGACTGTGAAGTATTGAAAGAGACCGGCCTCATTATATTAACTTTTGCGCTCCTAGCTTCTCCAAACAACATACTCAATTCATCTCTTAGAATTGCTTTTGGAGCTTACCGTACTACTCCGATAAAAAATATTTTGTTTGAAGCTAACATTAAAAGTATTGAAGACCAAAGAGACCTTCTTACCTCTAACCTTTCTAAATCTTTCATTAATAGCCTTGACTCGCCATACTCTCAACTCATCCAAAATTCAAGCACTCTAAACATTTATCCTAGCACATATTCTGTAATAAGTAGAACAATCGCTCTTTGCGAAGATCTTAGCATTCCATACAACCCAATTAAACCCCCTTACAGCAACTATCCACCATGGCATTTCAACCCCTCCACAATAAATACCTCGTTATGCATCCACAATAAGTCAACCACATTACCCCACTTATTTCGAGCCAAATTCCAAGAAATTAAAGAAAATCTAATCGACTATTTCTTTTTATGCACTGACGGGTCAATGCAGGCAAATTGCATCAGTGACGCCGTCACATCTGAATCAAACATCATCCATACGCCACTTCTACTTTCATACAGCTCTTCTTTTCTGCTGAAATCATTGCGATTTTTGAAGCAGTAAAGTACGCACAATATTGGTAGTTGAAGAAATATTGGTAAATTTGCTATATGCAGTGATTCTCTATTTTCCATACAAGCAATATCAAACATTGACAATAGTCAATATTACCCCACCCTGGTTCGTAATATTCTTTTAGAAGCTCATCTGAGAACATTATAAATTTGGATTCGCAGCCATGTTAATATAACAGGAAACGAACTGGCTGACGAAGTAGCAAAGTCTGCAACTTCAGCACCAATTACTTAAAATATTAATTTAAAATCTAATGACATTACAAAACACCTCAAATCTCATTTCCAAATGAAAAAACCCAACAATGGGCTCTCACATCCACATGGTACCACGAAATCAACACAACTAAGCTAACAATAGACAACTACCTTAAAACAAGATGCGACATCGGGCTATCCAGGTTCGATATGATAAAGTACTTTCGTCTTAGGTTAGGCCATACAAGGCTAACACACGGATACCTTATCAATCACTCCGAATCTAATCTCTGTCAATTCTGCAATTATCATGCTATTATGACTATTGAACATGTTATAGTTTATTGTCCTCGATTCAACAACCAACGCAACCAAGCATTTTGCAACTCTAACCCCCTTCTGGTGCTATCTAACCCGAACAAAAATAACATTGAAAACATAATCTGCTTCCTAAAAACTTCCCAACTTTTCCACCGTATCTAAATTCATTTTTTTTTCGTAACATAACTATAAAATATTTAATTTTTCTTTCTTCCTTTTCTTTTTTTCTCTTTCATGTAATAAAGGGTGTCCCAACAAGACCGCAATTTTTAAATTTTAAATAAAACACAGATATTTAAAAAAAAAATCGTGAAACTTTATTATATCGTAAAGTAGACAGAATGAGGCTATGTATGGAACAATATATTGTGCAGATGGCCGCCGCGGCTTTGCTGGCATACACGCGATCTTTTAATGAAATTTTCAATGACCGTTTTGCATAAATGCTGCGGTATTTCATTAATGCAGCGTCCAATTTCCTCTTTTATGGCTTGAGTCGTCGTCGGCTTATTCGCGTAAACATCGACTTCAAAAAACTACAAAGAAAAAATCTAATGGTGTTAAATCGCACGATCTAGGCGGCCAATTCTGATCTCCAAAACGCGAAATAACACGACCGGGAAATGACTGATGCAGCAATTGAATTGTTTCTCTGGCTGTAAAACATGTGGCGCCGTCTTGTTGGAACCACACGCCCTCCACATTCATTTCTTCAATTCTAGGCAAGAAAAAACTGGTTATCATTTCACGATACCGAACACCATTGACTGTTTGCGCTTGACCTGCCTCATTTTCATAAAAAAAGGTCCAATGATTCCTCCAGCCCAAAAACCACACCACACAGTGACACGTTGAGGATGCACTTGCTTCTCGTGAATCACTCGATGATTTTCCTCACCCCAAATGCGACAATTCTGCCTATTGACGAAGCCATCAAGATGGAAATGGGCCTCGCCACTGAAGATGATTTTAGCGGCAAAATCAGCATTTTCATGTTGTCTCTCCAATACCCAATTAACGAACTCCCTTCGCTATCCATGGGTCAGCTGCTTCAGTTCCTGAGTCAATTGAACTTTGTATGCATGAAGATGCAAATCTTTCGTCAAAATTCGCTGCATAGTGGATATGGAGACACCAATTTCCTGAGCTCGGTGTCGAATTGAGGTGGATGGAGTTTGAGCGACATCATCACGTACAGCAGCGACATTTTCGGTTGATCGACCTGGTCGAAGGAGCGTTGTTGTCTTTACATCACTAACAGACAATATTAGTTTCGGCAAATTTATCCATTAATCTCTTTACAGTTGACTCTTTTGGAGCATTATTGTGACCCCAAATTGATCGCAATTTGCGAATTGTAGCCGCAAAACTTTCACCATGACATAATATTATGACATAAATATTTTGGTAAAACAATTTCACAATGAGAATGCGTTGTTCATTCGTGTAGCGCTCCATTTTTACTAACCTCGTACTTTCTACTAGCAAACAATAACAATTGTTCAAATGTCAAACAATGACACTTCGAATGGCTCCAAATTTAAAAATTGTGTTCTTGTTGGGACACCCAATATGTATTTTTATAAATATGTATTTATAAGTATTTCTAAAATAACAATTGCTTATCATATTTGAATGATATATCATAATAAAACAATATGTATTTAATTAAATGATCAGCTGAAGGCCATTGCTGCTATTGCTGTTTATCCTTTTCTTTGTAACTATTAATTTTAATTTAAGTTACTTTGTAATAAATAAAAAATAAACTCCAATTTTCAAAGTAAAGAGTTGCACCAACTAACGGTACATAAGAAAATATCAAAACAAAATGTGTTTTTGCTTTAATTGGAGTATATTCTTTGCTACAGAGAAGACGAAATAGAAAATTTCCCTATTTTATTTTAACCATTTCTGCCAAAAAAGTGATCATTTGAACTAATGTGCAGTGTGGCATAAAAAAAGGGTTTATCAGCTTGTATTCAATTAGTCAATTAGTTAACACTTTTTATTATTTTAATAAAAAAGATTTTTACTATTTTTATATAAAAGATATTTTTTTATTTTATGGTCATGTGTAGAAAAGTGAAATATTTTAGAGATATTTGAGTGATTGCTATGATTTATCTGCTGCTTTTAATAAGATTGGAGCACATTAACTTGTTGTCGACTCTGTGTATGTGTTTGTGTGTTCTGTAATCTTTATTCCGACAATAAATTCTCTTTTAAGCAATGTAAAAACAGAAAAAGAAATATATTTCCAATGTCCGTCATATAATTTCGACAACTAAATTTCGATAAATTCATGGCATTTATCAAAAGCAGCATTGCAACAACGACAACCATTCGATGAAATTAAGTGAACGATTTATCGAAAGTGTTTTCATTGTGGACTTGCTCTGGCTAATGACTTAAATGAAAAACACATTTGGACTCATTTCCGCATTGATTACCTCATGTGATTCGAATCGAGCGGAAATTGCGTTGAAAATGCCAACGATTATTTTGCCAGTAATCGTTGAAAATGAAATTGATTACTTTTGTTGGCGAGAAAGATTAATGACAGCGACATTGTCATTAAATAAATGAGCAACGAGATGAGGCGTTAAAATTAGGATAATATGTATAAGGAATGACCACAAAAATACTGATGATGCTTTTTGAGTGGTAGCAAGTTTTGTTTTTTCCGCTGAATTACACAAGATTAAATAAAAAATTTCATTCTAAAGAGTGCTACGAAAAAAAAGTTAATTATCAATGGGATTAAGATATGTGTATACTCCAAATAAAAAGATAGATTTCATTCATGCGTGGTCATTTACAAGCTCAGTCACGTTTAATATTTTGTTTCAAATAAGTTTCAATAGTATCCAAATATCAATTAAAACATTGTCTGCCTGTATCTGCAAGATAAGTTCATTTGTTTAAAATAAGCAACTAAAAGTATTCCTACCCATTAAATAGGGTACGGCCGGAAAAGGTCACGTGCTCATTTTTGGTTTGGTTCCACCCTCAAACCTTAAGTTATGATATAAATATTTCATGTGTTTGCTTTGCGATATTGTGACCTAAACTAGTAAAAACAAGCAAAAAACAAAAATTTTGCTTTTAATTGCTTCGAACCCAGTCAAGTACTGCCCAGCATCTGGCAGGCATGTCCAACAGTTCATGAGTTCACGTGCTTTGCCAGAACAAACCAACAATAAAACTTTTGTGGACATTTGTTATTATATAAATGTAATCGGATTATTTGCATATTTTAAAATATGTCAGTAGTTCCGTCAGTATCTGACCGTCTATATGTTTATCCTTTCGCCTGTTTGTCTATCTGTTTGAATATTTGTATTTGGGTCACACTCAACTAGCCGCTTGATACACTCAACGACGACTTGATGACTTTTGAACCGAAAACATTCTTTGGCTGGGTGTTAAATAAGTTTACAAGCTATGAAAGTTCCTATCTACACATATATTTACCCCATATATATGGTATGTACATATATGCATATAGAGGATATAATAATTTTGTCAGATTTATTTTTGGGAACGTAGAGGGTGTCGCTGTTGTTGTTGTTGTTGTTGTTGTTATTGGTGTTGCTTATGTTTGGGTCACTAGGTGGCTTGGTTTGTTTGACGTTCATGTTCAGAATTTTAATGAAATTTTTGTGATTGTGCAAATTTATTGCATTTCATTGTGGATTTATATTTAAGAACTATGCCATATAAAGCTTAAGTGGACTGTATGTGAGGTTATAATTTATGAAAAGCAAAAAAAAAAAAAAAATGTTAAAACACCACTCAGTTGGCAGCTCTATGATGTTTAAGAATTTATGTTTGCTTAAATGAATGAGAAAATTTAAAAACAGGTTTTTTAAGACATCTACTATACGATTAAAGCAGCAATATTTTGGAAAAATAAAGTTGTTTTATTAAAAAAAAAACAAATTTTTGCGTATAAGATTTTAATACGGTCAGTTTACCAAAAGTATTTTCTGTAGCCTACTGATAGAGTGCGTAGACTGTAAGTTAAAGTTCCGCGATTCAAACCCCAGCTCAGTCAGAATGTTTTTCAATGGAATTAATAAGGGTATTCATGCAAATGAGCAATACCCTTATAAATGGTATTAACTGTATAACTTAATTAGCCTTATAAATGAGCTGTCAAATTTGTATGGAGAAGCCTTTGCACAAACCAGATATATTTGCTCTTCGCTATAGGTGAGCAAACGAGGTGGCAAATTTATATGATCAATCAGCTGTTTTCGTTTTTCTTATCAGAAGCCGGCAATGAGAGAGGAAAAAATGTGTGAATTGGAGCAAAAGTAATAAAGATTTAATTGAAAATTACAGCTTAAAAACTTATTGGCAATATATGAAAATAAATTGCAGCTGACATATATGCATGAATACCACTTTGCATGAATACCCTAAATATTTCTGTTCGGCTACCACCTCTCTGCAGAAATGGTAGACAATGAACTTATTCCGCATTCCAAAACTAGAAGATATAAAAGACAATTCGCGGTGAGAACTAAAGTTTATTTCACAAAATGTGTTTAAAACTAGTAATGAATTATCTTCGACTGGACCGAAGTTGACATACCCACACGGACGTATTTTAATTTTATTTATTTAATTCAATTAATAGTCAATGCAACAGAATTACTTACAGACTAAATGATATATAAAGGCATTATACATAGAAATAAAAAGTTTAAAATATGTATATAAAAACACTAGCAAAACAAAATTTGATATGCTTCTTTGAGAAAAAGGTTATAAGTCCGTTTTTAAATTATAAATATTATTGTGGAAATAGTTTGTGGCGTCATTTGCTTGCGTTTCTTTCTTTTTATTTATTTATTTATTTATTTTTCGACAACGGAGTTAACAAGACATAAGTCTTATAGCAAGCACCGTAACATGATGTACTTATTGACAATTATTTGAAATTAATATACAAAACATTAATTGAATATTATACAAATTTTAAAATATATATACTAAACATTAAAATTAAAATTAAAGAATAAAGATATGAAAGAGAAAAAATTTAGATAAAACATTCTGGATTTAAAGATATACGCAAATTGAAATTTAAAATTTAAAAAGACAAACCGTATTTTAAGTTAAGTGGAACGAAGCTATATTATTGTAGTAAAAATGCGATCAAACCATTATTCAAATTTAATCAAGATGTAAATACTTCAAGAACATGCTGGAATATGGACATGTGAAATAATTTATTAAGTTATGTTTAAATTGCGTTGCATTGTTTATTCGCTGCATGTGATGAGGGAGCGAGTTCCAAAGACGAATTGTATGAACAAAAAACTGGCGTTCAGATGTAAGGCAAGTATGTCTCGGTTGGACAAGATTAATGCCGCGATTTGAGCGTAGAAAAAACAATCTTTTAAACAAATACTCAGGTTCTTGTGCTGTTATTGTTCTATGTAGCGTGATCAGAGCTCTCGTATTAACAAGGTTATCAAAAGAAATTTTAAATATTTTATTTGCAAACTGCGAGACTCGATCGGAACACTTCAGCGTAAAATCGTATCGTGCAATGTTATTATATAGCACGTTCAGTTTGCGTCTGCTCGTTGAGTCGCAAGCTACCAAAAGTTTACATCCGTATAGCAACCTAGGAACCAAATAAGTTTTTGCGAGTAATATTCTGATATTTTGAGGGGTAAAGTGTTGAGTGGCCCAGAGATTACGCAGCATGCCATAAGTTTTACCAAGCAGTTCATTAATGTGGTTTGACCAAGTTAAGGAACTATTAAATGTAATACCCAAATTTTTCGCGGATTTAACCACCTCAATGCAGGAGCCATTTATTACTAATCTAGGAACAGATGTCTGTAAGGGTTTCTTTGATATTACGAGGCATTTCGATTTGTTTGGATTTAAGCATAAGCCATTGATCGACGCCCATTCATTTACTCGGGCTAATTCTTCATTAAGCGTTACTACGCACTGTGTAATGTCTTTCATCGGGCAGCTAAAGTATAGTTGGACATCATCCGCGTACAAGTGAATCTTGCTGTCACGCAGTACTTGCGGTAGATCATTTGCGTATAAGGAAAAAAGCAGTGGTCCCAGGATGGAACCCTGTGGCACGCCTCTGTTAATAGGTAAGAAGTTTGAATAATTATTGTTGATATATACGGCCTGCGATCTGCCCTCGATATATGACATCAAATCATATTTTTCGTTCGTTTCTTTGCGATGTGTTCTTTTTTGTTATGTTTTTGGCGTATAAAGGATTTTCGTCCGAACAAATGTAATTGAGAATAGCATACAGGCGATCGAGGCCTTGCAGCTAAATTGTATTTAGGAATTAATTTATTACGTCATGTGTCCATTTACCATTGTGTATTGCTTAAGCAACAGTTTTATTTCAGTTACCTTAGCAGCATAACGAGTTTTCTTACAAGGATATGAGGTGATAATGTGAATACAACTTTTTCTTATGTTTTTGCATAGAGAAAAGTGAATAAAAAAGCGAGTAATTAAGTGCATAATTTTTTTGCAGAGAAAGACTCCGAGTACTATTTGGACGGGTTAAAGAGATGGGAGCATCGATGGGAAATGTGCATAGACTTACAAGAATACTATGTAGAAATATAAAATAAATTTAAAGATATAATATCTCGCATCTTTGTGAGGTCGGAGACTTTTCAGACAACCCTCTTATAAGGGCACTTCCACAGAAAAGTCTACCGTAACCAAAAAATTAAAACTTATTAAAAACTCATTATTATTATCCAAGAGAAACATTTAAGTTTGGAAATGCCCATACATAAATTTATGGATATTAGGGAGTCCAATCCCGGAAGCTTTTCTCGATCCCGGGATGATCGGGATTGAAAATCTCAATACCGGGATCCCGGGACTAGTTAAGGATTGAAAACTTCTTAGTTCGGGAATGAAGAAGCAAATAATTCAAAAAGTTTTTAATACAATTTTTATTATTTATTACTTGAAAACAAAAAATGTAAACTAATTCATTTATAGAGTAACAAAAACAAAACAAAACAAAACACAACACATTAAAGATATTTACAATTGCGTTGTTTTCAGTGTAGTTAAAAAAATCCCGTGGTATTGATACAAACACTTTACCGAGCGGTTTTTTTTTATTTTTGCTGTTTTAAATTAATTATTTAATTGATAACCTTAAATAGCCCAATGATATCTTTAGCGAACGTGGTTTTTAGAATTCCACAAACAACTGATCGGTTGTCAGTAATTTTCTAATTACGAAAATGAAAGAAGCTCAAAATGCAAGTTATACTTTTTAATGCCATATATTAATAAAATATACCAAATTGTTCATTTATTTGCATAGTAACAAAAACTTTAGTGGGAGATACCCAACCACAAATTCTATTTTAAAGGGTGCTTATAATTGTTGTTTTAAACTATGGCAAAAAATCACAATACCACGATACCACGCAATTGTACATACCCTTATTATTAATAAACACAAAAAAACTTAAATAATTTTAATCACTAGCAATTTGTATTAATTTAAAAAACATAAAATACAAAAAATCAAATACAGAACAGTTCAAGGTATTATTATACAAATGTTGAACCTTTTTTCATTTTTTTTTGTGTTTAAGGCAAATTAAGGTTGGATAAGGCTTTTAAATTTTTTTGTTAAAATTATTTTTAAAGTAATACATTAAGCTGATCAATGCGTCTTCTTTCTCATTAGAGTGTTTTGTTCGGATATTATTACAAATATAATGCACAGGATGAGAAGCACCGATCTGATTCTATGCTAGTTGGAGAACGATAATCGTAAACAATTTGTAAGTTTTGATCACGATTGCCTTCACCACAAAAAAAAAATTATTTTCTAAAGCCTAGTACTTGTTTGCATGAAATTTCGCTGGCAAAATCTATTTATTTGTTGCGTGAAATTTCTGACTTAAAGTTTGTTGCGAGGAATTCCTATGGCAACGTTTCTCAAAGAGAATAGGAGAATAAGTGAGATTTCATATGATATATCTCTTTTCACTTCAAAGTAAATAGGCAGTACAATTAAATTGACGTGAAAAATGTTGCTCAGAAACATGTTGCGATAATTTCACGCAGCGGAACAGAGTACTGCTCTGACGAACATGTTGTGAAATTTTATACGCTTGTTTTGCAGCTGTCACTTTTTGTATGAAGATTTGAGTGGAATTTCACATGAAACTGAACAGAGTACTATGCTTAAGTGAGAATTTCTGACAATTTTGAAATACATAGCTGAGTTCTTGATATTGTAAATTCTTCTAAAACTTTGCAAAGTTTATGCTCCAGTGATTCGCACTCATCGCCCTAACAATCTTTTTCAGCCTCAATAAAAGGTTTTTCTAATTCTATATTCATATCAACTTAAATTGAAATGGTTGCATTTACATCAATATTTGTAATTGCATTTTTTTATTTAAAAGTCCCGCGATCCCAGAATGAAAATCCCGGGAATGACCTCCCTAATGCGTTTATATGTATGTGTTATAACCAGCAAACAACTTCTTCAATATTTTTATTAATTGTTAGTCTGTTTCAACTTAAAAAAAATGTAAATAACTTTTAATCAGTCAATCTAATTTAATTCATGATCTACAAATATTTGAGTCTCAAATTTTGTTTAGTAACACTGAGCTAATGTTTACTGATTTATCAACGAGGCGCATTACACAAAGTATATATTTGATAAATGTTGTCAACATTATTAATTTATTTTGGCAATGACGCCATTGAGCTCAGCGGACTCAAATTTAGCAGCAGGAGAAGCAATGGTCGCGTGTCTGTAAAACAAACAATGGCGACAGTTAATTTATTATAAGTATAAACCACAACTCTACACACATACAATATATAACTAAAACTATTTGTATTATTAATATATGAAAGAGGTTTGTGTGTATGAATGTTTGAAAGCATTTGTATTGAACTCACATATCGTCAGTAGTTTATGCCATAATTTTATCAGGCGACAAATTGTGAGCCAACAGAGCGAAAGTGATTTCTGCTTAGTGGGGTCAATTTGAAAACTACGCGACTTTCTTGACTTTGTTGGTGGTGAACCCACCACCATCCTGACTTTATTGACCACCCACTGTTTAAGTAATACAGTATCTTCACTTGTCTTATTCGTGCTTGCGCTGTCATCAATTATTGGCTTGTCAGAGTCATCTTTTATCGTAGCATAACAATAGTTTTGGCTATATTCTGGTTTTTTGTTTTGGTTGTATTTTATACTTACTGTATCAGAATTTTTATTTATTTAATATTTATGATTGAATTGATGTCACAACAACTATGACAAAATGTTTGTCATCATGTTTGCCATCAGATGTGGCTATATTGGCATTGTTATTGTAAGTTTATATTGCTAGTGTTATTCATGTTTGTATTGTTATAGTAGTTGGCATTATTTTTTTTGTAGCAAGAAAAAAAAAACTTGCTTGGCAGGAAAATCAATCTTATAGGCAAAATCAAATACTTTATAAGGGTTACTTTTTAACATTCTTCTCGACTACCCCATTTGTCATTTCAAAGTTGTATTCATTTTGTGACGTTTGTTGAAATGCCGATTGAGATAATAGGTCTGTTCCCGTACTCGATTCAAGTAGCTTGAAGTTGCTTGAAAGCTTTGTTTTGAAGCTCGAGAGAGAGGAATAACATGGAAAATGACACTCTCTAATCTATTACAGTTAATTGAAGTTAGTACGGGAACAGACCTATTAACTCGATGTTATCGATAATTGTTTAAAAAGATGAAGTTGTTTTACTTTTTCAGAATTTCTGGTTCTAGTTTTATAGAACTAACAATTCTCAGCTATTGAAAAAAGGACTGGTTTTTTATATTAAAAATTTAGAATAACTTACAAAAGTATAACTTGAAAAGTTCTCTCAAATTAGAATTACACTGCACAACAGGAAAAAACCCGTGAGGTGTCACGACTTTATTAAGTGCTTATTACGTGGAGGTCACTTAAACCGAAGATGAAGTCAGTTTTTTCGGGTCAGGTTTTTGTACAACATCGGGAGGCGACCCCAGAGCAAACCCTTACGCCTTACTGTTAATTTAATCTTTATTATCCTTTAAAGGAGGGCCGAAGAGGGTTAATATGTCTTACTTACTCCCATTACTTCTCCAGTAGGAACATAATTAATACTTTTATATAAAAAACTTCTCACGTATTTGTGACGACGTTAAACTTAAAAACTACTGAACCGATTTTAGTAATTCTTTCACTAATATAAAGCTACATGCTTAACTAAAAATCATGTATTTTTAATTTTTTTAAAATCACTCTTAAAAGTTATTAAAATTTAAATTGATAAAGTAGCTAAAAAAACCAAACATAAAAATTATAGCTTCATTGAATTGTAAGACACACAGCAGCATAAAGCTTTATCTCTCTTTTCCTCTGGTATAGTGTTGCTCATTGTTTCTATGCGGTGTTGTGTAGCTTTGCACATTTATACATTTATACTTAATGAGCGTTTAAAAGAGCACACTCAAAACAACCCAGTGGTAAATGGACACATGACATACCCTAGTATTTCTTAAAAACAATGTGACTGCGAGGCCTCCAACACCTGTACACAATTCTGAATTACATTTGTTTGGGCATGGCCGCTAAACCACTTATTTGAAATCAGTCATTCAAAAGTGCTTGCATTGGTTTTTTTGGCGAAAATATCTCATTTTTTTTGACAACTGATTCTTTGTTTTGTTTTTACTGTATAAAATGATTTGTTTTTTGACGTTTTCCTTTGTTTTTTTATACATTCTCCAATGAATGCGTTCGGAATAGTTTGTAATAAGTTTTAAGAACGTATCCAATCTCATTCATTTGTTTAAAATGAGTTAAAATGCTACTGATAATTTGTATGGGAAGTGAGATGACTTCGTTTCTTATTTAGCTGAATGGGCTGAAATGAGTCATTTTTTTCATTGTTAACATAGTATAAGACAAAAATTTGGTAATGTAGTTTGTAGTATTTGAACATTTTTTCACAGAAATTATTTCTTAAGCTACAGAACATTGTAAAAAATATAATATTTTGAAAAAATAAAATTTTATACAAAAAATGATAGGGGGTGGAAGCCTATTATTTTTAATGATACAAACTGTTTATTGAATTTTGTGTCAAAATTAAGCAATTTTTCAGATAAATGATATGTACCATGAAAGAATGGGGAAAATGGAAATTGAAAAAAAACTTTTGGCCTATTTTTGAGCACAAATTTAATATTTTAAAGGATTGTAAAAACAATATAAAACATTGAATTGGGGAAGCAACGGCTAATATTTTATAATTTCTTCAAATTCTCTGAATTGACCTTGAAGACAAAGGAAATTTGATAAACAGCGATTTGAAAATGGCCGAGATGTTTGCTTGCAAATTAAAAAACTGAAATTTATACTGAAAGTTATATTGAAAAAATCCGCTTTTTCAAGATATCGCAATAGTTTTGATGTCATAATAACGGGCTTTTTTCAACATACTAGATATTATTTTCGAAAAATCTTTCGTTTACCGCTATTTTTATTAATTAACGACTTTTCATAAAAAAATGTCTTGTACTGAAAAAATCTATAGTTTTCAAGATACAGCCGAAAGTTTGATGTCATAATAATGGCAATTTTTCAACACTTGAGAAGAATATATTCATATTCAGAATCTAAGTTAAAAACTTAACATTTCTGAATTACAAATTTAAACATTTTTTTACCAAAATTTTTTATAATCCTATTGTGCAGAACTTATTAAAAAATCAAAATACAGAAAAAGCCAAACAACTTTATGTCACCATAACAACTACTGTAAGAAGGTAATTCAAATTAAATAAAGCAATTTTTTAATATGTATAACATAACAAAAGAGTTCAGATACTACAGCTTTTTCGCACTTTCTCCGCATTAGATCATCTTAAGAACCAGCCCAAATAATATTAAAATATCTCAATGATATCGATAAGAGTGGTCCAAAACAATCTAAAGTGAGAAAAATTTACCGACCATAATATGGGTTGGGCTCAGGGACAACACAAGACATAACAACTAACCATGCGTTTACATAGATCTAATCATACATTAGTTTTAAATTTACTTTTGAGTTGACCTTTCGATAAGTTAACATCAAAAAAGCTACAGTTGTTAACAAAGGTACTCATGCGATGTAAAGGAGCAGTAGCCATATAATTTATTCTACTGCTTCTACGGTAAGTGTTAAAATTTATAAGAGTTAGGAGTTCTGGTGAATTGAATGCACCAGTTATGAGTTGGTGTAAATATACGATATCTGCAGACTTCCTTCTATCATTCAAAGATTGCATTTTAATAGTTTGTAACGGGGACCCTGTTACAAAATTGCACCCAGCTCCCTACGCCACTGTCCCACTACGCCACTGTGCACCTGTAACACAGCCAACAGCCAGGCATATAACAAACACACAAACATATCAACTCAGCATAGTCAACAGCGAGGCATACAACAAACAAACAAACACAGCTACTCAACGTAGTCAATAGCCAGCAACTCAACAGACAACTCAGCAGTGTGTGGTCTCATCGTATAATTCCCATCAAGTTTTTAACGGAGGACAAATAAGAAGGCGTAGTTTGCAGACTTAGGCACGGTCCGAAAGCGTAGTGCTTAGCCCGTCCGCTACTTGATAAACAAGTAGATGAAATTTTCCGACGATCTCATTTCTGCAGATCGTCGCTAATACATGTAGTAGTAGTTCGGTCGGCTTCGGTCGGTCGGACATCCGAAGTAGTTTCTTTAAATTCGGACTTTTCACGTTGGCTTCGGTCGGTAGGACATCCGAAGTAGATTCTCTCCGGCTCGGACTTTTCACGTCGGCTTCGGTCGGTCGGACATCCGAAGCAATTTCTTTTGTTCGGACTTTTCACGTCGGCTTCGGTTGGTCGGACATCCGAATAAGTGCTTTTCGGCTCGGACTTTTCACGTCGGCTACGGTCGGTCGGACATCCGAAGTAGTTTCTTTAAGTTCGGACTTTTCACGTCGGCTTCGGTCGGTCGGACATCCGAAGTAGGTTCTTTTAAGCTCGGACTTTTCACGTCGGCTTCGGTCGGTCGGACATCCGAAGCAGGTTCTTTTAAGCTCGGACTTTTAACGTCGGCTTCGGTCGGTCGGACATCCGAAGTAGTTTCTTTTGTTCGGACTTTTCACGTCGGCTTCGGTCGGACGGACATCCGAAGTAGTTTCTTTTGTTCGGACTTTTCACGTCGGCTTCGGTCGGTCGGACATCCGAAGTAGCTTCTTTTGCTCGGACTTTTCACGTCGGCTTCGGTCAGTCGGACATCCGAAGTAGTTTTTTTTTAAGCTCGGACTTTTCACGTCGGCTTCGGTCGGTCGGACATCCGAAGTAGTTTTTTTTAAGCTCGGACTTTTCACGTCGGCTTCGGTCGGTCGGACATCCGCTACATAAATTTATGCTTAAGTGTTTATTTTCTTTTCTTTCTTTTTTTATTATCGTGAGAGTAATAGTAAGGCGATTCACGCCACATATAAAATTTTATATATTAAGATAAAATGCTAAATAAAGCAGCGTAGTCGGGTCTTGCCTAAGCCGTCGTCATGCCGACCGTCACCGAACTTCACCGAATACCGAATACCACCGAATTTCTCCGAATCACCGCACTCCACCGTACATCGAACACCATCAAACCAGCATACGAGGACTTCATCGGCAGATTCAATTTCGTATCGTTGCATTTATTTATTGTGTATTGTAATAAGTAAGGCTTGCTCATTGAATTAAACACTAAGAGAATATATATATACTATGTTCTCTGCTAAAAATTACGAACAATAAAGCAGCAATTATAATAAGAGCATTAAATTCTTCAAGTCTTCTTATTTATTGGCGAAAGTTCGAGGATCTTTCGTCTGATCCTGGAGCGGCTGAGCATACCTCAGCCTTTGAATAAAACCCCACCTTACAAGTTTTAAACGATAAGGAGGAAGGTTTAAAGTGTCAATTCCACTTAAGCCCCTTAGAGCATACCGAACAAAACGTTTTTGGATTCTCCCTATACGTTCAACATGTACATTGTAGCTTGGGGACCAAACTTGACTTGCATGCTCTAAGTGAAGTCGCACAATTGCATAATACAGCGTTGTAGTTGTGATCATACTGTTAAATTATTTGGACCAGAGTTTCATAAACCCGAGCATAGAAGATGCTTTTTTACAAATGTAATCAATATGAACGTTACACGATAGCTTAGAATCCATGCATATACCAAGATCTTTGACAGCATCTACACGACTTAAAGTAGTATCTTTTATCTTATAATCAAAAATGAAATTAATTCTTTTTCGCGAAAAGGTCATAGTTTGGCATTTATCTGGATTTAGAAACATATTATTTTTAGAACACCAAATTTCAAAGGATTTCCAATCAGACTGGAGCACATCTGAATTGTCTTTATAATCTATTGTTCTGTATATTTTCATGTCATCTGCATAGATAAGTAGATGAGAGTGTTTCATCATTAATGGCTTAAATAAACAGAAGTGGACCAAGGTGGCTACCTTGAGGAACACCTGATTCAGCAATAAATTCAGCTGACAATACGCCTCGAAATCGTATTTGATAAGATCGCTCTGTCAGATACGATTGAATCCAGCTTACAAAAAAATTGTGAAAAACCCATTAACTCTAGTTTAAATAGAATTAAGTTGTGTGGCAGTTTATCAAATGCTTTACTAAAATCAGTATAAATAAAGTCGACCTGGTTACCTGAATAAAATGAATTTAAGCAAAACGTTGCAAAATCGAGGAGATTAGACACAGTGGATCTGCCAGTAACAAATCCATGCTGACGAGTTGTCATGACCTTCCCACAGTGAATTTTCACACGATCATACACGAGGCGCTCAAAAAGTTTTGGAATCGACGAGAGTTTCGCGATAGGCCTGTAGTTGTTTATATCGTTCTTACAACCTTTTTTATAGATAGGACTTATAAAAGATTTTTTCCAAAAAAGTGGAAAAATACTTTCGCTAATTGATTTATTGAATAACATGGACACTGGTTGACTTAGAACGGAACCACATCGTGTTAACACTGCGGCAGGATTTCCGTCAGGTCCAGCATTAAAATCCTCATCGATCAATCCAATATACTTTAAAATATCCTCTGAAGTAAAGGATATAGAATCCAACGAAACCCTGGGTGTAGAGTTCATATATTCAAAGTACTCTTCATCAGGATTAAAAGAGTCTGAACAAAATGACTCTTTAAAGAGATTGGCAAATAGACCACAAATTACGACAAGATCGTCAGTAAATCCGTCAGAGGTTTTAAATGATGAAGGGAATCCATCAGATTTTTTTTTATGGTTAATGAAACACCAGAATTTCTTCGGATCAGACAATATTCTCAGCTTAGTACTGTCTAAATAATTTTGATATAAGGTAGCTGAGCAATTTTCAAAATCCAGAAACAAACGCTTGTAGATTTCTAGGTCATTCAAGTCTAAGCTACAGACATATTTTTTCCATGCCCTATTCCTGCTGTTGCGAAGAATCTTTAACTCCTTTGTGTACCAGGGGTAAGCACAATTTTTCGTAAATTTGAGGCTATATGGCACGGACAGAGAAAACATAGCAAAGATTTCCATATAAAAAAATTAATTGAATCATCAAGAGTGTTATTAACATATTCTAAAATAACATGAAATTTACTTTGAAGTAAATGATTCAACTTAAAAAAGTCAGCTTTTTTAAAATTGAATACATAAACTTTATCTATTGAGTTAGACTTTACTATATTATCCCTGTCTGACTTGTACCATATGCTCAATGGTGGATGGTATTCATCAACAGCAGTCAAAACATGAGGGGCCTTCTCAACATTCACATTGTTACTGTCTGTAGACCAGGTCAAGAAGTCTTTCACGACTATTATAAATAGAACTCACTTGTTGTAAGTCAGAACATATATTATCAACAAATATATGCTCTTGGCGAGTCTTCAAATTAGATGCACAAAAATATGTATCATCGTCAGAAGATTCCCATTTCAAGTCAGGCAGATTAAAATCACCTAACAATAAAATGTCGTCATTAACGTCAATTATGCTTATGACGTATTCTATGCAATCCGCAAGGCTTGCATAAACTTCTACACTGCTCTGAGGAGGAACGTATGCATTAATAAGATATACATTAGAATTGCAATGTACAATCTTGACGCATATAAGTTCGATGTTAGCAGAGCAGGGAATAACAATAATGGAACTAACGAAGGAGTTCCTTACAGCTAATAAGACACCTCCACCGACAGCAGAAGTATTGTCAGTATGCCTGTCTCTTCTATAAACTTCAAAACTGTTATCAAACAATTCTAAGTCAGTAATGCTTCCTCAGAGAAATTCTGAGACATTAAAAATATGTCTCGCGTCTTAGTGCGTAATCCTCTTACATTTTGATAGTAAAGGGATAGCCTATTCGGAATGTTTTGACCACTTTTAACGATATTTTTGAGAAATTTAAATGATAATGATTAAAGCTGTAGTAGCTGAACTCTATTGTTTTTGCATAATCCTTATTGAATTAAGTATTAAAATCGAATGTTTTCTCAATTATATTTATAATTTTTACAATTATAGAAATGAATAATGTTTGTACATTTAATTTATTTATCTACACCAATTTGAAACATTTCCTCTTTTGCTTAAGAATAAAAAAAGGATTCCATTGATATGAAAAAAAAAAAATCCTTAAGACAAAATAACTAATATCACAACAATAAAAATTGATACTTTACTGTCATTTGCCACGGATCCGTCTCAACTTACTTAAAAAATTTTTAAGTCTGCTGCTGATGTAACAATTTTTTTTCAAAGTGGCAAACTCTTCAAAAAATTAATTCCAAAATTTTTCTCTTATTTTTTTTTACCTTATCCACCTTATCTAATAAAAACCTAACTAAAAATAATCATTTTCGTTTTAGCCTCAAACAAAGTCTTGCATGTTTCATTATTGACGTCAACTTTAAGTTTTATTAGGGTCTTAATTTCTGCTGGGTATGTGATATTACGAGTTAATATGAAAAAATGCAAAAAAAAAAGAAACAATTCACTTTGAGTAAAAACAAATCGGAAATGTTCGAAAAAAGACACTAGTTAGTCGTTAATTCTGGATGTTATAAAAGTCTTTTAAATAATCCTTGAATAATTCTGATTGTAAAAATTTGGCTTGAATTCCTTTCAAATGATGTTTTTTCTCAATTTTACACTACTTAAAAAAAATCCTTGTCTCTTTTATATATGTTTAAATTCTCTTCAGTGTTAAAACTAAGTGTAAATATTTTGTTGACAAAAGAAAATCCTAATAAATGTCTAAAATTCCAAACTGCAATTAAGCGACAAATTGACCTTTTCGCTTTAAAAATTTCATTAACTACTTCACCAAATATATAAAAGTTTTAAATTTGAGCATAATTTTAAATATCAATAGTTTTTTTTAAAATATAAAAATTTGTGCTTTTACAATGAAAAAACAGAATTAAAAAAAAGGTAGAGTCGTAAGGTAGAGACAACTACTGCAGATTACAACGATAATAGGATATGTTCAACTTCTCATGGCGTATGAATTAAAGATCACTATGTACTGTATATAATAACAAAAAACTAAATAATAATTTTCGAATAGATCTCGCAATAGCTTGCACTGACTTATACTTTTCTTTTTGCATTTTTTTAAGTGTTTCAGGGGGCCCGTATGTTGTAACCCCCAGGCCCCGAAGTTGGCTCTCTACGAACCTGTATATCATACATAAACGTATTAATTATCTGTTAGTTGAGAAATAAAATTGAAGGACATATTGCAAGAACATGATAAGCCACATAAAAAAATATTTTGAAATAATCAACACTAAAGTTTTAAAAATATGTATTTTTGTATGAAGAAATGATATTGAACACGAAAACTTTTAAAAATGTGTTCGAAAATTTATAAGAAATAGCAAAAATATCTGCAACGGCTGTTGGCAATGCATTCAGTAATGTATTCAGCCTAAAAATTCAATTAGAAAAATTCGAAATTGGAGAAGTTGCATCTAGTTGCGTAAGCGTTTAACTTTAACTAATGCATTTTTTTAATTATATTTTCTTTATTCTCGATATATATAAAACAAAATCACTCACCTGCGAGAAAATTTTCACTTTGACTTGAAAAATACTGCACGAAAGGTTGCGAAAAATGTAAACAATAAGTCTAAAAATTTCAACTTCAGAGCTTTTTTGGAAAAAGCATACTTTTGGTTTTCTAGTTTTGGCGGATTTTTGGAAACTGCTTTTATCGCGTATCATATATCTGTGGTCACAAGGAATAATGACTAAACTCAAAATATCGTAAAAAAGCGATATGGAATTTACTTTATTGCCAATTTTTGGAAGTATGCAGATATCCATTTTTTGCCCAGAATTGGATATCACTTATGTATGCATGTATTTTGTTTGTAACGATTCATATATTTCAAAAAAATGGGTCGTAGTTCGTGCAATTAAAATATCGTTTTTTACGATACTTTGAGTTTAGTCGTTATTCCTTGTGACCACAGATATAATAAGTTGTCATAAATGGTTAAATATACATAGCATTTATAAGAAAGCCTAATAGAGCATAATAGCTCTCTTAGCTTACGAGTATGTTATTGATTTTATGTGGCAGTGCTTAGCATTATATAACATAATCACATTTTTCGCTGAAGATGACTTTGCTGAAAGAATTTTATTTTTCTTATACTTTAATCTAAACAGTACAAATGATGAAAGAAAATTCTCGTGGACTCTAATATCATTAAAACTTAAGATTCTAAATGACATATAACATATAATACATTAACATATCGCTCATTTGCTCGAAGAACGTAATAATTCAAAAAAGTCATTTTGCAGAAAACGCATTTAAAGTTTTCAATTGAATCACACCTTGTATGAAGAGATAGAGGCATATTCTGTTCTCACGCGGAGAATATTAAAAATATTAACTTTACACAATATGAAACGCAGTGGCGAATACAGACTCTCCATTTGGGGGAGGACGATCCAAAAAATGTGACTTCGTAGTAGCTGCAGATATTGGCGAAAGTCGTTAATATTACATGTTAAGCATATGAAAAAATATACTTAAAAATAATATTTCGGTGTATAAAAATTCAATTCACTTAAAACTGTAATCTAATTCAAAATCTAATTTAAATTAGCAAAATATAGAAACTGGTTTTTCGAATAACACGAATATGGCGATTTTTAAAAAAAATCAATTTTTCGATTAATTCAAATAATAGACCAGTCTTCAGTGACTTTATATATAAAGTATATTATGTTGACTTTATATGATTTAAATACAAATTCTAAATGTTTGATAGTTTAAATCATACATGATTTTAAATACAAATTCTAGTTGTTTGATAGCTTAAAATCGTTTATTGAGCTTAAGGTCAAAGTTAGAACAATTAATTGTTCTAACGAATCTTTTCCAAAGAAACAACAACAACAACAAAGTTTTTTCAATATGAAAATTAAAAAATCACTAGCTGATCTGTTTGGAATTTCTACGGGTATCTTTGTGATACCCGTGTAAGCGCGCACTAACGCACTGCACACCGGGGCGATGAGATTTGATGTGTCAATTTCTCAGTTTTTCTCAATTTCACAATTTCACATTTGTTGTTGTATTTCTGCTTTACTTTAGTCTCTATGCTTATGTTATTATATGTAGTCCAACAGACTGCTGAAGTCTGCACTAACAAAGCATGTTTACTGAAGTTTTTTTTAGATTTTTGCTGATTTTGTTTTCAGCTGTTTCCGTTTGGTCGAGCTCTACCATTTGATTAAAGTTTTTTCCTAAATGACCTCTATATTTATTATGTTGACTTTGTATGATTTACAATTAATTGTTCTTACTTTGACCTTAAGCTCAATAAACGATTTTAAACTATCAAACAACTAGAATTTGTGTTTAAAATCAAGTATGATTTAAACTATCAAACATTTAGAATTTGTATTTAAATCATATAAAGTCAACATAATAAATATAGAGATCATTTAGGAAAAAACTTTATAAAGTATATTTTTATAATTGTAATAGGCTTTGGCTGTATAAAAATGAAACACTGGTTTAAATTTTAAATATTTATTTGTTGATGCAATACAAAAAAATTTACATAACTTACATGAAAATTGATGTCTTAAATTTTTAAATTAAATGAACTACAATATTTGCAAACCCTATCTTTTGGGTTCGCAAATCTAATCTGTGCCTCCGTGTTTTGCCAATTCTATCGACGACTTGATCCAAAGTCATTTTAATGTCATATTGAATATTTTATAAAGCAAGTCTGTTCAATCTTTCTTCTGTTGTCGTAAAATATGTTTCAAATAGTGATGGAAACTATCGAATAAAAATATTCAAAGCATTCGATAGTTTAAAATCATTCATTCATGCGATAGTTTTTTTTTATTCGATAGTTTTTATACCCCACGTTTAAAAAACGTAATAGTGGTTAACTTTGTCACTCTTGTCACAGACCAAATTATCACTTTGAATATTTTTACTTGTTATTCTGTTTTATTAAAAAATACATATGTTCTGATCTTTTGTTGTCTGGAGAAAATATTTTTTCGGCATTATCTCATACGTTTTTTTCACAAATAAATCGTTTCGAATTGAATCCTAAGTTTTTCAATAATTTAACTGTTTTCATCAAAGCCAATTGCATCTTGACAATTTTTCAGAAGTGGGATGGAACTGTCGCGCTGTACAGTCACCAAGTTAAAAGAGAAACTCCGCGATTTGAATTTGAAAACATCGGGATCAAAGGCAGAGTTAATAGCGCGGTTGCACGAAAGTGGTGTCACGGAAATTACCAACGGGTCCGGTAATTCAGTACACAGTAGGGATTCATCCGTGGAAGGTTCACCAGAGGTTTCAAATGAGTCAAAGGAGAAATCTGCAATGAATAAGTTACGGGATGACGTTAGCGTGCTCCGGCGTTCAATGGAGACGCTGTCCCAACAGCTTAATTCTGTCCTCAGCGTGACTCAAGCGAGAAGTCAGGAAAATCTTCCGAGTGTTCCAGAAGGCTCCTACACAACAGATTTGTTGTATTTTTCACCGAGTGCTGCTCAACACAATCCAACACGCACGCAAAATGGTTGTGCATCGTCGTCAAGTGCACAGCCACATGGTACACAAATTCGCACACAAGCACAATCATTCGATTCGAATCCTAATGCAACGTTTTCTTCATCGATTATACACACCCAAACGCAACCATTCGTTACAGTTGCGTGTGCGCCGTTTTCTTCTTGCTCAACGTACACACAAACACAACCGCTGGTTTCGGTTGTGAACGCTTCGCTCTCATCATGTGACACTAACACACAGCCATCTTTGGGTTATTTTTCGCCACATTATATTTTTACTGGACAAACACAAACACAGACATCCGCATCGGCTGTTAACGCACCGCTCTCCGGGTACGTACCAAATACGCAAATTCAAAAATCGGCTCCTTTTGCACTTTCGTCTGGTTTACGCTCACAAACACAGCTATATGCTCAACAAAATGGTGTTAACTTTAACATACCGTCAAATATAGCAACATCTGCTGCGCCTGGTTTCAACAGTGCATGTCAAACAACATTCGCCACAAACCATACACGACAGGATGCGAACGTGTATCACACTGCCACGTCACAGCAACATGATGCTCATACATATTGTGCTGCTATACAGCAACCGTATGTTGCGTCAACGACACAGCTTCAGGATTCGACAATTTGTACAGAGCGTCATACAACAAATCCATTTTTAAACGTGAAAGACATTATTGCATTGCTTCCAGAGTTTAATCCTTCGTCGAGCACTTCATTGAACCCTCAGCAATTTGTAAGCAGAGTTGCGTTGCTGAAAAATGCATACAGCTGGGATGACCAGTCGCTAATTTTCGGAGTTCAACAAAAGATGCAGGGTGCAGCGAAATTCTGGGTAGACTCACAAACGGAAGTTTTCTTTTCTTGGCCGCAGTTCGCAGCAAAAGTGTTGCAAGATTTTCCAAACGTAGAAAATGTCGCTGATATTCATATAGCGATGTCACGTTCAAAAAGGAATAGTAACGAGCATCCACAAGAATATTTTTATAGAATGCTTGCCCAGGGAAGGAAAGGGGGCCTCCCAGATCCAGCGATTGCACGTCATATCATAAATGGTGTTAACGAGGCGGACTTAAAAAAAAAATTTCTAATGATTATGCAACGTGCAACGAGCTGCTACGCGACATTATAGCTTTCTGTGCGCATAATGAAATTAAAACACTAACATTTATGAAATCAAATGAAATCAAAATACAACCATTTTCGAATACGAAACCACAATCACAAACAAGCATAAGCACGAAAGAGGCTAACAACACTAAATGTTTTAATTGCCATAAACTTGGGCATTATTCCATTAAATGCCCAGAGCCCCAACGCAAGAATAGGTGTCAAATTTGCCACCGCACAAACCACCAAACATCTGACTGTCCAGAAAAGCAAAATAAATACAGCATAAAGAAGATCGATGCTGAAGTTTTATCCATTGGTAAAGGAGCCGACCTCATTAAAATTATTAAAGTAAATAATGAAACTACTTATGCATTTATTGATCCGGGTAGCAGCCGAACGCTGGTGCGAAAAGCATTTGCTGACATCGTTGGAGGGGCGGTAAGCTGCTCAACAACCCTAAATGGGTTTGCTGGTGGTAAATATACATACGTGTACCAAGAAACTCAACGCTACACTCGAGATTGATGGTAAAGTTTTGCACACTGAAATGCTAATCGTCGATAACAACCTTTTATCCAATAACGTTCTTCTGGGTAAGGATGCTTTTTGTCGGGAAGGTGTTCGATTAATCATCGAAGGTGATGACTGTTGGTTGGAGGACGTCGCCAACTTAACTAACAACTCTGAGTTGAACCAACAAGAACTGGAACAACTTCGTCACATCCTTTCTAAGCACCGTTCTAGTTTTGCGGATAAGATATCCGAGCTGGGAAGATGCACTGTAAAAAAAATGGAAATAAAAGTAAATTCAGATGTTCCGGTCAATATTAAGCCATACCGTTTGCCTTTCGCCAAACGACTTATTGTCACCCAACTTATTAATGAGCTATTAATCAACGATATCGTTCGTCCTTCTGACTCTTCATATGCATCGCCAGTAGTGTTGGTAGACAAAAAGAATGGAGAACACCGACTCTGTGTGGATTATCGATTTCTGAATTCTATTACCGTCAAGACGCCGTTTCCAATGCCAAATTTAGAGGAACAATTTGCGCAACTTTCTGGTAATAATTTCTTTTCACCATTAGATCTACGCATGGGCTACCATCAAATTGAAATTGAAGAGTCGTCAAAAAAATACACTGGTTTTGTGACCACGCAAGGGCACTACGAGTACAACAGAATGCCTTTCGGTCTGGTCAATGCCACTGCTGTATTCCAGAGTGTAATGAACACAATTATAACAAAGATGGACTATGGCGAAATGCTGGCATACCTCGATGACGTCATTATTCCCAGTCAAACTGTAAAAGAAGGACTACGCCGCCTCGAAAAATTTCTCATTCTACTAAATCAATTTGGACTAACGCTACGCCTAGATAAGTGCACTTTCCTTTCCACCGAAATTTCGCATTTAGGTCACATTGTTAATAAAGATGGTATCACCCCTGGAAGCGAAAAGGTTAGTGCCATTCGAAACTTTAAAACACCAGCTAATATAACTGAAGTTCGCCGTTTTCTTGGACTGACTGGATTTTTCCGAAAATTCGTCGAAAATTATTCGATATTATCAAAGCCCCTAACAAACATACTTCGGAAAAGTGAGGATAAAACGTTTGTGTGGGGTGAAAGCCAACAAAAATCGTTTAACGACCTCATTAATAGTTTATGTAACAAGCCTGTGCTAGCATTATACGACTTTAATGCATGTCATGAAGTACACACGGACGCCAGCGCGGTCGGGTTAGCTGGAGTATTGCTGCAATCAACCAACGGGAAGAATTGGAACCCAGTGTTTTATTACAGTCGCCACTGCACAGAAGCTGAAGCAAAATACCACAGCTACGAGTTGGAAATCCTCGCAGTCGTCGAATCTTTGGATCGCTTCCGCGTGTATGTTCTGGGAAAACCATTTAAATTGGTAACAGATTGTTCTGCTATAGCAAAAGTAAGAGTCAACAAGGAATTAATACCAAAAATAGCTCGTTGGTGGATTAAAATTTTAGACTACGACTGCGAATTTGTCCATCGCCAAGGTTCACGCATGTCTCACGTTGACGCTTTGAGTCGCGCGCCTGATTTGCCACCCAAACCCGTCGACCCGTGTGGATTCGTTTTGAAGGTGACAGTAGCCGAAAATGACTGGCTTCTCACCATGCAACTGCAAGATCCTGGACTGCTAAATATTATCGCCATCTTAAAAGGAGAAGTCAAATCTAACCAAGAAAAACAAATAAAACGTGAGTATTGTCTGAAAAATCACCGGTTATATCGTGTAGAAGATGGGTGTCTACGTTTTGTTGTGCCAAAGTCAGTCCGCTGGCGAATCGTCAAGCTGTGTCATGACGATGTTGGGCATTTCGGGTTAGAGAAGACTATCCAACGAATAAAAGAGAATTTTTGGTTCCAAAAGATACGCAAATACACTAAAGAGTACCTTGCTGCATGTGTCCAATGTTGCTATAGTAAGTCCAAGAGTGGAAACCCAGAAGGGCGGATGTATTTTAGTGACCCCGAACCAATACCGTTTCGCCATAGTCATATCGACCACCTAGGACATTTCATCAAGAGCAACCGTGGGAACATCTACGTTTTAGCTATTTCCGACGCATTTAGTAAATTCCTAATAGTCAAGCCCGTTCGCAATACTAAAACACAGCCGGTCATCAACATCTTAAAGGAGATGACAAGTTATTTTGGACTACCAAAAATAATCGTTTCCGACAGAGGCACCGCCTATACCTCTAAAATCTTTGAAGACTACTGTGAGCATAACCACATCCAATACGTTAAGACCGCTGTTCGTACGCCCCGAGCGAATGGTCAGGTTGAGCGAGCCAACCAGATTATCCTAACATTTATTCGAACTACCACAGAAAATCCAAAAAACTGGGACCTAAAACTCCGAGATCTACAATGGACTGTCAACTCCCAAAAAAACTCTACATCTGGATTCAGTCCCAACGAACTGGTTTTCGATTTTAAACTTATTGACGTGGTTCATAACCATCTTATTGCTGCCCTACACGATGACGCTTCGAAAGACATCACTGACTTCAATATCACCGAGAAACGTGAGCAAGCCATCCAAAACATAGCTGCTGAACGGAAAAAATGGAAGATGCGTTTCGACAAGAAACACTCTGAACCAACCATCTATAGCGAGGGGGATCTGATCGTTTTGGAAAACGAAGCTTCAGCGACCGGCGAATCAAGAAAACTCGAGCCGAAATATCGCGGGCCGTATATTGTCGCCCGGGCCCTTGGCAACGATCGATACCTGATTGAAGATGCGCCTGGAATGCAGATCTCGTCTCGAAAGTTCTGCTCTATCTACGCAGCACACAAAATGAAACCCTGGTGCGTGAGTGCCTCAGACCTGGATCACTATTCTGATGAAGACTCTGACGGAATCGAGGACGATTCACAATCAGAATTGGCCGAATTGTCACAGACCAAATTATCACTTTGAATATTTTTACTTGTTATTCTGTTTTATTAAAAAATACATATGTTCTGATCTTTTGTTGTCTGGAGAAAATATTTTTTCGGCATTATCTCATACGTTTTTTTCACAAATAAATCGTTTCGAATTGAATCCTAAGTTTTTCAATAATTTAACTGTTTTCATCAAAGCCAATTGCATCTTGACACTCTGTTTGTAACGCCGATAAGTAGGCGTGGCCGGTATAGAAAAGTATATATATTCTTGATCAGCATCCCCTCCTGAGTCGATTTAGCCATGTCCGTCTGTGGTCACGATAACAGCCGTAATTTTTTAGCTATCGTTACAAAATTCAATATATAAGTTTTTTTTCAAAAATGGAGGTCAAGTTCGGAAATGAGCCCAATCGGTTGAAAGGCACACCTACCTCCCATACAAAGTGACTTACCCTAAACGGTAAAATCTCTTTAAAATCCACAAAAATTAATATGAATTCTTTAGAGTCTTTAATATTTATTATAAATATTGAGTATAAGATTTGTAAAAATGGGATGAAACCACGCCTACCTCCCATACAAAGTGACTTACCCTAAACGGTAAGATCTCTTTAAATTCCACAAAAATTAATTTAATGACTTCAAATTTTGCACAGTGTCTTTAATATTTAATATAAACTTTGAGTATGAAATTTATAAAAATCGAATGAAAACCACGTCTGCCATGCAAAGTGACTTAACCAAAACGGTAAAATCTCTTTAAAATCCACAAAAACTAATATAATGACTTCAAATTTTGCACAGCGTTTTTAATATTTATTATAAACTCTGAGTATGAAATTTGTAAAAATGGGATGGAAATCACACCTACCTCTCAAAAGTGACTTACCCAAAACGGTAATATCCTTTCAATTCCAAACTAATCTAATGACTTAAAATTTTGCTCATAAGCTTCAACTTTTAATATGCATTTTTAGTATAAAATTTGTAAAAGTCGAATAAAAATCACGTCTACCTCTCATACAAAGCGATTTCACCAAAATCTCTTTCAGTTCCACAAAAATTAATCTAATGACTTCAAATTTTGCACAAAACCTTTAACAATTAATATAAACTTTAGGTATGAAATTTGAAAAAATCGTCGTCCGTGGGGGTATTTTAACTTCGGCTCAGTCAAAGATAACTCCTTACTAGTTTCATTTGCACTTTGCTTACCTTCAACGTTTAACAACACAGCTTGATTTGTTTTTAAATGAAAATAATAATGAAATCACGCTAGTTAATAGCTGTTTAGATGCTTTTTAAGTCGAATGAATGAATACTAGAGCTGGTAGCAAATATCATTTGATAGTTGTATTAACCAACCAACCCGTATAAACAACACTTCTAAAACATGTATAGATCATATGTTTGTACGCTCTAGAGGGCTGTCTATTAGTAGTTCTGTGCATAATCTTGAAATCTCTGATAATTTTTTAACATGTTTGTGTTTTGAAAATGTTATTATTTATACAGAGTCTGAAATATCGACTGAATTATACACCAAAATTAATTATATTGCACTGAATGAACGTCTTAGATTCGAATTTTGGGATGAAGTGCATAACGAACTTGATCCATCCAAAGCGTACGACATTTTTGTAGGAAAGTTATCTAACCATGCGAACATGTGCTCTACAACTTTAAAGAAAAGTAGTTCCAAATCCAAAAAATTAAAACCTTGGATGACATCAGAGTTAATTAGGAAAATTCATAAAAAAATAAACTTTATAAGAAAACGATAAAACATCCTTCCAACGAGGTCCTCAAGACACTATACAAAAAAATGTGCAAAGAAATTTTAAAAGATACGGCTGCTTGTAAAGATAATTACTATATCAATGAATTAAATCAAATAAAAAGTGATGTTAAGAAGGAGTGGAAACTTATGAAGAATCTGCTAAGCAAAACAGTTAAAAAAGATAATATTCCCACTATAATTGAAAATAATGAGGCTCTTACGAATCCATCAGCTATAGCCAACGCTTTTAACAATTTTTTTGTGAATATTGTTAACAATGTCATTCCTATAAGTTCGCCTAGTACACCAATGTATTCTTGCTTAAGTTCAGAACGCTCACAGAGTTCAAGCATTTTTTTTGATCCTGTTCTTCCGTCAGAGATGTACAAAACTATTATGTCCTTAAAAATACAAATGCTAACACAGAACAAGGCTACTCTAACATTTTTATGAAGAAGATTGCGTGAGTATTGAAGTTGGAACCTTTCCAGACAACCTTAAGAAAGCTGAAGTTATTCCCCTATTTAAAAAGGGTGACGAAAAGAAACTTAATAAGTATAGACCAATATCTATTCTACCAGTGTTCTCTAAATTTATGAAAAAACTATAAAGACAAGGATAATACCTTTTTTTAATAAAACTAATTTTTTCAGTGAATGCCAATTTGGTTTTCGGGCAGGGTTGTCAACAGAAGATGCCTTATTATTATTCTGCACAAACATATATCAAAGCATAAACAATAAAAAACTATCTGCTGCTTTGTGGACATTACCAAAGCGTTTGACACAGTAGATCACAAAATTCTGTTAGACAAATTGTTTAAGTGCGGATTAAAGGGCTCTGTACATAAATGGTTTACTTCTTACTTGATGAATAGAAAACTGAGGGTAAAAATCAATAAAGATTATAGTTCTTTTGTTGTAGTTAATTCAGGTGTTCCACAAGGGTCAGTTTTGGGTCCCGTCCTTTTCATGATATATATTGAATCTCTATTCTCTCAAAAGTTTATAAGTAAAACGGTCGCATTTGTAGATGACATGGCATGTACATTTGCAGCCGATTCAATGCTAGACTTAACAGCTAACATCAATCACGATTTTAGTATCCTAAACCATTGGTTTTCCGCGCATAAGTTAGTTACGAGTGATAAAACTAAAATTATGTTTTTTAGAATTGCTGGAACAGATATTCATTTTGAGAAGCACTTCACCTTTCATAGTACAGGTTGTGACAGAATCATGTTGAGTAGAGATATATGTTCTGCATCAACTCATTGCAATACCTATAACGACCACTTACCATGCTCATCAAAATGTTTTAATGTAGAATGTGTAAAGAATTTTAAATATTTGATTTATCTGATAGTGGATTGGAGACTAAATTGGTATGAGCATACAAGTGCGCTCAAACGCTATTCGCTGGCTGTCACTAGGCAGATATACCTGTTGAAGCCCTTTTGTTCTAAAAAATTACTAACTTGCATTTATTACGGACTTCTTGACTCAAAATTGCAATATGGTTTAGTTTGCTGGGGTGGCAATATTCGACTCATCTGTAACAAAAATCGTACTATTGCCAGCTTGGATTTATTTAAAAATCTTAAAATCCTACCCCTCAAACATCTATATTTCTACAAAGTACTTAAAACTTTTTTCAAAAATTGTGGTCACTTATTAAACAGAAACTCGACATATTATAACTTAAGAATCAATAACTCCAATATTGCCTTGGTACCTCCATACAATCTGCATCACTTTCTGCATTTCTACACCTCAGCTGCTCCTAGATTATATAATAGCTTGCCGGGTAGCTGACGTTGTATTCGTAATAAACATGTGTTTCTTACTACTGTGAAATCGTGGCTTTTTCAACTTAATTTCAATCAAATTTATTCGCTTCTTAATATTATTACATAATGTTCTTTATATTCTTTATTAAAATATTAACGTTTTCATATTTTTATGTTTTCATATTTTTATACATTTATTTTTATTATTTCTTAATTGTGTGTTATGACCCATGTACTTAATATTAGTATTAATAGTCTTAAGCAATCTGCATTCGCCTCTAGTTCTTCGGAGCTAAAGAATGTAGATACCAATGTTTTTTTCAATGAAATGTAATTTAAATGTTAATGTAATGTAATGTAAAATGTTGGTAAATAAAATCAATCAATCAAAAAAAAAAAAAAAAGTTTTTTGTACTAGCTACTATTGTTATAATTCGAATGAATGAATAATTTATTCGATAGTCAAAATCGTACGACAGTTCTTTGCTTTAGTTAATATTATTTAATTCGAATGAATCAGTAAATTATTCGATGGTTAAATCATTCGATTGTTTAATGCAATATTTACTATTTTCAATCGTTTCAATCGGCGGAAAATCGTTTGAGTCTCTAGCCACTGGAAATGCCGATGGATTTTCCTACAATGTTTTTTTTTAATTTGGAACGAACACATTAATTTTTTAATGAATTCAATAATTCGAATTTACTTATTTAATCGATAGATCTTCACAAGACCTTTCCAATGAACGCCGATTTTTCAAAACTTAATAATATTTGCGCAATTTTGAGAGATTTCCCAAAAACAGAGTAGACGAGAAGCAAATTATTGAATGAATCCAAATTTGCTGTTGTTTTTCAACTTAAAAATTAACTCTCTGCGATAGCGAAAATGAACTTCGAGCGTAATAAAATTTTTAATGACGCTCAAGACCAGAATCAATCAAAGAGAATAAAAATGGGTGATGATGTTTTTTATTTATTTATTTTGGCCAAACAAGGCAATGCAATTTACTTATTCTAACTTATTCTAACAGGTTTTGTTTACTTATTACTAAGTTTAGATTACTAAGTTTTTTGTTTTTCTTCTCCCCTTTCCTTGTTTTTATTTTATTTTTTATTTGGTGCTCTTAGTGGGCATACTCCGCCCACCGGATTGACATGATTTCAAAAACCATGTCAAAACTAAGAGAAGAGGAGGAAAACAAGAGAGACTATATACACACTTAAGATACGATGTATATATATTATTCTTAAAGACTATAAGGACAAAAGGACGTAAATGGGAGATTTGGAGAGGGATGTTAAAGAATTTTGATTTATTAAACTAAATGCTTATACATATAAATCCATACATGTATGTAGTTTATCTGAGGCCTGGGTTAATTCTGATTACTGAGTGATTTATATAGGGTTTGCTTGAAAGAGGATTTGGACATAGAAGGTGAGTAGTATATAGAGATATTATTAAATTCTCTGCAACATCGATTGATGGATTCATTATTTGCATATGTAGTTTGGTGCTGATATTCAGTTAACAATCGAGTATGCCTAGTGCGCCTAATTGGATCGTTAAAGGAAATCATATTAGAAATATATTCGCTGTGAATAGCACTATTAATTACATCAAATGTGAAGCATGAGCCCAATAATGATCTTCTTGTTGATAGTGGCATCAAATTTAAAAGGCTGAGTCTATGTTCATGTGATGGAAAGCTACAATAATCATGGGGTTGTACATATCTCTAAGCGCGTATAGTAAGAACTGCTTTTGAATAGACTCAATTCTTTCTCTATGGGAATCGAAAGATGGATTCCAAATTATGCATGCATATTCAAGTATTGGGCGCACTAATGCACGGTACAAGAATGTAGTGACCCATATATTCTTGAATTCATTTGCACGTCTCTTTATAAAACCGAGCTGTTTGCTGGCCCTGGACACAATTTTATCATAGTGCAGATTAAAGCGCATCTTGCAATCTAAGACAACTCCAAGATCCACTATATGGTTGACCCTTTTTAGTTCGATACTATTGCATTTATTTACATTAAGATGTAGTTTATTTTGAAAACACCATTGCTCAAGAGACAACAATTTTGATTGCAAAAATGTTGGACAAGGATCATTTGATGCTTGTCTGAACTCAGCCATTGGGAAAAACTATGTTTTTTTAATTTTTTTGCACTAGTTATAAAAGTCAATCAAAATTATTTTTTTACTGAATTCCGTGGCTTTACTCTACTTGATACTTAATTACCATAAACTGTTTAGGTTAGTTTGTATGCGTTTTAAAAATTACGATCAAATAAATAAAAAAACCGATTTTGGAGACAAATTCATCGGCATTTCAGGTGGCTAGAGACTCAAACGATTTTCCTCAAATTCAGGTTATTCTGATTTTCAAAAATGAGTCGACCGAGTGTATAGCACGAGTACTTAAATCATACTTTTATTTTTGGACATTTCATCTAAAACCTCTGGAGATTCTTTGAGGAATATCGAATATCTGTTACATAGTTTTCTTACATCTTGTGTATTTAATGTAATGTTTTACAGGTAACAGATTAAGGATACAGTACTAAAAATTAAAATAAATAAAAAGTTGTCGTTGAAAATAATTTTTTAAATTCATTATCAAGGAATAAAAAAAACATTTTCAAGAAGCTTTGAGAGAAGCGTGTATCCGTGCTTGACGAAGCATGATATAAAGAACAATTATGCATCATTAGCCCAAAAATTTTGTTTTTTGAGTTATGACGTTATTCGAGCAAATGTGTTATATAACCAGCACAATCCTGAATGATTTTTCCCGGGGAATCGGAAAAGGGAGTTTTAATTTTCAAGATAAAGTTCAAACACATTCTGGAAATTTTTAATGCCAATTTGTTCATCACCCGCCAATATTCATTAGTGTAAGCAAAATAAATAATGTGATATCTTTATCTGCTATCTTAAAAATGTCTTTCTTAAAAATTACTCCCTTTTCCAATTCCAAGGGTAAAATTATTCAGAATTAAGCTGAATAAGTGATAAACATGTATAATATCCTTATACATGACTTTCCACATGAGATAAATGACAGCAAAAGCATCCTTTATGCCGATGACTCCTGAATATACGCCCATAACAAATCCCCAATTGATGCACTGCATTCAGTCAATTATCACTTAAATATTTTTAACATTTACTATCTTAGTTGGGGAATTAATATAATAAGAAGAAACGCTTCTGGTAAATGTAGCAAAAAAGTTGTCCCTCGAAGCAAATCGCTTACTCTTAACAGGGCAAATATTCTTTTGAATAATAGTATAAAATATTTGGGCATAACTTTTAATAAACTCTTTTAATTCAATGAGCATGCCAGACTTGTCATTAAAAAAATTAACAAAATAAAAGCCATATTCTCAAGATTGTTTCACAGTAAATCTTTAAGTGAAAAAACAAAACTTCTTATTTACAAAGTGAGTATTCGCTCTTCCATCTTATATGCATTCCCAACCTGGCTTACGATCTCGCCAACGGTTGCCAGCGAATTTGAAATAGTAGAAAGAAAGGTCCTTAGACTTTGTATCGACAGAAATTTTGAAACAAGAACGAAGAGATTCTCTAATAATTATATTTATAGGAAAGCCCTCATAACTTCTCTTTGCCAATATGCTTTGCAGCTTCAAAAAAGATTCATTAACAGTTTAGAATATCACGAAAACATTCTCATGAATGATATCTATAGACGGAATTTAAATTTTAATTGGTCTGACTCGAGCTATTTGTCCCCTGTGGACATCACCCATCTGGATAATTCAGCGGTGGCCCTATCTCTGCCCGATTTTTATACCAATACTTCTCTTAATACGCATAGAGGCTAACATTATATTATACTTTAATCATATTATATATTCATAGTACAAAATAATTTAAAATTTTAATTTACTTTAAAGATTTTTCATATAAATGTGTCATTCATATAGTTAAGTATCCCCTTAACGATATTTTAGTAAAAATACCTCTTTTTGTATTTTCTAGTTGGTTGGTTATTTATTTTAAAGAAAACAAATGTATATAGTTAGCTTTAAGTTACGCAAATTATTTTCTCTAAAAGCTAGTCTTGAGTATTGAACAAGACTCATAAATTCTAACTCAAAACAAATGTTAACAGCAATCCTGTTTTAATCAACTATTATATCAAAGCATGAAGCTTGTATCCCTTGTTTAGTCATTTCAATTTTAGATAAAACATTATAGTCTAAAAACTTTAATATGTATAGCATAAAACCTTGTACTGTATTACACTTTTGTCATTGTAAAAAAAAGTCTCAATAAATTGAAATTAAATTACAAAAAAATTGATAAACATAAATGTGTCAAGTTCTTGATATACATTTTATTGTAAATAGGAAATTTATGGACTTCATTGCAGGAAATGTATCGTTCTGTTCTGCAAAATTTCCATCTTTAAGCTTAGTATGCTGTAGAATTAAGTGAAGAAAATACGGCGTATAAAACGAGCTGTTAAGTAGTAAATAGCTTCGGTAAAGCTTAAAGCGCTGCAACCCAGAAAGAAACCGACCAAACCGCCGATATAAACTGAAAAGGATTATAAAAGTAATGAGAAAACTTTTGGAAACATCTCACAAAAACAAGCAAAAATATAGCTAAACAATTTTATACTATCATCAGAAACAAAAAAACACAGAGAATACGAGTTGAAATAATCGAATCTTACCCAAAACATCGGCGAACGAGAAGAGCACATCTCGGCGTAGCTGCATTTTTGGATAATCAATGATGCCCCATTGAAGATTTGCACCCAGAAACCAGACTCTGGAACGCTGTAAATGTCAAAAATAATAATATTGTAAGAATTGCAGAAAAGAATAATAAAGTATAAATGAAAATTTTGCAAGTGCAATAGTTTTCAAGTGATTTGTTTTGTTTTTATGTTGAGGAATAGCATTTCCGCTGAAACATAAAATAACTAACTTTAAGAATGTTGTTTTATATTGCAAAACTTTTCCACTTCTGGTATGTTCGAAAACTCATAGCTGCGATTTTTGGAGTTTTATCGCAGCAAACGAGCAGCAACAGTAAAAGTTATGTCCATAAAGGGTTTGTTTTTCATCAATGAATAAGCAGAGATGTGCAAAAATGTGTTAAAAAAATATGAAGAAATGTTAGCTGAATGGCTTTCCAAAAATGATGACAAACGGAAATTCAATGCAATTGTTTTTTAATGGATTTGTTGATTGTCTGACATTTTTACTGCAACTCTTTCATTTGACATAAAAAGATTAAAAAGTTAAAAGTTTTCCAACGGAATGTTAAGTATAACGGTAGAATTACCATTGCATATGCAGGCAATAAAATATGTACATTTATTACCCATACACAACATTGTGAATACCTTTTTTATATTAAAAAAAAGTGATATTCTTCTTGAAAATATAAAATGCTGCGTTATGCAAAATATGCATGTTTTTTATAAGGACAATAACGATGACTTTTAATCCATTGCAGATAAAATCATCAGCGCACTACTTCACAAAGCAATTGCAATATGTCGCATGTGTCAAATTAATACCGTTCCAAATGTGACTGAGCTGTCGAACATTTTACAATTCTTTGCCAGCACATTTGGTGACATTTTGCAGCTATGATATTGCTTCGAAAGAATATGGAACATATTGTCAGTGACAAAACGTATTTCAAACGTATTTTTTCTATCAATTCTCCAGGCAAACTCTACTTTGGTAAGAAGGATGAAGAGAACAAAAAAAAAAAAAAAAAAGAAGAAACAAAAAAATTGAGAAAAACACACCGGAAAGCCGGAAGTCAAGCTTCAACAGCTCGAGCAGCCAGCAACAGAAAGAGCAGAAAAAAATAAATGAAATGTGAAGCTGTTAAATTGAATGCTCTTTGCAAGTGTCCGTAAAAATCGACTATAATACTTACAACTCTGACACCTCAACCCCGCCAGGGATTTGTTATTAAGTTTATGTTATCGTTATGTTACGTTCTGTAACATTACATTATGCTCACAACGAACATTGTGATACTTACATAAGATTGTACAAAGAAATTGGAATCATCACAATTTGACAGGCATTTGCAGTCAATTTTATATTTTTCCGATTTTAGGGAAATAAGCTCTTCTGCAAGAAGAAAAACAAAACAAGAAGAGGTGCGTCAATTTTGACATGCAACAAAAGCGAAGCAGTTTCATAAATTTTTATTGAAATAAGTTAAAGCATATATGTACTTAGAAAATGAAATAAAAGCACGAGTAAGATCTATGTCACTTATATAATTGTTTGCATAAAGATATATAAAATTACAAAACAAAAAATTCATAAAGCCTTATTTTAAAAGTGTGCAGTTCTTGAAGTTCTAAACTATTATTAATTGCAAGTTTTCTGGTAAAATTTATCAGTACAATTTTCATACATAAAATTAACCATTCAACCAGGTTTTGCATGTAAAGTTATATATAAAAAATAATATATGATAACAAATTTATTGATAACATGTATAGTTTTTATTTAATTTCTATGTTGAAGTCGAGTTCAAGAAAGACTGGGTACTAAGTGAACAATAGATACCGATGAACACAGGTTTTGAATTTTTGATTTCAATCGGAAGGTAAGTTTCGGAATAGTCAAGTTTTTAGATTTGGAATTTATATTTTCAGAGGCTTATCGAGGCCATTTTCAGTGGGGGGTATCAATGTATTTCGGCCGACTGAATACCCTCAAGTCCCGACTTTTTTAAAATACAACATAGTTGAATTTTATAAAGTTACTCATCCGTTCGATCAATGTAAATAAATCTTAAGGGGTCTTTTTCATTTGAACGGCTAAGAAAAACACTTTGTAATTATTTTTACTAAAAAATTTTTTAATGACAAAAAAAAAACTTGTGTACATCAAAATACATATAATTGAGTATGTTTTGATTTTTTTTTTCGGTTTGGCCTTTTATCTGCTCTCTTAAGGTTTTCGCAACTTGGACATAATTTTTCGAATCCAAAAAGGTGGCAACGATTTCTTAGCTTTTACAACAGGAAAAGCTGAAAATTTTTTTTAGTTCATCTAAACGATAATACTTGAAACTATAAGATTACGTATAATCCGCCAATTAAACCTCATACCTGTTTTTGGCGCCATTTTCAAAACAAAAATTGAAAAATTACCCTATTTTTTACATTTCTAGCGTTCTCAAAATTCGAGTTTAAGGTTTTTATAGATGATTGTAGGTAATAATCTTAGAGATTTTACAATAATAAATATAATGCAAAACAGTTTCACCTCAAACGGCCTTTTTCGTTAATCTTTGGTACCGTTTTAAGAAATCCTGAAATTTTTAACCCACTATAGTAACAATTTTCAATCTTTCGATCTTTTTCAAGTCAAGAAGATCCCTTAAAGGCAGTTTTCATATAGTTCCCTCTATCAAAGAAAATAAAATAAAAGTAGTTCAACATTATTGAATCAGCACTTAAAAATTTATTTTTGTTTTAAAAATTCATAGTTTATGTGTGTTAAAAAATAAACAGGGCTTTCAATTTCTTTTACATTTTTTCTTTTAATTTTTTAAATTAGTTAAAAAAATGTGTTTTGAATAAAAAATACAAACTTAATCTTTAAGTACAACATTTAAATATTAATGCTTCGTTTTTTAAGGTAGCCCATTGGTGCGCAATATTTTCTAATTTATTGAGATAAATTATGTCCTTTTCCGATGAAAGTATTATGTAGGGAAAATACAGTCAATAACCTAAACGAGTCAATAACCTAAACATGCATCACTTGACATTTTGATATTACCAAATTGTCAAGCTGATTAAGCATACTTACAACATTCCAAGGCACTTGAGTTACCAGCGTTTAGTCACCTATCTCAAGTTGCGCTTGAAGTGAACTAGTGATTCATGATTATATATTTTCCTTACCTTTCGTTCAACAGAAATCATTATTAAATAAACAGTCTTAAATTAACTACTGAACTGAAAAGTGTATTCTTTAAAGGGTTCAACAATTAATAAGTCATTAAGACGTGAGTCACTTTGCCTGGTTCTTAAATAATTTTTAACTAATTTTAATTTGCTGAACATTCTCTCATTTCCTGCAGCAGTAACAGGCGCTGTACACAGCAAACGCAACATTTTGTTAACTGCAGGAAGAGATTTTTTATGGCATTCTGAAACATTAGCTGTACCCGATAGATCCGTGTATCTATGCCTTCGCGTAGATCATAGAATATTTCAAATTCCGCTTTCAATTGAAGTGAATCCAACAAACAATTTTTCGGTAAGAATTTTTTGATTCTAGAATTCGCTTTTGGGTCAAGTTAGTAGAAGATAGAATTGGATTAAAGAGTTCATACAGAGGCTTTATTGTTTCTAAGCAACTGATTAATTTATCTCGCACCAGTGAGGTTATCTTATCCAATACAAGTTTAAATTCTGTTCATTAAAAACAGTTCACCGAAAAATAAGCCGCGTTGGCATTGTTATTATCCAAACGTTTCGGCGCAAGACGACGGCGAAGGCGAATATTAATTAGGTTTTAAAAAGATGAATATATGTGGCGACTGAGTAAGCCTACATTTATATAGATATAAAAATAGTAGTCTGATTTTATCTTCTAAATCTTAAATAAAAATCTTTAATAATTTTTTGGTCAAACAAAAATATCATTTTCGGTTTTTATTTTTGGTCAAGGACACGGTTGCACAGTTGGTCTAAAAATGGTCCATTTTTTCATTTGGTCCGCGCTCTCTTTTACATTACTATGCATTAATTACTATTTATGTACTTTTTTAACAAAATTTATACTACTTTTCTGAACTTTTTCTGCATTTTGTCACAAAGGAACACTGGATTCGTTTACAACAATTGAACGCTGATACGACTTAAAATGAGTTGGCCGACTAAAGTTCGTTTAAGGTACGACTGAAAGTGAGTTAGCCGAGTGAAGTTTGTTTAAGGTACGACTAAAAGTGAATTGGCTGACTAAAGATAGTTTAGGGTATAAATTAAAATGAAATAGCCGACTAAAGTTGGTGTTTGTTATGAAAATGGCAATAAAAGTTTAAACAGTACGACTGGTTTTGATGCGTTCATAGTTATTGTTTATAAAAATCAATATTTTAAAAATTTTAGTAAAGAATAACAATTAGGCCGACTGTAAGGGCCTAAGGAGGGTAGTCTACTCCCCTTCCCCCCGCTAGTTACGCTCCTGCTTATTTTGCAATTTCACTCATATGTTTTGTGGTGATAAGTTTTAATATTATAATTCTTCCTTATATGCATATAAGGGGAGGTTCTCTTTAAAATCGAGCAAAAAACCAATTTTTTTTTTATTTTTGCGATAGCTTATGAAGTGCAGAATATGTTCCCAAAGCGGTTTGGCCAATAACGATTGCATACAAATGCTATCGCATACGAAAGAAACACATATTTTCATAAAGGAACCCGAAAAAATCATTAACCAAATGTTAAAACGCGTTTTCTGAAAAATCCTGTTTTTCAAACTGGTCTCCACGATATCTCAAGAACTACTCTATAGACTGAATTGGATTTTTTTTTATTTGAAAGAAGATGAAATTTTTTAGATTCTACACCTAAATTCAGATAATATTGACCGATTTTATTTAAACACTTCAAAGAACGAAAAATGTGAAAAACGGTACTAAAAATGCATATGTCCGCAATTTTTGTAATTTTCAACTATTTATTGATATTATAGGTTCTAGCTCCATTAAATATGTTATTATTTATAAAATTTTTTGATTTTTTTTTTGTATAAGATGACATGAACGTGCTGTGTGATGGAAGCAGTTTCGGTATCGTTTTTTCAACTTGACGTTTGACGGCGTATTGACACTTCACATTACACTTATATACACAAAAAAAATATTTTCCTACACTTTAAGAATCAACAAAAAACTGCTAAAAAAACAAATGTGTTGATTTACTTCCTTAAATGAAAAAAAAAACAATCAAGAGCATCACCGTGTTATCACAAGTTATCGCGTTTGAGGTGATTGAGTTGTGTGGGAGCTGCTACACTTCGACTTTCAATAGTACTCAAGTTTTATGTGAGAATTAATTTGAAAAAAAAAAAATTATAAAATTTAGTCCTTGCTTTCGTCATTTATCAATTATCAGTAATGCATTTCTGTAGCTTTTTTCGTATAGATAGAAAATTGATTTAATTATTTTTTATGTCATTTTGCAGCTATTATCAATTCGAATACTTCTGTAATTGATTTAGTGAAGTCGGTATGACGTAAAAAAAGAATTGAATCGATTTTCGATTACACATAACAAATCAGTTCATAAGAAAAACAAAACAACAAACAATTAATTTTTTTCGGTAATCAATGATTACCTGAATCAATGAAATGATTTTAAATAAAAAAAAAGGAATAGTTGTAATAAAAATGTCTTATATTGCTATTCTAAAAAAGCAATTTATCAGCATTTTCCCAAGAAGGTTGGATCGTTTATCCATATAGTTTTCATGTCGTATTTTTTATTTTTCTGATGCAGTTAATATTTCATTGTCAATTAAAATCGTGTGAATTCAATGTCAGTTTTAAGTTACTTTTTAAAACTCAATGATCATGTGTAATGAAGTACTAGTAGAAGACTTTTGCCTTATTCTGTTTATTAGCAATTGTACATTTATTGACATCTGGGAAAGTTTTTTTTTCTAAAATGTAATCGAAAGCTCATAAATTGAAAAAACTATTAGCACTAAAAAATATATTCATAACAAATAATATTGAGAAACATTTTAGAAGCCTCATGGACCAGAAAAATAGCACAAAAAGATTAACTTGTCAATAAATTTTCAGTTGTTAATTACCAGAATAAGGCTATTCAAAAAAACCTTGACATCCCATTTTAAGACCCAAGCTTTGATATATGCCAAGTTAGAGTTTTGATGCAGAGTTTTCGAAAATTTCGATGATGAGCACCCCCAACCCACACATCGAAATGGGTTTTGTACTATGTACGTGCAAAATTGGCACCAAGGCAAACATATTTTTTATAAAGTTTGAACTCTATCGGAGAAGTCACAATTTTGGTTTTGGAGTTATATGGAAGGTTGGAAAAAATATCGCTTTGAAGGTGTAGGAGTTGTAGAGGAGGTGCCACGCCCCGTTATCCAATTCAACTCATATTTTTGTGGGAACTAGGGTTTTTAACAGCAATGGTTTATTTAAATATCACGAACCAAGGTTTGATATGTGCCAAGTCATAGAATTTTGTTTACTTTTGATGATGAGTGCCACTTATCGGAATATTTCAGTAAAAACTAGTCTCTAAATTTGAAGTCTTAGGCTGGAATGCATAAAAAATAAGCATTTGCTCCGACTCGGTTTTTCAAGAAAAAAAATTAATAAACTCTCTTGATTTTACTTGAAAAATCAAGTCGGAGCAAATGCTAATTTTTTATGTATTCCAGGCTTTAGCTTTCATAAATGGCAACATATCGCATTTGAGGTGTTGTAGTTATATGGGAGGTGGTACGCCCCATTATCCTATACTTCTCATATTTGTTTCACCAAATACCAACCGTAGTTTTTAGTTTTTGGGGAGTATTAGGATTTTAAGGGAGGTTTTAAGCAAACAGTTTTTTGAAAATCGATTTTTTTTATTGATTGTTGTTGTACTGATTATTGCTTTAATTGATTATTGATTATTGTCAAGAATATGTCACACAAATTTCAAATCCATCCCGCTTATAAAACAGATTATACAGCGTTTAATACCCGATGCGCCAGAGTACCTTTAACTAACAAGAGTTACTTTAAGGTTCTATTACAGTGTGTAAAAAATTGAAAATATTTTTTTTTGTTGGAATATGATTTTTTAAGGTCTTCAAAATACGTACACAAAATTTAAGAAAAAATATTAAATAGAAAAAAAAAAGTTATGACATATATTATATTCGTATGTCGCGTGATATTCAAGAACTTTTAAGGTACTATTACAGTGTGCAGCTATAAAAAAAACACCTTCTTTATTAATTTTTTTTCCTAGTCTTATTAATTTTAATGATTCAAATTTTTTAAATAATGAAGAATTATTCATGAGGAAATAAAAAAATTTTTTTTTGTCTTTGTAGTTGTTGTTAATTTTCTACAAGGCATTGAAGTTAGCGTGTTTAAAAAATTATTGCAATTGGCTTCTCGTCTCCAGCATTTACAAAGCGTCTGAAAGTAAAAAAATCAAAGTGCATTCTTGAGTTAGGGGTTGTAGCTGAGCACTGAACCCAAGCAAATAAAAAAAAAAAATAAAAAATAAAAAGATGGCATGCGTTGAAAAAAAAATGTACAAAAAACCCCTTTTTTGCCAAAACTTTCAGCCATACAAAATAAAAATATAAAGTTTTTTTGAATTTTTATAGGTCTAGTGCTTAACAAGTCTATATAAGGATCACAATGAATCAAGATTTATTAAAATCATGGTGAAATAAAATAATTTTTTTTTGTCCTTAAAGTCGTTCTTAATTTTTTACAGGAGTTGAAGTTAGCGTGTTTAAAAATTGTTGCAATTGGTTTCTCGTCTTCAGCATTTAAAAAGCGTCTGAAAGTAAAAATCAAAGTGAATTCTTGAGTTAAGAGTTGTAGTTGAGCACTCAACGTACGCAAATAAAACAAAAAATAAAAAAATTAGAAATGGCGTGCGTTGAAAAAAAGATTTACAAAAAACCTTCTTTTTTTGCCGAAACTGTCAGCTATACAAAAAAAAAAAAAAAATATACAAGTTTCTTTGCTTTTTATAGGTCTAGTACTTAACAGAGTCTATTAGGATCACATTGAATCAGCATTAGACTGGTCGTTAAAAATAAATTTGAAACCGCCGGGCGGATAAAGTTTCCTATTAACCTGAAAATATTGAAAATAAAATTTGGTGGCGATCGGATAAGATTTGATGGGCGCGCACTAGGCTCAAAGTTTGAGAAAACACGGGATATATGGGTAATTTTTTTTTTATTCTGAAACATATTCGCCATTTTTTTTAAAATTATTAGATTGACAGATTCATATTAAAATTTCCTTTTTGAAATGCTATCAAGGTCCAAAATTGGTTGAAAACTAACGAATTTACAACGTTTAGTAGCGCATTAATATGAGATATCTCTTACGTGCCTTAGTGAAAGGCAAAAAAGTAACAAACCTAAATCACCTGTTATGACAAAACAAAATATGGTTTTTACAGGGTATGAAAAAAGTATATGTTTGCATAAAAATACTTTTGACTACATAAGAACGTAAACAAAATAAATTGATATTTAATAAAAACAAGTGGTAAATAAAGTGACCCGAGGTACCCATTTTTAATCGTTTTGCGGCTGTTTGGGACCAACTCGATCACCAATTATTTAAAAGTGGTCTAGAGGACGGTATTGTCTGTTCAAAAATAGACGATAAAGAATGTGAAGCAATCAAAACTTTTTGCCATCAACAATTAGCAAAAGATCACAGTCACGCAGACTACAAAGAGCTTCTTCATCTGACGTTCCTGGGACAAGAAGTTGGTAATTTTCGGTCGTGCAGCTCAACATCCCATGCAAGATTTATGGGTAAAGCAATTTATAGTCTGAAGATATTTATTTTTCGAGAGCAATTTAAACTAACAAAGACAGAATTAAATTCACTGAGAGATGTTTGCATTTTTCTAGTCAAAATATATGTTAAAATCTGGTTTGGGTGCCCAAACGTTATAGCAGCTCCAAACCCAGACTTGGAATTTCTGAAAGACTCTATTGCTTATGCAAAAACCGATATAGAGATTTCCGACACAATTTTGTCGAAGATGAAAAATCATTTTTGGTACTTAACACCTGAGACCATAGCTTTGGCTTTTTTTGATGCTTGTGTTTGCCTTGAAGAAATGCGAAAAATGGTTAAATGCCTTCAATCAATGGAACCAAATGTTGAATTATTGGAGGGTCGAAGAATTTTAAACCCCAAAGTATTACACGCTACTTATTTGAAGGATTTTGTGTCGTATAAAATAAACAATTTCTTCGCTGGGTTCGGTTTGTCTGCTTCTTTTTTGCAATATGATCCGTTCACATGGGAACAAAATGACGATTAACAAGAAGCTCATACTTTTTGTCGAGACTTGTTTGTCACCAACGATACCGCTGAGGTGTAAAATTTATGAAGGATTACAATCGCATTCTAACAAAAGATGACGATCAAGATCAAAAACAATTGGTGTTTCAGTTTGTTGAAGCTTATCGAAAAACACCAACGATCAAAAACAATTGGTGTTTCAGTTTGTTGAACCTTATCGAAAAAAATTTTCCTCACATAAAAAATCTTGTCTCATTTCAAATAAATTTTAAGTACATACTATATATTATACATACTATGCATTAATAATATACAATTTTTTCCCCATTACATCCTAAAGAGGGATATACTTTTTTCAATTTAATTTAATTTTCTTTTAATTTAAATTTGGTTTATTGGAAATACCTATATGTTGAAATACAAAATAAAATAAAAACTGATTCCAACTGTTTCCTTTCGTATAAAATATGGACTCACCAACACATAACTTTCTCTAACTTAGCGAACTTTAATCCGATTTTGGACCTTGATAGCATTTTAAAAAGGAAATTTTAATATGAATCTGTCAATCTAATAAATTAAAAAAAAATGGCGAATATGTTTCAGAATAAAAAAAAATTTACCCATATATCCCCTGTTTTCTCAAACTTTGAGCCAATTGCGCGCCCATTAAATCTTATTCGATCGTCACCAAATTTTATTTTCAATGTTTTTAGGTTAAAAAGAAACTTTATCCGCCCGGCGGTTTCAAATCAGGGTAAAAAAGTTGAAATAACGACCAGTCTAATCAGCATTCATCGAAATCGATCAAGTAGAACTCCAGATATCTTAGAAGCCGATTCGAAAAACCTTATTTCGAGAAAAACGCGATTAAAGATTTAAAGGTTCTTGAATATCACTCGACATACGAGTAAAATATATGTTATAACTTTTTCTATTTGATATTTTTTCTAAACTTTTATATACATATTATTAAGACCTTAAAGAACAACATTCTAACGAAAAAAAGATTGAATTTTAATTTTTTACACACTGCAATAGTACCTTAAATCTTTAATCGCGTTTTTCTCGAAACAAGATTTTCAAAACGGCTTCTAAGATAGCTGGAGTTCTACCTGATCGATTTCGATGAATGCTGATTCAATGTGATCCTTATAGACTCTGTTAAGTACTAGACCTATAAAAAGCAAAGGAACTTGTACATTTTTTTTGTATTACTGAAAGTTTCGGCAAAAAAGGAGGTTTTTTGTAAATTTTTTTTTCAACGCACGCCATTTATTATTTTTTTATTTTTTTTTATTTGCGTACGTTGAGTGCTCAACTACAACCCTTACCTCAAGAATGCAATTTGATTTCTTACTTTCTTTGCTTTGTAAATGCTGGAGACAAGAAAACAATTGCAACAATTTTTCAAACACGCTAACTTCAACTCCTGTAAAAAATTAAGAACGACTATAAAGACAAAAAAATATTTTTTTTTATTTCCTCATGAAGAATTCTTCATTATGTGAAAAATTTGAGTCATTACAATTAATAATACTAGGTAAAAACAATTAATAAAAAAGGTGTTTTTTATAGCTACACACTGTAATAGTACCTTAAGCGATGTTTTCTCGAAGCATACTTTTTCAAAACGGCTACACTACTGCAAAAAAATAATCGAATAATAAAATTTTTGTAATCTGTTTGTGTTGTATTCTACACAATTCTACACAATTTTTTCTTGAAACGAGCGTCTTTGGAAAACTTGTCCAATTTTTACACGTATAAATAACGTACATTTTCCAATTCATAAATTTTTTAATATTCATATTTTCAATCCATTTTGCTAAACTACGCGCATTCGAGGGTCTATTTTCGAAAGCATTTTGTTTTTTTTTTTATTCAGACGATCTGAAGACAAGCTATTATGTGACTTAGTTTTGACCTTTTTTTAAGAACACCGACTTCAGCGCCATCTTTACATATAAAATATATATGTTTACACAAAAGAACATTTTTTTATTTATACTGATGAAGTAAAATTAACATGCAAATGAAATTTTTTGTTTATATAATAAAATTTTTAGAAGACATTTTCGAAAATATGCCTTAATATAACTGATTTTGCCTAAAACCTCCCTAAATAAGCCTCTTTGTTTGATTTGGTTTTATGTGGTTTTCATTCGATTTTGACAAATTTTATATTTATAGTGCATATGTAATGATAAAACCAAATTTAAAATCATTGTATAAATTTGGCGACCGTAGCCTAGTGGGTAGAGTGCGTGGCCCCTTAGCTAAAGAACCGCGGTAGCCCGGGTTCAATTACCAACTCAGACTGAATGTTTTTTCATTTGAATTTATTTTTCTTTTAGGTCATCACCACTCTGCACACAATGGCAAACCTCGGTGAGTAAAAAACTGCCATGTGAAGCTTTTTGAGAACATAAGCCATTCGGAGTTGGCATTAAACTCCGTTTATTATTTAAACTCAAACACTTAATAACACGCACAACACAATTGATCAATAAAAGCTCGGTCAAAGTCATATCTAGGGTTGAAATGGCCAATTTATATTTTTATATTATATATAAATGTTTATGGAATTTAAAGAGATTTCACAGTTTTGCTAGTCACTTTGCATGGGAAAAAGGAGTGGTTTTTATGGACTTTGCTCATTTTCGAACTTGATCGTTATTTTTCAAAAAAGAGACTAAGAATATGAGGGGTCTCGATTAAAAAATAGCAAAGTCTAAAAAATAGGATATATTTTGGGAGAAATGTTGTACAGTACAGTATTGTACTTACAATGCGATGCCCTTTTGTTGAACCCCTCCCACATTATGTTTGGAAAAGATCCTTCCCGGTCGTGTATCAAATTTCATTAGCTTAGTGTCAAAATTAGTCAAGATAAAGTGTTTATTATTAGCGCCAGCCGCTTTTTCGAGTCCTGCCCACTTTTAATATTGTTTTAACCACAGAATTTGTAAGAAAACACATTAAAAACTTGAAATCTTTGCGGTCCTTTCAATTTTATTTTGACAAAAACTGATGTACATTTTTCCTAAAATTCTTGGTATGCAACTGACCAGACTTTCATCATATACTTTTTTTTCAGAAAAAAATAGATTCCACAACTTTTACCGAATAGATATAAAATTTATAAATATATTGACTTTATATGATTTAAATACAAATTCTAAATGTTTGATAGTTTAAATCATACTTGATTTTAAATACAAATTCTAGTTGTTTGACAGTTTAAAATCGTTTATCGAGCTTAAGGTCAAAGTTAGAACAATTAATTGTTCTAACGAATTTTTCCAAAGAAACAACAACAACAACAAAGTTTTTTTCAATATGAAAGGAAAAAAAAAACCACTAGCAAATTGATTTTATTGTACAATTTCTGCGGTGCTAAACGCGTCATCAGAAATCTTTGTGATTGCCCGTGCAAGCGCGTTGACGCACTGCACCATCGGGGCGATGAGATTTTGAAGCTTCAATTTCTCATTTTTTTCCCCAATTTCATAATGTCACATTCGTTGTTGTATTTCTGTTTACTTTAGTTTCTATGCTTATGTTATATGTAGTCCAACAGCCTGCTGGAATTCTGCACTAACAAAGCATGTTTACTGAAGTTGTTTTTAGAATTTTTGCTGATTTTGTTTTCAGCTGTTTCCGTTTGGTCGAGCTCTACCATTTGATTAAAGTTTTTTCTAAATGACCTCTATATTTATTATGTTGACTTTATATGATTTAAATACAAATTCTAAATGTTTGATAGTTTAAATCATAAACAGTACAGAAACAAACAGAAACTAAAGTAAACAGAAATACAACAACGAATGTGACATTATGAAATTGGGGAAAAAAATGAGAAATTGAAGCTTCAAAATCTCATCGCCCCGATGGTGCAGTGCGTCAACGCGCTTGCACGGGCAATCACAAAGATTTCTGATGACGCGTTTAGCACCGCAGAAATTGTACAATAAAATCAATTTGCTAGTGGTTTTTTTTTTCCTTTCATATTGAAAAAAACTTTGTTGTTGTTGTTGTTTCTTTGGAAAAATTCGTTAGAACAATTAATTGTTCTAACTTTGACCTTAAGCTCGATAAACGATTTTAAACTGTCAAACAACTAGAATTTGTATTTAAAATCAAGTATGATTTAAACTATTAAACATTTAGAATTTGTATTTAAATCATATAAAGTCAACATAATAAATATAGAGGTCATTTAGAAAAAACTTTAATCAAATGGTAGAGCTCGACCAAACGGAAACAGCTGAAAACAAAATCAGCAAAAATTCTAAAAACAACTTCAGTAAACATGCTTTGTTAGTGCAGAATTCCAGCAGGCTGTTGGACTACATATAACATAAGCATAGAAACTAAAGTAAACAGAAATACAACAACGAATGTGACATTATGAAATTGGGGAAAAAAATGAGAAATTGAAGCTTCAAAATCTCATCGCCCCGATGGTGCAGTGCGTCAACGCGCTTGCACGGGCAATCACAAAGATTTCTGATGACGCGTTTAGCACCGCAGAAATTGTACAATAAAATCAATTTGCTAGTGGTTTTTTTTTCCTTTCATATTGAAAAAAACTTTGTTGTTGTTGTTGTTTCTTTGGAAAAATTCGTTAGAACAATTAATTGTTCTAACTTTGACCTTAAGCTCGATAAACGATTTTAAACTGTCAAACAACTAGAATTTGTATTTAAAATCAAGTATGATTTAAACTATCAAACATTTAGAACTTGTATTTAAATCATATAAAGTCAACATAATAAATATAGAGGTCATTTAGAAAAAACTTTAATCAAATGGTAGAGCTCGACCAAACGGAAACAGCTGAAAACAAAATCAGCAAAAATTCTAAAAACAACTTCAGTAAACATGCTTTGTTAGTGCAGAATTCCAGCAGGCTGTTGGACTACATATAACATAAGCATAGAAACTAAAGTTAACAGAAATACAACAACGAATGTGACATTATGAAATTGGGGAAAAAAATGAGAAATTGAAGCTTCAAAATCTCATCGCCCCGATGGTGCAGTGCGTCAACGCGCTTGCACGGGCAATCACAAAGATTTCTGATGACGCGTTTAGCACCGCAGAAATTGTACAATAAAATCAATTTGCTAGTGGTTTTTTTTCCTTTCATATTGAAAAAAACTTTGTTGTTTCTTTGGAAAAATTCGTTAGAACAATTAATTGTTCTAACTTTGACCTTAAGCTCGATAAACGATTTTAAACTGTCAAACAACTAGAATTTGTATTTAAAATCAAGTATGATTTAAACTATCAAACATTTAGAATTTGTATTTAAATCATATAAAGTCAACATAATAAATATAGAGGTCATTTAGAAAAAACTTTAATTTATAAATATATTTTTTCGGTCGTTGCTACTATTTTTCTGCAGCGGAAGTTAACATATCTACTAGTAAACAAACATTGGCATTAAAAAGTTTTAACGTCAGGTTTCTCTACATTTATCATGGCCAAACTGTGTGTATTTTTGAGCATTTGTCAAGTGGCAATTTATTAAAGTTAGGAGGGCGTAAAAGAAAGTAAAAACGTTTTTTTTAAACTTTTGCATTAGTTTCGTTTGAGATTATTTGTTTGCTCATAAAAAAATGAGAATAACCTTTTTAGGTCAATTTCTTAAAAATTTTACGAAGTAGCGTTTGTGGTGGCAGTAGCCAAGAAAAATAAAATTATTATGAAAGTATTCTTGATTCTTAGGTAGCTTTGCAAATGTTTTTTATGTGTCTTGTAATTTTTCTATATTGAATACTTTAAACATATTCTGTTTAGAGCATTTCTGTTTAGCGTCGGGTCTTAAATTTGCTTTTAACCACATCGCCTAAAAGCTTTTTTTGTCTAGATAGTGCAAACGTGGAGTCTCTAACATATATTGCTGCCAGGTGTCACACAACATATTCTCTAACTGTAACTCATACATCCTAGCAACATTATGAATACTTTTATTTTTTTGATAATTTTATTTTCGTATTGCATGCAACAATTTTGAGAATTTCTCTGGCAAAAACCACCACAGCCTGGCCAGGGAATTCTAGACCAGCTGGAAGTGGTGCTTGCTTCCGGGGCACATGACCGTGTCTGCGGCCAACACGCACGCATATCATGTGAAGAAATGATAAATTTTTGGCAGCCTTCACAGCAAACTGTTGAAGTTCGTTGGCTGTTTGTGCTCTGGCATTTTGGTGAGGAGACTTGGAGTTGGTGTTAGGACGGTTTTAAATGCGTCAGACTAAAATCGAAGGCTTTTTTATTTATCAATGCTTGTATTCAGTTATACCCATAAATATGGACATTTATATTACTTGATATTTGTTTCAAGCATACTTTAACTTTTATGTTATTTTTTTTTAAATTAAGGAAAAAACTATACTTACTTTTTATTTGTGCCAAACAAGCCAATCCCGTGATATCACATATTGGCAGTTCCTTGCCGTTTATTACTATAAATATTTAAAAAAAAAAATTAATAAATAAAAAACAAGTTTTTATAGCAGCTATTGTTTATACTGGTTATAATAAATTGATAAATTTCAGTTGTAATTTAATTTCTGACAAACATTTAGCAACACTGCTATAAAAATATTCATAAAATCCTGGCCAATCAAAGCCACTAGCATTCAACAATTACGCTCCAAAATAAAAGTTTACAATCAATCGAGTATTCAATGGCGCTCTTGCCATTTTTCTCCACTTAGCCAATGAGGGTTTTTTTATTAACCGTAAAGTCAAAAATTAATATTGGAAAAATGGTGGCATCATGTACGCGTTCACTTGCAAAGCACTTCAACGACTCGATAGTACTTAAAAGCCACTCTAGCGTCCTCGGGTATCTGTGGCCAACACATGGATGCATTTCTATACATATATGTATACACAAGCAAACACTCACACAAATGCCCTGCACTATGGATTAAGTTAAGTGATAACTATAGCGCTAGTTGTTGCTTTGTTTTTGCAGAATTTTTTTTAATTTTTAAATGCACCAGTCGAATCACTGAGCATAAAAATTTAGTATATTATATTTTTTTATTTTCTTGAATAGCTAAACAAGTACATGGTGCATCCAAAACATTGTTTCAATGTTTTAACAAGCCGAGAGCTCAAGTATTTAGTCATTCTCATTATTTTCTGATTAGTCCCAAAGCCTTTGAATCATTCGCCAGTTCATTCTCTCAAGAACGAACATATATTTTACGAACCCGTTTATGAGTTCGCGCAAAAATGCCCAAAACGATATGTTTGTGTAATTAAAAACCTTTTAAAGCACTAGTAATTTTTTTAAACCACCAACAAAATAAACAGGTGTCGACAAAAATCTACATACACCAACAGATTTTTCATTTCTACAATACTAAAAATTTAAATGATTTGAAATGAAAGACAAAATATGAATTAAAGGCTATTATAAAAAATTCTATCGAGTTCAAATCATTTACAAAATTATTTTACTAGAAGATATTTCAGGACTCTGATGAAATACGTGTATAGAGCTAAAAACCACCTTTTTCAAGAAGAGCGCCTTATTGAGCTATTTTGCTATGTTTTCTTATTAATGGTCCTGTCAGTTTAGTTGGGCCAAACATTTTTTTTGCCTTTTTCGTAGCTATAACTGTGTAGAATATCATAGTAAAAGGGTAAATCGCAATTCGTAATGGGTCAAAGTTATGAGCCGACCGCGTCGCAGCAGGTAGCGTACTATTCTTAAAACTTTAAAAGCGTTGTCTTCTTTTGCGAGCTGGCGATTCTCATAACTTAGTAAATTTTTAACGAATCTTAATGTTGTTTTTTGTTTAAAATGCGCGTAATTAAATTGTTCATGGAATGGACCATAATCTCGCCGATTAATTGCATTTCTACATTAAAAGCGGTCTATTTCATAATCACACTCTTAATAAACAAGAAAAATTTTTGATTTTTGGAAAATGTTAGACAATCTTTTTCAAAGTACTATTAATATACCTGAAAAGTTTTTAGTACCTACACTTTTTACTTCTTACTTTTTTCAAAAACAAAATTCTTACAAATTGCCTATTTTTAGGACCTGTTTAACAGAACTTGACCTTAATAGTGCAAAATAAGAAGAATTTTCCATAGAGAAAGCTTCTTATTTCTCTAGAGAAAATCTTATTAAAACTGATCAAACTAATAAAACCAGGGACCCCGTAACGGTTATATTTTTTTTTGTTAAAAATTCATCAATTGGTCGTTATTTTTTGACAGATTTCATTTCGATCAAAAAATAGGTTAAAATTTTACTTTTATTTTTTAAAAAAAATTTTCGATAAAAAATAACAGAAAAAAACTTGTCTTTTATTTTTCAATTTTTTTGATCAAAAATTAAAGTAAAACTTTGGTTTTTATTTTTCCGATCAAAAATAGAGATTACAAATTTGACAGATCTATTTCTTATTAACTATTATAATAGTTAACATTTTCAAAACAATTAATAGAGTACATTTCTTATTATTCTACACCTATATTAACCATCTAGAGATAAAAACATTGCTATCGATATTTATATCTTTGCATTGCATCGCTTAGTTGCTTATCTTTGCACATTCTGTTTTCATTTATTTCGCAATCAACTGGAACAGCGACTGAAAGCAGATGATATAGGAATTAAAATATGACTTTTTGATCGAAAAAATATAAGTAAAATTTTTACTTTAATATTTGATCAAAAAAATTAAAGTCAAATTTTAACTTTTATTTTTGATCTAAAAAATAAAAATCAAATTTCAACTTTTATATTTGATCAAAAAATAAAAGAAAAATTTTAACTTTTATTTTTGATCGAAATAAAATTTGTCAAAAAACAACGATTATTTATTGACTTTTTTAAAAATATGAAAAATTGTTGACTTTATATGATTTAAATACAAATTCTAAATGTTTGAGAGTTTAAATCATACTTGATTTTAAATACAAATTCTAGTTGTTTGACAGTTTAAAATCGTTTATCGAGCTTAAGGTCAAAGTTAGAACAATTAATTGTTCTAACGAATTTTTCTAAAGAAACAACAACAACAACAAAGTTTTTTTTTTCAATATGAAAGGAAAAAAAACCACTAGCAATTGATTTTATTGTACAATTTCTGCTCTGCTAAAAGCGTCATCAGAAATCTTTGTGATTGCCCGTGCAAGCGCGTTGACGCACTGCACCATCGGGGCGATGAGATTTTGAAGCTTCAATTTCTCATTTTTTCTCCTTAATTTCATAATGCCACCTTCGCTCTTGTATTTCTGTTTTACTTTAGTTTCTATGCTTATGTATATATGTAGTCCAACAGCCTGCTGGAATTCTGCACTAACAAAGCATGTTTACTGAAGTTGTTTTTAGAATTTTTGCTGATTTTGTTTTTCAGCTGTTTCCGTTTGGTCGAGCTCTACCATTTGATTAAAGTTTTTTTCTAAATGACCTCTATATTTATTATGTTGACTTTATATGATTTAAATACAAATTCTAAATGTTTGATAGTTTAAATCATACTTGATTTTTGACAATCATTAAAGATTATTATTCCTTAGCTAACAAGCATCACATTGCTATATTCAAACATCGAATAGACTTACTCCTTCCTTTTGACTTTGTGAATAGAAATTTCGAAAATAGCTGCTATTTTCGGTCTCTGGATAATACTGATTACTTAATAAGATTCGTTATTGAATGAATGAAATGATGTGAAAATCTTTTTAAGACTCTTGTTATCTTACTCACTCATCTCACTAATGTTTAAGAAGAGACCACTAAAACTGAGAAGAAAATTTCGTCCTTATTTTTATGTTTACATACTATAAGCTTTGGCTTTCAGTTGTCATCGTGATCATGGTTGTGAAGTACATACATTCGTTAAGAATATGAATTTAAAGAAGTTTTGTTTTGAAAAAAAAACACTTACAATAGATAATTCTGCTCCCGAGCTTATTTATGACGAAACTGAGTTTCTCGAAACTGAGTTTATCGAAACTCAAGCCATAGTTCGATGGTGGGGCTTGAGCGACTTAGTTTTGGCTTTGATAAAAATGTACGGCATGAACTCGAAGGACGTACTTAATAAAATTGAAATTGAGAACGTCATCAGATTTTTGGTGGTCTAGACAGCACCAGATACGTCGGTGACAAAGTGAAGTTTAAATATGGTTTGAAAAAATGGAGAAAAATTAGGATAAAGTTATAAAAAAATGCAATAGTTATTAAACAAAACAAAAAAAAAACCGCGTCCAGCAAAAATAGGTAGTACTCTGTTAATACTGGAAATGAATGTATACTTTATTTTTATAAGTTGTAAAACTATACTATTAAATGTTAAACTGTTGATAAAAAGGAGCTACAGGTCAGTTCTGTCACATCATTCAAATTTTTATTCCAAAATTTCGTTAAATTTGTGGTAACAAGGAATAATGACTTAACTCAAAATATCGTAAGAAGCGATATGGAATTTACTTTATTGCCAATTTTTGGAATTTTTCAGATATCCATTTTTTGCCCAGAATTGATCATCACTTATATTTGCACATATTTTGTTTGTAACGGTTGCAAACGGCGCAAAAATTCCTTCAAATTGCGGTTGAACATCGCCAAACCCTTCTTTGAAGTGGTCACACTGCTGTGTTGTTGGTTGAGTGTGAGCAATCGCAGCATCCATCGCGTGATAGCTTTTTCAAATTAAAATATTCATGTACACTTGGATATTCCCACTCAGTTCAGATGCTTACAACCTCAGTCACCTCACGCACTTTCATTTTCCTATAGACCAATATTATTGCATGGATTTTGACCACAACAGAATTCAGTAAAACACTTGTTAACTTTTGAAATTAATGGTGTAGAGTCCCCATAGTATTTATCAAGCCTTTCCTTTTTTCGGTAATTTTTTTTTTACGTAAAACTTAATGCTTGATTTGTCAAAATTCAAGAGGTTGTATGCTTTCAATGGTTTCAAACAATAACTGAATGATGAGCTTGAATTTGAAAGTTGTCTAATAACAGATGGTAGTTGACAGTGAGGTCAGTGTTGCATTTTACTACGCGGGAAATTCAGAAAGTCACTGATTGCTCAAACTGCCTAAGTAAACATATTTTCATTATTCTAAGTTCAGGTTTACTCGCTATTACCACTCTTAATTTCGTGTGCTTTACTCCGACACGACCCGTTATTAAATATAAATATATTTTTTTTGTATTAACATATCCGTGCACTTTAAAAGGCGATTCCCAAAGTTTTATCTCTCTAGTTCCAGTAATGTTTAAAGATAATAACTACCAGAACTGTTTGAAGGCGGTTTTTAAACTTAAGCTTTACTTTATCTTATGCTTTGAAGCTTTAAGTGCATAGTAGAATTATAATTTTTTAATCTCATAGAAATATAATTTTGAAACAAAATGCCACACCCCCTTATATAGTCCTCCACTATTTGCATGCCCTACCTTCCTCTGTGTCAACTACCCTAGAGTAGATATTTTATGAGATATAGATTGTATTTATCAGTATTTCATGAACATTTTTCCAAGACAGAATGCTATTATCTGTAATTTACTAACAAATTCAGTTGGGCGTTTCCAAAGTGTAAGTATTTATATTCATACTTTTATCATTTTGCAATTAATGCAATAGCGTTACTTTTGATATTGCCATTTTAGCATTTCACGCATCGTTTTATTTGTTTTTTGTGAGCACCACCATTTTTAGGGATTTTTGTGTGCATTAACTGAGTTTTTTGTGCACTGCTATTTTGAATGTATGTATGTAAATGTTAGTTATTTTAATTTTCTAGTTTGTTCAACAATAGTTGCAGGATTTCACTGGATGTGCTGTTGCCGTTGTACTAGTTGTTGCTGGCATTGTAATTGTAACAAAAACCAGTGTAGCAGGAATTGCTCAACTTTACATTAACAAGAACCGGAAGAAGCAAAAAACTCGTTATAAAAACACTCTTACAAGAAAAGGGTTGGCAAGACGAAACGTTTTTTAATGCTTTGTAGCTACGAGTATGTTGCAAAGCATATCGATTTTTGTTTGTTTGGGCTTTACATGAGAAAAACTAAGCTTATTGATAAGCAAACGTTAGTTTTTGCGGACTGGAGTTATAATAAATTAATCTTTATAATATATATTCCAAGAAATTTCCATGCAAACTTTAAAGGTCTTGCGTATCACTTACAGCGTGGACGATAAAAGTGCGGCACACAACCGCAAACTTTCAAAGCAAAAAACATGCGACACTCCGCCAAACATAGCCCAAAACTATAGATAGGAGCTGACAACATTTCCTCGGACTCGTACTGAAAGCGACACTGGCGTTGCCTTGGAGTAAAACTTCGAAGCAGAAAAAAATTATAAAAACTGGAAAAAATTACATCAAAGCTCAACTTACGCACGCGCTGCCTCTGCTGTATATATTTCCAGTGCAATCAGCTCTACCGTTGTATAGTCTTTTTCCGGAAAGGTGTAGCGTTGCTTTGAAATATTCGGTATATCACCGGAACCGTGAAAGTATACATCATAAGCTGTGGATAAATTTATGATTTGAGCATAAATCTCACCGTCTAGTGGATGTACGGTGACACGGTCGCCATGATCCAATAAACTCCAATCGTTGCTCTTCCAATAACTAAACGTGATGAAGACAAAACAATATTTTATTCAGATAAGTAACGATAGTAAGCGTATACGTACTCGTAGGAGTTGTAGCGTGCCACTAGCGAATTAACCGAATGGCAAATACCAAACTCCGTTAGCGTTTCAAAGATGTACATTTTTACGGCAGCGCCACTGCTCATTTCCGGTTCGAAATTCCATTTAAGCTCGTAAAGCATGTCCAGATACTTGGCACCCGGTATGCCGAAACTTTTATTGGTCGGCAAGGTTTCAATATTTTCATAGGAGAGACTGGCTAACTTGAAAACAAAATCAGAAAAGTCCTCCTTGTCTTCTTCTGTTTGAAAATATTCCGGATGTAGTCTAGTTTTTGGAGTTAGGAAATATATTAATTGATTTAACAAAAATGTGTATAAAAAAATTAAAGCATTAAAGCAATTATCTGACCCAGCATTATTGGGCCCAATCAGTCCAAATTTAATTAAAATTGGACTAAGGTAGATTGGGCCATGCGTGAAACCCTTTCTCGTGAACTAATTTATCCACAATAAACGAATTGACTTTAATCCATGATAGTGTAAAATTAAGGAAAAAGCATAGGCTAATTCCACCTCAAACACTTATTCGAAAATTTTTTAAGAAATTGACTTACAGAGGTCATTCTAATTTGTTGTATAAGTGAAAGAATAAGATTAACCAAAACATTACAACAAAATTGTTTTACCCTATTTAACGCAATCCTACCTTGAAAAACTTATCACTTGACAAATGCACAAAAATACGCAGTTTGGCCGTGAAAAGTAACCGGACGTCAAAATCTTGTGATGCCAACGTTTTTTTAATAGTAGTTATCTTAACTTCCGCTTCAGATAACAAGTTCTTTAGAAATAGTGCATGTTTAATGATATTTTATTTACTTATTTAATTTCATCAACGGATTATAATTATCCTTACTGACTACTTGACTTAATATCTATATATATAAAATGGAATGTGTGTTTGTTTATTTGTTTGTTTGTACCTTATAGGAGACCAAACCTCTGGACCGATCTTCCTGAAATTTTCACAGCATTTAACTGGGACTCTGGCATGATTAATAGGGTACTTTTTTCGACCACTCCCACTTTTACGCCCACTTTTTTAAAATTATGTATTTGTTCCTTCCACCTGAAACTTTCATAGCATGTTTCTATGACTGGAAGGAATAATAGGCTATATGAAGTTTTTTTGACAAAGGGGACTGGCACCGCCCATATAACCCAAAAATTTAAATCGCCATATTTTGGGCATTTTTTGACCTACGTCGATGATATTTGGTACATATGGTATTGGCATAATTAGAAATAAGTACCAGGAGAAAAGTATTGGAACCACGCTCCTTTTTAGGAAAATTAAAAATCGTAATATAGTCTTAACTACTGGATCGATCGTCATTTATTTTCACAATAGGATATTCTTACGAAATAATAAAAATTTAAAATCGTCATATCTTGGGCATTTTTTGACCAACGGCGGCCGTATTTGCTATATATGGTATTGGCATGAATAGAAATACGTACCAAAAGAAAAATGGGCGGAGCACGCCCCTTTGTTTGCGATATATTGGAAGCTGGACCTGATAACCGATATTAAATTTTCACAGCGTTCAGCTTTGATTCAGGAATTCTTATTACATGATAATATTTTTCGACCATGCACACTTTTGCACCCACTATTTTACTACGTTTATTAACGGCTTTACCACAAATTTAAAATACATATTAATTAAAATAGTGGGGTAGCCCCATTCTCTTTCTTCCATCACTGTCATCAAAAAAGCTGATTTTATAATACGTGTTAATTAAAATAGAGAGTGGGGTAACCCCATTCTCATTCTCCCACAACTGACTGCGAAACAGCTGATTGTGTAATTGCTACTTTTTGATTGGTTAAAAATAATTCGCATGATGCAAATTACATGCGATTCAGAGCTGAATTCTTATTGGTTTACAACAAAAAAAGAGGCGAAGCATTGCAATAATTAAATTAAATAAATAAATTTTTCTTAATATATAAAGACTTTTAATTTTATTTTATACGAGGGGTAGCGATGCACATCGGGTTCAGCTAGTATTATATATAATTGAAAGTTTTCTATAAGACCTTGTTATTTTTTTACATACATTTAATGCAATTTTTTAATAGATATCGTGTTCTTTGTACTCTTTACTGTGTAATCTGCTTTTGAAATGCTTCTTCAAGGTGATAATAAAATTTATATTGTTCCGAAATATATTATTAACTAAAGGTTCTTAAAGATAAAGATCATTAAAGGACCCACGCCCGGGTTCGATCCCAGGAGGTGGCATCACAAAGATTTCTGATGAAGCCTGTAGCAGGGCTGAAATTGCAATAAAATCAGCTAGAGATGTTTTCCTTTTCATATTGAAAATGTTGTTGTTGTCGTTTCTTTGGAAAAAATTCGTTGGAGCAAGTACGTTTTCTAACCTGACTTAAAAGCTCAACAAACGATATTATGCTATTAAACAACTATAATTTGTATTTAAAATAAAAAATGATTTAAACCAGCGATGCCCACGAAAATTATTTGAAGAGTGCAAAACAACAACAAAAGCAACAACATTTAAAAAATTTTAAATCTGGATGCAATGATGAATTACCAATAACTCGAGTACTGGCAAAGTCCACGACACCGAACTTATGTATATGTACACTGTGAATATAATGAATCAAGTAATTCCAAATGTTTCAGTTTTTTGCTAGTCAAAATACATTCTGATTTACCCAGCTTTAACCGTTTGGAGGTTTTCAGATATCCTTTTTTTTATAGTTTTTAATTTTTTTGTTTTTTATTTTTTACTTTCTTTTTGTTTTTTTTTAATTTTCTATTATTATACATTTTTTCATTTCTTAATCTTATCATTTTTATTTGCTTTAACCTTAATTTTTATATTTTTTATTATCTTACTGTTTTATTATTAACTAAACTGTTGTATTATTAAAATTTAAATCTTTTATTATCTATAAAAAAACAGGCAAACTCCCAGTTTTCCCCAAATTCTTTTCTTGCCATTTTTCAAGGGTATAATTAACCCCTATAAAAATAATTTATTCTGATGCAATATAAAAAAGTACCAACCTGCAAATATTCATTAATTTTTTCTCAATGTGTATTCGCACAACGAAAAATATAAAGAATACGACGCATACTGTTAGCGTCTATAATGCGAATGCCAAAAACAGTGCAAAACAGCTGCGATCGATAAACAGAGAACAAAAACAACAACAAAACAGCAACTGCATAACAGCTATCGATAGTTCGAAAGAACAAAAGCAATAACATTGGCCGCATTCCTGCCGAAAAAGTGCTTAGGTAGCGGAGTAGCATAAAGTGATACTTTCTGCTGAATGGGTTTTTTTGCGAAACGTCAAACGGCAAACAGCTGATCGGCATTCGTTGTTTTTTTTTAACATCTAAAAATTGTTTTTACTATTGTGCATTCGTTTCACACAAGAAATCATTAATTAACAGCTTTATTGAAGAATGATAGAATAATCTTCTAATAATTAATAATTATCTATTTTCACTTTACAGCACAACTTCAGCAACAATTAACAACTTGCAGCCATGTTTTTTTAGCTGTCAAAATGAAAAGAGCATGAGCAGCTCAACCAAAGTAGTATACAATTTTTTTGATACCTAAGATGGTGACCGCTCGGGGAACATGTTGTTTGAGTGCATTATGATACATACCATTCAGCCCGAAAGTTGTGGACCTGACCTAAAAGCTCAATAAACGATTTTAAACTATCAAACATCTAGAATTGGTATTTAAAATCAAGAATGATTTAAACTATCAAACATTTAGAGTTTGTATTTATATCATAGGAAATAACATAATAAAAAATAAGATCATATAGAAAACTTTCAATAAGTTCTATAATTTAATCAATAATTAAATAAAAAATATTAAATGTCTTTTGTTTTTGACAGAATAAAGGCCTGAAAATATCTATATTGACATTTTGATTCAATGTAAAATATATACAAAATTTGTGTAAAAATAAATTAATAAAGGATATTTAACATAACACTATTAGGGGTCGTCCATAAACTACGTTACCAATTTAGGGGGGGGGGGTTTTAAAATGCACTACGCTAAGTAACGGTAGGGGGGGGAGGTGTTTAGATATTGTAACGTTACCAAAAATTAAAAAAATCGACGAAAAACCTCTAATTAATAACACAATCATTTCAAAAAATTTTAACCTTACATGTTTATGTTTGATCGTCTAAATTGTTGGTTAAATTTTGTTTCAACGATTTCTTCCACCGCCTTTTCCCTCGACACAGGAACCTTTTGGTATTCCTTCACCATCTCAGCACAAGTCTGAAAAATTTGGGTCTTTGCTTTTGCGACAGGCTTTGACGTTAAGGCCTGAATGTTCTTGATCAAAGGAGATACCGTATGACATGTACTGCCCTTCTCGGAAAGAAGAAGTTGGTTCAAGGTCGTGTCTTACCTGCGGCTTGTATTTAGTTTTTAAAACTTCTATGAATTGTCATAAGTTTGTATTTTATCGTTTACAATAAATCGGAATAAAACATACTATTTAAATAAATCAATTTTCAGAAAGCATTTACACAAAAACACAGAACTGGGTGCAGCTCGGGTGTAGCCTTTAAGGGTACTCTGTCAAAGACCAGGTGAATTTCTTTGCGTTAGAAATGAGGATTCACCTGAATGGGTCGACATAGAATCCGATGAAAAATTCTATTTTGAAGAATCCTCAACAAAGCTACCAGCTTCTTCTATCCCAGTGATTGAGAGCATCGAATCTTGGATCGCAGATGGAATAGCTTTTACAGATGATATTAATTATTGATTTTTTTTCCAATTGTTCCTTTAATATCTAGTCATACTTGTCACTAATACTAGTGAAAATTGTCAGTGCTAGTCAAAATATATAATCATTCGAATGAATTAATTTCATAATTCACGTTACTTTATGGGGAGGGGTTTTGAAAAGCACTACGAAAAGTAACGCAGGGGGAGTGTAAAAAAACCGGAAAATCAGTAACGTAGTTTATGGACGACCCCTAAGTTCATGTAACGAAATAGCAACCATATTAGTTGCGGCTACCTCTGCGACCTGATGACATATTTTGTATTTGACGAACCTATTATTCGCGTTTCTTCCATAGCATTTATAGTAGTGCATATATTCATCGAGTAATGTTCTATGACGCGGTTGTTACATCTTCGATCTAGAAGTGACTTTTCCGCGTCGTGGTGACGTCAAAATTTTTTTGTTTTCCTCTCGAAGTTGGCATTATTTCAGCCTTTACTAAAGTATAATAATTCTTTTCCTAGCACCTATAACCAGCGGCGACTAAGTTATAATTCCATGTAACAATTTTTCATTTTTGTTGTATAAGCGTCTTCTTCCGCGTCCTAATGACGTCATAAATTTTTTCTTTGCCATAAGGTCAAAGAATAAACCGTTGCAGTTGTATCATAACTTTTGATGCAGTTTTTGTACCCAGCGAGTTATAATTGCATATCACGCCGTGACATTTTTAACTATGAAATTTTTGGAAACCTCGTCGCAAGACGTAACATTGCCATGTCAAAACGCTTATGATCAATTTTATTTTTAAGAAGACGAGACCTACTTACATTATATATTCCTCCACCTTTGTCTCATCGATGCGCTTGTGTGGACAAACGGTCAACGAGGGAAAACTGGTGTTCCACACCAACTTATTGCGATCCATTGAGATAACCATGGGTGAGGTCTGAAAACGCTCCCAGGTACGACTGCTTAACGAAATGATGCTGAAGAGGGCAACGCATATAAAAGCAAACCACAATATTCTGGAAAGAAATGAAATTGAAAATAATTTAGTTGAATCGAGGGTATAAACCAAATTGTGAATTTATTAAACACTAACCAAATTTGTGAATTTATTTTACTTTTATAAAAATAGCTCTAATTTAATATAAACCAACTTCCGATGAAAAAAAAATCTCGGAATACTTTAATAAAACGGAAACAGTTTTATAATAAGTAATCTCCATTGCAAGCAATACACATACTCCAACGCTTCCTTCAATCTATAAAACACTTCTCATAGGCTCCATACGTTTTTGGACTCGTTTTTAGCTCCTTCTTGAAAAAAAAGTTTTGAAAATATCTCAAGTGCTGTTTGTTTGAATGGTAAATTGTAGGTCCTTTTTGATCAACAAATATGTATAAATGTATACTAGTCGAATCGAAAAAAGATTCCGCCGTTCTTTGTCTCAAAAGAAATCGATTTTTGCATATTGTTTTTTTAATTGGAGAAAACTCAAAGGTTCCATTTAGATTTTTCTGAATATCCTTCATGGTAAAAAATTTAGGTTTTTTGCGTATGTTAATGTGCACAAAATGTCTTGACTAGCAACCCGTTTTTTGGAATTAGTTGCACTGAATAGAAAAGCTTATTTTACACACTGATAGGCATTCTGGGATATATAAAAAGTTACATGCAAAAAAAAAAAGACAAATTTTTCACTAAAAATTACCTTTAGAAGAATCTAAAACGCTTCGTATAATTAGCATATCAGTTTTAAACTAAGTTTAAAATTTTTATTTTTTTTGCTATCTTTCGGTCATTGATTATTCATTGACATTTTGTAAAGCACATCAAAACTGATGTAAAAATTTTTTGCCATTCCTTCTTTTAACATTTAAACGAATAATCTTCAGATTTGTTTCGAGAACAGCAATAAAGCATTTTTCTAAACCTCATTTTGTACACTATCAAAACACATACAAATGCCAAATGCTCGTAAAACTCTATTGCGTGTAAAGTTTTATGATTCCCAAAAAGCACAATATCATGCCGGATATACAAAATTATTAAAAACCATTTCGGTGCAAAAGTTTTTCCAACTCTTCTGGATGAGTTTTTTTTTCATCATTTTATTTGTTTTACTAGCTTTTTCATTTGCCACAAAATAAAAGTCATTGACATCGACAGCAAAACCCTTTTGCGCCGAAAATCAGTGTTGCCAACGTTCTCACTTACACACTAACTCACGCATATTAAGTCAAACACATTCGTACGTATTTATATGGTAAGTGATTCTAGTGAGAAATGTGCAAAAAACTAGAAAACGAGCAAAAAATAGAAACCTAGTGCAACCAACCAAAAAATTCTCTCACACACATACACACACACACGCACACAGTAACAGACATACCTACACTGGGGCAATGCGTTCGAATATCTATGCGAGACAAGTAAATTTCTAGTTGTCGCCATGATGGCTCATAAAGCTTTTGCCAGATTTTTGCATTGTTTCCGCATCGTATAAATTTGTTTTTATTCCTGACACACGCGTTGAACAAATATGGGAAAATCCAGCAATAGAAGAAAATGTGCCGCATAGCCAAGCAGTATGTACATGGCAACACTGGTAGCTCGGATGACGATTAGAGCTGTACAACTTGGTATTCGAAATATACCAAGTTTTTTAACTCGTTTTTTATTAGTTTTGCCGGTTTTTATGTTTTTATTAACATACAAAGTATTCGCTAAGAGACTCTTAATTTAATAAGAAAATAAATAAATTGGCCATTTCAGCCCCAGAAAGGACTTTGAACGAGCTTCTATTGATCAATTGTTTTGTGCGTGTCTTGTTGTTGAACACAAATGATCGAGAACTGGGACCTACGAGTTTAATGCCGACTCCGAACGGCTTATGTTCTCAAGAGGTTTTACATGGCAGTTTTTACTCTCTGAGGTTTGCCATTGTCTGCAGAGAGGTGACGACCGAAAAGAAAAATTATTTCAATTGAAAAAACATCTCAGCTTGGTCTGCCCCTGTGAAGGATGGTATACCTTAAACAACCTCATGCAACCTTTTTTGAATATGTAACTTAAAATCTAGCAAGTGTGTAAAAATAAATAACCATCTCTTCTACTAATAGGTGTAGGATTGTGTGCGACCACTAATTTTTTTCCGTAAAAATGTTGGCTTCAAACGTGGATATTAAAAAAAATTTATTAAATTTTTTACAAGAAGTATTAAGCCTTGAACATGAAATTTAAAATTTTTTTTCTTATTGTAGCAGCTTTTTCTAAAATATCTCTACATCTAGCAAGCGGATGAAATCCAAAAGTATTTCACCATTTTCAGCGACTCTAGTAACGTAAGATTAGACCTTAAAAAAATTTCATTATTACTTGTGTGATGTATCATTATCGGGTTTTTAGTTCACTGAATTTTTATAACGGGTGCAGCGCCACCTTGGTCGAATACTAAACATCAATATTTTAGTACTAAATTTTAAGGGCTTGTTTTTGATACATAATCGAACATTTTTATCCCTGTACTCGCAAAAAAAAATCACACTTCGTTTTTTTTTTGGGCCGGTCTAATATATATGTCAACACTAATGACAAGCCCGTAGCTAGGAATATTCATAGGCGGCTTTGTCACAAAAATGAATTTGTATGAATATGATATTTCAAAAAGGATGCGTGACTTTTTAAAAAAAATTTAGTTTTAGTCACTTTCAAAGTATATTTGAACTAGTAGAACTGGTAACCATAGCTAATAATAACTCAATATAATTTATCGAGTACTTTTTAGTAAAACTCTTCAAAATTATTTATATTTTGCCTAAATGCAGAGAAAAGCATCTCTTCAAAATAATAGAACCTGCTTGCATTTGTAATTAAAATTAAAAAAAAAAATAATGACGTACGAATTTTTTTTTATATAAAATATTTTAATATTTACATTTTTTTTTATTTTATTCAATATTTTCTAATGTTTTTTACTTTTCTTAGGAGAAACTTCAATCTTGTGATTTGATTTTTGGCTATTAAAATACTTTAAATTTATTAACCCATTAAAGACTGCTCATAGATTCCGCCGTACGATTTTTTTCAAAATTTATCAGGTAGCTTATATAGGCCATAGAAGTTTCTTTGCAAAATTTCAGGTTTGTAACTGTCACCGTATTTGAGATCTGCATTGAGTATTTAAATACCCAATCGGCTAATCCGGGTTCTTGGTGTTAATAGAAATTTGCATATATAGCAATATTATTTTGTCATAATGAACATCTGATAAATAGAGGATACTAGAGGCAAACTGACCACAAATTTTTCCCTCGATCTTTCCATTTTCTAATTTTCTACGTAGCTTTATTTATGGATTTTGTCATTTTTGAAAATCACACATCTTCGATCTCGAAAAGGAACATTTAATTGAATGAATTTCGTTTCACATAATAAAGACAATAAAAAGTTTAATTTTTCCGTAATATTTTAACCTTTAAATACATACTGTACCATATATGGTACATGGCTTTTATCACGCCTAAATATAGTCAGTCAAACTTAAGCATGGTAACCTAAGGTTTAAATCAAAACAATCAAAAGTAACGTTCATATAAAAACCGTTTCAGCTAGCATGTGCATTGTTCAAGTCGTTAGTGAGCTGCTTCATCGTCTTATGTGCTTTTTGCAAAATATTTTATAAGTGAGTTTTACAAGTGAAAAAAAAAAATATTGATAATATTTATTATTTGTGTGGAAATAAGTATTGGTGAGTACATTTAACTTTTTTTAGCGAAATATAATGAATATTGATAAAATTTTTTCTTTTAGAATAGTTTTTTTTCCATTTTCTTATGTACCATAAATGGTACTCCATGCATATACGCATTTTATAATTTTTTCACTATTTATTTAGACATGGAAGGCGTTATTATTGAAGGAAAATGGTACAACGCTGATGAGGTGGAGAATATGGTACATGATGATGACGATGATGAAGACGTGGTCATACCTAGCAATGGTGATTTTTCGAATGATGAAAATGATTTGGGAGATGAAGGTGAACTTAGTGATGTAATACCAACACGCGTAAGAAATCGAGGTGAACCCAATTACGCCATATTGGATGAAGGGGCATTTTCTGGCGTATTGATCAACAATGATGAACTGGACACCTCTGCACTTGAAGCTTCTGGAATTGCTGTTCCTGATATCGGTACGTCAATGGAAGTTGATTTGCCCATAGTGAGACAGGAGCCTCCTTCGCCAACACGAAAAATAAACAAAATGTTGGATTATATGACCACTGTGCCACCTGTAGATGATCTAAATGATAGTGCTGACACTGAAAATACTTTCAGCGATCCGAATGACAAGTTGAGCTATGTTCGCGAAGAATGCTGTAACTATGAGGACGTTGTTGTTGACATAGCTTCCAATGATTTTGAGACAGCTCGTTGGAGAAAAGGAAACCTACAGTTGTACGAAGAGCAAATTTCTTTCCTCGGAAGCTCTAAGTTGGTATTAGAGTCAGCAGACGATTTCTCAACTCCTTACAGTTGTTTCAAATATTTTTTCACGGAAGAGCTAATGGCGAAAATAGTTGACGAGACCAATCGTTACGCAAAAGTAGAGAAAAATGATCAAAATTTCTTTTTTGATACCATGGCGCTTTGTAAATACATTGGTATTATATATTATATGACTTATCACAAACTCCCTTGTGTGAGAGATTATTGGAATAAGCAGTATCGAGTTGATGAAATACGGAATGTAATGACGGTCAATAGGTTTGAGAAGATTAGGGAGTACCTTCATATAAATAACAACGATGAGTACGATGCCGAGAATCCTGATCGTTTATTTAAAATAAGACCAATGCTGAACTCTCTCAACAGTTGTTTTCAATCGATTCCCATGCTGCCACGCTTATCGATAGATGAACAAATGTGCTCAACAAAAGTTGGGCATTACATGAAACTGTATCTCCCAAATAAACCAAAGAAATGGGGATTCAAATTCTTCGCTCTTTGCGATTCAACAGATTCATGTACAAGTTCAAAATTTACACTGGAGAAGAACATCGTTTATAGACAGGAGAACCTGATTTGAAGGCCTCTGTGAATATTGTAGTACGTATGAACCGTGAAGTTCCCAGATATGAAAATTACATCGTTTATATGGATAATTATTACACGTCCATACCCTTACTGATTTACCTGCGGACCCAAGGTATTCACAGCATTGGCACCATAAATCGTAACCGTATAAAGAATTGTAAACTTCCTGACCCGAAGGCTATGATGAAAATGAGTAGAGGTGTTTTGGCAGAGTTCAAAGCAAACATTCAAGGTGTGCAGTTAACATCAATATCCTGCAAAGACAGAAAGGTCGTGAACCTTGTGTCCACTTTTGTTGGAATGAAACCATTACTAGCTAAGCATGGTGCTGGTGTGGACGTCCCTACTGTTAAATGATGGGAAAAAAAGCTCCACGAAGAAATTACAGTTCCTTGCCCCCAAATCATCAAAGTATACAATATTCATATGGGTGGCGTAGACCTCATGGATTCTTCTATAGGCCGTTTAAAAATTGGATTAAAAAGCCGGAAATGGTATATAAGAATATTCTACCACTTACTCGACCTTTGCATGGTAAATGCATGGCTACTTTTTAAAAGAGCAAACACTTCAGTCCGATTAACCCAAAAGACGTTCCGTCTGGCGGTAGCTAATGTGCTTACAAACATGACACAAAAGCGAAACAACAGAAATGTGACTTCACCAGTACATCGAGTTCAACACGATCATCAGCCAGCTAATGATCTGCGGTATGATGGTATGGATCACCTGCCAGTTATTGACGGGCGAGCTCGATGCAAAAATGTATGTGGTGGTGAAGGCAAACAAGTAAACAACCGTTCCGTTTTTAAATGCAAAAAGTGTAATGTTCATCTTTGTTTGAACGAAAAACGCAATTGTTTCGTAGACTATCATAGTAAGAAATAATGATTATTTTATTTAACTTAAAACTGCCAAAATTGTTATTTTCATTTATTTTTCATTAACTTTCATTCATTTTTGCATAAAATTCTAATAAATAAAAAATAATTACAGCAAATTGTATTTTAATTCAAATGTGTATAGAATGCATAGTGTATCATATATGGTACACATTCAAAATCGCAGTTTTCCCTTTTTTCCCGGAAAATGCTTAATTTTACAGGAAATTTAATGCCCGATTTGTGTTAAGTAAGAGATTTTTCACTAGGGTAACTTAGTCTCCGTACTCCGTAGTGGGCTGACCTCATGCATTTAAGGGTTAAAAAAAATATTTTGATATCTCCTACCACTTTCGAGATATGGCCCTTTTCGTAAACACTGTTTTATGGGTATTTAAATACCCATAAGTTTTTAATGGGTTAAGCTAGACTGAGTATAAAAATATATTTTTTAAATAAGAAATTTGATGGGCTAGAAATTTTTAAAAACATCTTAACGTCATTCGCAAACAACAAAAATGTTGAGTATTTAAATCGTTGGGGAAAGTCGTGTATAAAAAATCAGTTTGCGAAATGGCTTCTATGCGGAATACCAGAATCTTATGGCAATATCAGAGCATATTGATCCTATTTTAGCTTAAAGTTTTTTATACTCCAAGTTATTTTTGAAACAGATTCCGACATACCAAAGTTTTTGAGCTTCTGCAGAAAAATATAATGGTCAACTTTATCAAATGTCTTTGAAATATCAGAATAAATAACGTCTAGTTGATCCTCATTTTTAGTAACGCGAACTATATTATTAGTGATCAAAGCTAAGTTAGTACAAGTAGATTTGCCCGAAAGGAATCCATGTTAGATTCCACTGAAAAGCTTATTTTTGATATATGGTCAAATTATTTTACACCTGTGTTACAATCGCCTTATAATTATTAACATCATTTCCGATTTCAGATATAATTATAGGATCTACCGAACAAAATTTCCAGGGCTCTAAAAAATACCATTACACTGTGCAACTTTTTTTAGGTCATCGTTTTGGGACTTAGGTTTTATAATCTCTCGTGAAAGTACTTGCCAAAACTAAAAATTCTGCATCATTACATTTGCCAACTTACGTTCAAATAAAAGATTTACGATGTCATCCATTTTATGGCTAAAATTAGATTTTGAGCACTTTTTGCTATTTTGACATGGCTGTTTCGCGGTTAACCGTAGGGAATATTGTGTTGGTGTTTTAATCAAGGTTTTAGCTATTGAATTAGAGAACAAAAATTGCAAAACAATCTTACCGGAAAAAACTACATATTGTGCCATGAAATTGTAAAAATGTAATTTTTTACAAATTTTACACCTTTTTTGGTCAGTAACTCGGCTACACATCAACGTTTTCAATTGAAGGGCTTATTGTAAGAACACGATAAGCCACATAAAAAACGTTTTGCAATAATTCACTCTAAAGTTTTAAAAAAAATGTAGTTTTGTTTAAAGAATTGAAAATGAACACGGAAACTTTTACAAATTGGTTAAAAAATTAATAAGAAATAGCTCAAATCTCTTCAAGGTTTATTGGCAATGCAATGAGTAATGTATTTATCCTAAAAATAGATTTTTTTAGATCATGTAGCTTACGTTTTTGCAATAAGCTCTTTAATTCATTTCATAGCTATTAAGGCAAAGAAAATATAAGTTTATGTTTGTTCTGTATGTACGGAAAAGAGACAAAAATATTTAGATACAGGATTCAATGGCATATCTTCTTCTGTGTGTCCTTCATATCTAGTGGTATTATCTGGTCTTCGGTGCCTTCATCTTCATTTTCATAACCACTTAATTTACTTGACCACCATTGGCGTAGCAAGCGGCGGAAAGGGGGGAAGTTGTCGCCGCCCCCGCTTATTGAGCTAGATAAAAAAATTTAATAAGAAAACTTGTGAGGACACAAATTGTTGTACAATTTGTGCCCTACAAATGAGATGTATAATGATATGCAATGATGAATGAAATGTAAATGAATTGTATATGTTTAATAAGTTTACTTAATTTAATATATAATGTAAATATTAAAATATTATATACATAAAATGTATAAAATATAACAAATTATTATAAATACATTGTAGTAATAATAAATAAGTAAATAAATAATAAATACACACATAGAAACATGCAAAGGCATGTTCACAGTCACACAAATACAGGCAGGGAAAACAAAACACATGAACGGCGAAACAGAACACAGCGAGAACATATATAAGGCAACTCGCTAGCATAAGAAAATCAGTCTGGGTGCAAGCGTGGCTGCGTGCACATGTCGAGACTAGCTAGCGAAAGTGTTTCCACCTTTCAAACGTAGTTAGAAGTCATAGGAACGTGTTTCCACCGTTCAGCTAGTAGTTATAGGAACGTGTTCCCACCGTTCAGTTAGAAGCTATAGGAACGTGTCTCCACCGTTCAGCATAGAAGTCATAGGAACGTGTCTCCACCGTTCAGCATAGAAATCATAGGAACGTGTACCCACCGTTCAGCATAGAAGTTATAGGAACGTGTACCCACCGTTCAGCATAGAAGTCATAGGAACGTGTACCCACCGTTCAGCATAGAAGTCATAGGAACGTGTAACCACCGTTCAGCATAAAAGTCATAGGAACGTGTACCCACCGTTCAGCATAGAAGTCATAGGAACGTGTACCCACCGTTCAGTATAGAAGTCAGAAGCTATTAAACATAAGATCTATATTAAGTTATAATCAGAGCGAGTTTAAATGCTTCTTGCTTGTTTTCCCAGCATTTTGCTTATTCAGGGTGTTTGTGCTTATTTCGGCTTATTTTGCTTATAAGTACTTATTTTCAACATTTTCGCTTTACTTTACCAGTCCAATATTTTTTTTATTTTTTTTTTTTTTTGCAAACAGGCAACTCTGTTTTACATAATTTTTTGGTATAGCGGCAACTCCTTTTCATGTACAAAATTAAACATATCCAAACATCAAAAGCGAAATATTTTGAACACCTCCTTATTATCGTTTAAGTATTAGCTGCCGTTAATTATTTGGCAACTTATAAAAAATAATTGTGCTAAAAAGCAGTCACAAGCAGTATTTAGATACAAAATTTTTGCGAATTGGAAATTGAATAGTGCGTGCGACTACTCTAAAATGAAAAAAGTATGCCGAAAGTGAAAAAACCAAATAAAGAATTTATCACCCGTATAAATCGACTGCATCCGGGCATTTTTAGCAGCGATGACTCTGTTTTGTTTTGTGTGTTTTGCAATACGCAACTGTCGACAAAAAAGCTTAATAATGTCGAGCAACACCCGAATTCCCAAAAAGCACAAGACCGTGGCGTCAGAACGTGAGGCAAGTACTCAAAGCAAACACCACTTTCCCAGTATCAGGAAAAGTCGAGTTCTATGTTTCCTATGGATCTTTGTGCTGCATTTTTGGAAGCAAATATTTATTTTAAAAAAGTGAGTAAAGGCCAAAAAAATATACTACTAGCTTTGCCATTAATTTCTTGTAAGGTGACCCACTCAAGTGAACAATTCAGTGACGAAAATTCTGATGCAATCTGCGTGGCGAAAGAACTGTTTCAATCCAACAGTTTAAAATCTGAGCTCGCATTCATTAAATGCCAGTTTTCCTTAATCGTTCGTTCAATTGAAAAACTGGAAACCCAAGTACTTGGGTTTAATGAAAGTATTGGCATTGTAAAGAAAACACGCAAGACTTGGGCCTCCTTGGATCGCGTAGAGTTTTTCCTAAAATAAAAATATACTTCAGAGTAACAAAGGATATCCCATAATTTTAGATATATACAAAGTTATTCATAAAGGTATTGATTCAGGAAATAAGTTTCTTGATTTATATTCATCGAAAGAACTTGTTCTTTTTAAATACTGTCCGGTAGCATCGTCGGATGCTGAGCGATCATTTTCGAAATTTACGCAATTGCTAAATCAAAAGCGCCGTTCATTTATTTTTAAAATAAATTTAAGCAGCACCTAATAATATATTCCATACAATGACTGTACTGTCGTCCTAAGAAAGAATGTCATATTTCCATTTCAGTAGTTTTGAGATATTCAGCTTTTACTGTTTTTTACACTAGAAGTGGTAGATGTGACCATTTAACTTAACTTTTTTCAGTCATTTGCAGTTGAAACTGGGAATTCTTAACTTAACACAAAAACAGAAACTCATTCACTTTCCCAATCTGCCCCTATCTCAATCTTGGAATTGTGGCGTTTGGGACGGCTTTCTTTCTTAGGACGGCAGTATACTGAACTGATTTTTTGATATATTTTATGTTAGTGTTTACATTAAAATATACCTGAATTGAATTGAATTTATGTTTTAGAGTGTTTATTCTCTGTTTTTTATATTAAAAAAGGAATATGATTATAAACTTTTTTTGTTTAAAAATATTTGTTTTAATTAAAGAGTTTTTAGTGCTTATTATTGTGCTGTTTCGTCATTTTTTAGCGCTTATTTGCTGTGCTGAAAACGACTTTTTTTCGTGCTGTTTCGGTCTGCTCTGGTTATAATATATATATATAACGTAAATATATATATGTTACAGTATAATTAAGTAAATAATTATTGAACTAATATAAGAAAATACTAATGAAAAATAACAATAAAACCAGATTTTATTACAGTTGAAAACTTAAAACACCGGCTTTCTCATTTAAATATTGGAATCGTTAGAATATAAATTGTTTTGTAAGAACCCTTGGTTTACTCACTGAGCTTACCTCAGCAAACTAGTAACGGACGAAAAAGGGTTCGTTACAAACTTCAAAAGTTATTCAAAATATCAGTTTTTTTTAACAACGATAATATTTTTGTATTATATATTTTGCTCTTCTTTCTCTCTTTTTCATAAGCATGCTTTCGGATAACCATTTTCTTTCTCTGTGTTTGCAAAAAGATAGAACTCTACATTCTACTGTAATTTCAATTTGAAATAAAATCGGATACACTGAAAAAACTATTAAATGAAGTTGAAAAACTTGTTGCTTTTGCTTTGACTTTACCTGCATCAGCAGCTTCATCTGAGCGTTCTTTTAGTCCACTAAGACGTCTTAAAACGTATCTTCGAGCAACTATGACACAGAAACGACTCACTCATGATGCATTTATACACATTCACTAAGATAAAACCAAAGAATTGAATTTGATGGAGGTGGTGAAAATTTTTTTCTTGCAAGGACAGAAAGAAACATTTTAGAAGAAATTAAATTGATATAACTTTTTGTATCTTATTACATTTAAACCATGTAAAGATATACCTAGTTTTGCTTTATAAAAGCAACAATTATTTCTTATATTTTCATATTACGATACAAACGATCCTTTAAAAAGTGATCTCTAATATCAAAATTGGAAAAATTTTTAAAAATAATGAAATTTTAATATATTTAGTTTTTTTTTATTTTGAAACTAAAATAAAAAATTTGTTTATTCATATTCATGTTTCTTTTAAGAAATTTTAGTAATTTTTTTGCCCCTCCCATTTGTTCTTAGCTTCCCAGTTAGCTTCCGCCAGCTTAGCTTAGTCCCCAGTTAGCTTCCGACTGTACAAATTAGCTTCCGACGCGCTTGTTGACCACTAACATACTTCTGCAAGCAGTGCATCCAGTTTTTCCCCTTGAATCGCGATTCTATTGGCTTCGTTATCTGGTGGAATCACTCACCTTGTTCGTCCGATTATTGGGGTAATTTTCGCAAAATGGTATCAAGGTTTCACCTTGATTTGAAAAAAATTTAATTTAACTTGATGCAGAAAATTTAATTTTAACGTCATGAATGCAATAAATAGTATTCCCGTACCTGATTTTTCCCTAAAACAACCTCGATAACTTCATTTAGAGCAATCCAGGCATTCAGGTGATTGTTTTTCAGTAAATTTGTGAAGGCTTCGCTTTTCATTAATTTCCGTATATCCGGTGCATTGAGTATACCTGTTTAAAATAAAAAAAGGATTTGCACAAAAAATTTATTAGAAACAGAGCCAAGTTAAACATTTATAAATATCAAAACATTTAAACAGACAATCATTTTGGTTATAATTAATATAATACGTACCGGATTCTTTTTATCATCGCTAGGTTTTGAAAATATGTTGTTCAAACGCACCTTCAACATTTTTGACTACCACTCTGACGAATTTCCCACAGATTCCCAATTTTATATGGAGTGGTGGCAGTAATATATCAGTTATATCCTCTGTTATTGGGTCACTGTGTTTTCTTCAATTTTGTTGGTTTGTGGGAGCTCTCAGCATCCAATTTCTACACTCATATTGGCTGCCTTTGTATCGCGAATCTCAAAGGAAACAAAGGTAATTTGGAAAATCGCCCTTTTCTATAATACCTTGCAATATGTTGATAGCCTTTAGATCAAAACAAATCCATTCCATCCTTCCATTTATGTTCTTTATATATGATTTTCTCCATTATATCGCGCAATATTTTATTGACCCTATATTCAGGGTTGCCAACTTTTGAAAAGCCCAGGCCCGGAGCTTTTTTTATTTAATAATTGTTTTATGGTCTGCTTGCTTTTAATTAAAAAATTAATTTTTTCTTTGGTTTTTTCATACATAGTCATGTTTAACAATTATGTTTACAACAAATGTGACACAACACAACTTGCATTTTCCCGTGAACTCCTTTTCTTTCAGCAACCAATCTTTGTAGCTTGGTATCGAGAGCCAATCGTTGTTAAAAGATGTTAAGTAATGTTTTCTCTTGCAACTAGATTCCATTATGCTGTTCTCTAAAATAGTTTTGTATTTTAACACAAAACACAAATTATTGACCGAATTTACATAAATTGAACTGCAAACATTAATTAAAAATTTAACCGCAGACAAGGTTAATTTATAAGGTTGTGGCACTTGAGAGAAATGCACTTTTTTCCCGCCTTTGCTCGAACTGTCATTGCGCTTTTCTTTGTTCTAAGCATTCATTTTCATCATTTCTTTTCATCCATTCTGACAGTTCGACCGAGTTCGCTCTCAAGTGCCAGAACCTGATAAATGAGCCTTGGCCGCAGAACTCAAAAGAAAAAGAAAAACAGAAACGAGTTCGTCAAGTTACCAAAAGAAAAGTTACGACTGGTTACGACGTTCCTTCAAAAACGAAGTTCAAGAAATAGAAAGAACGTCAAAGTTAAGTTAGCGTTCATTAAGACAAATGGTTCAAACATTCACTAAAAAAAGCGTAAATCAACACTAATAAATAAGTTAAACAAATTTTTTTGTAAGAAAAACTTGATTTAAATAAAGATTAGAGCGAAAGCCGGAGAAAATGTGCCAGGCCCGGAGCCCGGAGATCGGCCCTCAGGCCCGAAGTCTCCGGGCGAAAAGGTATGTGTTGGCAACCCTGCCTATATTCGACATATCGCTCATTTACTTGAAGACCGTCATAACTCAAAAAACGCGATTTTGCAGAAAATGCGTTTAAAGTTTTCAATTGTCATGCACCTTGTATGAAAAGCGAGAGGCATATTCTCTTCTCACGCAGAGAGTATTCAAAATAATAACATGAAATTTTTATTATAACCATGATATAAAGAACAATTTTGCATCATTAACCCAAAAATCGTGTTTTTTGAGTTATGACGGTCTCCAAGTAAATGAGCGATATCTACTTAAATAAAAAATAATATTTTTGTATACTACAATAAGTACACATTAGATAGAGCACCCACAATATATATGAAAGAAGCAAAGTTATTTTTTTTCGCACCACCAGCATTTTCTAATAGAATGTCCTGGTTTATACTCGTCAAGAATTGATGTCAATCCTTGGTCATAACCTTTTGAATTTCCTCCTCTCACACGTTGATATCTGCGTCTTTCATCCAAAAATGCAAGATTTGACCGTCAAGTCGTGACGAGTATAAACATGGACAATGAGGTTAAACAATAGGGGTATTCACACTGACTTGGATAGTTGGGTAGATTGGCAAATACCGTACATTTTGTTTTTGTAAAATGCCATTCTACCCATCTACCAATCTACTCTAGTTGACCCCCTGATTTGTTTGGGTAGATTGTTTTCTTTCTAAATGGAGTACTTTTTCCATGTGTTACAACTTTTTGCAAAAATAGGCAATAATTGACCTAAGGGCATTAAATTTACAATATTTGTTGTCAAGGCTAATATCTCGAATAATACACAAAAAATATTGCTACACCCCCTAGTTCCACCCACATGTTAATAAAAAAGCTATATTTCAGACGAATTCAGCTGTATTGGACTAAAGTTTTGTGATTTAGCTCGTATGGCTACTATCGACAATTCAACAAAAAATAGGCGTGGTTGAACTATAACTACGCCTACTTTTCAGATATTGTAATTTCTGAGTTATGCATGTTTTTATAATGAAACTTGGTTTATATTTGCTATGAGACCAAGTGGTGGACACTATAAATTTAAATTTTGCAACGCCTACTTTTACCGCCCTTCTATATACATAAAATCGTTCGTGCGGTGTCTCTTCAGATCTCAGGAAGGGTAACACCTAAGGCACCCAAATTTACAATATCTGTTAATATCTCGGTTAATAAAAAAAGTCACACCCCCTTTTACCGCCCACAAATCATAAGAAATGATATATTTCGGACGGTTTTGATCGTATTAGACTAAAATTTGGTAATTTACCTTGTATGGTTATTGTTTGAAACTGTACTAGAAATGTATTAAAAATGAAACTGTATTACAGCCCACAAATAAATAAAAATACATTATTTAAGACGATTTTGGTCGTATAAGACAGAAATTCGGTAATTTAGTTTGTATTGTTACATTCGGGAACAGTACTAAAATTGGGCGTGGTTGCTCTATAGCAACGACCACTTTTTCATAAATCATTAAAATTGACTACTGGGCCGATTGCGCTAAAATTTTGGCAATCGATTTGTTTCGCCTACAAGAACGTTTAGGAAAATTTTGCTAAACCCCCTTTTACCACCTACAAATCAATAAAAATGCTATATTTTAGACGGTTTTGGTCGTATTAGACTAAAATTTGGTAAATTAGTGCATATAGCTACTTTCGGAAATTGAACCAAAAATGGGCGAAGTCGCACTACAGTTATGCCAGTTCAGATATACAAAACATTAAAATTTTATTCGATTGGCATGAAAATTCTTATGTGGCAGTAAGCCGGTCTGTGACAGGAAAACGTTTTCCCCTGGATTACTAGTAAATGTTAAGATGCTGCGAAGTTCACGTTAAAAATTACTCGTATTTAAAATAACTTTTTTTACGCTCAATTAATGGCCTAAATTTTTCGAAAATAAAATGACAAAAAATGATTTGGCGGCAACCCTCTTCCAGCTGTCACTCATCTTTCGTCAGCTACATAAGCCGGGCAGATCAAACAAACATGCAGCACTGCCTAAAACTATTCTGCAAAGTACTCAATTGCAATTTAGGGTGCTCGCAATAACTAAAAGTACGCAATCTACTCATGCCCAACTACCCAAGTCAGTGTGAATACCCCTAATAAGATCTGCATCAAAAGATTGGTATCGTTAGTGGAAAATAGCCACCCGGTTTTCATTTAAAGCATAAAAAACTTAAATAAAGCTTAAAATTGCTAGAAAATAGCTTAAACAATTTTTTAATTATAACTTTTCTAAAAAAGTAGATGTCTTAAATTTTTTTTTTAACCTTACACAGGTTAAACTGTACGTGCAAATTTTGGTATGAGGTGTGCTATTCAATTGTGATTTTTAGGATCAGACTTAATTTTTTAATTTCTATTTTCTATTTTTGTTCAAAAAGTTCCCAAAAATCATAAAAAAATCTGCGAGGTCGTAGCTTTGCATTGTCATGAAGGGAATTTAATTATGTCTAAGAAATTTATTAATTTCTTATTATTTTTTTTTCACGAATGAACTAAAGTCTTAAAAGCAAACAAATAATTTTAATGTTTTTGCGTTCAATGAAAATATTTCAAATTTAAACAAAGTAATTGTTTTACTCACCTTAATCATTGGTAATAAGCCCTTAATATATTGTGAGCGCGTTTAGGCCCTGGTTTAATTTAATTTAACTCAAACGCCTCGTTGCTAAAAAAAATATGAAATGTTTCTGTATTTTTTACGGTGGATTTAAATTTAGTGCTCTCGATTGACCCCAATTTGCGCTTTTACTGCCACTTGACTTAGAAACCAAAATTTTAATTAAATTCGCAGAGTAAAAATATTGTATCAACGAATATTTGTCAATTTGAATGAAACACAATGAAATACCGTTAATTTGAGTAAAACTATTGTATCAACGAATATCTGTCATTTGTAATGAAACACAATCAAATACAGTTAATTTGAGATCTCTTCTCTCTTGTTTATCACAACAAAAAGTCAATACCGTTTTTTTTTTAAAAATGCTTTCGTCAATTTTTTTACTGATTTTCAATATTTTAACCATGGAACAAAATTCTGAGAGTAAGTTTTATATTTTATTTTAATGAATTAGTTTTATGATCTATGAATTTATTACATGAATTAAATTGCGAGCTTTAGATCAAGTAAGTTTTTAAGAAGGCAACAAAAACAACAACAACTCTGTATAGAGTCAATCACTTAGCTGACTAGACAGTCTGTTTCGGAAATCGCTACATTTTCCTCTTCAGTAGTTTTTGATTCATTAAGCTGTGATCACTTACTTACTTACTTAGTTGGCGCTACAACCGTATGTCGGTCTTGGCCTCATCTAAGAATTTGCGCCAGCCATTTCTGTCTTTCGCTTGCTGGCGCCAGTTGGAAATTCCAAGCTTCGTCAGGTTGTCCTCTACTTGGTCTTTCCAACGAAGATGCGGTCGTCCTCTTCTGCGTTGACCGGCGCTGGGTACCGAATCGAATGTTTTCTTCACTGGAGCATCGTCTTTCATGCGCTGAACATGACCAAGCCAGCGAAGCCGCTCGATTTTAATGCGCTTGACTATGTCGATGTCAGCGTACAGCTCATACAGTTCATCATTCCACCGTATTCGGTACTCGCCATTGACGCAGATTTGTCCGTAGATCTTACGAAGAATCTTTCTTTCGAATGCTCCTAAAGTCTTTTCATCTAAACTGCTCAGCGTCCAGGTTTGGTATGCGTAAAGTAGGACGGGCATGATGAGCGATTTATAGAGCGTGATTTTCGTTCGTCGAGAGAGGGCTCTGCTTCTCAATTGCCTACTGAGCCCAAAGTAACACCTGTTGGCAAGAGTTATTCTTCGTTTGATCTCAATGCTGATGTCGTTGGTTGAATTAATGCTGGATCCCAGATAGACGAAGTTCTTCACAACCTCGAAGTAGGTATTGTCAACGGTAACGTGGGTTCCAAGACGCTGGGACTGTTTGTTTGTTGACACTAAGTATTTCGTCTTATCTGCATTCACTGACAGACCCATTCGACTTGACTCTCTTTCTAATCTGGAAAATGCTGCACTGACTTCGCGCGTATTATGGCCAATGATATCTATGTCATCAGCATACGCAAGCAGCATAACACTCTTGTAGAATATTGTGCCACTACGTCTCAGATCAGCAGCTCGGATGATCTTTTCCATCATTAGGTTGAAAAAGTCGCACGATAAGGAATCACCTTGTCTGAAACCTCGTTTGGTAATAAATGGTGGGGAGAGGTCCTTCCCGATTTTAACTGCGCTGCTGGTGTTGCTCAGTGTCATCCTGCAAAGTCGTATTAGTTTTGCAGGAATACCAAATTCAGACATGGTGGAGTACAGGTGCTTCCTTATTGGGCTGTCGAAGGCGGCTTTGTAGTCGACAAAAAGATGGTGGGTGTCGACTTGTTTTTCTTGAGTCTTCTCCAAGATTTGTCGTAGCGTGAAAATCTGGTCGATGGTGGACTTTCCAGGTCTGAAGCCACACTGATAAGGTCCGATCAGTTCGTTTACAATGGACTTCAATCTTTCAGATAAAACGCTTGACAGGACCTTATATGCGATATTAAGAAGGCTTATCCCACTGTAATTGGCACAGATAGTGGGATCGCCTTTCTTGTGGATTGGGTAGAGCACACTGAGATTCCAATCGTTCGGAATGCATTCTTCCGACCATATTCTGCATAGAAGCTCGTGAATGCATTTAAGTAGAGCTTCGCCTCCGTTCTTAAACAGCTCAGCAGGTAAGCCATCAGCTCCCGCGGCTTTGTTATTTTTAAGCCGAGCTATAGCTGTCAGAACTTCATCATAGTCGGGCAGCGGAACCTCGACGCTGTCATCCGCAATTGGGGTTTCCGGAATATCATCTCTATTGGCGGGATTGTTGTCAGCGTCGCCATTTAGAAGCTTAGAGAAGTGTTCCCTCCATAACGTCAGTGTACTCTGGATATCTGTCACTAGATTCCCGTTTTCATCCTTGCAGGAAGAGGCCCCGGTTTTAAAACCATCGGCAAGGCGTCTTATTTTTTTCGAAAAATTTTCGGGCCTCATTCCTGTCACCATACATCTCAGTCTTCTCCTGCTCGCGCTTTTCTGCTTCTCTTTTTTTCCGCCTGAAAATATGTCTCTCTTCCCTCCTCTTTTCTTTTTATCGCTCCTTAGCAGCGCGCGTTACAACCAACTGCAGGGTGGCTTTGTAGGCGGCGTTTTTCTTTGCAGTGGCGTCGCGACACTCCTGGTCGTACCACTGGTTTCGGCGAGGGAGTTGGTAGCCAATCACCTCTTCAGCAGCCGCACGCATGGAGTTGGAAATGTGTGTCCACTGCGCGCATATATCATCGATTGGAGGAGTGCTTTGAAGCAGGAGTGAGAGTCGAGTGGCGAAAGCATCGGCTGTCTGTTTCGAAGCTGTGATCAACTCACTGTTTAAATCAGTATATGACTTCACAGATTTAGGAAGTCATTCTTTTGAATTGTATGGCTGCTAGTCACAGGACATTTCAAAGCAGTAGGCTATTTATAGATCACCGCCATCAACTCTACCAATGTAGCGATTTCCGAAACAGACTGTCTAGTCAGCTAAGTGATTGGGTGTATACAAAGTTGTTGTTGTTGTTGTTGTCTTCTTAAAAACTTACTTGATCTAAAGCTCGAAATTTAATTCATGTAATTTTATTTAAATTTTTAAGCTTCCTTTTAAACAATTAAAAAAATAAGTTAAAAATAACTGTTTCAATGTTTTTAAAAAAAGACATGTGAAGGCAGGAGTTACATTTTTTAAATCGTTATTAAATATGTGTAAATCTAAAAAATAAAATACGAGCAGCCGTTTGCAGCTACAGAAAATTTGACTTAGAAAGTAAAAAAGATGCTTTAATTTAGTAATTCTTGTAGCTTAAGGATGTTGTCTAGTGCTTAAGTTTAAAACATATTTTTTTAAATGGATTTCGAAAGACCAATATATAGAGAGTATGCTGAAAAAAGTCAAAATTGAAAATATTAACTAAGCTATAGCACATAGTCGAGAGCGCCTCAAATTGCGCGCTGTGTGTGAATAATTAGTGAATAATTTTGTTATTAAATTTTTATTTTTATTATACAATTAAACTATCTATGTTATATAAAAGACAAAAAACGTGAATGTGAATGAATAATAACAAAAATTTCACTCACTTCATAGCTGAAAGTTAAATTTTTGGACGAAAACTTAAAAATGTCATAAAAAATATACACTAAACCAAGGTATATTCAACATGGTAGAGTCGTCTTAGAGAGGTGGGTACCGTAGCTGTCAAACTTAAGAAGAGCGTAAAAGACAATAAATAAAAGCTAATAGAAAACTGTAAAATAAGTTCAAATTTATATAGTTTTCATTTTTGGCGTGCTGAATGTTTATTCAAGTATTTTTCGTGAAGCTATCATTAAATAACTGTTTTGAAATATTTTAAACTGTTTATAATTGCCAAGCTCGCAGTATGTTAATTTCGTTTCTTTTCGACTCCATTGCTGAGTGTCATCAATTTTGTAAATTTTTGGCTCAGAAAGTGCTCTGCATCCAACAGTATGCAAACCACGCCAAGGACCACGCCTCTGTGCAATTGAGCATTGCACAGTGATGCAAAAGGGCAAGCTAGACGGAATTAATTCGAAATCTACCTTTTCAATTCCGAGCATGAATAATTCTTAAAAAATATCTACTGACCAAAACAGTAATTTTTGATTTACCTCCGCTTTCCACAAAAAATACAAAAATCCCTTAAAGTTGGCCCAAAAACGATATTTTTTAAATTTTTGTTCATGAATTTTGTAGTTATACTAAATTATAATTTTAAAATATTTTCCAATATCCAAAAAAAAAAAATAAAAATTGACGTATCTTATGACATAAATATGTTCTTCTGAAATACAATAAATTCAATAACGTATCTTTTAAAATGTTGACACAATAAAACGGTATTTAAGGACATATATCCATAAAAACCGAAAATTTTATAAAATATTTTGGAAAATAAAAAAGAGCCACTTCATATTTGCAAAATTTTTTTTCTATTTAATAGCTTTTATATCTACTTTAAGCTCAAGAAGAGCCAAGGTGCACAACTTTTTTTAAAAGTTTTTTTAAATTTATATGATGGCCCAAAATATGCCTGTATAAAATAGGCTCTGACCGTTTCGTATGAAAGGTATTGAATTTGTGGTCGATGAGACTATATGCGGTGTTTTGAAAATGGTTAAGAGATCACATTATATTAATAAACTGAAACAATAAATTTCAATTCATATAAAATAAAAAAATTAATGTTTTTTTCTAAAGTTTTTCCCAAAAAGTCAACATAATAATAAAAAAAAAAAATATTTTAGTGATGGTTTTTTTGGTAAAAGCGAAAAATTTGGTAAAACATTTAGTAAGATAAAAAAAGGGCCACTTCAAATTATAACCATATTTTTTTATTTGTTCACTTTTATATCTACTTTAAGCTCTATGAGTGCCAACATGTGCAAATTTACAGTTGCCTTGTTTTTTAACCTGTTTGATGGTTAAGAATTTACCGTTTTTATAAAGTCACTTTGTATGGGAGGTAGAAGTGGTTTCAAACCAATTTGGCTCATTTTCAAAGTTAGAGTGTGTAATTAGGGTTTAAGCTCATTAGCTAAATTTGAAGTGAATAATTTATTTTTTGTATAATTTAAAGATATTGTACCGTTTTAATTAAGTCACTTTGTATGGGAGGTTGGTTCATTTGGCTCATTTTCAAAGTGTGTAATTAGGATTTAAGCTCATTAGCTAGATTTAAACTGAATAAATGAATTTTTGTGGAGTTTAAAGAGATTTTACCGTTTATATAATTTCACGTTGTATGGGAGGTAGACGTGATTTACAGCCGATTTGGCTCAACTTCAAACGTATAGTGTGTAATTAGGATTTAAGCTCATTTGCTACAATTTAAGTGAATAAATTAATTTTTGTGGAATTTAAAGAGATTTTACCGTTTATATAAAGTAATTTTGTATGGGAGGTAAACGTGGTTTTGATCCGCTTGGGTTAATTTTATGACTCGAAGTGCTTAACTAAGATTTAGACTTAAATGCCAAATTTAAAGGGATTTAATTTATTTTTGTGGAATTGAGAAAAGAGTTTTTACTCTTCATTCAAGGTCAAAGTCATTTTTGAACTTAATAGTCTGTTTAATCTTCTTGTATAATAACGCAGTAATATTTTACACTTTTTAGAAATCACATATTAGACGTCTATGTTTGATTTCATTATCGTAACTTATCTGATTTTTAAGATATAGTATAAAACGTGTTTCAGTTGTATCGCAGCTGCCACGCCTACTTGACCAATCGAACCTGCATTTTTTTCACTTTTTGGAAGTCACATACTGGGCGTCTGTGTTTAGTTTTGTTATCGTAGGGTATCTGCTTTGTAAGATATAGCACACAATGTGTTTTAGTTGTATGGCAGAGCTACCACACCCACTTGTCCAATCGAACTGAAATTTTCATCATTTTTTTAAAGTCACATATAAGGCTTCTGTATGTAGTGTTATTATCGTAGCTAATCTCCTTTCTAAGTTAAAGCAAAAAATGTGTTTAAGTTGTATGGCAGCTGCCCACTTGTCTAAAGTTTCTGAAACACTTTTTTCTTTACCATTAACATCAAAACCTACCAAACAAATCCACAAATTAATATTTTCCGTCTAACTTGTACCAATCCCATCACTGTGCATCGTCAATGTTGATGCAGATACCGGCCGCATGACCGTTGGTTCTAGGACCTATGCCATCTGCGGCGAAATCAGTCGTATAGGTGAATCCGACGATTGCATTGTGTTTTTGGCCAAGATGGACAGACTTATTAGCAAGAACTTCTGAAGTTGTTAAGAATAAAGTTGCTGAAATCAATTTAAATAAAACATTTTAAAACACAAAACTCACAACATAATTTTATTTATTAACAAGTTATTGACACCTTTTGTTATTTGCTTTGCTTTTGTTTGTAAACAACTGATTTTGACAGCTAAGGTACCCAAAAGAGAGAATTTTATCTACTTACACTAACTTGCACTAAACGAGGAAGCTATAGATAAAACATGGACTTACCCCGAATATTGCACGTTGGATTTATATAGATATAGTTAGGCCAATCTTGCTATACGGTATATGTGTGGTGGATAAGACTTAAAAAATAGTCTTAATGCAAATTGCTAGGAAAAGTACAATCGGAAGCGCTAAATGCGGTTCTTTGCTTAATACCCCTTGATATTATGGGAAAAAGGGTGGCGCAGGAAACAGGCATTCGCCTAAGAGCAACCTCGCAGTGGAAAAACACTCATACAGGTCATTCTTTTATTACCGATCTTGCAGGAGCAGTTCGCAGCAACATTGATTACACTATTGCCATTCCCTCATTCGAGAACGGCTTTGGGGGGCGTCCAATAATTACGTGAGGTGATTTTTCCGATTTTTTGACCCCCCTCCCCCCTTAGTGAGATATCGTGAAATTTGGATCGACGCCTTCCCCTCCCCCCTCTAATCGCACGTGAGATTGTTAAAAATGCGTGTTTTTAGTATAAATATGTTAATCTATGCTTCATTGTATAGGATTTGTTAATATAAATATTAAATATAAATATTATTGTGTAAAATTTAGTCATATTTTAGTAGAGAAATACGTTTTACTCAATTTAACCAGTTATCTATTTCATAATTCTACACTGTGTTTCTTGCGGATAAAAAATTACATCATCTTTGTGAGAACCCCCCTCTGTCACACGTGAGAGTGAGTGAGATTCGGTTTAACCCCCCGCCCCCCTAAACGCCTCACGTTATTAATGAACGCCCCCTTTCACACAAAGCTATCACACAGTTATCTTAACCAGAGTGAAATAGGACGGGTTACTGCCGACAAACCAAGTTGGCGTGCATATTTTTACTGAGGGCTAAAAACTTGACAGCAAAGTTGGGGAAGGCGTCTTTTCAACGTATCTGGACATCAGAATCTCATTTAGACTGCCAGATCATTGCAGTGTCTTCCAGGCTGAAATAATGGCTATTTATAGAGCTGTAGAATAGGTGAGGTATAGTGAGATATCAAATAAATATATCTACATTTTTACAGACAGACAAGCATCCCTTGCAGGTGTGTCCCTAACATCACCAACAGCCCTTAAATGTCGCTCGTCACTTAATGAGATGGCTGATAAGTTTGACATTCATTTGGTCTGGGTACCAGGGCATAAGGACATTCCTGGAAACATTAGGCATGCCACTTGCGTCTTGCAAGCTGGCTCTAAGGCAACATGCCATAGAATTGGCTAATTCCAGGAGGAAGCACAGCACCACGTCTAACACAGCTAGACTGATGTGGCTTCGTTTTACTGAAAAACGAACGATGAAGCTCACTCAAATGGCGAGGAAATATCTCTCCATTCTGATAGGCGTTATAACAGGACACGGTTTTATAGGTAGGCAAGCCCTTAGAATGGGGGTTCATGCGAATGACTTCTGCAGGAGTTGCAGGGATGAGGAAGAGGAGTCGGTATCGAATCTCTTCCCTTCTTGCCCCGCTTTTGCCCGCAGAAGACAGAAGCATCTAGGAAGCCTTTTTTTTGATGATCTTAGTGATCTTGAGGAGGTACACGTTAAACGTATACTGCTTTTTATTATTAGATTAGAGTGGTTTCACGACAGTGCTTAGGAGAGGAGGAGTAGATCCTCTGTGTTACTACAACGGACCAAATATCTGGTCTATGTGGGTCGGTCTTTGACCCTCCACCACTTTAACTTAGCATTTGTTTTATTCTTGTGCACTTTGTAGTTTGCATTTTTGTTTTAATTTCTGACGCATCAACTGTATGATTAAAGTGCTTTTTTGCATTGTTACAAAAAGGATTTGAATGTTCAAGGAATTCATGCAACTACAATCAATTCAAAAGCAATGGATTTGCTTAACAAAAATCAATAGAAAAGAGGCAGAAAGAAAGCAGCTTATCCTTGCATGAATTTTCAAATTAAGTTTGCAACTTAAGGCATAAGAGTTTTTCTTGTTACATTTAAGCTCATCTGCAACGCCCCAGTTTTTGCTGCAGACATCACATCCTTGCAGCCTGCAAACCCTTAATTAAGTTTTACCAAAAATTGCCTCACGACACATTTAGACAGGGAGACAAACATACAGCCCACCATAAATGTCGGTTACTAAAACCCGTTACTGTTACGCTTATGCTTACCTTAATACATGCATAATCCGGCAAAGCTTTTTAAAACCATGTCTCGAAAACGTTTGGCCAAATGCAGGCATTAAATTAAAAGTTTCGAACATAGGAAATCCGAATAGCAGGAGTAGCAGCAGTTAAACTTGGACAAAACTTAAATTACAAAACAAAAGCTTAAATTGTTGTTGTATATTTGTGTGTGTCATTGGAAGGGGGTGTACTGGTGAGTATGAAGAGAAAAGGGGTGGTTTTTGTTACTGTGTGAAGGGCATACAATTCTATACTTCATGCATAAAATTACACACGAAATAATTTGAAACATTTTTATGCGCAGGCAATAAATCCTTCCGAACAGACACGACATGACAAACAGGATTACATGTTCACAGGATAAAGAACAGCAATAACAGCAACAGCAGTGTGTGTGTGTGCAAGCAGAGGAGGCACGTTAAGAAAAAGAAACACGAACGTAACGCCGAACTACAACGTTTAACGGAGTAATTAGTGCTTGAGTGTGTGGGTGGACGGATGGATGGCTGGATGCTTGAGTGGTCGGAGGGCAGTTGCGTGTGTGGGCGTTTATATTAGTGTGCACTCAGCAAGCAGCTTCTTTCTATTCGACACGCCAGCACGTACCATTTTGACCCAACAATATTAACCCTTCTTACGCAGTCTTCTTTGGGTTGCTTTTGGCATGTTGTAATTAATTTGGACTTAAGAAATTCATACGTACATACATACATATGTATATCTTTGAATGTGTGCCGAAAATTCTCTTTGTTATTCATGACTTTTACATTAATTTTCGATTCTCTCTAGTTATTTGGCAGAAGTAATGCAGCTCTTATTGGTATGCGTGAGTTGGACTTGCGTTGGATTGAAATCACGTGTTGCACGTAGTTTTTGTTTTTTTATCCTTTGCTAATATTTCACGAACACATGTTTAGTTGGCGTTGCTAATTGAAAAGTTTTCCCATTTCGTTTTGTTTCGTTTTCCTTTTTTTATAAAATAACGCAGTTCATTTAAAAATTTCATATAAATGACTAGTTTTACATTGACAATGGAGAGAGCTGGGTTAGAATTTTTATGTTCATTCCTTACTTTGTTGATTTTTAATTAATTTTTATATATAAACCAATTGTTTATAGCAGCGATGCGCATGAAAATTATTTGAAGAGTGCAAAAACAACAGCAACAACAAAAAGCAACAACATCAAAAAAATTTATAAATCTGGATGCAATGACATATTACAAATAGCACGAGTGCTGGCAGAGTCCGCGACAGCGAACTTATGTATATGTACACTGTAAAAATAATGAATCAAGTAATTCCAAATTTTTCAGTTTTTTGCTAGTCAGAATACATTCAGATTTACATTCTGATTTACCCAGCTTTAACCGCGTGGAGGTTTTCAGATATCCATTTTATTTTTTTGTCTTATAGTTTTTAATTTTTTGTGTTTTATTTTTATTACTTTATTTTTTATTTTAACTTTATTTAACTATTTTTTTAACTTTTTAATCTTAGAATAATTTTTATTGGCTTAAACCTTAATATTTTATATTTTTTATTATCTTATTGTTTTATTATTAACTAAACTGTTATATTATAAATATTAAAATCTTTTTAGTCTCTTATTATCTATGAAAAAATAGGCAAACTCCCAGTTTTCCGCAAATTCGTTTCTTGCCACTTTTCAAGGATATAATAACCCCTATAAAAATATTTTTTCTGATGCAATATAAAAAAGTACCAATTTGCAAATATTCAATAACTTTTTCTTAATGTGTATTCGCACAACGAAAAATATAAAGAATACGACGCATGCTGTTAACGTCAACAATGCGAATGCCAAAAACTGCAAAACAGCGGCGATCGATGGTGCCAAAGAACAAAAACAAAAACATGCAAACCCATAACAGCTATCGATGGTACGAAAGAACAAAAAAAAAAAACATTGAAAAGAGAGGCTGAAATTGCAAACTGAATTCGGCGAATTACAACAATTAAGAAAATATTGAAGTTGTTGTAAAAGAGTGGAAAGAGTTAGGCACTGGACATCGCTGGTTTATAGCTATGTTAACTCTATAACACAATTTGAATCATCTCTTTCCACCTCGTAGCGAGGCGGTGGTACACTTTTAAAACGCCAAACAATTTTATTTGTTTTAGATATTGCAAAGGTTAAAATTGCGAACCAACCATTTAACCGGAATAATAACAGTGAATTTACCGCTACTAAATTGTTCTCTTGTTTTTATTGAAGCAAATGGTATGTCTATAAAGCAAGAAAATGCAAGACGTGTTTTACTGAAGTAAATCGTAATTACTTGATTTCAAATATTGCTTAAGAAAAACTGGTCGTTTTATATCTCTAATCTTTAACACTTTGCATTTAATATAGAGCATACCGTATCGAAAATTCATTTTGTGATAAAAAGCAAACATTTTTAGTGACATTTTACCTTTTTTAATTTTGAGAAAAAAAAAATGATTTTTTTTTGTTGTGGCTTAATTTATGTCACTAATTTTAATTTGTTGTGGTTTATTTTAATTTGGGCTTTTTGTCATAGCTTTTTTTTTAAAATATTGCTTCTAATAAGAAATAAGACCTTTTATCTCATTATTATTTTCCTCCGACGTTTTGTAGAATTATTTTCTGCTTCTTCAAGGATTAAAATAAGGAAATAAATTAATAAAAATAAGGAATTTAACTTTTCAATTTCATTTTATTATTAACGAACAATAATAGTTAACATTTATAACAATTAAACTGCTAACAAATGACTTTGATTTTAACTAATTATGTTTTTCTCATTATTGATTTCATACATTGTGAGATCTTCTAATGGCACTTTCGAAAAAAAATATTCGCTACATAACTGATAATTTGGCATTTATTTTATCTTTGTACGATGAATGTTAATAGCTGTCGGTATACCCCAAATTTATAAAAAAAGACTCCCATACAAACCGAGCTGTAAAACGTAATTGTAAGCAGAGATGCCAGATATGGCGATATCTCGCCAAAGTGGTCGCTCAAGCCGCCAAGAATTTTGCTTTGGCGAGTTGACGAAAAAGTGGTGGTTTCATAATTGAGATGGAATCCTTTATTGCGTTATACAACACGTTTTAAAAAGCAAAAATTTTGCAACACTTGTCTCGACGAGCAACGGTGCTACCATGTTTTTATATTTAACCATTTATACCCAAATTATTGACCCCTTTTGTCATCGCCAAACATACTAAGGTCCTCAGATTCATCAAACACCTTAAATGTTTAAGGTAAATAATCTGCCATGCAAGAATTTTCAAAGTTACAGTATTGCAATTTGGTAATTGCATATCTTTGTGGTAAGTAAAATTCTTCGTTTAGATGTATTTTATTTAAAAAATTTCGTTTATTATAGGAACATACAAGTCGAAGAAATTGACACCACATACATTTTTGCACCTGAAACACACAAAAATTGTTTAGTACTAATTTTATTTTTTGGTGAAATAGAAAAAAAAAGACCAATCAAAAATGAAAGTGCTGGCTTTGAAAGTGAATAACTCGGTCATGATACAAAGGATTGCATTAATTTTTTTTGTTCGAAATTTTGATTAATTGTGCGTTCAACTGTTTCTCATTTTCGTTTATCTTTTAATTTCTATAATTAAAAAAAAAACCTCCACGAAATTCTTTATTTCGCAAAAACCTTTGGTAAAAATATTTGTTTTTGAAAAAATATTCAAAACCAAATATGGATTTTATAATGTTCTTTCATATGGTATGCATAAATGCAGGATTTATTTAAAGTTTCTATCGTACAAATTTAAAATCTTTTATACGATCAAAAAATCAAGTTCACTATGATTTTTAAATGGTAAAAATAGTTGTTGTTGAAAAAATATTCAAATGCTTTTTTAATGTTATTTTATAAGGTATGCAGAAATGCAGAATTTATTTAAAGTTTCTATAGTATAAATTTAAAACCCAAAATTTAAAACACAAAAATTTATTTTTTTTTTTTGTTTTTTTTGTATTCATTTTGTATTTTTGTGAAGTTCTGACAGCTATAGCTCGGCTTAAAAATAACAAAGCCGCGGGAGCTGATGGCTTACCTGCTGAGCTGTTTAAGAACGGAGGCGAAGCTGTACTTAAATGCATTCACGAGTTTCTATGCAGAATATGGTCGGAAGAATGCATTCCGAACGATTGGAATCTCAGTGTGCTCTGCTCAATCCACAAGAAAGGCGATCCCACTATCTGTGCCAATTACCGTGGGATAAGCCTTCTTAATATCGCATATAAGGTCCTGTCGAGCGTTTTATCTGAAAGATTGAAGCCAATTGTAAACGAACTGATCGGACCTTATCAGTGTGGCTTCAGACCTGGAAAGTCTACCATCGACCAGATTTTCACGCTACGACAAATCTTGGAGAAGGCTCAAGAAAAACAAGTTGTCACCCACCATCTTTTTGTCGACTACAAAGCCGCCTTCGACAGCCCAATAAGGAAGCACCTGTACTTCACCAAGTCTGAATTTGGTATTCCTGCAAAAATAATACGACTCTGCAGGATGACACTGAGCAACACCAGCAGTGCAGTTAAAATCGGGAAGGACCTCTCCTCACCATTTGTTACCAAAAGAGGTTTCAGACAAGGTGATTCCTTATCGTGCGACTTTTTCAACCTTATGATGGAAAAAGTCGCTCGATGGATCATCCGAGCTGCTGATCTGAGACGTACTGGCACAATATTCTACAAGAGTGTTATGCTGCTTGCGTATGCTGATGACATCGATATCATTGGCCATAATACGCGCGAAGTCAGTGCAGCATTTTCCAGATTAGAAAAAGAGTCAAGTCGAATGGGTCTGGCAGTGAATGCAGATAAGACGAAATATTTAGTGTCAACAAACAAACAGTCCCAGCGTCTTGGAACCCACGTTACCGTTGACAATACCTCCTTCGAGGTTGTGAAGAACTTCGTTTATCTGGGATCCAGCATTAATTCAACCAACGACATCAGCATTGAGATCAAACGAAGAATAACTCTTGCCAACAGGTGTTACTTTGGGCTCAGTAGGCAATTGAGAAGCAGAGCCCTCTCTCGACGAACGAAAATCACGGTCTATAAATCGCTTATCATGCCCGTCCTACTTTACGCATCACAAACCTGAACGCTGAGCAGTTTAGATGAAAAGACTTTAGGAGCATTCGAGAGAAAGATTCTTCGTAAGATCTACGGACCAATCTGCGTCAATGGCGAGTACCGAATACGGTGGAATGATGAACTGTATGAGCTGTATGCTGACATCGACATAGTCAAGCGCATTAAAATCGAGCGGCTTCGCTAAAAATAAATGGCATAGTGAAAAAATCATGACAATTGCTCAATTCGTTACTGAGTTCTACTCTCAAATACCCCTTTAAACACTGCCACAGCAACAACAACGCCACCTACCGGGTCAAACATTAAAACAAAACCATGTACAAACACCAAATATCATCAAAATCGGTCCAGCAGCTTAGGAGGAGTTCAGTGACAAACCATGTACAGAAGAATTTTATGTATAAAGATGAAATATATTCTAGCATCATACAGGATCTTGTTTTAGTTTCTTATACGAAAATTTGAAGAAAAAATTTTTGCGGGCTCAGTTATCGACAATTAGTGACTAGGAGTATCAAAAAACTGGTAGCTCTGATTGTAAGTAAAATCAACATTGCCTTTATGTAGCTATGTAAAAGAAAAAATATCTCGTTTTAGAAACAATCCTCAGAATATGCAACACTTGCTTTTCATAGCATCATGCTCACGCTCTCCCGCTTTCTACAAAGCTACACTATTTCCCGCTTCACTTTTTCCGATTCACACCCGAATTCATCCAGCAACCGACTTTGCGCTCTGCTTACTGCTGCTTGCCCGCTGCTGTTAAAAGGCCCAAACATAATAGGTTCGAGTTGGCTGCAGCTAATATCAAATTTTATACGAATAACATAGAAATGATGCATACAAACCATATTTGCTCAAGCCAGCTTTTTCGTCAAGTTTCGTTAACTTGATCTGGCTGCAGCCAAAGCGATTCAAATCGAATGTTCCGTAAGGAATCAGCTGTTTTTTCTTTCAAACGAATTTAAATGATATTAACATTAACTTATTTTCGCGATTCATTACTGTTATCACAAATTCAACCGAACAAACCAAACAAAATGAATTGATATTCAGATTGGCAAATTTTTCAATGGCTTAAAGACAAGTTCGCTGAAGTCATTTCGGACAAAGTTTGCATTGAGTATATGGCAGAGCTTGAGCTAGCTTTTCGTTTATTTTTGACAATAGCTGTAGCCAGCTCGAGCCTATTATGTTTGACCTTAGGTAAGGTTAGGTTAAGGTGGCATACCATATATATACCATATATATGGTATGTTGTGAAACTACCACAGGGGATCTATTCTTCCCCTCCTTCTGTACTATTAATAAAAAGCAGTAAACGCCTAACACTTATCTCCTCAAGATCTATACTATTAATAAAAAGCAGTAAACGCCTAACACTTATCTCGTCAAGATCATTAAAAAAGGGGCTACCTAGATGCATTTGTCTTCTGCGGAATAGAGCAGGGCATGAACAGAGGAGATGCGATACCGTCTCCTCCCCTTCCTAATCCCGGCAACTCCAGCAGAAGTCATTCGCATAAACCCCCATTCTTAAGGCATGCCTACCTATAAGACAGTGCCCTGCTATAATGCCTATCAAAATAGAGAGATCTTTCCTCGCCATTTGAGTGAGCTTCGTCGTTCGCTTTTCAGTAAAACTAGGCCACAACTGTCTAGCAGTGTTAGAGGTGGTGCTATGCTTCCACCTGAAAATAGCCATGCCTGTGGCATGTTATCTTAGAGCTAGCTTGCACGACGCAAGTAGCATGCCTAATAATTCCATGTCAGGCAGCAGGGTTACCGTTGTACCTTCTCTAGCGAGCTCTCCCGCTCTACAATTTCCAGTAATGTTCTTATGCCCTGTTACCAGATCAATGTCGAACTTATCAGCCATCTCATTAAGAGACGAGTAACATTTAAGGGTGGTTGGCGATGATAGGAACACCCCTCCAAGGGATTCGATCGCTGCTTGGCTGTCCGTAAAAATGTAGATATCTCTAGTACAGGCCCGGAAAATAATGTGGGTACGGTGGGTAGCTATACCCACATGGAATTTTGAAGGTGAGTAATAACCCACACAGAAAATGATTTCAATAAAATTAAAATCTATCAGATTTGTTGCAAACATTTTTAAGCGTCTCCTTAAGCAACCATAAATTCTTTTCGTTCAACTCAGCGATTGATTTGGCTTCATTTAATTTATAAATTACCCTGCAAACCAAAGTTTCCGAATTTGTCTGAATTCCGATTAGTTCGTAACTATTTCAAGAATTCTTAACGAATTCGTAACTATTGCGCAATACTAATTGCGTAACATTTCCGAATAATTCGAAAGAGTTCCGAAATCAAATTTTCAAATTTAAATTGAGAGGTGTTTTAAATATTTCAAGTTGAAAAAAATTGGTAGGCCAAGAGCCTAGTTTCATTTTAAATAATTTAATTTTAAACAACTTTTTCTTTAAAACAGATGATACAAGATATAGTTCTAATTTTAATTTTTACAGATGCAAATACAAACGACATGTCAGATTCACATTTACATATGTTCCTTAATAGTAGTTGCAAAGGATCTGTAATTTTTGGCATGTCATTTGTACGAAACATATAGTCTGGGGCATCTTAAGCCCAAACTAAACTTTGATTCGAAATTGTTATTTAATTTTGTATTACATACGGTACAAAAATCATTAAGAGATCGTGGCAAATTTGATGCTTCATTTTGTTACAAATTCGGTGCTACAATTCGTTAAGAAATTGTAATGAATTTGTAAAGAATTCGTTACGAAAACGATAATTCAATTGTTTACGAATTTGTTACGAAGTCGATACGTCAATTCTTTACGAATTTGTTACGAATTGGTTACGAATACGATACTCCAATTCTTTACGAATTTGTTACGAATTCGTTACTAAAATTCCTTCCGAATTCGTTACGACAATTCGTTACGAATTCGTGTCAACCCCTCCATACGATTGTTGTTACGAAATCGGAACGAATTCGGATGCCGAACTCGGAATAATTTCGAAAAATTCGTAACGAATTCGTTACGAATTTGGAAACTTTGGCTTGCTGAGTAATAATGTCGCTTTAAAAACTACTCGGCGAAGAAATGCTAATGAGCGTTAAGAAAATGTTCATGGAGTTATTTAAGAGATAGAACTAAGAAATAAATTCGTTGAAAAAGGTGTTTGACTTCCTGAAAAATATGCATATTATATTCATACCACATGCATATGTATACCAGTGTCGTCATGATCAAACGAAAGAAGTTTTTCCGTACTTTTGCTTCTAAAGACGTATCTGAGGGTTACAATGTTACAAAATCATTTAAATTACATAAACATTTTACATGTTTATTCAGGTAAATGTAAAAAATGGGTTTAAATGGTTTATGAAATCAAAATTATAAGAAAATATAAAAGGAGTGCAGTTTTTCATATAAGGTTTAAAAAAAAAATAAAAAGTTTCAATATTAAATATTTATTGTGAAAAGAATAGAAAACATAGAGACTTGAAATTTTTTGACGTAAATAATACAAAAAACAATGTTCCAAAAAATTTTTGTTTTTGTTTTAATGCATCTTCTTCTCACTAGGTGCCGTAGGAAAAAGTGGTCGTTTGCAGCCGGGGTCAAGATCTTTTGGTCCCAATTTATGGAAAAAAAATTAAAGTGCATATTAATAGAGGTACTTGCAGCTACAACTTATACTAGAAATATTAAGTTTGGTTACAATTTGCTCCGCTACGGCGACTTTAAGATTTTTAAAATGAAGGCTTTTTTACAAATTGTCTTTTCACAATAAATGCTATAAATTCAGTTGATTGTTTTTGTCAAACTTGCATTGTCACCTTAAACAAATCATTACACAATAAAACAAATAGCGTGCTTCATGTTTTATTAGTCACACGGTCTGAAGGTTTCTTTTTTGGGCAGACGAAATACCCACACGAGGTGAACGCGAACTGCCGGGCTTGCTCTAGTAAATATCTCACTTTACCTCAGCCAATCTACAGCTCTATAAATGGCTTTTATTTTAGCCTAGAAGACGCTGCAATGATCTGGCAGTCTAAATGAAGTTCTGATGTCCAGGTCCAGAAAAAATACGCCTCCCCGACTTTGCTCTTAATTTTTGAGCCGTCAGTAAAAATATGCGTACCAACTTGGTTTAGCGTCAGTAACTCGTCCTATTCTACTCTGGTTGAGATTACTGTATGAAAGCCGTTCTCGAATGAGGGAGTGGCAATAGTGTAATTGATGTTGCCAGGAACTGCTCCTGGCAGTAAAGTGACCTGTACAAGTGTTAGCTCACTGCGAGGTTTCTCTAAGGCGGATGGCTGTTTTATTTGCAATCCTTTTTCTCATAATTTCAGGGGTATTAAGTAAAGAACTGCATTTAGCGCCTCAGACGAAGTGGACTTAAGGGTTCCGCTGATACATAAGGCCGCAGTTATTTGTACTTTTCCTGGCAATTTGCATTAAGATTATTGCTTAAGTGCTGTCCACCACACAAATACATCCCATAGCAAAATTGGCCTAACCATTGCTATATACATTCAACGTGCAATATTCGGGGTAAGTCTCCATGTTATACCTATAGCTTTCTTACAGGCATATAAAGCAACATTGGCTTTCCTAATTTGATCGAGAATTTTCGGTTTCCAGTTTAACTTTTTATCCAAAATAACTCCCAAGTATTTTGCCTCTTCTACCAAGTATAGCTTAGTTTAAAGTGAAGAAAATTTGAGGATTTTCTAATTCTAATTGAACTATTCTATAAGATTTTCAAATAAATACTATCAGTTAATGAAAACATGTCCATTGAAATCATTTAAATGATTTTGATTCTATAGAACACATTTAATTTAAAATATATCTCTGATATCAAACATTCTTCAAATAAAATTTTGTGTGAATTTCAAAAAGAAGTCTAGCAATAAGTCAATAAGATTTTCGATTTTCTTTCTAAATATCAAAAAAGGCAATATTTTAAGTTTATAAGTTATCTTACTTACTTACTTAGTTGGCGCTACAACCATATGTCGGTCTTGGCCTCATCTAAGAATTTTCGCCAGCCATTTCTGTCTTTCGCTTGCTGGTGCCAGTTGGAAATTCCAAGCTTCATCAGGTTGTCCTCTACTTGGTCTTTCCAACGAAGATGCGGTCGTCCTCTTCTGCGTTGACCGCCGCTGGGTACTTAATCGAATGTTTTCTTCACTGCAGCATCGTCTTTCATCAGCTGAACATGACCAAGCCAGCGAAGCCGCTCGATTTTAATGCGCTTGACTATGTCGATGTCAGCGTACAGCTCATACAGTTCATCATTCCACCGTATTCGGTACTCGCCTTTGACGCAGATTAGTCCGTAGATCTTACGAAGAATATTTCTCTCGAAGATGGGTCCGTAGATCTTACGAATAATCGTGCTCCTAAAGTCCTTTCATCTGAGGTGCTCAGCGTCCAGGTTTGTGATGCATAAAGTAAAGTAAAGGGCATGATGAGCGATTTAAAGAGCGTGATTTTCGTTCGTCGAGAGAGGGCTCTGCTTCTCAATTGCCTACTGAGCCCAAAGTAACACCTGTTGGCAGGAGTTATTCTTCGTTTGATCTCAATGCTGATGTCGTTGGTTGAGTTTATGCTGGATCCCAGATAGACGAAGTCCTTCACAACCTCGAAGGAGGTATTGTCAACTGTAACGTGGGATCCAAGACGCTGGGACTGTTTTCTTTGTCCCTAGTTTGTTGATACCAAGTATTTCATCTTATCTGCATTCACTGCCATTCGACTTGACTTTTTTTCTAATCTGGAAAATGCTGCACTGACTTTGCGCGTATTATGGCTAATGATATCGATGTCATCAGCATACGCAAGCAGCATAACACTCTTGTAGAATATTGTGCCACTACGTCTCAAATCAGCAGCTCGGATGATCTTTTCCATCATTAGGTTGAAAAAGTCGCACGATAAGGAATCACCTTGTCTGAAACCTCGTTTGATAACAAGTGGTGAGGAGAGGTCCTTCCCGATTTTAACTGCGCTGCTGGTGTTGCTCAGTGTCATCCTGCAAAGTCGTATTAGTTTTGCAGGAATACCAAATTCAGACATGGTGGAGTAAATGTACATGCTTCCTTATTGGGCTGGCGAAGGCGGCCTTGTAGTCGACAAAAGATGGTGGGTGTCGACTTGTTTTTCTTGAGCCTTCTCCAAGATTTGTCGTAGAGTGAAAATCTGGTCGACGGTGGACTTTCCAGGTCTGAAGCCACACTGATAAGGTCCGATCAGTTCGTTTACAATGGGCTTCAATCTTTCACATAAAACGCTCGACAAGACCTTATATGCGATATTAAAAAAGCTTATCCCACGGTAATTGGCGCAGATAGTGGGATCGCCTTTCTTGTGGATTGGGCAGAGCATACTGAAATTCCAATCGTTCGGAATGCATTCTTCCGACCATATGCTGCATAGAAGCTTATGAATGCATTTAAAAAGAGCTTCGCTTTCGTTCTTAAACATCTAAGCAGGTAAGCCATCAGATCCCGCGGCTTTGTTATTTTTAAGCCGAGCTATAGCAGTCAGAACTTCATCATAGTCGGGCAGCGGAACCTCAACGCTGTCATCCAAAATTGGGGTTTCCGGAATATCATCTCTATTGGCGGGATTGTTGTCAGCGTCGCCATTTAGAACCTTAGAGAAGTGTTCCCTCCATAACGTCAGTGTACTCTGGACCTCTGTCACTAGATTCCCGTTTTCATCCTTGTAGGAAGAGGCCCCGGTTTTAAAACCATCGGCAAAGCGTCTTATTTTTTCGAAAATTTTCACCATTCCTGTCACCATACATCTCAATCTTCTCCTGCTTGCGCTTTTCTGCCTCTCTTTTTTCCCGTCTGAAAAAAGTCTCTCTTCCTTCCTCTTTTCTTTGTATCGCTCCTTAGCAGCGTGCGTTACAACTGACTGCAGGGTGGCTTTGTAGGCGGCGTCTTTCTCTGCAGTGGCGTCGCGACACTCCTGGTCGTACCACCGGTTTCGGCGAGGGCGTTGGTAGCCAATCACCTCTTCAGCAGCCGCACTCATGGAGTTGGAAATGTGTGTCCACTGCGCACATATATCATCGATTAAAGGAGTGCTTTGAAGCAGGAGTGAGAGTCGAGTGGCGAAAGCTTCGGCTGTCTGTTTCGATTGCAGCTTGTCGACATCTAGCTTTCTCTGTGTAGGGTTGCGTGTATTCTTAGATGCGCACAGACGTATACGGATCTTGGCTGCGACAAGATAGTGATCCGAGCCAATGTTTGCACCACGGATCGTGCGTACATCCAAAACACTGGAAGAGTGCCTTCCGTCGATCAAAACGTGATCAATTTGATTTTTAGTTTTTTGATCAGGGGACATCCAGGTGGCTTTATGAGCCTCATTCCGTTATCGGAGGTGTTGTCGTGGAGGCTGAACTTTCCGACTGTTGGACCAAATATATTTTCCTTGCCCACCTTAGCGTTGAAGTCACAAAGCACAATTTTTACGTCGTGACGGGGGCAGCGCTCGTACGCATTTTCAAGTTGCTCGTAGAAAACTTCCTTGGTCTCATCGTCCTTGTCTTCTGTCGGAGCGTGCGCACGTATCAGGCTTATATTAAAAAATTTAACCTTGATGCGGATTATGGCAAGTCGTTCGTTCACAGGTGTGAATCGCAGGACGTGGGGCCGTAGTCTCTTGCAAACTACAAATACGCATCCAAACTCGCGCTTCTCTGCATGGCCGCTGTAGTAGATATCACAGAGTGCATGCCGAATGCAACCCTGTCCCTTCCATCGCATTTCTTGGATAGCAGTGATATCAGCTTTGTATCTTTCCAAGACATCAGTCAGTTAGATAGAGGCACCTTCCCAATAAAGGGTTTGGACATTCCAGGTTCATATCCGTAAATCATTATCAGTTTTTTGTTTGCGGAAGTCGTCATCAGATTTGGGGATCAGTTTTCTTCTTTTCTTAGTTGTTTTCATTGAAATGCGTTTTTACGGGTGGGCTTCAAACCCGACGCACAACCTATTTTATCCTAGGGGGGCCCGCCGCTCAGATTAGTCGCCAAACTAGCGGTTGTCAGTTTTGACGTTGCCCAGGAAACACCACGTGGAGGTTTGAGTAGACTTGAGGAGATTTCACAAGGATTATGCTGGCCTCGCCAAGTTGAGACAGTCAGGCATGTTACCCTGTAAAGGTTCGGCTCCGATCCGAACAAAAAGATTTTTCAATAAATTATACAGGTGTTCCCATTAAAAAATGCTAAAAGTTTAAAAAAGAATTTCACTTTCGTTTTAATAAGAATTTTTTTTTTTGGATATACAGTCATGTGAAAATAAATAGGGACACCTATATTTTTATATTTGAAGCTTTATGAACTTTATACAAAGTGCCCCAGATATAGCATTAATTCTCGCGGCTGGTGATTCTTATTATAACACTTTATAGAGTTTCCTCCCACATTGTAAATCTTTCAAGATACAGGGTGTTTAACGGTTTTGGTACGTGTTTAGTATTATTGATATAGAATCTAAACTACTCACCATAAAATAAAAAATAATATTTTCTATTTTAGAAAAATTATCAACTTTTTCATCAGTATATCAACCATTTTCGTGTGATGTGCTGTAGCGGAGCTAAAATTTTGAGATTATCCAACGAAATATCAACAAAGTTTGTATCTTTTTGCGGGGGTGTTAACATCCAAAGTTTGAATTTAGAAAAGAACTGTTGATTAAGTGTATTTTAACATGAAAAACAAAGATTTTAAATTTTGACGATTACAGCTCCGCTAAAACAAAAGATACAAAATTTGTTGATATTTCGTTTAATAATCTCAAAACTTTAGCTCCGCTGTAGCACATGACACGAAAGTGGTTGATATATAGGTGGAAAAGCTGATATTTTTTCTAAAATACAAAATATTATTTTTTGAGTAGTTTAGATTCTAGATCAATAATACTAAACACGTACCAAAACCGTAAAACACCCTGTATCTTGAAAGTTTTACAATGTGGAAGGAAACTCTATAAAGTTTTATACTCGCCTTATCAAGAGAAACCACCACGTGAGGGAATTAATGCTATATCTGTTGCACCTTGTATGTAATTCATGCAGCTTTAAATATAAAAATACAGATGTCGCTATTTATTTTCACATGACTGTATACCACTGAGATATCTTGTTGATTCTGTTCTATATTACTAGGATCTGAGAGCTAAACGTCATTACAATAGCAATGAATTCAAAAATCAATTTGTAGCTGTAACTGAATGTTTTATGAAGTAGTAAAAGATATAAGCAAACACAATAGTGGTATTCAATGAACGCCGCATTGGCGATGTAAACAGCGTATGTTCGGTAAGTTTACAGCAGCGTAATTGGTAATAACAAAATTGTAAGGGATTAAACATACGTAGCTTACGGCACAAAAACGTGGTATATACAGTACGTAACATACGTACTATGCGACCGTGATTTAATTTTGCTTTTGACAAGCAGTGTTTAAATTAAATTTAACAATTTAAAAATTTAAAAATGTACTTACCATTGGTGGATCTAAAATTTATGTAAAATAAAGTTATCGGCCTTGTTTAAGGTTAAGCTGTTGTAGTTGAGCTGTAGTTGGGCAGTGGCTAAAATTTATGTAAAATTTAAAATAATTTTGTGATGGTGACGGTTTTCATTCAGTTTGGGTGCGTGGAAGCGTAAACTTAGAGCTATATGCTTTCAGCATATATACGTCGTTCATTGAATACCATTAATATTTTGTATTCTCTTATTATTTCAACATTATAAAATTTTAAAATATTTTATAAGAAAAGTTAAATTTTATCCAAAAAAATCTATAGTAGTATAGAATGCCTTGACCATTCAATGGCGTAAGCAGTTGCAATATTAAAAATATTTTAAACACAAGCAAGTTTTGAATAAAATAAATTGTTGAAAATATTTATTTCAACGCTTTTGTTTGCGTGCGCGGGCTCAGAAAAAATCATGAATATTGCTTTTATGACCATGAATTTTTAGTAAATCTAATTCCCGATAAGCCAAAACAGTTTGAAATAAGCTTGTAGTAATTTTACAAGTGTAAGCATTATGCTTGCAAAAATTGTTAAGATTGTAAAAGATTGTAAAAATTAATTAAGATTGTCAAAATTGTTGTGAAATGATTTCAAGTAATTGTAAAAGAAACAAAGGGGAACCCTTGGAAAAATATTAATTACTGAAATATTATATTAAAATAATAATTACTGTTATATTATTCCAAGCGTTTACTATTCAATGGGATATAAGTGTTGTAAATAAGCTTTCTACAACACTTACTTTGCAATTGAAAATAAGCATAATTGTAAGTTTTTCCCAACTGTTCTTAAAAAGTTGGAAAAAAGTGTTAGTAAAATATTGTGACAACAATTATTAAACAATTGGAAGCAAGTATTATTGTAAGCTTTTTACAACTGTTTTAAAGGATTTGGAATGAATTAATTTGATGTGGCTCCTTTTTTAAAGGAAATCCACAAGTTCCTTGCTTTAATTCCTTACTTTTTGGTAAAATTTATTTGACATTTCTTAAAATCTTAAAAAAACTCACATTATCAATTTTGAAATCTTACAACTTTATAATTTAATCACTGAACACAAGCACTGACATCAAAATTGTTAGTGATGGGACTTCGTTTTTTATTGCAATTGTAATTTTCAATGCTTGGGGTATTCCCTTATAATGAGAAAGTTATGAAAATATTACCTCTAAAAGCATTTTCCAATCATGCTTTACAAACTTTTGTAAATTAAACTTCAAGTAAACTTGCTACAAGTACTATTATAAAAAGCTTACTTTTAGCATGTTTCGATACAATTTTACAACACACCTTGTAAATTTATTACGTAGACAAGTATTTTCCAAGCATGGTTGGAAAAGTCTTCAATTATTCTATTGTAGCTAAGCTTACTCTAAACACTATTACAGAATGGTTGATTGGGTCGCGTTTCCCTCACATGTGTAATATATTTTTATTTTGCGTATGCTACGATACTTTTCGTGTTTATTATATCTTCTGTTATTAGTTCTTCGTTTTAGAATAGAAATGCTGACAAAGCAGTTAAAAAAAATTTCAAAACTCAAACACAACCCACAGCAACAGAACCGACTAAATATCAAATATAAGACAATCGTACACCAAGGAAATGCGGGTAATCCTTAGGACATAGACTGCTGCTGGTCCAAAATAGCAATACTTTTGTGCTTCTTCTACAGCTCCTCATCCTCACCTATCCTGATGATTCTGCCAAGGCTCTCGTGTATCTTTCTGGTCACATGCAGACATTTAAAAATTAATGTCGCCACATTGTGTATCAGTTTCGGCAGGAAATTCAATTTCATCCTAGTTCAATTTTATTTCTTTCTTCTTATGTTTGTTTCATTGATTCTAAGAACTCAAACGAATATGTGTATGTGTATGTGTATGCGTGTTGTTGTCGTTTTCTTCTCTCTATCAATGTCTCTATGAGTGCGTTTCGGTTTTATTGGGTATTTTTCTTTTATGGCTTATTTGTAGTGCTGACTTGTTTATTTAATGAACACAAATAAACGTAAATCAAAAAGTCAATCAGCAAAAAATATTTTATTCTTGAAGCACATTTTTGTTGACGACTTTGGTAGGTGGTGTGGCAAAGGAAGAGACAATAGATATTGTTGTGGTTTTGTTATTGTTTAGCTTTGGGATCAATTGCGAAAGCTTTTAATTAATAAAAGCAAATCTGAGTGCTATGTCTTAGTCTTAAGTGGAGACTGTCAGGATTACACATAGGCTGGATTTGTAGAAAAAAGTCTGTAGGATCAAGGAACAGCTTATCTATGTTTTTGAAACTCTTTCACTAGAGCAGTAGAAAGCTTTAAAACGATAGTCAAATATTTAGTTGTTAAAAAATCACGTAAAATTTGAAAATTTTATTGTATTTATCAAAAATATAATACAGAAAATCTTAAATAAAAAAATTTGATTTCGATATAACAACATCTTTCCATTCCAACATGTTCTTCAATGTCACGGTTTTTAAGTAAGAACTTATTTTTTAATATTGCAGACGATGTGAATATATTAAAGTTGGCTGACTCGAAACCTGACTATAGATTTATTGAAGCGAACACAATCTTTTGTTGATTTTTTTGGATGAAAATCGCAAAAACGGATAGATTTTTTATCGAAAGATTTTCTTAAATATTTTAAAAATGTTCTAAATCGTAGGATTATTAGACGAAAGTATACTAATTGTTACTTTTGATTTACTGTTAAGTATTAGTTTGTCATTCCTTTTCATGCTCTTAACTTTTATTTAACCTTTAATCTGAACCATGTGTGTGGCTATGAGCGCTCCTTTAAATGTAAATAAAAGTACTTAAAAGTGAAACAAACACATAACGAGCAATACTATTCGAATAATTGAACCTTTAGCTACACACTAGTGAATTTTTATAATGGTTTGAGTGAAACTTTGTCAAATTAGGCACCTTAAATAGAAAACCGTAATTTTTATATACATATGTTATGGATATTATTGAAGTGTAGATGAAACAAAAATATTTGTAATTTTTTTTTTATAATTTTTTTTCCAATAATTTATACAGAACGTTGTCCTGCCCCAATTCATTGAATGTATTTGTGATCCTTTTATGAACTTATGAGAAGAAGTGTCTAAACAAATAGCCATTCGAGCAACACATGACCGACGTTTCCTTTTGAAACTTTAATTCGTCACGATCAAAACCTTATCTGGTCTGATATGTAGCATTTTACTTGATTTATTATGTATTTTGAATAATTTAAATTTTTAATGGAATTAATAGTATTTTGAACCCTTTTTTTACACGGAATGTGAAGATGTTAAGGAACCTATAAGAATAAAATATATGATATAAGTTAATGATTAAAATTGTATGATTCGGTTAAGACATAAATGGCATGGTTTTATTACAAATGGACAAAAAACGATGAGCTGAAAAAAATAAGTTCAAAAAGTTAAAACCCGACTACTAAAAATCACGCTCTAAAAAGTATGAAACAAGAAAATGTTCTCATCTGAAATTTTTATGTGTAAACTATTCAATATTTTTTGTTTATTAAATAAAAAACTTACACATAATATATTTTATTATATTTTATACATATTCATAGTGATATTCAGAAGATATCCGTGGTCGTATGCCACCTATCCTAACAAAACAATACATTGTAACAGTGGTAAGCGATCATAAGCTTTAGGACAAAGTGCATCGAGAGGACAACATATAACCATACATCTAGAGGGCGTCATATAACCATGTATGGTTATATTATATGTATGGCGCCATATTATATTTAATGTTACGTCTTAACTAGCGGACGATCAAAACGCTTCCAACAATACCTCATTTGTTAAATTCTGATAAGTAGCTTAGATGTTAGGGCTTATTTTACTTTCTGTCCTCCAGAGAGCGCCATATTACATTTTTTGTGACGTCATATGGCCTTTAGCCAGCGGACGATCAAAACGCCTCCAACGATATCTCATTTATCAAATTACGATAAGTAATTTGGAAGTTCGGGCTTATTTTACTTTCTGTCCTATGGAGGGCGCTATATTAAATTTGTCAAATTATGATTAGTAGTTTTGAAGTAAGGGTAGTTTAGAAGTTAGGGGTTTAGTCGACTTTTTGTCCTCTAGAGGGCGCTGTATTAAACTTTATGTGACGTCACATAACTTTTCATCATCGGACAATCAAAACGCTTCTAGCGATACTTCATTTGCTTACGTCACTTTTTTTTCTCATGACTTTATGTCTGCTAGAGGGCGCTATATAAATTATATGTGACGTCACATAGTCACTAACCAGAAGACTATCAAAACGCTTCAAACGCTACCTCATTTGTCAAATTATGATAAGTAGTTTAGGAGTGAGAGTAGAACAGATGAACATACATACATAAATACATACTAGGGACCCTATATGAACAAACTAACTCGTTTTTAAAAACAACTAATTAAAAAACTTACTTAACATAAACTAGTTTATGAGCTACTCTGAATTATATTAAAGCGGCATCCACTTGAATTTTTAATGGTTTTTAGTGCATTATATATATGAAGTAATTGAAAAACTACTTCAAAACAAGTGGCTTACAAACTACTTTGAATTATATTAAGGCGGCAACTACTCTGATTTTGACATGTTTTTATTGCAAATTTTTATTAGATTACAAGTTTATAAATATTTAACCATGCCATTTCATCAAATATTATTAACTTTAGGCTTTCACTAATATGAATTTATGTATTTTGTTTTTCAATAAAATTAATGTTTTTTATTGTAAAAGTTTTTCAATAAAACAGTCTCTTAATGATCTCTTTGAAGTATAGAAATTTAAAAATTTTTTTTTTAAATTCATCTTCAGTAAGTGGAAAATTTAATAGTTTTCAGTTTATTTCTTTTAAAGTAATTAAAAAATAATATAAATTTAACTAGTTTAACAAGTAGTTAAAAATATATGGGGTTTTCAGTTGATTTATTTTAAAAAAATAATTTAAATTCAACTAATATAACAAGTAGTTGAAAACATATGCAGACGAAAGTCAATTGACTTATTTAGCGGACATCACCATACAAAATATTTTAGTTCGTTCTATGGAAAAAAATCAGAATTTCAACTAGTTGTGGTTGACAAAAAACTTCTTTTTCAAGTACTTTTAAATTAGTTGATTTTCCCACAGGGGAGTCCAATCCCGGAAGCTTTTCTCGATCCCGGGATTATCGGGATTGAAAATCTCAATACCGGTATCCCGGGATTAGTTAAGGATCGAAAACTTTAAGATAAAAACTAATGCAAAACGTTTCTAATAAAGGGTCCGCCAAATAACTTTTTTGAAAATTCTATAAAAAAAAACTACTAGACATTTTCTCAAATATCTTTTTTTATTTGAAAGTACAATTCTTCCGGTTATTAATGAAAAATAATTTCATTCAAATGGCTGCCTCAGCTGGCCATGCAGTAGCCTACACGATCGGCCCAATTTTTAAGCACATTATCGATTGTGTTCAGCTGTATTTCACCAATGGCTTCACGAATATTGTCCTTTAAAGCGTCAATTGTCTCTGGCTTGTCGACGTAACACTTATCTTTGAGGGCACCCCACAAATAATAGTCCAACGGTGTCAAATCGCAGCTCCGAGGTGGCCAAACGACATCAGCTCTGCGGCTGATAATGCGATCTTCAAAAACAGGGCGCAAAACATCGAGTGTAGCTTCGGCTGTGTGGCACGTAGCGCCGTCCTGTTGAAACCAAATGTTGCCAATATCCTCCTCTTCAATTTTTGTGAACAAAAATTCGTTCAACATGGCCCGATAACGATAACGATAAGAAAAATGGCCCAATTATGCCTCTGGACCAAAATCCGCACCAAACAGTGACTCGTTTTGGGTGCAGCGGCTTTTCAATGTATGCGTGCGGGTTTTCTGTGCCCCAAACGCGACAATTTTGCTTGTTTACATACCCGCCAAGATCAAAATGAGCTTCATCTGAAAAATCATCAATTTGGCAAAATCGGCATCTTCTGTAAGTCGATCGCAGGCCCACTTCTCAGCGTTGTTCAAGCGTATACACAACCATATTCGTTCAGCGGAAGGATAAAACTAATTATCTGTCAAATCAGACATGAGCTAAGTGTTACCATTCACGAAATAAGCACTAGTTGAAAAAAAAAGTTATATGTCGGACCTTGCAATTTTTTATTATTCATTACTTGAAACTAAAAAATGTTAATTAATCTAATATATAAAAATCTCGTGTCACGGTGTTTGAGGCAGAACTCCTCCGAAACGGTTCAACCAATTTTCACGAAATTTTGTATGTATATTTGGTAGGTATGAGAATAGGTCGTAAAATATATTTCACCCTATCTATGTATTTCACCCTATGTATATAAGTATGTTGCACCTTCCATACAACCCAAATTTGCTATATCGAATATCTTTGTAGTTATAAGCCACCTAGCCTCGGAATTCGGTATTCGACCACAATTTATACGTGCCGCTTCGCTGAAAACATTTTATGGGAGTTGGAAAAGGGGGCGTTGCATCTCCCATGCACCCCAAATTTGCGATATCGAATAGCTATTGAGTTACAGGCCGCACAGCCTCGGAATTCAGTATTCGAACTCAATTTACGCTTGCAGTTTTACTGATAGCTTTGTATGGCATTGGACAAGGGCGCGTGGCACCTCCTATACAAACAAAATTTGAGAAATTCCACAGCTTTTGAGTTATAGGTTGCACAGCCATGGCATTCAGTATTCGACCACAATTTACATATATACATTTTATTTGCGTTTGGCAATTTAGCCGCGGCAGCAAAGTGCCAGGTTTAAGCTAGTTAATTTATAAATCAGCAAAAACAATTAAGGGTAATCACAATTCGTTGTTTTCAGAGTAGTTGAAAAACCCCTTGGTATTGATACCAAACTTTACCAAGGAGTTTATATATTTTTGTTGTTTTACATGAAATCTCTAAAAACCAAAAGTGTGGTAATTGTAAGTAGCCCAATGATATGTTTAACAAATGTGGTTTTTAAAGTTCCATACAAAACTGATCGGCTGCCAGTTATTTTCTAATTGCAGTACCATATGTAGCGATAAGCGCTGCAGACAACCTTTCAATGTAAATAAAAGTACTTAAAGGTGAAACAAGCACAGAAGGAGCAATACTATTCGAAAAATTTAACCTTTAGCTACACACTAGGGAATTTTTATATTGGTATGAGTGAAAATTTGTCAAATTAGGAACCTTAAATAGAAAGCCGTCATTTTTATATACATATCTGTGGACTTTTGACAAAACAACTTAAGTCTAAGTAAATTTCATAGACAAAACAGCTTAAGTCTATATGAATTTCATATCAACTTAAAGGGTTTTGCCTATAAATTTCAGATAGACTTAAGCTGTTTTGTCAAAAGTCGACAAATGTGTTATGGATATTATTGAAGTGTAGATGAAACAAAAATATTTTTTAATTTTTTTTTTTATATTTTTTTTTCAATAATTTATACAGAACGTTGTCCTGCCCCAATTCATTGAATATGTTTGTGATCCTTTTATGAACTTATGAGAAGAAGTGTCTAAACAAATAGCCATTCGAGCAACACATGATCGACGTTTCCTTTTGAAACTTTAATTTGTCACGATCAAAACCTTATCTGGTCTGATATGTAGCATTCTACTTGATTTATTATGTATTTTGAATAATTTAAATTTTAAATGGAATTAATAGTATTTTGAACCCTTTTTTTACACGGAATGCAAAGAGGTTAAGGAACCTATAAGAATAAAATATATGATATAAGTTAATGACTAAAATTGTATGATGCGCTCAAGACATAAATGGCATGGTTTTATTAGAACTGAACAAAAAATGTAAAAAAAATTTAAATAAGTTGAAAAAATAATATAATAGCTTTTAGTTACAATTAAAGTTTAGTATAAGATGTATGATGTTTGGATATATGGCCATGTCATGTCATATCAATTCAATACTTTGTGGTATACCACGCTATTCGTTTTGTTGTCCGGCGAGTAAATAAATAAAGATAAATGCTTTCTAGCACGCGAACATGCTACATATAAACGACCTTGCGATGATCATGGAGTTTTGAGAATAACAACACTTTCAAAGATTAGATTTTTGATTTATGAAATGTCATGGTGAATGCAAGGCGAACGGGAAATTTAATGCGTTTGAACTTGAAATGTAAATCGGTTGAAATCAGTGGAATTCTCGGAATTAGCACTTCTCCGCCCTTGAATTTGCATTTAAGTATCGTTGCTTGAATGACATATTTCTTGAGTTGCTTCACGACCAGTCTTTTTCCATTGCACAGTTTCGGTTCTTGAGGTTCCGCAGAATGATGATAATGGATCCAAATCGTAATATATGTGGTGGCACATCTGGAAAATCCAATGGATTCTGAAATTCCGTTGGGTAATTGGTTGCTTCGTCCGGATTAGTCAAACAATCAACCGATTTAAACGAAGTAACCAGCAATTGCATTTTGAATTACGAAATTCTAATCATCGACTTCTTTTTTTTCGCTGCCAAAATCGCCAATCGTGGTTGACATTATTTTGGGCGATGTATGAGAACACATTCGAATATATTAAAATACTGCCAAAAAATCCTCAACTTCTCATGAATTTTGCTAAAAATTTGTACAACAGCAACCTCTACTGTTGAAGATGAATCAAAATAAAAAGCCATAAAACACTCACCGTACCCAAAAACTGCTATATGCATATTATTATGTCAATGGTAAAAGCATTTTAGGAGCTTTCTGCAGTATTGCCAAAGATTTGTACTATAGCTTCCTCTGGTATTTAAGATAGATCAAAATAAAAAGCGATAAAACAATGACTGTATCTAAAGGTCAAGGAAAGGCCAATACATAAAAATTATTGAAAATGCCAATTTGACTAAATCATTGAAATAATTGAGGTAGTTAGCTGAAGTGCCTTTTAATCTATAACAAATATGACCATAACACTTTGAGGAAATGTGAGGACTTGCATAAGAAGTGTTATAGTGATATTAACTCAATTTTAAGAAAAGTGTGGGTTACGACAGTTTGTCACGCGAGCGACGATATCTGCGACGATGCTAAAATTAAAAACTACTGAACCAATTTAAATAATTCTTTCACTACGTATTTTTCTTAAAATCTTGCATCCATTTTTTTTTAACCACTCTTAAAAGTTACTGAAATTTAAATTTATAAAGTAGCCAAAAAAACCAAACATAAAAATCATTGCTTCATTATATTCTTAGACACACAAGCAGCATAAAGCTTTATCTCTCTTTTCCTCTGCTATAGATTTTGTCATTATTTCTATTGCGGTGTCGGGTAGCTTCGCCCGTGCTGCCAACTTTTCAATTCTAAAATCCACCAAAAAGGCGGAAAAATGCGCTTTTTCCTCAAAAATGCAAAAGGTTAATAAGGCTTTTAAAAATGTAAAACAATTAATAAAATTCCAAATTTAAATTTTATTCTGAACTGCCAGTGAATAGCTGCATTCCCGTGGCACTAGGTCAGATCAAATCGCAATGGAACAACTTAAGTTCAACTTAATGACAATTTGGCACCACTGTCTTGAAACAGCTGCTTGAAGTACAATGACAAAAGAAAACAACAATACCAAAACGCCCATTGAGCGGTGAAACGTCATAATAGGAAAATGAATAGTTATTTAGATTTGCCAACTATGTTCGTTTTGATAAAAAATGCTTGAAACTTGGCTGCAGTTTAAGATCAGAAATAGAGCTAGAAATCGAGCTGCTTTTAATTTTTGTTTTTGTTTTGTGAATAAAATAGAGCCGCGCTCTAGATCAACGACCACAGGAATGCAGATATTGAATGTTAATGTTTTTTCAATGTATATGTAGCTGTAGGCTAAAATAAAATAAATTTAAAATTTTTAATATTTGCTTTTTGTTTGACTGGCCTCTCTTTTAATGCCTCCACTTGAGATCTTGCTACCAGGCAAACAAAAAACATAGCAAGCAAAGTGCTGTTTCTTTTCCGCCGCCAATTCGGTTCATCCCCTCTAACGTTGCGCAACCGATGTAATACTGCTATTTCTGTTCATCGTTGTTGGAGATTTGCTTGGTAATTGTTGTTGCAAATATATTTTAGTTCAGCTATAGATCTACGATTTGAGAATCGTGAGAAAATAAGTAGTTGTCAAGGCTACCTATTAATAATTTTATCATGAGTGGGACTGCATCGTCCAACATTTTTTATTTCTTATATCAGCTACCATAAGCATATAGTATCTTTTTTAAAAATATAATGCAATGATTAATGACGCAAACAGTAAAAATAATGTAAATGAAATTTAATGAAATGTATGTAAATACAAATTTTATATATGTGTATATTATTATGTATTTTAAGTGTATATTAATTATTTTAATAAGTTTAATTTAAATTTTTGTTTATTTTTTACTTTGTTTTTTATATTAATAAAATTTATATTTAATTTAAAATATAATGAAGTGATAAAAAATGAAAATAATGTGCATTAATGATGAACCGGGTGTACGAATGAACCGAATCGGGGGCAGTAAATAAACTGCACTTTGATTGCTATTTTTTCTGTTTTCCTTGTAGCAAGACCCTTCAAACAAAATATCATGAATAAAAAATAGAACATTTATTTTATTTTATGAGGATTTTTTTTCATTCAATAGTGCTCCCTGTATTTTATTTTTAGATAAGCAATATTCAATTTAAATGTAATAATATAGTTTGGTGTAATTATAAAAAAAGAGATAAATTTGGATATCATCAGCGTATGCGTGCAAGGTGACACTATTACATATCAAAAAGATATCATTTATGAACAAACTGAACAGTAAGGGACCAAGAACAGATCCTTGTGGTACTCCAGATTTAATGGATTCAAATTCAGAATAGCGAGACCCAACCATTGTTCTTTGGGATCTATCAGTTAGATAACTCCACATAAGCTTCACAGCACTATTTGAAAACCCGAAGAAGCATGACAACTTTTCACAAAGAATATGATGATCTACCGTATCAAATGCTTTAGAAAAATCTAAAAGGCAAAGAATAGTGATAAAACCTTGGTCATACTCAATTCGTATATCATCAATAACTTTAGTCATCGCAGTACAGTAACTATGTCCTGAACGGAATCCAGATTGTTGTGGTGAAAGGAGTTTGTTTAGTCCTAGATAATTAGTAATTTGTTCTACCGTAAGGGACTCACATATTTTTAATAAACATGAGAGGATGCTTATGGGTCTAAAATCTTTTGGTTCTCTAGCTGATGTTTTTTTTGGAACAGGGATTATAGTTCCTACTTTCCACATTTTAGGAAAGCATGAAGTAGTAAAGCAGTAATTTATTATATGCGTCAACGGGCTTAAAATATACGGCAATATAATTTTTATAAACTTTATAGAAATTTGATCTTCTCCTATGGAATTTGATCGTAGCTTCAAAATACTCCTTGCAACATCATTTTCATTAACTACGGAAAACTCAAAAGAACTACTAGTTAGGTCAGGAAAGTCAAGAATACTTAAGTTCGAATTCAAATTGGAGTTAGTATTGATGGAAAAGTTTTTTCACTGCTTGCGTTAATAATTGAATTATATTCTAAAAAAGATGCTATAGGCGTATGGCAGCTGATATAAGAAACAACAAATTTTAGGAAGATGCAGTCCCAGTCATGATAAAGTTATTATTAGGTAGCCTTATAGCTAATTTGACTAAAGTCAATAGTTGGCAACTGTTTTTCGATCCATTCACAACAGGTGACTCCTCTGAATGCGGCCAATGTGTGTGAAACACGTTCTCTATTTTGTTTTGTTCTATTTAACATTCGATGGTTGAAACACGAAATGTCACTCCTACCTATTACTTATTATATCATGGTCCCAGTCAGAGAATATGCTGGCGACATTTATAAAACTACAAATGTTTTTATGTTGGTCATGAAACTCAAACACACGCTCTTGGATATTGGCTACCAGGCGCTCAGCTTTTTTCATTTGAAATGATTTTGACAGAATTGTAGGTATTGTCGAAAAAGAATCAAAACAAACACAGAATATAAGGGTACTTTTTAAAGTCTCTCCGTATCGAGTCTACCTGGGGCCGAATTACAGCATCCGTGATCGAGCAAAATTACGAAGAGCACCGCGAGACAAGTGCCTATCAATCTTGTACAATTTTGCTCGATCACGGATGCTGTAATTTGGCCCCTGGTTAATATGCCTTGCTGAGCGCCTGGTAGTCAAGATCCAAAAGCGTCATTTAAAAACCTACCTGCTGTCATGGCAGAATAACCAGATAGGGCCAGCTCGCTTAGTGCCCTCACGCGTTAAGGGCCAAATAGACTACACAGACTGTTTGCGCAAACAAGACTTTTTTCTCGTCATAGCGACGACCATACACTACACAGTTTTTGTTTGCGCAGACTTGATTTTTTAGTTCAAATTATATTTAATTTTTCTTTTCTGCTTCCATTTTTATATATTTTCCTTCACGCACGTCTTCACTCTATAAAACTTAAGGGATTATGGCAAGTCGGTGTAATTTTCACTGCACATAGTGTGTAGATGGTTTGCACAAACCCAAACAAAAATTAAAATATTTTTGCACAAACCTAAAACAGCCAAATACACTGTCGAACAGTCTGCGCAAACACGTGTTTGCGCAAACAGTCTGTATGGACTGTTTGGCCCTTTAACGAAGAGTGGAAAATAAAAAGGTTGAAATAAGAATATTATGTTTTCAAATTGTAAATAGTGTGGACACGTGTGTTAAGTTTGTGTTAATTTGAATGAAAATATTATTAAAACAGTGTACATAAAACTATAAAATGCCGATTAAGTGCTAAATTTGCAAAAAAGCAAGTTTAACCAAAAATCAACTGCAAAACATAAACATAAACATAAAGAAACTCGAGATGAACAGCTAATTTTGACAACTAGCTCGCTTTTCTCTGTTTTCTACTTCATTCCTCTCCGAGTTGGCCCTACCTGGTTATTCTGCCATGCTCGCTGTCTGTATTGCTGACGAGAGTTACTCGGAAAATCACGATGATGCAAACCAAAGATTTACCCTCTGCCAAAATCGTTCAACGCGCCTAAAGAAGTTTTCACTTCAAAAATGACAAAAAGTTATAGCTGTTGAAACTTGATGTTTTTTTAAAAATCCTAAAAGTGCCTGTGTTTGGGCATTTCAAATACAAAATTAACAAAAAATTATAAGAAATTTAAAAATGTATATTTATCATTTAAAATGATTTCAATAATTTTAAAAAATATTTGTGATTTTCGTTTTAAAAAATATTCAGTACTAATTTATATAGTAATTTTAAATATTTTAAAATAGCAACTCTACAACATAACCAAAAGAAAATATAACTGTTAAATATATTGTTTTTATATGATATTTCGAAACTCGGTTGCGTTGTCTTAAGCTTTAATATCAGCATCCTATAGCTCTTCCGCTACATACGCTTGTGCTCCTTGTAGTGTACCATCCATGACAGCCGCACTATCGTAACCCTGCCTGAACATAAAATCGCAATCTATGCCGAAGGCCTTTTATTATCTATGATCTGAAAGCATAGGTCTCAATTCAGCTCAAAATTGATGTGGTTTGCAACTTTTTACGCTGTTGCGTTTTAGTTTCCCACCCTCCGTAAGTAGGCCCATACTATTTATATGGGAAAAAATAGGTTTTGTTTTCGAAAATGCTTCAAATTATCATAATTAATTATCGTAATTTAATTTTTCAATCATACAACAGATTATATATAAAATTATCTTTTCAACGATCTATTACTTGTCCAAATCTGTTAAAAAATGACAAAACTGCAACACTTTTTGTAGAGGAAAAAAAAAATTAAAATCTTTCAAAATTTTTAGATTAAGGGCAATTTTCCTTTAATCATTTTTGTGTAGTTAAATAAATAATAAAACTAGGTCAATATTATACAATGTATTTTACTTTTAGTATGCTAGATTTTTACATGATATATTAAAAGATTTGCATCTGGGTAGCTCTTGCGATAGTCTGTTACAATTTGCATGATTAACTGTTTCTCCTCTTCATTTCGTGATAAGACTTTATTGAAATCTTCCATGAGCTTCACTGCTCGTTCTGCAGAATCATTAACAACATTTAATTTTTTTACAAAATTAAGTCCAAAATTATAACTTGGTTCCTTTTTCCAATCCTCAGGATCTTTTGTTAAAAAATTCGTTGGAATGGAAAATCGAATCAAAAATTTTTTAGCTCTTTCCGATATAAAATCTGAAATGTTTTTGTCGATATACGAAGCTATGTTTTCAGGAATGATTGTCAATTTCTTGGCATCACCAAAATCAAATTTATTTAAAGCGATGACCATTCGTTTCTTTTCCTCATAAGAAATACTTGCACCAAAACAAGACAGCGCTACAGTTTCTGGTGCTAAATACCACAAATGATTACAAAATTTACGTATTAATTGATTACTAATGTTTTCATCAATTGCTCTATAAGTATACAAATTTTGCAATAATAATAGATCTTGCATAGGAGCTTCTGCAGCATTTGGAGCTTGTATCCATATTTACAAATACACTTTTGCAATAAATATACAAACATCCCGGATTCCATTGTGCTCATGCTTATTTAATTCGAACTCATTCTGGAATAAAAATATTTTTAAACAATATATTGCTTTAGCCATCCATCGGGCGTGATGAAATACTCCCGGCTTACGAAAAGAAAAGTGTGGAACCGTTCCACCAAGAAAAACTATGGCCAATTGAAGAAGTTCCTTATAATCGTCTCGAGGTTGTTTGACTTCTAAATTTCGTAATGAAAATTCAATAATTTGAGATGCATCATCAAGCGTTTTCTTAACAAATTTATCTTCAATACCACATTTAAAGTTATTTTTATTAATTTTACTCCAGGCTCCTTGAAATTTATTAAATATTTGAACTCCTGGTTCTGATGACTTTTGCATTTTTTCTTCAAAAACGTTGCGTAGAAGGATTTCAAAAATGTGATGTCGACATGGTAAGTATAAAAGATCTTTTCCTAGTTTTTGCTCTAAGATAACGCATGCGCCTTGAAATCGCCCAAGATTTGAAGCTGTTGTGTCGCAACCCAGTGCTTCTACCTTATCCACGAGATCCCACTCTTTGAGTAAGTCAAAGACTGCAGCAGCCTGTTGTTTTCCGGTGCCAGCAGTAATCGCTGGAATTCCTAGTAACTGCTCAGTGCCACTGAAAGATATCACCACAGGAAGACGTTCGACTTTTTCTTTGCCCATTAGCGATGGCAATATTTTACCGTCCCAGTGAACTGTTACTGCAGTGACCTCTTTTTCTTGAAATTGAGTGCGAATAATTTGACCTGTTTCAACACGTAGCCGTGAACGACATCGATGGATAGAAGATGAGTTTATAACTAAATTATTTACGTCTTGTTTTAGAGCCTTAGCAGTAGCTATAAGTATTCTAACTGCGTCGCGGTCACTGATTTTGCATTTATCCAAGACGGACACGAGCTCTGGTGTTATAAAGTTCTGTCTGCCTCGAATTTTTTTTGGATCACTTGGACCTGGTTCTTCCTCAGATACGTCCATAGCATCAAGGTCAGTTTGTTCAATGACTTCATCTTCATCAGATGTTGATAATGATTGAAAGTTGTCGCGGTCTTCTGGAAATATTTTGAAGAAAAATATAAAGATACAATATCAAGCCACTTTTTATTGATTTTAACCCATAAAGAACCAATGGGCATAAAAACTGACATGGAAATAATTATTTATGAAGAATGAATAATAAAAAATAAATTTTCTTTCAAAAAATATTTAGTTAGCAAATGATAATAAACCAACTCTTAGACTACGACGTTTATTTATGATGTATAGGAACGTCATACATTTTTTAAATAAAATTATATAACTTAAATAAGAATTTGTAGTTGCTACTCACCTCGCAAAGTTGCTGCATGCTGCTCATGCCTACGTTTTTCTGCTTCTCGTCGAAGAACTAGCTTCCTTTCTTTTTTAAGTAAGACTAAGTCACTACCAATCATAGACCCTGGACGCCCTTTTTTTCTTTGATTTATGAGAAATAGTTTATCTTCTTCGATGCTTATCATGTCCAATGCATTAGCATGAGAAATATCGAACAAGTCATCAAATTTCTCAGTGAAGTTTTTTTGGTGCTGCTCCTGAAACGATGACTGTTTCTGGCAAAACTTGTGCAATGTCTTCCATTCATTGTACAAAGCCTCTACTTTTAGAACACATTTATCGGCATTCTTAGTTGGAATTCGTGCTTTATCCCAGTTAACCTGGACTTCTTTAACAAGAAGATGCGCACTTGTTCGCAGATTTAATTTCACCTTGCGCATATTGTAAAATAGCACCCGCAAAACCTGTGCGTTCGATGGTAGTTTTGCTCCCGTAATTTCACTTTCGTCATAGTCAAGCAGAAATAAATTTTGTCGTCCTCTTGTTTCCATTTTAAAAATTTGTTTAATCTTTTCACTTAAAAATTTGCCGAACACTCACTGAACGTCAAGACTACGTAGTGGTGAAAATGTTACAATGAAGGAAGCTTTTCTCTTGGCGGGAAATGGAGCTTAATTTCATGTCAGTTAAAAAAGCTTTTTCATATTGGACATTTGAAATAAATGCTGTTAACTGGTTAAGATATGTGTAAAAAGCGTCCTTAAACTTTTATTAACATTGAGTAAAATTTGAGTACCATTAGTTTTTGCAATATTGAGTTTTGCATCCAAAAGTTGCCAAAAACTCATTTTTTTCAGGAAAACTTACAGTAAAAATAATGCGAATTCCGTAATTGTTAACCGATTTCGACAAATGATAGCTCGTTAGAAAGTTAATTTTATGTTCAATATAATAAAAATTAAGAAAAGAATTTATTGTGAGAATTATACTATTTTGGAAATAAAAACCTCTATATTTCTCGCATATTAATGGTATGGACCACTTTTTGCGAGCTGGGCGCCTCGCCTCCCTGTTATCCGATTCTTAAAATTTTTTGCAGAACATGTTTTTATAACTAAACGAACATTTTAAGGGGGAGTTATGCTTTATAGCTTGAAGTTGAAAAATAAGAAGCACCCTAATGCCCCATATATAGATTGAATTTATAATACAAAAACATAACACAAAAACAGAGGTTTCTCGAATAATCCGAAATTATGATTTTTAGAAAACCGAAAATAAAAAACCCAAAAATGATAAAAAACATAGTTTTTTAAGTTCGCGAAATAAGCCATATTTGACAACAACAAAACTGCATAAGCCAAAAAACTACCATATAACAAAGTATTATGCAGTGCCATGGTGAAAAAGTGGATTGAAGCAAATTTAAGCTGCTTGTCGCAAGCAAAATCACTAACTAGAAAAAAGTAGAAAAAAAAAAGTAAAACAAAGGCTGCTGGGGAAACTGCGATAACCCGTGGATGAACTCTGACAGTTAGTGGCAACAAGCATGTGTGTGTATATGTGTGTTGTTAACGGCTCTATGGCATACAGGGAGGCAACACTTGGTGCGGCTCCCAAAAGCTCTGGAAGCGAAATATGACATCGCGCGCTATTTAAAATTTTCACTTTACAAAATTTTCTCCTTTTTTTGTATCCTTAAAGAGAAAAATAATAAAATCAAATTCCGTTGCTTATGACTTGATAAGCGTAGAGAATAATATTCCCATTGGTGGCAAACTGTTGCCCGTTGTAAAAAAGCTTATGTTTTTTTGCAATTAATAAGGCTTTGATAACATTTGCAAAAACACAGTTATTTTTGTGTTTGTCAATTTGCTCTAAAATTCAGGAATTTTTTTTTAAAATTAATATATTATTATTTTATTCATACAGTTTAACTAAGTATATTGTTGATGGCATTGGGTCTGGGCGTTTCAGTGTACTCGTATGCTGAGCAAAGTGTGGTTGATGAGACGGTCACTGCATAGATATTTTAAAAGTTATTTTTGTTGTTGGATGGAACTTTTGAAATACAGTTTTTTAAACTTTAGTTTTGAATTAAAAAAGTTATCATAAATATATTTTTAATTATATGCACACAGTCTGGATCAAGAGCGAGAAAGAACATTTAATAAACCTCAGTCAAATATTTATATCTGTGGACATTTCACAAAACCACTGAAGTCGAGATATGACAATTATCTAGGTTTTTTATCATGGGAATACATTTTCAAGTCACTTCTTTTACGGAATTTGGCTGTAGAGATATCATGTATGATAATTCAAGTTATCTCGTTTTTTTTTTAAATAACGTTTTAAAAAACCACTTGAGATGTGTTAAAAAATGAGTTAAGATTTAAAAGAAATGTTTGATTGTTTAAATCATACTTGATTTTAAACACAAATTCTAGTTGTTTGATAGCTTAAAATCGTTTATTGAGCTTTAGGTCAAGGTTAATTGTTCTAACGAATCTTCCCAAAGAACTTAAAAATACGTTAATATTTAAATCAAGTTGAGTGCTTTTGTCAAATGTTACTTTTGAAAATTTTTTCACTTAAGTTGTTTTTTGGGGTAACCAAGCAAATTGATTGCAGCAATGGCGATGAATAAGCCAAAGCTAAAAGAAAATGTTGCTGCAATAAAATACATTATTAAAAAACATATTAATTCACACCTGGTTAGTAAAAATGAGTGTGTTTTGGATCCACTGGAATGATTCACATGATTATTAATAATGTTCGACCTGTAGATAACAATATAATTGACAATAGAGGAATCAGATTAGAGTGTCAGAATAAAAGTGAAGACGAAGTTTTTTATGAAAATGACTTTGATGATTCTGATTTTGCTCCTTCAGAGTCAGATTTAAATTCTACATCAGAAAGTATCTGAGCAATGGCTTATATTTTTAAGTCCAATCTTGGTTTCGTAAACTAAAATTAGTCCAGCGTAACGGAAATTAGATTCGGTTAATCAGATACCATAGCATTATATGGTAAAAGTTATGCGACTTTGGTCAGTAGCCTACACCGAAAAAAATGTGTGGAGTTAATCCAAGTTTTTTTTATGAGTCAAAAGAGTTTTTGAGAAGTTAATACCGTTTTGTCGCCGTAAAACACAAAATGAATTACATAAATATTTTTTTTTTGTTAATATAAAACTTTTTTTGCTTGATACAACTTATTTTCAAAGCTTGGAGTAAATTAAAAGCAGTTTCAAATTAACTCTGCATCTTCTCCGAACATTTGTCTTTTTAACTCCATTAAAACTTATTGCAACCATCTATGAAGAACGTCTTTGTATTTTTAAGTTGAAAGGGAGTTATTTTAAGCACGAAACAGAGTCTGCTCGAGGAAATATTTCCGTTTGTTCGTTTTACTTTGAATAAAGAGAAAGTACTCAAATATTTTAACAAGCAAATCAAGTTTGCTGTAAGAATTTAGTGTTGCATAATGATAAAAAAGGCCGTTTTTACTATTACGAGTTACATGTTTTCGTTATCTTTATGTTTATCATGCGGTTATTTGATATAGAGGGTAAAATTTTTCGAGTCTCGTCACGAAAGTTTTTTTTAATCTCGTCACGAAAAAATGTGTACACAAGGAATGATATTTTTTGTATGGAGACCACCAGAAAGGTGGTAGATAGAGTGCTGGTGTGATTAGAAGAAATGTTCAATGAAAAATTCAGTAGGACCAGACATTAGACCCTCTAACGGTCATAGATTTTTTTTTATATTAATTATAATAAACATTGTTTCATTTTGTGTTTTTTGTATCGGGATCCCCAGAAGGGTGGCAGATAGAGAAAAGGTGATTTCAAAAGAAGTGTTAAGGGGGAAAAATTAATAGGACCAGCTCATATACTGATCCCCCTAGGGGTTATAGATGTTTTGATATGAATTATAAAAGCCATTTAAAAGAATTTTTTTTGTGTGGGGACTAACATAATAGATCACCATAGGTGAATTTTTTCCCTTCATCTCGTAAATATCAAATCACCGACATATTCCGCATACATCGCAAACTGTTAAGACCAGTATTACTAAATGAAACACCAACAATGACATGAAAATATTGAATAAACAGAATACTTTTTATGAAAATTTTGTATTGTATTTCGTTTGAGAAGCTATCTCTTTCTTTCTCTCTGTTTTTTTTACAAAAATCTATCTTATTCTTTATACTGTAATTTTTTTTTAACTTGAATGTATTTTTTATAGAAAATTTTAGGAAAATAAACAATTGTATTAAATTTGGTATACAACAATTGTTTTACAATAAGTCAAGATACAAACATTCTTTTAAAGGTATTTATGAGTTTTTAGAACGTACTAAAGTCACATACTACCATATTTTATTAACGAAACTACTTTAAATACTAATAAACAAATTTTTAATGTATGTATGACGACATTTAGGCACCCCTAACACAAATCAATTAACACTAATCACCTTGAGAATATTCTACCTATTTTTGTACCAAATTTAATTATTCTAGCATCAATATATATCGGAATTAAGCATATTAAATTAAATGCCAATTCCATTTTTGCATTAGTCTATTTTCCATTTTGCACAACTAACTCATCTTTTAAAAAACTTTCATAAACCTAGCGATCACCCTGTTGTTTAATCCTTACTACATTTTGATAAATGCTGAAAAAATATCTTTTCCCTTATTCAAAAAACTACAGCAATCAATCGTAAAATCAATGCAAATATTTATCCCTTTCTTCAAATATGTTAAATACAAAAATCCCTTTTTTGAAAAATTCCCCTTAAATCAAAGAAATGAAACACCTTTGAAACAAATTTTGAGAGTTGAGCGCGGAATTAAAGCTCAAAAGTAAAAAAAGTTTTGTTTTATAAGAAATTACAGAGATTTAAAATTGCCAAATCGTGGACAAGCTGCTCTGTGAGTATGGAGAAGAGATTCTGTTTTCGGCGTTAACCATGTCTTTAATTTCTTTTGCATTCGATTCAAATAAGAAATAAATAAAAATTATTAAGCACAAAAGAAATTACGGGTTCTTTATTTGAATCTTTTGTGGGTGAGTTTGTTTATTTTTAAAGCTTCATGCTATATTTAAATGAGTTGATTTTAGTTTTTTTTTGAGTGAACTCAAAATTTAAAAATTCTCAATTCCTCAACCTTAAAACAACTCAAAATGGAGTCAGTTCGACTTTTCAAGCAAAACCAATTTTTGAAGTAAATTGAGCACACAAACGGAGTTAAATTCAGTTTTTACAGCTTCGGCAAAATACCATGCACGAAAAGAGTTGAATTGACTCTGAATATGAATTTATTTACTGCGCTTTTTTTTGGGTGTAGGCTGCCAATGCAACAACAAAGAAGATAATGTAAAGAAGTAATTACATCCTCAAAATAGTGTACTTTCATTCCCTAGTCTACTTAACATGCATATTCTCGGGGTAGAGACGAATACTTTTCGTCTGAATTATTCTGATAATATTATAGAATGCTAACCCATTTCATTTCATAAATGCACCAAAATTGAGATTTCAAAAAGGAAAAACTCTGATATAGGCTCCTGGAAAGAGCCGTGATCACTGTTTTTAGGAGATCGCGAGCTACCTATATATAATAATCTTTTATGTTAGGTAAATACTGTAGACATCTGTGGATCCTTTCAGTTAATAAGAAATCTTTTTCCTCCGCTTCGTTAAATAAGCCCTTTTTAAATGCCTGCGTTGGCCTAAATGCATATCCAACTAGTTGGGATTTTGATTTGGCGGATATGAGATTTATCTCATTTTCACGTAGGTCCTTGGGTTGGACAATGGCCGCAAACCAGTTAAAATGAGTTTAGTGTTTTTGATTGTTTTTCGTGTACCTTAAATTGATAATTACTATTATTTAATTCGATGTTGCTTATTCATATAGAATCAAGTATACTTAAATACACGTTTATATGTATATATTCAATTTTTAAATTCCGCTGAAAAGCCAATTAATGTGCTTAGTGGAAAATCCTAATTGCCAATAGGGGGTATGTTTTAGTACGTAGGTGCATTCTGTCTGTCCTGGCTGATTCGGGCAGATTTTAGAATGTGAGTCGTGCATGCGTATAGGACGGGTATACGTATCTTTGGAAGATTTCATACCTCTGGGCGAATCCAAAAAAAAAAAAAACAAAAAATGGAGTCTCCTCATGAGGTACATACTGTCGTTAAATAATTACATTTTATTGTAATTGCAATAATAATGAATTGTGGCAGTTGCGACGAACATAATGAAAAGAACACTTACCCACTTTTTAGCACTCGCCTTGTCCTAGCCAGGTTTCGATATAGTACGCTCGGTAAGCATTTTTAAGCAATTTAGGGGAACTTTAGAACTACAAAAATAAACAACCTACTGGTTTTTCTTAACCACACTGGACTAAGTGTCATTTAATTCTTCTGGTGTGTTACACACTTAAACTTACAGGTAGTTGGGGAATATAGTAGCAAAACAGCGCACTAGAGCTAATTAGATATCGCTGATCGTTAGTATCACCATCAAAGAGAGAACAGCTTGAGTGCATTCAAATGACGTTTAGAGTGTCACGTCAATATACGAGCTACGAATATGCGCTTTGCATTAAAGTTAACCCAGATTATTCACGTAGCCTGAATGTAAAAGGCTACGTGAATAAAAGTGTGAGATAAAAGTCAGCATTGCTTTATTTCTCTCTCGTTTCTTCGCAGGTTACTGCCTACGCTACTCTGCCTGCATGTCCGAAGCGGTGTTTACTCTGCGGGCAGCCTTAGGTTGTAAACAGAGTAAAACAAAGGCATAAACCAGGCAGGCGCAGGTAGTGCACTGCGAAGAAACGAGATAGAAATAACTTTTTCTCGGTTGTTCACAAAGTTTTCCTGCGCCAGCCTGCCTGCCTGCCTGCCTGTTTTGGCGTTTACTCTGCTTGCAGCGTAAGAGCACTCGTGATAACGAACGTCTACGACACAAAAATGCACAACGAAGCAAGATATTAGTAACACTCGCAAGCAAATTCATGCTTTTACGTGCATTCGCTCCATGAAAAAAATATTAACTGCAGCTCTCAAAGTAAAGAGAAAACGCTAACGAGAATATATTGTACGTATTTATTGCATTTTCGTTTCGTGGCTGGCGGATGAACGGAAAGCGTCTGAACATGTTGAAAAAAATTGCGTCACTCTAACGAATTGCAGTTTTCATGTTATTTGCTGTGCGACATTTGAAGTAGCTATTTGTCGCGGATATTTAATTAAATATTAAATAGAAATGAATACGCAAAAATTAACTAAATGGAAACAAACAGGAACAACACCAAAGAGGAACGCTTTGCTAGAGAACGGCAGGGAGGTGTTAAAATATATATATTGAGTTGCAGACACTCGAGTTCCAAGGGAAGCATCCGAATGTCTTCATTGTCTGAATGCTGCCTTCGTATTCATTCGCAAACCGTTGTTTACGAGCTTGAGCCGTATGAATTCATTCATTTTTGTGTGCGATTGTAGCTGATGGCGATTGTTATTCGAATGGCAAACATTATGAATTTTCTCATTCGAATCTCCGATCACCATTCAAATAAACCAAAAAAATCAGCTAACGGCTCGACAGCCTTTTTTTGAAAAAACATTCTGCCAAAATAAAAATAAATTATTTATTTTTGTGAGATGTCAAATTTACTTTCATACTACTTTTTTCTACTTATGAAATATATTCAAATATTTCTTAAGTAATTACTTGAAAGCTGGATAGAGGCCATTAGGATGTTAGAGTGTAACTATATTTTTAGATATTCTTGGTGTTTTTTCTAAAATATTTGTAATTTTTGTTTTCTTATTATTATTGGTAAACAATTTGGTTGAGGCTTATTCGATCAATGCGATATGATAAAAAAAACCTGGAATATTGCAATACATGATATCTCATCAGTAAGATGCAATTTCTAAAGAGTAAAACATTAATCAACTTCGTCGGAAAATGCAAAACACCGATTTGACGAGAAGTTATGCAGGCTCGAAATTAAAAAACGCTATTTATTGGATTTAAATGGAGTAGATTCACTAGAATAATATTAATATATAAATTTTTATCATAATGTTATTTTTATCATAAAATTGTATTGCTACTTTTATAATTAACATTTAAAACTTTTTTGAGTACCTATGTTCTCTCAATGAAAATTTGTACTTTTTAACAATTTAGTTTAAAAGAAACTTGACATATTGTCTGAAAAATTGACTTAATTCAAATATTTCCTTAATTCTGCATTCGACAAAACATCTTAAGTCTACATAAGTGCAACAAATTGAAATACTTGACAGTCGAATCATATTTGAGAAAAGCACATACATATATTCAGATAAGTTTAAATTTGTTTCAATGACCAGTTTGACAAAATCACGAACTTAACATTTTTAAAAAAATCTAGTAAAATTTTAACTTACAAAAAAAAAGAAATCAAATAATACCGAAATTAAAAAAAAAATTCTCTTCATAATACAATATTTTGGCATTGATTTATAAACGTAAAGAAACAGTTTTGTGCAGCTCGAAAGTAGTTTTTCGCTTTCCTGAAAATTTGATATTTCGAGATAAGTGGTTTTGTCAAATGTCCACAGATGTGTGCAACTCTTCAAATGCAATTCCAAGCAACCATAACTTAATTTGTTTTTATATTATTTATATATATTGAAATAATATGAAGGTTTACTGTGTAAAACAAGATATAACTTATTTTAAAAATTTGCTGTTATTAGTTTTATTGATTGTATGCAATACATATACAAATTTTAGTAAGGAATATGTCTTTCTTTCTTTCTATTTATATGTGTCTTTGCTTAGTCTTAAAGACATGCAGTCTTTCAACGATCTAAGGATGGTGTCATTGAATTTCTGCCGTTGCTCCTAAATAACTGTTTTCAGATATTTTACCGACTCGAGCGGGTGCCCGTTTTTATAAACCTGGGCCGAAAGAATGCAGGTTCACATAGTTCGATAAGTATACTTCAGGATAGTATAAAGCCCTTTGTGGATCGGGCTGAGTGTATTGATGCGTAGTCCTGCGGAAAAGTTCAGTTATCCTCGTATAAATAGCCCGCGAACTCAATAATCACAACATCTTATAACTCAACATTCATTTGTGGAGACACCGGGAGACTTTCCAAAGTATATGAAAGCGGGCGAAATCATTTATGATTTGCCCCATGGTTATGCGCATACTTAGTTCGTCATGGCTGCCGCAAATCTCGCTTTCTGGCAGAGGAGTTTTACAAATTAGCGCTAAGCAAAGATCCAAGGATTCAAAGTAAAGTGTTCATGAATGACTCGCACCGCCTTTCAAGGGCACTTGAAGTTATCACTGAAACTGGTAAGACAATCTTTGTTAAACCGTCGCATTTTTAAATTTTACGATAACAAAAATTCCAAAAATATTTTGTTGAATTTAAAAAAAAGGGTTTTTACTCCGAAAGTAATATATTTGTATCATTCAAAAACAATACCTAGAAGTCTAAAAAATATCTGTTTTTTTTCAATTTGTTTGAGTTGGAAGTTTTTTTCAATCAACAAAGATCTGAGTGCAACGTTAAAGTTGTATGTTAACATCCAGCAAGTATAACTATTGTCGCAAAGAATCTTTTTAAATATTTTTTTATAATAAAAAATTGTTGAATTTGTTTTTATTACTCTTAAAAAAATAAATTCTAAATACAGTTAGTACTCCTTGTTTCAATTTAAGAAAGGTCCATTGCCATTTTTACCTCTTATAATAAAAATCCTTATTGAAGTCACTGTATCTTTTCGTACCAATTCGAAAGACTTTTTACTTATTAGTATGATTTCTGTGAATGAAACTGGATAAAGTTAATTTTTGGTTTTTTTTAAACAATAAAAAAATAACATAACTAAGATTTAATTTAAATTTTTTTCTTGCAGGAACTGTATTTTTAAACTCATAGAACTTTGCTTGCTTTAAAATCATGAGCATCAGCACAATGTACGCATAAAGAACACCAAAACAATAGTGTTGTTCACAATCCGGTGAAAATGGTAGAATATAATTTTGCTTTTACTCAATCAGCTGTAAATTTCATGTTTTGAAACAACTATAGCAAAGTAAATCTAAAATAACAGTTCACAATTAATAGGAAATTTTTACAATTGCAAAAATTTGCAATCTCAAATACATAAGACTGTGAAGGACCCTAATAAAAAAAACATGAAGGCAACACAAATAGCTCCGTTTGACACTATTCCACAGTGAGATGCTGAAGTATGAAAAAATTATAAATTTATATATTGGCATTTCCATCGTAACTCACGCGACATGCGTACGACTTAAAGCTTCGTTTTCTCGGAAGTTTATCTTATTATTGTAAAAAATTTCTTTTGTACATATGTCTTACAAGACCTAGTAATGGTAAGATCTACCAAAATTGTCGTTCCTGTAACTAATTAAGAATGGCAGTGGTAAATATGGGCGTAACTCACGCGACACACAAACAGGAAGTATGTTTTACAAGCGTGTTGTCATGGGCACCTGCGTAGAGGGAATAATACCCTTCGTGAATACCCATGGTATTTCCACTAGCGCCCTCTAGTGTGTCAGTGCACACAACTTTTTCATTTAGATGTGGCACCGCAATGATGTTCGAGTATGTTCGGGCAGACAAAATGGCCATACAGGGGCTTGAAAGTGAAAAATACCAACAAAAATCGTACCATTAGTTTCAGCGGGCATAAACCATTCGGTAAAATGGCGTGATCCGACACGCGCTTGAATCGGTAGCCAATCGGAATTCCGAAACAAGCGTCGGTTAACGGAATCTTGCCGACGTGTCATCCGCAAGTCCAACCCAACCATTACCTACTCCCATCGGTTATGGGCGATTCCACCGAAAAGGTAGTAAAGTTGGACAAACATCACTAGTTGGCACATCTAAATGCCGTCAAGATGCATGCGAACGCACCCTTTTCAAGTACATGTGGCAACACAGCCAAAGTACGAAAAATCATCGAACTGGAAAAAGATACAACCCTGGGGAGACGGTAGTGTGTGAGCGTTTTTCTTTTGTCTGTCTTGTGAACAATTGAGCTTTGTCACGAAAGAAATTCGGTTTTAATCTCATGCAGCTTACGTGCATTTTTATTATAGAGTGTTATTACCTTAAAATTATATAAATAAATTAGAATTTTATTAAATTTGATGTGTTGAACGGATAATGTTCGTGCAAAAACTGCAGAGAAAAATAAGGAGTGGAAGAACTTTGCCAACGAACGTAGCGACAGCGTCGTCGTCGCCGCCGTCAGGGACACGATTATCAGAAACAACGGAAGAGACTTCCATAGGCACAACCACACCAAAAGCAAGCAAATTAACAAGGAGTACTGCTGCTGCTGCTGATACTTCACCATTGAAACTGAAGGTAGCATACATATTTCCAGAATCCTGAAATTTAGCGAAAATTATGTTATATTGTAACAAAACAAATTTCAGCGAATTAGGGCAAAAAAATGCTAAAGAAATCAATGGAATTAATTTTGAGCTATTAAGAGGAGGTACGATACGTCGAAAAATACATAAAAACTAAAGGAACTTGCAGTAGGTATCTAGTTAAATTGTATAAAAAGGAAATAGGAACTAAATCATTTTAATTCAAGAATATTTCAGGTAATTGCATTGTAATTGTAAACCTTGCATGGCAACAAAATTTCGAGATTCTCAACATAAAATCGATGGCTATTCAGCGCTGACGGCCGACACTAATAATTTGGATAGCGTCCAACAAACTCGAAAGTCGGCGCAAGCAACTTGCAATAGCTGGAGGGATAGCGACAACGACGACGAGAACGTTGACAAACTTCTTCAGAATTCCGTCTGGAAACCGCACACAGCGGGCATCTGCATAAAAACGTCTAAAAGCGAAAACGACGCAAATCCAGCAGCCAACCACCACACCGCCGACATCAGCTCAACACCGTCACCACCAGCCACACCAACCACAACTACATCTCCTACAGAAGCCCCGGCATCTTCATCCTCAACCTCATCGTAACCAGCCACAACAACAGTCCCATCAGCAGCCATAACAGCATCGCCAGGTTTGAGACATGTTACCTGGGCTTGGTAAGCGTGTATCAGATTAGCTTTAAATACTTGTATATGCAAACGTTGGGTTGGGTGATGCTAGATTTTGGCAAGACATGCAGGGTGCATTTTAGATCAATTTGTCCGCAATGTGTGTGAAGAGGCGTTGAAATTCAAATTTAAAAGAAAAAAAAAAGAGATGTAGACAGTTCAAAAGGTTTCTGATGAAATAATTCGAAGAGTTCAACATGAAAATGCAGGTTTTTTTAAAAGGTGCCTTAAGATTAACATTTTTGGTCGGTTCGCACAACCGGTTCTCTTAAATACTATTTTATTATTTGTTCTTCTACATATATAGACAATTTTGTTTTTGATTTTGCGAATTCACAAATATTGCGTTAAAATTCTTCAATTGACCTTTATTTATATATAATATCTACAAACATTGGAATTACACATACTTAAGTATTTATATTCTTAATACATTTCTATGAGAGAGGATTTTTTATATTTACTATAACATTTTTATTTAAACTTAAAATTTAGATATAATTGAACCCTAATACTACTTAAAACTTAAAATTTAAAGTTGAAGAAGAATAAAAGAAAACTTGAACTAATTTTAAATTCCTAGTAAAATACAAAATAACTTAAATACTAAAATACAATTTTTAAATTTCTACTAAAATACAAAATAACTTAAATACTAAAATACAATTCTAAATTCCTACTAAAAGACAAAATAACTTAAATACTAAAATACAAAACTAACTAAATCCTGAAATATAAATTATAAACAACCATTAAAATAAACTCCATGCTAAACACCAATGAAAACTTAAAAACTAACAATAAAAAGGGGAAATTTAAAAATCTAAAACTTTTAAAATTAAAATTTAAAATTTGAAAATTAATTTAAAAATTAAAATTTAAGATTTAAAAACTAAATTAAATAAAAAAAAATAGAAATTTAAAATTTAAAAATTTGTTTAAAAATTGAAATTTAAAATTTAAAAATTGATTTGAACATGAAAGAAAAAAAAAACGTTTGTTTCGTTTAAGATTCAAATTTGATAATTAAAAAATTTTTTGTATGAATGTTGAAAATTAAAAAAAAAAAAAAAAAAAAAAGGAACGGAAAAACCAATTTTTTTCTTGATTGGTCGAACATTTTTAAATAGCTTACCATTAAGATTTTTGTTGGTAGGCACACATATACCTATTGTATATAAATCGGTATATGCATATATATATACAAGCATATGCATATACGGAAGCGAAACACATAAAGAAAAAAATTTTAGTTATCGTTACAGTAATCGCTGATTACACTTAAGATATTATAATTATTATTGTTACATTACTCCATCTTAGTACACTACGCATTTAAATTAATTGATTAATTGATATTGATGATTGGTTTGTGTATTTTTTTTTACCAATATACTTACTCTAACCCCCTATAAATGAGGCAACATAATTCGAAATTAAACTAAAATAAAAGCTATATAATTAAAAGCAAGATAATTAAAAATTAAACTAAAATAAAAACAACTTAATTAAAAATTAAACTAGAATAAAAACTACTTAATAAAAACTAAGCTAAAATAAAAACAACTTCATTAAAACTAAACTAAAAGAAAAGCAACCTAATTAAAAATTAAACTAGAATAAAAACTACTTAATAAAAACTAAGCTAAAATAAAAACAACTTCATTAAAACTAAACTAAAAGAAAAACAACCTAATTAAAAATTAAACTAAAATAAAAACAACTTAATTAAAAATTAAACTAGAATAAAAACCAACTTAATTAAAACCTAAACTAAAATAAGCGTGGTATAATTAAAAGCAACATAATTAAAAACAAAACTAAGAACCAAAACAATATCATTAAAAACTAAACTAAAATAAAATCAAAATAATACTAAGCTAAATTGAAACGAATTCACAAATTGTTAGTTTTTGGTATTTGCGCTTTACTTCGATATCGTTTCTAATTTTGATGTTTAAGTTCCTTTTAGACGCAAAAAAAGAAATGTATCAAGATAGTTTTAATAATTTAAGTAAGAATAACCTGTACCTTTTTTCTATAGATTTGAAAACTACCATAATAAATAAGTTTGTTTAAGCTTTGAGATATATAAAACATGAGTCATTAATAGAGGAGGTAAGGTGGCGTGAACGAACTAAAGGGGCGTAAGTATGAGAGTTTTGGGGTGACCTAGACACAGGCGAAGGGTCACCATGGCTGGTCTTTTGTGGCCAGAAGGGGCGGGTTAGCCAAGGGCGATCAACCGACAGCGAAGATCGACCCACGAGACGTGCCAAAGCGGCAACCGCAAGCAACCGAGTCTTATTCCTTCGTCGTGTTCATAAAATAAGTGGGTTTTTTATTTATCGTTTTTCGAGATTTTTCGTTGGTTATGGGTTTTTCCGGGTTTTTTTACCAGGCGGTAATTTTTCTTTTCAGCTGGTACGATTGTTATTCATGTGAAGTTTCCTGCTGTCGGACCGGACTGGCAAGAACACCACCCCATCCGGCGAGCCTTAGCCGCGCAATATGCCAGCGTACCAGCGCTGCCAGAGGGACGACAGTGGTGCAATGCAAGGGCTACCTAGCCACGGGCAGCACCAACCACAAAGAATTGAATGGTGAGGAAACATGACAGAATTGGCGCCCAACGTGGGGCCCGACAAAGTTTAGGTCTTTTTGTTTTTCGTTTGGTCTCCTGACGTCTGGCCACGTAAGTCCTGCAGCGTTTGGGTCTTTGAACCTTGACTGCAGTTGCGACGTGGTCTGAGGCAAAAGGAGCCAATCAAGAAAACTATGAAGTATCTCGTTTCGGGCCATAGAGTAAGTTTTTTTGTATAGTTCTTGTTAAACCTGAAGCAGGTCCTGGTAGGTTGAGAACACGTAAGTCCTGCAGCGTTTAGGCCACAGCGCCTCGACTGTAGTTGCGACGTGGTTCTTAACAGTAGGATTTTTTACTGCTAGGGGGAAAATAAAAATAATAAGTAATTTTTTTGATCATTTTTGGTTAGACCCAAAGCAGGTCCTCTTAGTTAAAAACACGTAAGTCCTGCAGCGTTTAGGCCACAGTGCCTCGACTGTAGTTGCGACGTGTTTTTCTTAACAGTAGGATTTTTTACTGCTAGGGCTAATAGTTAGAAATAATTTGAGGATTTCTTTTTGTTGTTCACATCGCGTTTGCAGTTTCCGTAAGTCCTGTAGCGTGAAGGTCGTTGAACCGCGACTGCAGTTGCGACGGATACTGGAGGCCGATGAGTGTTAATTAAATTTTTTATTTCTTATAATATTTTATTTTAGATATTCATACCCGCAGGGGCATCCTGCGTGAAATATGTAGGATGACGGGAGTAGCGCACCCGCGTACCCCAGCGAGCCCAACACGCGTCTGTTCCCAGATTGGGCGGCGTGTTGGCCAGCGTCTGTTCCCAGATTGGGCGGCTGTTTTTTTTACACCGTAAGGTGAAAAACCCGAACATGCCGGGGTTTGTCGGCATGTAAACCAATTGAAAATCATATAAATCTCGTTTTGTAAAATACTCCAGACCGAGAAGAGCAGCCTGACCAGAGGGGTCATAAACGGGACAGGCTAGCTGAGAAAAAAAATACCTCGACTCGGAGGGTGCACCTAGTGTACAAAAAAGGGGGGTAGCGGCACTCTTAGGCAGCGCACACAGTGAAGCATATGGGCTGGACTGTGAACAGGGCGTTTTGCTTATGAGTGCAACCGCGAACATCGAGCGCATCTCGTTTCTTCGCAAGCGTTTATTTTGCAGTTTGGTTTTTGCGCACAGTGCGGCTCATATGCTTCACTGCGTGCGGGCTTAGAGTAAGGTTAAATTAAAATTAAATTGTTTTGTTTTTTTGGAAATCGCTCCTTATCGGGAAGAGCAGCCAGGGGCCTTGCTCTGTAGTACGATTCGGGATGCGGGTGCGTTTCGAGAGCAGGATCGTGCCATGGATTTACATGTTTTTTGACAAATTTTTGAGGTGTTCAAATTCAATGCCGACAAAAACGGAATTTTAGAGCAGAGGTAGAATTTACTGCCGTTTCGAAATCTTAAGCCATGTATTTACATGGTGTGATTTTGTTTTCGAATCGCATTTGCTTTTCGAGTCGCGTTGCAGAGTAGGACCTCAGGTCAGTGGGGTCATCAATGTGACAGGCTAGCTAAGTTAAAAAATACCTCGATTTGGAGTTAGGCGCTGCTGAATTAAGGGGGGTATAGAGTTGCAAAGCACTCTTGAGTAGGGACAAATATAAATAAAAATTTTTTCGTTTTGAATAAATACTCCAACTCGGGATGAACTACCACAACACCATTAGGTGAAGCGAATATGTCTGAGCGACCTCAGCATAGGAAAATATTGTGGGAAGTTTCGGTTAAGAACCTCGATTTGGAGGGTGCTATTAATGCACAAAGAAGAAGGTTGCTTTCGCTGGTCTCGTCGAAGTTAATTTTTTTTACGCCACTCTTGTTTGTTTTACGCCACCATCCAAAGTTAATGCCTATATATTTTTTGAATTATTATTATCAGCTATTCTAGTGTTTTGATTATCGGTTTTGGAGTTATAATTTTTTTTTGTTAGTTTACACTATACAACTTCACCGAAGTTTGATGAGAAGTCTCCTTTTTTTATTTACGTATACATTTTTTTGAAATACCTTGAAATACTTCGAAACAAAATACCTTAAAAAAAATATATATATATATAAGTTTACTTTCATCTATAAGCTCTAATAAGCCATTTTTGTTATACGAACCTTTTAAAGAATATTTCACTTCAGTTTCATTTACCTATATCTTTATATAATATTTTCTATATATAGATAAAAGTAAACTTATATTTTATCAACTTTTCGAATATTTTAGACAACCGCAAAGATTGTAACTCTAAAATGGTTACAAAAAAAAAAAATTTTTTTTTGATATCACGTTCCTACATTTCTATATTAAAACATACTACGATAAAATTTCTTTGACCTCTATGGAGTTCAGTTATTATTATGCTTACCTTTAATTAATATCCTTATATTTTATCAACTTTTCGAATATTATATTATTTTCCTTTACATATCAGTACTATATATATTATCATTTCTTATACTACTATTAATACTATTATTTAAAATTTTTTTTGCTAAGTTTTGCAACCACCATCCAGGACATTATTTATTTTGGACATTACTACAGGACATTTATTTTGATCTTATTTTTTTGTAAATTTTTCCTTTCGTTTTGGCATTTGGAGAACAACAGTTTCGTAAACTGTGGTGCCTTTAACCATCGGCCTATATATATAAAAATTTAACTTTTTCATTTGTGAATAATTTGGCGAATTGTCGTTTTGCTATTTAAACCATCTTCTTGCTTTGAAATGTTTTACTATTTTTTGATCATTTTTGCCTTTCTTATTGCGATTCCTTTGGGCATGGTACACACTAGACAGCAGGGCCAGCGAGCCGATGACAGGGAAACCAATCCGAATCCAGCCGAAAGTGGAAGTCTAGTACCCACAACAACCACTGGTACAGGGGCAATTCCAAAAACAGGCCTGACGAGAACCACCATACCGATTTTTACCACAGCAACGACGACTATTACAACGCCTATGGCGAGGCAGAGTCCACTACCACCAGCACCTAGACGTACCTCGGAAGAGCTTAACTTCTCTAATAGCAGCATCACGTCTCCAGAGTTTAGCAGTCTAACCGCTATAAACGTGCGAAAGCAATTTCAACAACATTCGCAGATGGGGAGCGTAAGAGACAGGTCGTCAGGAAGAGCACCAGTGTCCCAAGGTGTGGTCAACTCTAGCATCAATATAAGGGATTACGTCAAGTCAGCGGTAGGTTTAGCCCAAGTGGATCTGATGTCGGGAATGGAGGAGCGTTTGCGGGTATTAGTCCCACAATTAATAGCCGAAAGCTTAGGGTCGATGACGCCTCAGTATTCAGAGAGCCGACCAGCGGTTACGAAGTTAGTGACTTTACAACCACCACCTCCACCACCCCCGTCTATCAATTCACAGGAATGGCCAGATCGAAATATAGAGCAGCAACAACAAATTGGATCTCAGGATACCAGGAGCATCTCGCAATCTTTCCCAGATTTTTCACAACCACCACCTCCACCAACCCCGTCTATATATTCACAGGCATGGCCAGATCGAAACATGGAGCAGCAACAACAAATCGGATCACAGGACACCAGGAGCATCTCGCAATCTTTCCCAGATTTTTCGCAACCACCACCGCATAGGCCGCAACCGACGATTGTACCGCAGCCGCAAGTTTTTTCTCAGTCGCAGACGTATCATGTAGAGACCAGAAATCGACACCAAGAGCAACGAGCTGGACCCTCGATACGACAGCCGAGTGCCTTTGCATATACAGGGCCTGTACAAGCGCCGGTTACACATTACCACCAGCCTGAACAACCGCGACGTGTGGAGATGGACAAATGGGGTTTTAAGTTCGATGGCACCACCAAATCGATAAGCGTAGACGAATTTGTGTTTCGGGTAGAAACCTTATGCAATGACTACCGATATCCATGGCCGGAAGTAATTAGAAATTTTCATAGTTTGCTAACTGGAAACGCAGCTCAATGGTTCTGGGGATTTCGACGGTTAAACCGAATACCTAGTTGGTTCGCACTTCGAGAAGCGCTTGTAGCACAATTTAAGCGACACGAAAGCGATTTCGAGATCCAAAGACAAATTATGGATCGAAGACAACAACGGGATGAAACTTTCGACGACTTTTATCAAGCTGTTTTGACCCTGAGGAACCAACAGCGTAATCCACTGGCTGAACAAGATTTAGTGGAGATAATGAGGAGCAACCTGCGAAAAGAGATGTCACAGCTACTATTTGCCATGCGCATAGAGGGTTTGACCGAGTTCTGCAAGGCCTGCAAAAAGGCTGAAACTCATATAAACTACCAACGCCAGGCTTATCAACCGCCTCCGCGTCAATATGTACCTCGCAATGCGCAAGTGCACGAGTTAAACGTAGAGCAGGACTTTTCGACTCAAGCGTTTGAAATAGATGCTATTAATTCCTCGCGAACATTCCCATGTTGGAACTGCAAACAGCCTGGGCACAATTTCGTTGAGTGTACGGCAGCCGTAAGGCGAATTTTTTGCTATAGGTGCGGAACGGAGGGCGTAGTTACCCCAAAGTGTCCGAAATGCCAGGGAACCGTTAGGCCAAATAGAAATGTTCAGGTGGAGTCTAGATCAGCTCAAACTCAGACTCAAGAAACGACAGAATGACTAACGTCAGCCACACAGACCGAAGTAGAAAATAAACTTGTTGTTTTAACATCTAAGAATAAGAGTAATCAAAGTAGTTGCGATCAAGCCGTAAATACCGTTGAAGTAAAGTTAAAAGAAATTAAGCCATTTCATGTGAGACTCAAAAACTATGAGGAAGTTCGAAAAAGAATATTTGCAGAGCAGCCAACGAAAATCGAAAAGACAAGAACTAGATATCGTTTAAGGAAAAATAATTATAAGGAAATCTTAGCGTCAGAACTGTATGAGGGCGAAGACAGTAGGTTTTACACAAATATAGAAATAAATGGACAGCGAATCGAGGGACTATTGGACAGTGGAGCAACAGTGTCGTGTTTAGGGATTAACTGCTTAACTTTTGTAGAAAAGTGCAAGTTGCCAATTTTTAAGTTTAAATCTTTCGTCAAAACTGCCGATGGGCGAATGCATTCAATCGTAGGTCGCGTTAAAGCTAAAATTAAATTCGATAACCAAGAGCAGGAGATTGTTTTTTATTTAACACCTTCTCTAAAACGAGAATTATTTCTTGGTGTAGATTTCATTAAAAAATTCAATCTCATGCAGCTCAAAGTTGATAGCATAACGACCAACAACATTGCTTTGGAGGAAGAAGTCCAAGGCCATGCAACACCGAAAATGAAAGTTTTGACAGCCCAGCAACAACACAGGCTTAACGCAGTTATAGAAAAATTTCCCTGCTTCACGAAGAAAGGTCTCGGCAAGACGTCTTTAGAAGAGCACTACATTGATACCGGCGACGCAGTGCCCGTGAAAGATAAGCACTACCCAGTCTCACCGGCTGTTCAGGATCTCATGTTTGCGGAGCTGGATAGGATGCTTTCACTGGGAGTCATTGAGCCGAGCGAGAGTCCATGGAACAATCGAGTGGCCTTCGTGCGAAAAGGCGAAAAATGTCGACTGTGCCTGGACGCTCGCAAGCTCAATGCACTCACAGTGAAGGACGCCTACCCACTTCCACACATAGAGGGGTTGCTCAGTCGTCTCGGCGACACACACTTTATTTCAAGTGTGGATCTTAAGGATGCCTTTTGGCAAATTCCGCTTGCCGTCAGTAGTAGGGAGAAAACCGCGTTTACAGTGCCCGGTCGTCCGCTTTGTCAATTTACCGTCATGCCGTTTGGGCTATGTAATGCAGCCCAAAGGTTATGTCGGTTAATGGACAAAGTCGTGCCAGCAAATCTTCGTGAAAGCGTTTTCATTTATTTGGACGATCTCCTTGTTGTGTCTTCCGATTTCGATAGTCATCTCCAAAAATTAGAGCAGGTTGAATAATAAGAGCACAGTTGTTAAGTTCGGCCAACCTAACCATTAATGTGGCCAAATCAAAGTTTTGTTGTAGCGAGCTAAGGTACCTAGGTTATATTGTAGGCGAGGGTAAATTAAGACCAGACCCCGACAAGGTTCATGCCATTGACCGATATACCTATCCAAAAACTCCGAAGCAGGTACGAAGTTTTATGGGAGCCACGGGATGGTACCGTCGCTTTATTCGCGATTATGCTACTATAGCAGCACCTATTTTTGATACGCTGAAAAAAGCGAAAACTTTTGAGTTCGGTGATGAGGCTAAGAGCGCCTTCGATAAATTAAAAACAGCTCTTATTTCTAGTCCAGTCCTGGTACATCCAGATTTTTCGAAACATTTTTATGTGCAAACAGATGCTTCTAACATCGGAATTGGTGGCGTGTTGTTTCAAAAAGATGATGAAGGTGGTGAACATCCTATCGCCTATTATTCAAAGAAGCTCACGCCTGCGCAGAAGAATTATTCAGTAACTGAGCGCGAATGTCTAGCGGTGGTAATGGGGATAACGAAGTTTAGAGCCTACATCGAGCTAATGCCTTTTACAGTGATAACGGATCACTCCAGCCTAAAATGGCTAATGTCGCATAAAGACTTAACCAGTCGATTGGCGAGGTGGAGTTTGTATCTGCAAAGCTTTAGCTTCGAGATAGATCACCGTAAAGGGGCTCAGAACATCGTTCCCGACACGTTATCACGCTACGACATGGACGAAATAAGTTGTGAGGTAAAGGCACTGATCGACCTCGAGTCACCAGAGTTTCAAAGCGAAGAGTATAGGGAATTGTTAAATACCATAACCGAAAATCACTCCCAGTTGCCTGACCTCAAGGTAATAGATGGTTTTGCTTACAAGCGTACGGTTCCATATGATGGTACACCCGATGGTGAAGATTTCGCATGGAAACTATGGGTTCCAGCGCCTTTGACTCAGTCAATTATTGCTAACGCACACCAACCTCCTCAAGTCGCTCATGGTGGTTTTACCAAAACTCTTAAGCGCATAAAAGAATATTTCTACTGGCCAAATATGAACCAGCAGGTCCTCAATTTCGTTAATGATTGTCAAGTCTGCAAAGAATGCAAACCAGCTCAAATGGTTCTAAGACCGCCTATGGGGCGAGAGTCGCAAATAATACGGCCGTTTCAAAAAATTTACGTGGATTTTCTCGGTCCATACGTTCGTTCGAATAAGAAAAACACCTACATTTTCATAGTCTTAGACTATTTCACAAAATTCACCCTGTTGAAAGCAATGACGAAAGCGACTGCGCGAAATGTAATCCAGTTTCTAATTTCAGAAGTTTTTCATAAATTCGGTACCCCAGAAATACTTATGTCTGACAATGGCGTGCAATTTTTAAGTAAAGAATTTGCCGAAATGATCGATAATTTTGGAATAAGACATGTACGCACTGCTAATTACGCTCCTCAAGCCAACGCTTCGGAGAGGGTCAACCAGTCCATTCTCGCGGCGATTCGGTCGTATCTCGACCAAGATCAAACCAACTGGGATCAACACTTATCTGACATTGAATGTGCCTTGCGTTCTTCGGTACACTCCTCGATAGGAATGCCTCCTTATTTTGCTCTCTTCGGTCACAACATGATCACGCATGCCAGCGCATATAAAGTAGCAAAGAAACTAAATGTGCTTAGCGATCCTGAGACGTTGGTGATACCGAAGCCGGTTCGGCAAGACCTGATTCGCAACAAAATCCGCGAACAGCTACATAAGAGTCACGAACAGAATGTTAAAAGGTATGACTTGAAAAGTCGGAAAGTTAAATTTCACCCTGGACAGGAAGTATACCGACGAAACTTCCAGCTTAGTGACTTCTCTAAGCAAATTAGCGCCAAACTTTCAAAGCGTTTTCTAAAGTGTCGAATAGTGAGGGCTGTAGGTAATTGTCTGTATGAGTTAGAAGATTTAAGTGGCAAGACGATAGGAATTTTTCACGCGAAAGACTTAAAACAATAATCGAGTTCGAATGTAGGTTGAGAGAGTGAATGGTGCCATCTTTTCCCATTTATCTCTTAAGCTGAGAAGCTTGTCGAGAGTCCCTGGGTTTGTCATGGGCACCTGCGTAGAGGGAATAATACCCTTCGTGAATACCCATGGTATTTCCACTAGCGCCCTCTAGTGTGTCAGTGCACACAACTTTTTCATTTAGATGTGGCACCGCAATGATGTTCGAGTATGTTCGGGCAGACAAAATGGCCATACAGGGGCTTGAAAGTGAAAAATACCAACAAAAATCGTACCATTAGTTTCAGCGGGCATAAACCATTCGGTAAAATGGCGTGATCCGACACGCGCTTGAATCGGTAGCCAATCGGAATTCCGAAACAAGCGTCGGTTAACGGAATCTTGCCGACGTGTCATCCGCAAGTCCAACCCAACCATTACCTACTCCCATCGGTTATGGGCGATTCCACCGAAAAGGTAGTAAAGTTGGACAAACATCACTAGTTGGCACATCTAAATGCCGTCAAGATGCATGCGAACGCACCCTTTTCAAGTACATGTGGCAACACAGCCAAAGTACGAAAAATCATCGAACTGGAAAAAGATACAACCCTGGGGAGACGGTAGTGTGTGAGCGTTTTTCTTTTGTCTGTCTTGTGAACAATTGAGCTTTGTCACGAAAGAAATTCGGTTTTAATCTCATGCAGCTTACGTGCATTTTTATTATAGAGTGTTATTACCTTAAAATTATATAAATAAATTAGAATTTTATTAAATTTGATGTGTTGAACGGATAATGTTCGTGCAAAAACTGCAGAGAAAAATAAGGAGTGGAAGAACTTTGCCAACGAACGTAGCGACAGCGTCGTCGTCGCCGCCGTCAGGGACACGATTATCAGAAACAACGGAAGAGACTTCCATAGGCACAACCACACCAAAAGCAAGCAAATTAACAAGGAGTACTGCTGCTGCTGCTGATACTTCACCATTGAAACTGAAGGTAGCATACATATTTCCAGAATCCTGAAATTTAGCGAAAATTATGTTATATTGTAACAAAACAAATTTCAGCGAATTAGGGCAAAAAAATGCTAAAGAAATCAATGGAATTAATTTTGAGCTATTAAGAGGAGGTACGATACGTCGAAAAATACATAAAAACTAAAGGAACTTGCAGTAGGTATCTAGTTAAATTGTATAAAAAGGAAATAGGAACTAAATCATTTTAATTCAAGAATATTTCAGGTAATTGCATTGTAATTGTAAACCTTGCATGGCAACAAAATTTCGAGATTCTCAACATAAAATCGATGGCTATTCAGCGCTGACGGCCGACACTAATAATTTGGATAGCGTCCAACAAACTCGAAAGTCGGCGCAAGCAACTTGCAATAGCTGGAGGGATAGCGACAACGACGACGAGAACGTTGACAAACTTCTTCAGAATTCCGTCTGGAAACCGCACACAGCGGGCATCTGCATAAAAACGTCTAAAAGCGAAAACGACGCAAATCCAGCAGCCAACCACCACACCGCCGACATCAGCTCAACACCGTCACCACCAGCCACACCAACCACAACTACATCTCCTACAGAAGCCCCGGCATCTTCATCCTCAACCTCATCGTAACCAGCCACAACAACAGTCCCATCAGCAGCCATAACAGCATCGCCAGGTTTGAGACATGTTACCTGGGCTTGGTAAGCGTGTATCAGATTAGCTTTAAATACTTGTATATGCAAACGTTGGGTTGGGTGATGCTAGATTTTGGCAAGACATGCAGGGTGCATTTTAGATCAATTTGTCCGCAATGTGTGTGAAGAGGCGTTGAAATTCAAATTTAAAAGAAAAAAAAAAGAGATGTAGACAGTTCAAAAGGTTTCTGATGAAATAATTCGAAGAGTTCAACATGAAAATGCAGGTTTTTTTAAAAGGTGCCTTAAGATTAACATTTTTGGTCGGTTCGCACAACCGGTTCTCTTAAATACTATTTTATTATTTGTTCTTCTACATATATAGACAATTTTGTTTTTGATTTTGCGAATTCACAAATATTGCGTTAAAATTCTTCAATTGACCTTTATTTATATATAATATCTACAAACATTGGAATTACACATACTTAAGTATTTATATTCTTAATACATTTCTATGAGAGAGGATTTTTTATATTTACTATAACATTTTTATTTAAACTTAAAATTTAGATATAATTGAACCCTAATACTACTTAAAACTTAAAATTTAAAGTTGAAGAAGAATAAAAGAAAACTTGAACTAATTTTAAATTCCTAGTAAAATACAAAATAACTTAAATACTAAAATACAATTTTTAAATTTCTACTAAAATACAAAATAACTTAAATACTAAAATACAATTCTAAATTCCTACTAAAAGACAAAATAACTTAAATACTAAAATACAAAACTAACTAAATCCTGAAATATAAATTATAAACAACCATTAAAATAAACTCCATGCTAAACACCAATGAAAACTTAAAAACTAACAATAAAAAGGGGAAATTTAAAAATCTAAAACTTTTAAAATTAAAATTTAAAATTTGAAAATTAATTTAAAAATTAAAATTTAAGATTTAAAAACTAAATTAAATAAAAAAAAATAGAAATTTAAAATTTAAAAATTTGTTTAAAAATTGAAATTTAAAATTTAAAAATTGATTTGAACATGAAAGAAAAAAAAAACGTTTGTTTCGTTTAAGATTCAAATTTGATAATTAAAAAATTTTTTGTATGAATGTTGAAAATTAAAAAAAAAAAAAAAAAAAAAAAGGAACGGAAAAACCAATTTTTTTCTTGATTGGTCGAACATTTTTAAATAGCTTACCATTAAGATTTTTGTTGGTAGGCACACATATACCTATTGTATATAAATCGGTATATGCATATATATATACAAGCATATGCATATACGGAAGCGAAACACATAAAGAAAAAAATTTTAGTTATCGTTACAGTAATCGCTGATTACACTTAAGATATTATAATTATTATTGTTACATTACTCCATCTTAGTACACTACGCATTTAAATTAATTGATTAATTGATATTGATGATTGGTTTGTGTATTTTTTTTTACCAATATACTTACTCTAACCCCCTATAAATGAGGCAACATAATTCGAAATTAAACTAAAATAAAAGCTATATAATTAAAAGCAAGATAATTAAAAATTAAACTAAAATAAAAACAACTTAATTAAAAATTAAACTAGAATAAAAACTACTTAATAAAAACTAAGCTAAAATAAAAACAACTTCATTAAAACTAAACTAAAAGAAAAGCAACCTAATTAAAAATTAAACTAGAATAAAAACTACTTAATAAAAACTAAGCTAAAATAAAAACAACTTCATTAAAACTAAACTAAAAGAAAAACAACCTAATTAAAAATTAAACTAAAATAAAAACAACTTAATTAAAAATTAAACTAGAATAAAAACCAACTTAATTAAAACCTAAACTAAAATAAGCGTGGTATAATTAAAAGCAACATAATTAAAAACAAAACTAAGAACCAAAACAATATCATTAAAAACTAAACTAAAATAAAATCAAAATAATACTAAGCTAAATTGAAACGAATTCACAAATTGTTAGTTTTTGGTATTTGCGCTTTACTTCGATATCGTTTCTAATTTTGATGTTTAAGTTCCTTTTAGACGCAAAAAAAGAAATGTATCAAGATAGTTTTAATAATTTAAGTAAGAATAACCTGTACCTTTTTTCTATAGATTTGAAAACTACCATAATAAATAAGTTTGTTTAAGCTTTGAGATATATAAAACATGAGTCATTAATAGAGGAGGTAAGGTGGCGTGAACGAACTAAAGGGGCGTAAGTATGAGAGTTTTGGGGTGACCTAGACACAGGCGAAGGGTCACCATGGCTGGTCTTTTGTGGCCAGAAGGGGCGGGTTAGCCAAGGGCGATCAACCGACAGCGAAGATCGACCCACGAGACGTGCCAAAGCGGCAACCGCAAGCAACCGAGTCTTATTCCTTCGTCGTGTTCATAAAATAAGTGGGTTTTTTATTTATCGTTTTTCGAGATTTTTCGTTGGTTATGGGTTTTTCCGGGTTTTTTTACCAGGCGGTAATTTTTCTTTTCAGCTGGTACGATTGTTATTCATGTGAAGTTTCCTGCTGTCGGACCGGACTGGCAAGAACACCACCCCATCCGGCGAGCCTTAGCCGCGCAATATGCCAGCGTACCAGCGCTGCCAGAGGGACGACAGTGGTGCAATGCAAGGGCTACCTAGCCACGGGCAGCACCAACCACAAAGAATTGAATGGTGAGGAAACATGACAGTGTTTAGATTGTAAAAACTCTGCGAATTTTCCCGTATAATTGGTTTTTGTTTTTAATTTTAAATAATGTTAAAACAGTGAAGTTTCATAATAAAACCACTTTACATATGGACTTTTTTGCTTATTTAAAAATATATTAAGTTTCCAAAAAATATTTGCAGTAACTCACGCGACATAACCCACGCGACAAAATTTCCTTAAATTTAAATTGGGTGATTAAGTAATTAGGTAATAAAGTAATTATGTAATTTAGTAATTAACAAACAAATTTAATATATTGTACTCTTCTTGCCTCAACCATTTTTCTATTATCTTTAGCCAAAAATTTTACTAAAAATTTACGAAAAAGGAAACTACATTTGTGAAACAATGCAGATGATTTGATCATCATGGTTAATGAATTTTAATAGAAATTTCTTAAATTAATAAAATTAAATTGTTTCTCTTAATAATATCTTAAAATAAAAACTTTTTTAATAAGTTTTAAGTTTGTGGTCACGGTTGACTTTTCTGTGCAAATGCCCATATATGTTTTTAAGCTTAAGGAATGAATCGTGGTATCTCTGTACTCAACGCCCTCTACCTTTTTGTATTAACTATCAGTAATTTCATAAAATGTAATTGAAAGTGAAATAAAGCAATCTTCTACTGTCTGCATACGCAAATACATCACAATAACTCTGCTGTTTTTTAATAATTTGGAAACGTTTTCTAAAAGACACAAAGCAGACCTTCTCAAAGGTCTTATATATATAAGGGTGTCCCAAAAAAATCGTGTTTGATATCCGCGACTTTTCCACATCCATTTGACTATAGAATCACCCTCTGTGCAGCTCATCTCAATTATTAAAGGTTTAGAGGTCGCGAATTCATTTTCTAATTTTTCCATACGATTTGTATGGGGAAAAATCAGTTTTGCTGGTATATTGAATTTAAAGCCACTATCTTTTAAGCAAAATGGTTAAAAAGAATTACGTGCTACCTCAATTTTTGTCTGTTATGACATATCCAAATTTGATTTTCATCTGATTATTATTTGGTGGTCTGTGGCTCACTTTTTAGAGATACCTATATAAATGAATACTTTTACTTAGAATTATTTCATAAAAATCAATGGCCCTTATTATGAGTTGCTTTCGACGTTCGATTTTCGCTGGTTATCGAACAACGAGTATCGAAAGTTAAATTCTTATTATGAGCAGTGCAACCCTATCGAAATGTTCGTTGCTCATCGAAATTTCAGTCGAATAGGATTTTGCTTTCGATGCGATGCGTGCTTAGCAATAATTGTTAAAAATTTAAGTATTTTGTCATTGTGTTTTCCTTTTTAAAGACCAAAAACTAATATTGAACAGTTTTTGTAATTTGTATGCAGGTCTAAGGTGGTGAGCAACAAATCACAGTTAGAAAAACTGGTCTTATTGATGGAGGCAAACTTTGACTGCAAAGGATATTTGTTCCAAAGTTCAGGCGACAAAGACATGGGAAGAACTCACGCTGGAATTAAATTGCTTAGGACCACCAGTTAGAACAGCAAAGTGGCTTAAGATAAGCTAAAGAAAGGGTTGCTCAACCCTTTTCTACTTCTAGCCGGTACCGTCAAGCTTTTATCCTCTTCTGACGAAGCGTCGAATCTTATGGAAATTATTTACGTCATAGTTATAACTTTTTTGTCTTATTTTTAGCAATCAACTTTCAAACCAATCGTATTTAGTTGAAATAAAACAACAATCACCTGATAGAAATATACTACCGTGAAGAAACAAAATGAACGAAATTCACAATAGCGCTACTTTTTGTAGAAAGCACGTTATAATACCAAATGCAAATTCGTTCGATCAGGCCATTCGACTACAGTCGAAGATCGAACGCAGCTCATAATAAGGGCCAATATCTCTTAAAGTACTCCATTTTCGTTATTGTTATTGGTCTTAAATTTTAGATAATGATAGTTGGAATGCACAATGAAGAAAAAGTTCATAGGGCTGTTATATGTTTTTGGATTAAAAGTTACAACAAGCAGTTTTTTTGTTTTTATGTTTTTATTTTTTAATCGTTTTGGGCAAACACTAAATAATTATCCGATGAAAAAGAAATTTGGATATGTCATAACAGACAAAATTTGAGGGAACACGTAATTTTGTTTTAACCATTTTGCTTTAAAGATAGTGGCGCTAAATTCAATTTACCAGCAAAACTGATTTTTCCCCATACAAATCGTATGGGAAAATTAGAAAATGAATTCGCGACCTCTAAACCTTTACCAATTGAGATGAGCTTCATAGACCTCTGAAACTTTACCAATTGAGATGCGCTTCACAGAGGGTGTTTCTAAGGTCCAGTGGAAGTATTAAAGCCGGACATCTGTCCAAATAAAAAAAAGAAATAATTTTTTGGGACACCCTAGTATATATGGGCAATTCCCAAAATCTTTAAACATTTGGGTGTAGAGAAAAATGGGAAAAATTTGATGGCACATTAATGGGCTTTTGCATACTCAACAAGCATCCCATCAAAGTAATAAATCTGAAAGCGAACACAACATTTAGCGTGGCGCGCGGTAAAGGGGCGCGGTTTAGTGGTTTTTTGTAGTGTTTACCCTATAGCATGAGAACTAGTGCACCGATTTTGATGTACTGGGTATCAAATGATTCGTATGAGTTCAAGAGAATAGAAATTCATTATATTTTGACAAATTTTTCACTGAAATGCCAGAAATTTCGATAGTTAATCTTATTCTATTTTGTACATATTCATGTCAAAATTTTAACAATTTTTACATAAACCCAGAATATCAGTTATGAACTGCGTACTCAATGAGAAAAAGTCAATGGATTTGCAAAAAAAAAATGTGTACACCAACTATTTAAAATATGCGCTTTTTTATTTTAATTTTTTTTTTTACTATATTATATTTTCATAGAATTAATACAAAAAGTAAATAAAGTGCTTAACCATTATTGCCAATGCATAGAAAAACATTAGAATTTAAAGAATAGTGACTTCAGGGTGGATTTTTCTTACAAATTATGCAAGACAAATAGTTTAAAAATAGTTTTTTTGATTGATTTGATTATGTATGGAAAATTTATTGATTTAATGGACAAATCACCGTTTCGCCAAATCATCTTCGCACTACCTTACTTACAGTAAATATACCTAAAATCTTGTTTTTAGATAAAAACGACTTATACAGGTTTAAATTTTTGACAACAGCTCAATACTTTGTCGCGAGAATTGCGCTTGTGCTCTACTTTGTACAGGTGTTGGTATCAAAAGTAGGCTTAAAATAAAACCAACATCAATTATTTTTGGCAGGATTGTTGGCATACATAACATAAGGGGTCGTCCATAAACTACGTTACTGATTTTCCGGTTTTTTTACCCCCCCTCCCCCTGCGTTACTTTTCGTAGTGCTTTTCAAAACCCCTCCCCCCCATAAAGCAATGTGACATATGAAATTAATTTATTCGAATGATTATACAGGGGAACAAAGAAGAAATTTTTTTCTGCGGCATAAGTTTTTCGAGCCAATTAAGATACATGGTATAATGAAGTTTTAATCCTATAATTCACATTGTTTGAATTGACTCTGGTTCTCGCAATAAGCAGCTATTTTCAAAATTAAGAAGGTTTCATCACAGATTTTAACATAACTCCAGAACAATTAGTCTGATTTGGTAAAATAAAATATCCAAACATCCGCAGCTAAATTGCCTCCTAGTTACATCTACAATGTTTTTTGATTAGCTGAATAGTTTCGGAAATATTCAGAAAGTTCTTCTGAAAAAAATATTTTTTTTATGCAAAATTTAAACTTTTTTGTTATATCATAATTCATAAAAAATCAAAAAGTTTTTGACTGCTGATAAAAAATTTATCCATGCTTCTAATTCGACCTTAGTAATGTTCTTTGTGAAATCATTGTTGTTTATAAGAGTTCGGATTTGTGGCCCATCAAAGATGCCTGCTTTTAATTTTTCCGAGCTTTGGCCAAGAAATGTTTGGCAAATATATATGTAGCACTCGCCAATCTTATCCAATGCTTTTACATACTCTTTCTTTAGTTTAAGTTTTATATGAAGTGGTGGCAAAATTATTTTTTTCTCGACTTATTAATGGATTTGAACGATTTTATTTATGTCTACAGTCATATTTGTTCTGGATGGCCAAACTTTCCTAGTGTAGTGCTTATTTTTCGCACGACTGTCCCATAGACAAAGAAAACATGGATATTTAGTGTAGCTACCTTGCTGACCCAATAAAAAGTGAACCATTTTCAAATCAACACACACTGACCACTGGTGTTGAACATATACAATTTTCTCTAAAATAAGTTTGATACTTTGGTATTATTCTTTAAGTTTTGTTGAATGTGCTATTGGAATTGAAGCTAATTTGTTGCCATTATGCAGTAACACACATTTTAAACTTATTTTTGAGCTATCTATGAAGACACATTGCATTTAAAAGTCCAGGAATATTCTAACAGTATACGATTATCCCCTCCTTTGCAAAGTGTCGAAGAATATCTCGTTCTATAGTCTGGTAAGTTTTAACTGATACGCCAGGCTGAAGCAACGTTTTTCTTTAAGTCTTGATGCTAGAAGCTCCGCTGATTTTTTGGATAGCTTTGGATCTGGAATTTCCCCCTGTGTATTTATTTAGCAGTTTTTTATCAAAATGAAATTACATCATTAAATGTGAATTAAGGCAAAACATGCCAATGGATTTTAATGAAATATGGCTTATTTTCTTTGTAACATACATATGTGTGTTTATAACTTAATATCAAAAAAAGAGCTATTTTGACTTATTTGCATTTTTATGAATTATGAAATAATAAAAAAGTTAAAATTTTGCATAAAAAAATGTTTTTTTCAGAAGAACTTTCTGAATATTTCCGAAACTATTCAGATAATAAAAAAACATTGTACATGTAACTTAGAGGCAATTTAGCTGCGAATTTTTTATTTAACCAAATCAGACTTACTGTTCTGGAGTTATGTTTAAATCTAAGATGAAACCTCCTTAATTTTTAAAATAGCGGTTTATTGCGAGAACTGGAGTCAATTCAAATAATCTAAATAATAGGCTAAGATCTTTATCAATGTATATACTTAAATTGACTACCAAATCCCATGCCGCAGAATCAGTGTTGTCCTGTGTTATATTTTTTGACTAGCTCTGACAATTTTCACTAGTATAGTGACTTGTATGACTAGATACATTAAAGGAACAATTGGAAAAAAATCAATAATTAATATCATCTGTAAAAGCTATTCCATCTGCGATCCCAGATTCGATGCTCTCAATCACTGGGATAGAAAAAGCTGGAAGCTTTGTTGAGGATTCTTCAAAATAGAATTTTTCATCGGATTCTATGTCGACCCATTCAGGTTAATCCTCATTTCTAACGCAAAGAAATTTACCTGGTCTTTGACAGAGTACCCTTAAAGGCTGCACCCGAGCTACACTAAGATACTAAGATCTGTGTTTTTGTGTAAATGCTTTCTGAAAATTGATTTATTGAAATAGTATGTTTTAAACCGATTTATTGTAAACGATATAATACAAACTTATGACAATTCATAGAAGTTTTAAAAACGAAATACAAGCCGCAGGTAGGACACGACCTTGAACCGATTTCTTCTTTCTGAGAAAAATACATGTCATACGGTATCTCCTTTGATCAAGAACATTCAGGCCTTAACGTCAAAGCCTGTTGCAAAAGCAAAGACCCAAATTTTTCAGACGTGTGCTGAGATGGTGAAGGAATACCAAAAGGTTCCTGAGTCGAGGGAAAAGGTGGTGGAAGAAATCGTTGAAACAAAAGTTAACCATCAATTTAGACGATCAAACATAAACATGTAAGGTTAAAAATTTTTGAAATGATTGTGTTATTAATTAAAGGTTTTCGTCCATTTTTTTTAATTTTTGGTAACGTTACAATATCTAAACACCTCCCCCCCTACCGTTACTTATCGTAGTGCATTTCAAAACCCCTCCCCCCTAAATTGGTAACGTAGTTTATGGACGACCCCTAAAGCACCATGCCAATTCTTATCATTGTAACATTAAAAAGGCGACATAAGTTTCACATTGACCATTTATGGTATATGAGGGGTACACGAAGTAGTGAACCAGTTTAGCCCATTTTGATTTTAGTATCATGTTTTCTTGTCATAATGCTTATTACTAAGTTTCATGGATTTAGGGCAACTCCTTTAATTTTTATATTACTGAGTTTATCGAGTTATAAAAAAAACGAACTTCGATCATCTTGGCACATCCAAAATATTCAACATTTTTAAGAGTGCCTTGTGGCAAACATTCAAAAATGTCGAAAGCATACATGTGCAAAGAGGAGCATTCTCATTCTTTCAGGATCTTCGATGTGCCAGTGAAAAAAGTTTTACTTTTTGATGGTGTTCGTTTTAAATGACCATTTTTGAGGAGTTGTTGTGTGAATAATACTAATCAAAATTTTTTAAATTTCATAGAATTAATTAAAATGAGTTTATAATAGTACCTTTCTTATGGCGCGCGTTTTCTATATCTCAAAAACTACGAAAAAGTAACAAATGCCACAAAAGTGGTATCACGCCTTGAATGTGTTATAACTTTCGTTAACTTCATGGTACATCAATAATAAAACTATATATATTTTGTATTCAAGTATTTTCGTATAAACCTCATTTAAATTTTACCGAAAATTGGTGGCGCACGATTTTTATATAGGTAAGAAGGTAAAAATCTGTGTGTAAATCATCTCAGTTTTTAGTGTTTTTTTTACTTTCTATCCCAGTAGTAAATTAAGGTTGCAACTTATGAAACTTAAATTAGTGGACAAATTTTGTTCCATGTATTCCAAGTACACGCTCATTTAAAACTTGAGCTCAACTTAAGAAACATGAAGGTTATTAAGACGGTTATACCAAAATCATAGATTTTAAAAGATTTTGGAAATTGCCCATATATAAAACTTTCTTGTGTCTATAGAATTGGAAAAAACTACAGATGAAAATCTTAAGAACTTTCACATTTTTTTTATGCTTTCAACTTTGACCTTGATTTGCTGAACATTTGTTCCTAAAACCAACTAAAAATACTAACATATTAAAAGAATTGACATTGACTTGTTTAACATTTGTTCCTAAGACCATTTAAAAATACTTATATATTAAAAGACTTGGGATGGGCCAGCCAAAAATGACCTCGAGAAGTCATGAAATATAAAACTTATCTTTAAAACACACACACATACATTAATTCCACGTTTTTATGCAATTGTTTTTTATTAATTTTTTCATATGATTGTACAACATCTTATGATTGTTGTGTCAAAAATAAATCGGAACAAAAGTAAATAAGATGGAGAACCTTAAGCGTTCGTTGTTTTTATGTTTAATATTGCATTTTCTGGTATATAAAACTTTAAAGCGATTTTCTGACACTTGTCATTTTTGAACGGTGGAAATCTAAATCTACTAGACAGATTCTTTTGAAATTTATTAAACTACTTCTTTAAAAAAATGACCAGGTATTTCTTTGAGCTTCTTTTTTAAATTTTTATAATTATTAATTTTGCAATAAAAAATTGACCCATTTCTTGGGCTTTCAAAATTGATGCTTTCACTTCTAGGGTTATCTTGGGAATGCGATTATCTAATGAAAGCATTTGGATTTTTTGATTTGAGATGATCGAATTATGAGTTCACCGGTGGGCAACTTTTTTCGAGACGCCTCCGTAGTTTGGCTGCCATAGGCTTAATTATTAATATTTTGCTTTCAAAAATTACGGGAGTATTGTTCATATGAAAAGGACGCATGCCAAAAACGCCAATGTGAAATTAAATGGGTTTTGAGTTTTTCATTGCATCTGAATTTTCCATCAAAATAAGAAAATCCAATTCGGCTTAGAAAAAATTATAAAATTCAATGCCAAAACCACCTATGTGCTTCTTTGAATATTTTTCATGCCAAAAACGTCAATGTAAATTTCTACGTTTTTTGGGAAATTGAGTTTAAAGATTCAAATGACTGTTGTGACTAATTAGTCACAAACGTTAATAATTAACTTAAAACAGTTATGATTGCAATGAACACTGATCTGCCTCAATTGAAAGTGAGTAATCAGCATTCATTGCAATTCAAAAGTCAAGCTCATGGTTAATAAGCGACTAAATAGTTGAGTAAAGAATATGCGTATAAAGAAAGCCAGCTTGCTATTTTAGCTGCGCTTCTGTTAACATGACTTGACTACTGTTTTACAAAAATGCAGTCGTTGCATTTTTGGACTTTGGCTTATTAAGCGCGAGGTAAATATTTAAATTGATATTTTATTGTTGTAACCAACATGATTATGAAATCTGAGCCAAAGTTCCCATGGCTGGGCGGTCGAGTATGAATGTATGTATGTAAATGTAGATATGTATTTTTAAGAAATTGCAACAAGCATCAATGCTAAAATGAATGTATGTATGTAAATGTAGATATGTATTTTTAAGAAATTGCAATAAGCATCAATGCTGAAATGTATGTACGTATGTAAATATTTTAAGGTATTTCCATGAAATAATAGTAGATAAAATTATTGTGCAAGATGCAGAAAGCAATCTTGCACAAATATCAATGTTACAACTAATAACCTAGGTGTTAAGTATTAGTATTTTTTAATACAAAAGTCAGTTGAAAAAATAAGATAGAGTGACGAAAGTGGCTCTTAAAATAAAGCGAAGAGTTAAAGTAAAGAAAAACAAAATAAAGACTTTTTTATTTCAATTCAAAAGGAACAGGGTAAAAATGGACAATTTCGGTAAGTATCCTTTCGGTTTGGGAACCACTAAAAATCCCCATTAATTTTAACTTATCGCGGCAACCTCACGGCTGCCTACTGAATGGCATAAGCTACCATGCCTACCAAACAAAGAGGTGGTTAACATAATACAAATCAGGGAGACTGTAGGACTTACGCGTATCCTCAGCGGAGGATACAACAAAATGGCGCAGCCGGTAGGATCCTTCTGGCCGCAGGGACAGCAAGGATGTTAGATCCTTATTGTTACAGGAACAATAAGGACAATTTTGGTTTGTTTAATTTCATAAAGTTTTAGAGAAGGACAATTTTTGTTAGATCCTTCTGTTACAGGAATAGCAGGTGTTAAAAAAAAAAATTGATATAAAAAAAAGTAATTGCTAGGATCCTTGCTGTTATAGGAACAATAAGGACATTGGTTCTTTTGCAAAGATTCAAAGTGATCGGTGAGACCTTGTTGTTACAGGAACAACAAGCATATTTTGGAAAGATTTTTTTTTATTGAATTTGAATGTTTGATAGGTCTTTATTGTTACAAGAACAATAACGAAAGTTTTTTTGTTAAGACATTTAAAAAAATAAAAGTGTGTTTTTAATGTTTTAAATAATAAGAAATTATCTTTTAACACCTCTCGGAAAGAGGATGGCAGGAATATTTTTCTTTTGTATATAAAGGTTTAAGTTTCGTTTGAATCCTTTTTAGGAATTCAATTTTTGGTAAAAATTTTTTTTAGATAACACATATTGTCAACAACAACTTTTTGTATCCACTAAGTGACAATCATGAGGACGGTACTAGGAGAATTTTCGAAGACCATCCTGGCAAACCAAACCTGGAAGCAGATTTTATGGGAAAATAGAAAAGGAACTAAATCACCGTGGAAGATTTATCAACAGAGAAGATAACCAGTCAGCTTCAAGGAAGTCTAAAGCGGCATGAATTTTAATATTGTTATGAAATATACAAAATAAAAAAAAAAAGAATTTTTTATATAATAAAGAATATTTGTATTACAAAAGTCAACTAATGTATGGTTTATATGTGGAAAAAAAAACCTTAAATAAATGGGAATTAAACAAAAAATATAAAAATGTGTTTTGTAAGCTTTAAATTTGTATTTTTTTATGTACCTCATGGCAGGAGGAGAATTCGTATTTTCATTGAGTTTTTATTTTATTTATCACACGGAGTGTTAGAGTAAATTTGCAGGAAGCAAGTCAGAAGATAGACCAGGATTAGATTGAAGAAACGGACTGGGTTAACGAACAATTATGAATGTAAACGACATAGCGAAAACGGTGAATAATTTGGTGCCCTTGTTTTCGGGTACCGAGTCACCGGCAGAAGTATATAGGTTTATCCAGGGATGTGACCTGGCTGCGAAAGCAGTTAAGAAAGAAGATATCCCAATTTTCATAGAGTGCATAAAACTCCGGTTGCACGGGGACGCTTTCGAATTATGTAGGAGCCGACAATTTGACAAAGTAGAGGATATTTACATATTGATTAAGTCAAATTATCTGAGGGCAACTACATACGATTCAATAATTATTGCATTATCTAGGTGTGAACAAGAGCCCGGGGAAAAAATAATTGCGTTTGCACGAAGGCTAGGATCAATAGAAGCTAGAGGGAGGGACTGTATAGGGGAGGACAAATCACTCCTCAAACAATTAAATATCTCCGTAGTTACAGCATTTAAAGTCGGTATATTGGATCCTGAGATAAGGACAGTAGTGTTATCATTGTCAGGGAATGACCTATCAGAGTTGGTAAAAAGGGCTTCAGATTTAGAATATATGTTGAAGGACAAAAGCAGGAATGGGTCAGGACGACATTCACAGCGTCAAACTTGCACGATACAAGAAAGTGAAGAAGAACACAGATGGAATAGAAGAGTAAATCAGGGTTTAAGAATAAGAGATGTAACACCAGAAGATAGGTTCGAAGACAAAAAGCAGGACCAATATAAAATGAACATCAAGTGTTCATTCTGCAACAGACAAGGACACACAAGAGATGAGTGTCTCTCGAGAAAAAATTCTCCGTATTGCGAAACATGTCAGAAGTATGGTCATGAAATTTGTTGGATGAGTGCACCCTCATTCGCACCAAGGGGACAGCAGAAATATTTTAGACAATTTCCTAGTAGACAGCAGGAAAACAGAAACATATTTAACGATCGATTGAGTTTTAAGGAAAATAATTTTGGTAATGAACTGCAAGTGAGACAGAAACAGGTACGCTGTATGTGGTGTGACAAGGTGGGTCATGTGCAGGATGAGTGTTATAGGAGGAACAACTGGGAAAATCGGCAGGGAAACTTTCAGGGGCCCAGCCAAGGCCAATGACCTGGGAACCCCGAAATAAGAGCGATATAAGGCCATCAAAGATAGTAACGGATAAATCTACGTCTAGAAAGATTGTGAATATCCGTACATCTAAGCCAATAGAAAGGATAGTAACAGATAATTCTACATCTGAAGAGATTGTGAGTATATGTACATCCAAGCCAGTGGAAAGTTCAGTAACAGATCATTTAGTAGTAACAGAGAATTTGACACCCGAAAGGATTGTAAATTTCTGTACACCTCATTCAAGAAGGAATGTAGAAAACATAAGCCAAGAATCGAAGGAAACAGTTGAGTCGTTGCAGGCGACATCAAAAAAGGTTATAGAAACACTCGGGGAAGTAAAAGAAAAATTCGATGTGGTATTTGAAAAATTAAATGAAAATGTAAGAAAGAAAAAAGTCAATGAGGTAGCAGGAAAATTAAATGGAAATATGATAAAAGAAAAATGCAACGTGCTATTGGAAAAATTAAATGGAAATATGAGAGAAGAAAAATTCAATGTGGTAGCAGAAAAGTTAAATGAAAATGTAAGAAAGGAAAAAGTCAATGAGGTAGCAGGAAAATTAAATGGAAATATGATAAAAGAAAAATCAGATGTTCTATTCGAGAAATTAAATGAAAATATGGTAGAAGAAAAATTCAATGTGGTAGCGGGAAGATTAAATGAAAATGTAAGAAGAGAAAAATTCAATGTGGGAGTAGGAAAATTAAATAAAAATATTACAGAAGAAAAAATCAATGTGGTAGTAGAAAATTTAAATGAAAATATGTTAAATGGTTGCACGCACAAAGAAATGACAGTGCTGGGCACGGAAAAGGGGGAATTGTCGGATATTTGCAAAGTGAATGATGTGTTCGTAGGAGTTCCTTGCGAGGATACAAAAAACGGAAAACTCATTCTACTTGTAGATTCCGGAGCGGACACGAGTTTAGCCAAACAAAACACGTCAAGGAGTAGTTTGAAACGGAGAAATGATTTAAGTTCAAGTAATTATAGTACAGACGTCGAAATAAATGCTACAAAAATCCCCAAGTTAGTGGATCATAAGCAAGAGATTGCACAAAGACGTTATTTAGGTGAAAATTTGGTAGACGTCACAGATATTTACAGAGTGTATAAGACGAAAAGAAAAAAATATTTTTAGGAAAAATCTAATAACATAAAATAAAGAAAGTACGTGAATGGGAAAAATAGTATACATACATATTATACATATTAGGAGTAAAATTATGAGAAAAAAAAATGTATTAAGAAAATTTAGTAAAGTTGTAAAGAAAAAGGTTACTATAAAACAGAATTTTAAAAAAAAAATATAAAGAAAAGTTGGAAAGAAGTGATTGTGAAAGCATATTTGTGGGCAGAATACGGCGATGTAAAATAAATGAAGTAGAGGAATATACTTACTGAAAGAAGCAGTTAAGAGAAAGATGGGAAAAAGACAGTAGAAATGAGTGAATGTCAGCCAATGGAAGATAGTCGTGAGTTTATAATTAAAAGAAGATATAGATAGAATGATAAAAGAAGAGAAGAAAAATAATGATTAAATTAAATGAAACAGTTGAGAGCCAAGATATGGCAGGAGGAAAAATAAGAAACGGAGAAAACCTAAAGTTACAGGCAAATGTGTTGGCATCTTCAAAGTGAACAACGTTGTTACAGAATTCCCTCGCAAGGATTAAATTCTAGTACAGCGCATTCTACTTGTAGATCCCAAAATAGTGCCACTTTATTTTAAATAATTCTGTAAATTTTGTTTTGGATTTAAAATAGTCATTAAAGTAATTAAATGTTATTTTTTTAAAAAAAAAAGCAATTTTTTTTTATTTTCATTAATTGAAAATAAAAAATTTGAAAACGTCCAATGAAGACGCAATAAAACATAAGAAGTAAATGATACAGAAAGAAAAAAAAAATAATGAAAGAGACAAATTATTTTTACTTAAAGAAACAATGATAAAAGTAAAAATAATTTTACAAAGACTATACAAAGAATTTTAAAATTGGAACAGTAAATATCAGAACAAAAGAATAAAATAAATAAATAACAAAACTTAAAGGAAACTAAATTCTCACTACGGGAAAATATTAAGTAAAGTTATAAATTAAAGATATTGAATTGGAGAAATAAAAATGAAAAATTAATGTTTAAAAGAACAAACCAAAAGAAAAGCCTATATTGAAATTTCTTACTGTTTATTTATATGTAAATGCGCTTACGCATAAAAACATTGACAAGAAAAATGAAGATTTGTATAAAAGTATAAAAAAGAAAAATAAAAATAAATTTAAAGAGAATTAACGGAGTTAGAAAATTAAAAGGAATTGAAATCCTTGAAGTCGTATGTTGAGTTGATAACAAGGTAAATGTGAAGTAAAGTTAAGATAAAAACAATATCAATAATTAATAAATTTGATAACAGAAAAATGTATTAAGATATAGAGAAACAGAATACAAATGTTTACAAAATAAATAATACGTTAAGGGTCGAACTTATAAGTTATGGTCACTGAATATTTTAAAATTTGTTGGAAAAAAAAAAACAACTTTGTAAAATGGAAATTAAGAATACAACATTTGAAGAATACGGCTATATCAAGTGTCTTGTATGCATCGACATAGCAGAAACACAAGAAGCGGAGGTTGAAGCAGGAACGAGATATTCAAGTAAAAGAAGTAACGAAGACTTTTAATTGTGTCTGAACCAGTAGAGGGAAGAAATCCGTTAGTGAACGTTATTTGAAGTACAAGAAAGAGAATATGAGTTTGAAAGAATTACATGGAAGCAGTAAGGATTGGTTAAACTGATTGCAAAGTTTCTTGACGAACATTAAGACAACACAGCAAATTGAAGATGTATAGAAAGCGCAGACATGGAAACGTTGCATCGCAAATAATAATTTTATAACTGGCCGCAGCTCATTCATTCATCAGATGATTTTCGCAGAAACAAAAGTGTGCAAATATGTTACATATTTCTTAATAGTTTGAAAATTTGTTACTTTTAACATTTTTCTTAAATTTATGCTGGCAATTTTTCTTGTGGAGCATATGGCGAAGAAAGCAAATAATAGCCTTTACGATAACGTATTGGCCGCATCATCAACGAAATAAATTATAATGAAGTCTATAACACTACGAGGTTGTTCAACAATAGATTGGGTGAATTAGGATATTTTGTTTATACATCCAATATCAATAGAGTAGCTGAAGGATTTGTTGAACCTGACAGGCTATAACGCAAAAAGTTCGGAGCTTGTATATGAAAACAAAAAGTTAAAAACTGTTTACACAACTTGGTACCATGAAATTAGAAAAGACAACCATTGAGTCACCATCAGTAGCAGTAGCACCAGAAGCGGAACATAGATAAAAGATACCTAGTGGAGCATAAGCAGAACGAATCAACGAGGACCAGATGTCACCGATGTATACAAGACATAGGGAACTAGTAATATTTAATGGGTTTCAAATGAGATTTAACATTTAACAATTATTTAAGATATCAAAAGTAAAACGAAAACATAAACATTCACAAGAACTATACAGGACAAAAAGTGTTCATAACAAATAAAAATTTAAGTTAGTCGAATTTGGAACTGATAATGTATTGTCATGTAATGTTATATAATTTAATGTAATTTAATGTAATGTAATATAATGTACAAAAGAACTGAATAAGAAAAAATTTGTTTATAGTTAGTTTCACAGAAGAAGGAAAAAAAAAGTAATTGAAAACGTTATATATTAAGCATACAAACATAGTCGATACGCAAAAAGCAAAGTCATCGAAAATTTCAACCTCTTCAAGGTAAAAATTTTCTTGGTCAAAGGGGGGAGGAATGTTGTGACTAATTAGTCACAAACGTTAATAATTAACTTAAAACAGTTATGATTGCAATGAACACTGATCTGCCTCAATTGAAAGTGAGTAATCAGCATTCATTGCAATTCAAAAGTCAAGCTCATGGTTAATAAGCGACTAAATAGTTGAGTAAAGAATATGCGTATAAAGAAAGCCAGCTTGCTATTTTAGCTGCGCTTCTGTTAACATGACTTGACTACTGTTTTACAAAAATGCAGTCGTTGCATTTTTGGACTTTGGCTTATTAAGCGCGAGGTAAATATTTAAATTGATATTTTATTGTTGTAACCAACATGATTATGAAATCTGAGCCAAAGTTCCCATGGCTGGGCGGTCGAGTATGAATGTATGTATGTAAATGTAGATATGTATTTTTAAGAAATTGCAACAAGCATCAATGCTAAAATGAATGTATGTATGTAAATGTAGATATGTATTTTTAAGAAATTGCAATAAGCATCAATGCTGAAATGTATGTACGTATGTAAATATTTTAAGGTATTTCCATGAAATAATAGTAGATAAAATTATTGTGCAAGATGCAGAAAGCAATCTTGCACAAATATCAATGTTACAACTAATAACCTAGGTGTTAAGTATTAGTATTTTTTAATACAAAAGTCAGTTGAAAAAATAAGATAGAGTGACGAAAGTGGCTCTTAAAATAAAGCGAAGAGTTAAAGTAAAGAAAAACAAAATAAAGACTTTTTTATTTCAATTCAAAAGGAACAGGGTAAAAATGGACAATTTCGGTAAGTATCCTTTCGGTTTGGGAACCACTAAAAATCCCCATTAATTTTAACTTATCGCGGCAACCTCACGGCTGCCTACTGAATGGCATAAGCTACCATGCCTACCAAACAAAGAGGTGGTTAACATAATACAAATTAGGGAGACTGTAGGACTTACGCGTATCCTCAGCGGAGGATACAACATGACTCAGAAAAATCGAGAAATCAACTTTTTCTAGAATGTATTTTTGGAACAGGATGGGGCATGCCTTCATACTAAACAGTTATAATTTGATTTTCGTTGCTTAACAAAATCATTGAAATAAAATACTTTTCGTGCAACCATTTAACTTTTATTGCTAGAAAATTGTGTTAAAATAATTGTAAAAATTTAAAAAAATTTATATCATAAAATTTTTTCCATAAATAGACAGCTAATTATGTTTTTAGTCATGAAAAAAAACTCACTGATCTATCTTATCTGTAGGTACAACAAGCTCACTTTTAGTGGAGAAATGTGCACAATGGCGTTTTTGGCATAAAGAAATTTAACGGTTGTGAAAATTTTGTGCATACGACTCTGTAAAAACTTTGATAGTGAAGATAAGTGCGAAATTATTTTTGCAATTTGTTTTGCGTTTTTCTGGTAGTGTATTAATTTTTCCCCCGTATTATTAACAGGTCAGAAGGTAAACTTCTTTAATTATTGATTGAAGACATTGCCAATGCTTTGAAAAACAAATTGCAAAAAGAATTTTGCACTTATCTTCATTATCAAAGTTTTTACAGAGTCGTATGCACAAAATTTTCGGAACCGTTAAATTTCTTTATGCCAAAAACGCCACTGTGCACATGTTTTCACTAAAAGGGATTTTCTTACCGCTACTGATGAGATAGATCAGAGAGTTTTTTTTTTCATGACTAAGAGTGTGGAAAAAATTTTAGGATATTACTTTTTTTTAATTTTTACAATTATTTTAACACAATTTTATAGCAATAAATTTTGGAAAAAGGTAATTTTTCGATTTTTCTGTTGTATTACGATATGTTGTATTATAATGTCATTTTATATATACATTTTATCTAATACTTAAAGTAATATTGAAAATACCAAATATCATGAATTTTCTCCACTTTCCTGATGCATTCATCAAAATCACAGAAATAAAACTGGTGCTAAAATGAGAACGGTTCTCATAAACAAAGCAACAAAACTATTTTAAATGCAAAAACAAAGGGCACATTTCAATGCCACAAGGACAATACATCAGAAATAGCACACAACAGCATCGCATTGAGACCAATTTTCGGGGATTAGAGTGATGGAAAAAACATTTTGCATTTTCGTTTCGAAATTGATTGATTTGAAAACTGCAACGCATTGAAGTTGGGGCAAGGCAGTAGAATTGCTAACCAGTCATCCATCTAACCAACAAACCATCGTTGAATGATAAGAGAAATCAGGCAAATAGTGGAGGAGGAGGAATAAGAAGCAGAATATAGCACATTGATGCACTGCCTAGGTGCAAATATGTCAGCACAAGTTGCATGTTCCTAACGTGATGCAAAAGCATGCATTGGAAATACAATTGGAGTGATGCTATGATGACGTACTCTGCTCGAAAATAATTCAAAGCTTTGAGTTGACGAGCATTCGTAGTCGGCTTTTAGGCGCATCTTCTATAGCAAAAGTACCGTGCCGCTTTTGAATGCATTTTCCGTAGGCAAAACGTATTGGTAAAAGATTATTTAATATGTGTCTGAAATGTGAGCGTTTAGCTGTCAAAATTGTTATTTGTCGTCTGAGCACCAGAATGTATAACCCGGTTGAGTGCCGAATATTGAGAGTTGTATGAATGAAATCCTCTCGATAGCAGTTTATTAATGAAGAGATTTTGAATTTTCGGTCTGTGATTTTATGGAAATTCTATGAATTTTCTGAGGTACTATTCATCAAGTCTGCTATGCTGGAGTGCATCAGAAGTAGTTCGTTGTTGTTATTGTTGTTGGGAGCATTGAGTGCTCCAGAGTGGTTTATTTGCTTAGATTTGAGTGAATACATTTAGGACAACAAAGCATTGATAAAGTGAAGAATGGAGACTAGGGATTGTTTGGTATAACTGATATCTCCTGAACTCTTTGTAACATTTTTACCTTACAGTTAGTTAAAAAATTGTTAAATATTATAGTCAAAACTAAGTTGAAAAATTCTAAAAAGCTACTCACCGCTCTACAATGTTTAGTCCAACTATAGCCAAATACCGAAAACCATGTATGGATAACTCTTGTAGAAACTCAATAATAAAAGCTTTACATTCGGCCAAAATGTTGCGCTTAGTGCGTTGTTGCTTCATAAGACCAAGCTTAAGGGTCTTTCTAGCGTCTTTCTTCGCAGCTAAACGGATTGGTAACCAAAGTCGTGGTCGATGTATATGTCGTTTGCTTGCCCAGCTGAATGCAACCTCATGTGTGCCCGGAGCTTGAATTTTCTCACGTTTTGGCCGCACCAGCTGCTCCGCTGGATTTTGACGTGTTACCGCGCCAGGATAACGTAATTTTGAATAATTACTTTTTTTTGAAAATGCTAGAGGATAATTTGAAATTGCAGTTGTATTTGGTTGTTGTTGTTGTTGTCGACGTTGCTGTTTGTGGAGCTGGTTTTGATGTGCCAGCGTTGCCCGTTTTGGTGTCGATTTCACGGCGTCCGTGATTGCTGTAGGTGTTTTCTGGTCATAATGCAGAAACTTATGTTGCTGTAATTGCTGTTGTTGTTGCTGCTGCTGGTTTGTGCCATTCATATTGTTGTTATTGTGAACATTGTTATTTTTGCTATTGTTGTAATGTTCGGATTGTCGCCCTACCAGTGAAGCTGTTGAGGCTGTTCGCGGTGGGGATGCGCTGAATTCCTCATCACTTGATTGATTCGAACGTTGCGGGGAGAAACGTTTATGCAACATGTTGCTGTGGGCAAGAGTTTTTTTTGTTGTTTTTATTCCTGTTTTGCCTATAGATACTTGCGTGACCGTAGCACAAACACGCTTCTCGTTATTAAGTGGTGTAGAATTTTGTTTTTTCAACGTTGTTTAAATCTCGCGCTTTTGTTTGGCAGGATTTTGCCTGGCGGCAAAAATTTTGCTATTGTTAATATTGTCGCCCAAACTGTATTCAATTGTTTTCTTTGTTTTGCGCTCACATAATTAAAAGCTGGACAAAAGAAGCGTGATATTCAGGCGATAATCTAAAAATCAAAATATATGAGTTTAAAGTTTTACAATTGAAGGGCTTATTGCAATAACGTGATAAGCCACATGATTTAAAAAAGCAAGTTTTTAGGCTGAATACATTATTCAATCCATTGCCAACAACTACAAAAGAGATTTTGGCTATTTCTTATGAAATTTCTATACTATTTGTAAAAGTTTCCGTGTTCAATTCCATTTCTTCATACAAAAAAACCATTTTTTCAAAACTTTAGAGTCGATTATTTCAAAATATTTTTTATGTGGCTTATCATGTTCTTGCAATAAGCCATTCAATTTATCGATTTTTGTCAAGAAATACGTTAAGTACTTAAAATAAAATTTTTGTACTAATTAACGTAATGACAATATAAGATGATGATTATAATATCACAGCGGGAAAAGTATTAGGTTTAGTTGTAGACTTATCATTAGAGATAAAACTAATGCCATGTTTTTTAATATCTCTAGGTACAAGGCACCTTTTGGAACTTTCACATGAACAGCATGTACATTTTTCACGCTTACACAGATAGAAAAATATACTCATATTCAATGGATATAAAGAAAATCGCGGCAGCAGAAAGCGCACAGCGAATATAAGCTTAAATCATTATTTTTTGACGTATCAAAATAATTATTACAGTCAAAATCTAGTTAAATAGTTGCTGAAAAATTCATACTCCAGAAAAAATCACCTCAAATCTAGCCAATATTTTCTGCGATATCAAAATAAACGTTACAGTCTAAATTTTCTTCATTTCAGCCGATGTTTTCAGAAATATCAAATTTCTCATTCCAGATAAAATTGCCTCAAATCAAGCTAATATATCTTGCGATATCAAAATTACTGTTTTATTAAGAAATTACTTAAATCAAGCTAAAATATGCTTGGTATTAAGATCAATTTTTCAGTATAAATCAAGTTGATCAAATACATATTAATATTAAAACATCAAATCGATTTTTATTATTTTTTAATTATCTTTATTGAATATTAACTATAAGTTTTTAACTTATTGAAGTTTTTTCTTAATGACTTTGTTATTTATTATGTTGATTTTGTATGATTTATATATAAATAATAAATGTTTGATAGTGTAAGTCATACTTGATTTTAGATACAAATTATAGTTGTTTGATAGTTTAAAATCGTTTATTGAGCTTTAGGTCAAGGTTAGAACAATTATTTGTTCCTGTTTTCCTTTTCAAATTGAAATAAATGTTTGCCTTTTCATATTGAAAACGTTGTTGTTGTTTCTTTGGAAAGATTCGTAAGAATAATAAATTTTTCTAACCTCGACCTAAAGCTCAATAAACGATTTTAAGCTATCAAGCAACTAGAATTTGTATTTAAAATCAGGTATGATTTAAACTATCAAACATTTAGAAGTTTTTAACTTATATTATAAATAGACAGCGGAATTATATGCAAAACTTATTTTAAGTCTGATTGAAGTCATGTTTTGGATTTATATTGATTTTGACTTCATTAATGCATTTATTACTCCATATCTATGATATGCAAATTATATGCATAAAATATGCAAAAGCATATGCAAGAAATATGCTGCATATTTTTTGCTTATTCAGTAATAAAAATGGTCTTAATTCATAAAATTTCCAAATTAATTGAAATATCTATAAAGTTTATTGAAAAAAAAGTGTTAACAATGTAAAAATTATTTTATTACCTTCAACAGATAATTACGTTAACTAGAAATTGCCAGTGGTCGAAATTCAACCTTTTCACTGTGACATTCGACGTACACTGTGATATGAAATTGCTTTCGTTTCCTATTTTCAGTTTGCCGCTCAGTGCTAACGAACGACTTTTCATACAAAAATACGTTGTATTGAGGAGATCTACAGTTTTCATACAAAAATACGTTGTACTGAGGAGATCTACAGTTTTCATACAAAAATACGTTGTACTGAGGAGATCTACTGTTTTTGAGATCGCAATAATTTCGCAATAATTTTGATGTCATAATAACGGGGAAATTTTTAATATACTATCCGTGAAAGCTTTCGTATGCCGTATAAAAGTCAACCAATGACTTTTCATACAAAAATAAGTTGTAATGATAAAAGCTACAGTTTTCGAGATATCGTCATAATTTTAAAGTCAAAATAACGGGAATTTTCAAAGTTTACTCTTTGTAAGAAATTTTACAATCCCAATATATATTCGCATATGTTACATAAAAAAATGCTTATTGTAGGGTATCCGTAAGAGATAGCGAGAAATGTCTTGCAAATATTTTGTACATATCAGCAATGTCTAAAATTTCCTTTTACACCGTTTTCTTCCATCTCTTATAGCTTAGCTTTTATTTAAGAAATTCTGTTTTGATCGCTCATATTTCAGGTAAAAGGTCAGAAAAAGTATTTTGTGCACTCCTTCTCCCTACTCTTATTCACTTGAAAGCAAAATTGTCCAAATCGGTTGAGAAACACGGGAGAAAATGGAACCGAACTATTTCCTACGCCTATTTATATATAGATTATCTGTTCAAAATTATGTTCTATAATTCATGTAACAATATATTATTAAAACTTCTTCTAAGTTGTCGATGGTGACATTTTGACGCTTTTCAGAAAATATCATTTTGTATGCGGAGAAGCTTCGTTCCACACTACACGAAGTCAAGGGTCCGTACATAAATTTAGGAACATGTTCAAAAGCTATTTTCATATTTTCAAAATTTTTAATACAAGTCTATTTTTTCCTTTCTCCAATAAAAAAACATAAGACTAAATATTCTCTTAATGGTGGTTTCAGCTAAGAGTAGCCATAAAACCCTGCATCTTTTTGATGTTCAAATTTCTCGCGCATTTCTTTCATCATTTAAAATAAATCCAAGATAACCAGTAAACTCTGAAAAGCAGAGTGCTTTCAGCGGGCGACTATGACAAAAAAAATTTTTATTAAAAATTTAGAAGTTCTGATTTTTTCGCACTCAGAAAATCAAAAATATTTTCAACACGTAAAATTTATACAAAAAAATACTACAAAAAAGTACATTATTAAAAAACAGTACTTTTGCGTACTGTCTTGGGTGCATGTCATTGTTCAAAAAAAAAGGGGAGAGTGGTACTAGTTGTCACAAAATTTAAATGAACCACTGTAACTTCTATAATTCAAGCAATAATGACACTTTAAGATATTTAAACATAAATTTAATCTTTTATTCTTCAATTCTGATATGAATTACGTACATAATTAGACATTAAAATAAAAAATTTTCTTAAAAAAAGATTTAACTCGTCTGAGACAATCTACCCCACTCATGGGGTAAGTTGTCCCAACACGTAGTCCTCGTTGTCACACTACTTAATCGTCATCGCTGTCGTACTCCGATGCACAATTTAAGCAGCAATATATTAAATTTTCAGTTTTAATGCATTCATAATGTGCATAGCGCTTGCATTTTATGCATTGACGACAATTTTTATTAGATTTGACGCTCGACAGTGCTTGACAACATACCACACATATCGAATCCTCGTTATCTTCATCGCTACTAGTTGTTTTTGGCTTGACTCTGACGTTTCCTCGTTTAGTTACTTTTTTAGCTTCTTTTTTTGGCTGCTTACACTTTTGGAGTTTTTGTAAGCTATTTCTGACTGGAGTATCAGTCAAAACTGCACTACATCTTTTCCTTGGATTTTGATTTGACTTCCGTTGCTGAGCTTTAGGAAATGGTCGAAGAGTTTCAGGTGTTGGTTCGTCAACAATCAAATGAGGCGGTTCCAGTGTTTTTAAAAATTGGGAACTAGTTCCAGGAGTTGGAGATGGTGTTTTAGAAACTTGTTCTAAGCCTTTGTTAGTATTGTTTGAGTTCAGAGCATTGTCGTAGTTTTGAACGGACATTTGAAAGTTTTGCTGGTCATTTTTTGGTCTGTCAGTGACAAAAGATGGCGCAAAATCGATGTCCGTAAAAATCAGTCGATTTAAAGGAGAAATGCCTGTCGTTAAAAATCCTGACATTATGTTCTGAGAAGAGATAGCTGCTGGCAAACTGGTCTTAACAATAGCTGGTATGTCATAAATCGACATGGTTTTACCTGGATTATTTTTCAATCATCACAAGCAATATTCACATATCGTTTTAAAGGACCGTAAACACTACGATCCAATGGTTGTAGCTTGTGGGAGCAGTGCGGAGGAAACGACAACACTACACCACCGTTTTCCTTGCAAAAGTCTAAGGTTTTGATTGATAAATGGGAATCATGGTTGTCCAATAAGAGCAGTATTGGGCGCTCAAGGTTACATCTAGTTTGCCGAACAAAATGTTGTATAAATATATAAAAACAGTCTTCATTCATCCAGCCCGAGGGATTAGAAACACCAACTGAACCAATTGGTCCATTAGAAACGAAATGATCTTTAAATTTTTTGCGCGGAAAAACAAAAAAAGGTGGAATTGAGTTTCCTGTAGCTGATACTGCAAGAGCTAAAGTAACAAGAGTGCCCCGCTCAGCCGAAGTAATAGCACCGACTTGCTTCATTCCTCTTCGAGCAACTATTCGTTGCGGCTTTTGCACAGTGGTAATACCTGTTTCGTCAACATTCCAAATATCGCTTTCAGTAAATTTGTACCGCTCAAGAACATTTGTCAAATTATTAAAAAACATATTAACGTTGTGCACGTTGAAACTTGTAGCTCGAGCAAGACTTGTTGCCTCTGGTTTTCTTACACTAAGCTCTTTATTTCGATCCATAAACACTCTAAACCATTCTTTGCCAGCCATTTTATTTAAGGACCAAGTTTCTGGAAGTTTTCTGTTAAGAGCAACGGCATATTCAAAAGCAAACTTTCGAACCTCTACAGGACTCAAACCAAAATATATATCAGATGCCCTCTGCAAGTATTTTGACAGTTGCTCTTCTTGTTCCCTTGTAAAAATTTGTCGTGTTTTCACATATCCAACAGATAAGTTATCAGACTCATTTTGTTTTTTTTGTGCAATAACGAGCGAGAGTTCGATAATTTATATTATAAATTTTAGCTACGCTGCGGATTGAAGCTCCTGGACACACTGCGTTTACAGCTTGCATCATGACTTCTGAAGATGTCTGACCTCGGTTTGTAAGTCGTTTGCGATTTCTCGGCATGTTTCCTAAAAAAAAATATAAATCATACTATTCCTTAAGAATGATTTTATAAAAATATATGTTGTATGGGGTTAGTTGTCACAGTGACAAATAGCCCCACAACGGCTGAGACAACCTGTACCACTAGCAAAAAAAAATTTCAATGATTTTCTTTAAATTTATTTTTGAAGTTTTATCCAAAATACCATAGATATTTATAAATTACGACAATATGTCGGCTTTGTGACAACTAGTACTTGAGACAACGGGGACGACTCTCCCCTACTGTTTAAAAAAGCACATCTGGCATCCCTTTCCTGTACCCTCTGAAAGCGTTCATGTCTATGATAAAAGTTACGAACATACATTTGCGATTAAATGGACTTGCATAAAATTTTCATATGCATATAATATGCAAATATGTAATTTTTTAATTTCCATATGCAATTAATATATGCATATGCATTTTGTATGCAATATGAAAATATGCAAAAATTGTGTTATGTTTTCCGAGATAGAATTGATCGGTACGCATATCTGCGTCATCGAAATTGTTTTGTGATCATTCAATACAAATATGAAATTTCATATTTTCCGATGTCTAATTATAAATGACAGCATTTATAGTTGTTAATAAGGCATTTACACTTTTAAAATAAAATTAATACTACTTTCAACTGTCCGTCCTTATAGGCTAGTGATAGACTATCAACTCAGAGGTCCCCGGTTTGAATCCGATGAAAGTGCGGAATTAAAGTACAGGAACAACTGAGGGCTGGAAATGCCGAGGTTAAGGCATAACACTAGCCTCGGTAATAAGCAATCAAAATTGTCTTTCATGTTTGTTCCGCCTTATCAATAATTCACGTATGATGCCAATCAATTTTTTCACTAATAATCGATCCCTTTCCTTTCAGATCAAAAACCAAACGTCGCTTGTATAAGGCGCATGCCTTGGTTCCTTGATCTTTTATTAAAAGAAAACCACCGTCCCTCCCTTCAAGCAGTTCTTTATCAACTCCATGCATGGACAAATAAATTAAAATCATCATAGTAATTTGTCCATGCTATGTAAATTGCAATTTGCAATTTGTCATAATCATTAACACACAATAAATAACTACGTGCATAAAAAATGCAATTTTAAGCTCAACTTTCCCGCCAAAAAACTACCAGCTTAACTAAGGCTACATCAAACTCTTGACTTTATCTCATCTTAAGCTTCATAATCGCTATTCTGTGCTCACTTAATTAAGCTAAAATAAGGTAAATAAACACTGTTTAGTAATCATATATTTTACGTCCCTTTCTGATTTTGTTATTGTAGCATTTTTTTGTTTCTAAGATATAGCGCAAAATGTGTTGAAATTATGTGGGAGCTGCCATGCTCACTGATCCAAAACTTTTTACATACTTTTATTAACTTTCATATACCTACAGTGGCGAGCACAATGAGTGCATGCTCACGACACTGACTTTCGTCATCCACAAAAACAAAACCATACAAGCAAATCAAACAAAATATTTAAATTTATTTTTATTATTTTATTCGTAACAAATATAAGTAAAGCAACAATAATAAATGTGATGAATTCAAAGAGTTTGAAAGAAAAAATGAAAATAACCCGTATAAACTCAATTTTGCACGTTTTATGATTTACACCTTTTTTCGATCTCCCACTTCTCTCATAAGCAGAAACCATGGAGATTTTCCGTTATGTTTGTTCTTATCTTATTTTTCTTGTTCGTAGAGCATTTTAAAACGTGTTTCTTGCGAATCAAAGCAGATTTTGTCAATTACTGTCATATTTAAAATAAATTGTAGATTTTTTGCATAAAAATGAGAAAAATATCATCAGAAATTGAAAATAGTGTTGTGTGCCTGACCGAGAAGGGCTGTTCTTTACGTACCATTTCCGAGAGGCTTAGTATTAGTCAATCGGCGGTGATCACAGCTCAAAAGAGACGAAATGTGACATCCAAATCGCAAGTCAAAGGTCGCAAAAAATTATTAACGGACTCAGATGCTCGGCTAATGATGTCTGAAATGAGAAAAAACAAGCTAAACTAACACCAAAGGGTGCTTCTCTGGCGATTAACAAAAATGTAAGCGAATGGACTGCTAGAAGAGCGCTCCGTGACATCGGATTTACTTCAACTGTTAAAAAAAGCAAACCTGCATTGTCCGATAAGAATGTTAAAGCGCGCTTTAAATTTGCAAGGGACCACAAAAACTGGACCATTGATGATTGGAAACGTGTTATCTGGTCTGATGAGTCCAAATTTAACCGTTTTCAGTCAGATGGAAAGCAATACTGCTGGCGAAGACCCGGGGAACGTATTCAAAGACACCATGTGAAGCAAACTGTTAAACATGGCGGCGGGAGCATAATGGTTTGGGGATGCTTTACATGGTGGCATGTTGGCCCTCTGCATTTAGTAGATGGTATCATGCGAAAAGAGGACTATCTACAGATTCTGCAAACCCATCTTCCCAATTTTATGGACGAATGTGCTTATCCCAAAAAAGAAATTGTTTTTCAACAAGATGGTGACCCGAAGCACACAGCAAAAATTGTAAAGGAATGGATTGGGAAACAACATTTTCAATTAATGGAATGGCCAGCACAAAGTCCCGACCTCAATCCGATTGAAAATCTTTGGTCAATCGTGAAAAGACGGCTCGGGCAGTACGAAGCAGCCCCAACAAACATGGGTAACCTTTGGGATCGTGTAAATGCGGAATGGAATCGAATTCCAAAAGATGTTATCGAAAATTTGGTAGAGAGTATGCCAAACCGCGTAAATCAAGTTATTTCTAATAAGGGTCTATGGACCAAATATTGAAATTGGATTAGTTATTAATTTTCTTGAAACGTGCAAAATTGAGTTTATACGGATTATTTTCGTTTTTTCTTTCAAACTCTTTGAATTCATCTCATTTATTATTATTGCTTTACTTCTATTTGTTACGAATAAAATAATAAAAATAAAATTAAAAATTTTGTTTGATTTGCTTGTATGGTTTTGTTTTTGTGGATGACGAAAGTCAGTGTCGTGAACATGCACTCACTTGTGCTCGCCACTGTATATATAAAAAATACACGAAATAATTTTCTCCGTCTAACTCGTATGAAATGAAACACTGTGCGGCCCTTAGTAAATAAATAAATTAAATCTCGTAATTCAAAGAGACTGAGACCGTTCGGGAAGTAAAATAATTCTGAAGTGAGAATTACAAACAAAATATATAAAAGGAGTTGTAGAAACACTTAAATGATAAATATTGAAATTTAAGCTTATGTGCCTTAGATGAAGATAATTTTTAAAAACAAGCCACAGTCGCCTACCTTAGGAAAATAAGGCTAAAGCAGCTCCATGAAAATTCAAACTAGAAACATTCTAATCAAACTGCATAGAAATTGTGTTTTCATAAAATACCCATATCAGCTGCAAAACTTCACCTTGCGCTTTTCCTGCCTAGCAAGCAAAATTGAAATGGCACGCTTTTTCTAGCGATTTCTAGTTGACTTCTCTTTAATTGGAAACTTTATAAAGTTTAATTAAATCTAATGCATCCTGTAATGCTCACATGTGAACTCATCTGTAAATAAGTGTGTTCCTGCGCAGGGGGGTTCAGGGGTTCTAACCCCTCCGAAATATGGAATTTTTATACCTTCGATTTAAGATGACAAACCCAGTTTAAACATTCGCGAGCACTACGTCGCACAGTGGTCAAAAAGGTAGTTTTTTTGGAAAAAAGTCTGTAACTGTTGACACAATTGAGATATTGGAAAATATTTGTTTTAACATATTTTGGAAACAACAAGTATTCTTTTTTTATAAAAATTTTAAATTATCACACAGTTTTTGATAAAAATTGTGTAAATTACAATCTGTAAAAAATCTGGTTTTTTGTCATAACTCCCAAACCATATATCCTACAAGGACGATTTATGCACCAAAATGTTTGTAATTACATTCATGACTGCGTTCGTAAAAATTAAGTAATTTTTTAATAATTTAATCTTCAATTTCATGTATTATTTTCACTTTTGGTGAAATATTTTTCGTTTTTTTATTTTTTTCATCATAAAATGACAATATGTTTGTCTAACCTCTACCTACAAGACTGCTTCCTTGGAATAAAATTTTAAAATAATATACAGTAAGTAATGTTTATAACGAACTTCAAGAGACGATAACTGTGTTCGTTATAAGCGATAGATCGTTATAAGCGATATTGTATTTTTGGCTATTTATTAATTTTTTTTCTTTGTTTTATATAAAAAATCAACAAATAGATAAGCAATTAAAATTTTACTATTTTGTATGAGCTTCAGCCAGGACTTAAAATGTTGGTTCGTTATAACCGATATAACCGCAATAAGCGATGTCGTTATAAACATTACTTACTGTATTATTTTCATACGTCCCTTTTGGTGAATTTTTTTTTCGTTTTTCGACATAAAATTAGCCATAAAATCCAAACTATACATCGAACAATAACGATTCAGGCATTAAAATGATCGCCATAATATTGTCCTTAAGGCGGGTTACTTGTTCGTTGAAATTAGTTTTGCTCTATCTCTTCTAGTTTAGGAGTTATAGAACATTTTTTGAAAAATTAACATAAAATTGAATTATCTAAATGGAAAATATTGGCCGCTGCTTTTCTTTATTAATAAAAGAAGACATTCTAATCTTTCAATACACACCAATGAAGCTGTTGCGGCAAAGTACGCTAATAAAGTGCTTCACGTAAATTAAAATTTTTTTACTTTTAAGCATACCAATGATATATGAATATTTTAAAAATGAATCGTATTATTATAAACGTTTTCCTTCTGAACTAAAAACAAATATACATTTGTGGAAATTAAAAAAAAAACTAATGAAAAAAGTTTAAATATAAGATTTATACTGAATTCAATTCAACATTAAAATTAGACAATTTTAAAATGCAAAAATTCCATGACTTTTGATGTTTAAAAAAAAAAATTGTGCAGCTTCTTTTAAATATGTGAACCGAATATGAATACTAGATCATTTCTCTGACGAATACTTTTCTAAGAAATTAACATTTTTGAAGTTAAAAAACATACTTCTCTCCGAAAATAAACCATAGTGCGTCGTGGCACTTTTCGCGGGCTTAAATTGTTTTCAGCAGAACAGCAAAATCAACAAAAATTTCGCTTCGTCGTGCTTAGGGAGTCCAATCCCTGAAGCTTTTCTCGATCCCGAGATTATAGGGATTGAAAACCGCAATCCCGGGATTCCGGATTAGTTCGGGATTGAAAACTTTAAGAAGTTAATAATTCAAAACGTTTTAATACAATTTCTTATTATATATTACTTCAAACTAAAAAAGTGTAAACTAATTCATTTATAAAACAACGAAAACAAAACAAATAAAACACATTAAGGGTATTCACAATTGCGTTCTGTTTAGTGTAGATAAAAAACCCCGTGGTATTGATACCTCACTTTACCGAGCTGTTTTTATGTTTTTTGTTGTTTTTCATGAAATCTCTCAAAACCAAAAGTGTGATAATTTTAAGTAGACTAATGATTTGTTTAACGAATGTGGTTTTTAAAGTTCTAGAAACAATTGATTGGTTGCCAGTTGTTTTCTAATTGCAAAAATGAAAGAAGCGTAAAATGCAAGTTAAACTTTTTTATGCCATATATTAATAAAATATATCAAATTGGACATTTAATTAATTTGCGTAGTAACAAAAAGCTATAAATAGTGGGAGGCTTCCAACAACAAATTCTTTTTTAAAGGGTGCTCATTATTGTGGTTTTCAAGTAATACCAAAAAAAAAACAATACCACACAATTGTGAATAATCTTATTGTTAATAAATAAAAAAAAACTTAAATAATATTAATGACTAGCAAATTGTATTAATTTTAAGAACAAAAATTAATAAAAAAATAAAATACAGAACAGTTTAAGGTATTATTATACAGATCTTAAAAATTTTTTTTTATGTTTTTTTGTGTTTAACCCATTAACCGCGGCTCCCAAACGCTTCGAACGATTTTTTTATATAAATAAAATAAACTGGCCATTTCAGCCCTTGTAAGGACTTTGATCTAGCTTCTAATGATCAATTGTGTTGTGCGTGTTATTAAATGTTTGATCACAAATGACCGAGCACTGGACCTACGTGTTTTATGCCGACTCCGAACGGCTTTTGTTCTCAAGAAGCTTTACATGGCAATTTTTACTCTCTGAGGTTTGCCATTGTCTGCAGAGAGGTGACGACCGAACAGAAAAACTAATTCAATTGAAAAAACTTTCTGTCTGAGCTGGAATTGAACCCGGGCTACCGCGGTTCTTTAGCTTATGAACCACGCACTCTACCCACTCGGCTACGGTCGCCACGATTTTTTTATATTCTATTTGAATGTGCTTTTTTATATTGACCACAGAAACTACCTCATCAAATTTCAACTTTGTAATTTTCACCGTAGTCGAGATATAAGGTGGGTATAAAAATAGTCAATCGTCGTCTATGTGTTCTAAATGGGCACAAATTCCATCTGCAACGATAGGACAATTTTATATTGGTAATTGGTTGGTAAGTTGGCTAAGAGAGCTTTCACATTATTTCAAAATATAAAATTTTTTACAAATGATAATACAAATTTTTCTGATTTTTAGTATTAATCGCTTTTGACAGCATTGATTAAAGCGATAAATAGAAAAAAAGAAGAACTTAGTACCTTTCCAACAATAAAAATTCACGTAAATCTAATGAAAAATGTGTCTTTTACAGCGGTTTTAAAAAATATGTTTTTTTAAAATAGCAAAAAATTAAATTTTTTGTGGTCGATAAGACTTATAATGAAACAAAATTTTAAAAACTCTTTTGTGTCAAAACCTTTGTATGAGTAAGAAATTTAACATTTCAGCAGATGTGAGTATGCGTTCTGTGAAAAGTAAAAAGTTACAAGCAAGAAAAAATTTTTTACCAAAAAGGATCTTCAGGAGAATCAAAATTGTTTGGCGGATTTTCTACGATTTAAAAAAAAAGCATGCAGAAATCATTTTAATGAGTTCCTCTAACCTTTGATATTTTTCATTTTATTTGCATACATATACTTTCAAAATTCAAATAACTTCATTACTTTTCTTTTTTTTTTAAATTTCTTACAATATTTTTACAGTAGGTGTTTATTTTATAATTAATATTTTTGTTTTAATATAAATCAATTAAACAAATTCTGACTAGGAATCAATGCGAGCACTCAAAACCTGTCCAACGATATCTTGAAAGGGAGGATCGCATTAGAAATAATTAAGTTTTTTGAATTTTAGTGAAAATAAATAAAAAAATGAATGAAAAACAGCATTATCTTAAATCCGAATGCAAATATTTTAATTTTTTGATGTAGATTGGAAGAGCTTTTTCCGGCCTGTAATTTCTTATGATTTATTTTTTACAACTATTACACAAGCCAATATGGTTACAAAAAAACTCGATTTTTAGAGGTTATTTCAAATCATACCAGCTCTCGGATGGCTATCGCTCGAGTCAAAATATTTGTAGAATCATCATAACATAAGAAAGCATAAGAAAGAAACATAAGCAACTGTGCCGAACAAATTTTTTTCGTGAGGCGCCTTAATATATATATATTTTATTTTTTAAATAAAAAAATAAAAAAATTACATTTCTTTTTTAACTGTGTCCACTATATTTTTACATACGTTCTGTGTGTACTATGGCGATTTCATCTAAGCTATTTTTTACTCCTTTTGAGACATCTTTTAACCTGGTTTGGGGGTTTAGTTTTACGTTTAAATGAAAGATAGAAAAAGGTTTTGTTCAAAAATATTTGTAAAGTTTTGCGCACTTAATTTTAAAACAGTCAAAAACGAGAATTTTTGTACTTTTAATAAAAAATGCATTTCTCTGGCCCTAAATAATATTAAAAGAAAATGTTCCAGAGAATTTTGCTTGATATATAGGTCTTTCAAAAACACCTATATAAATTTGACTCCGTTCCAAAAACCATAATTATTTCGCCACCTAAAAATTTACCTTTTTTTGGGTACAAAAATTGTTAAAGGTTTAAGTATTTATAGAAAAAATATTGCCTTAAGAGTATCTAATGGCCCTAAATGGTTTTAAGGATCATTTGCTAACTATTTGTGAAAATATAAAAAATTGTAAAATGTATAAGTATTTATAGAAAAAATATTATTAAAAATTAAATTCGCCTAAAGAGTATCCAATGACCCTTAATGGTTTTACGGATCATTTGCTAGCTGTTTATGAAATAATAAAAAAGATTTTGTTCAAAAATAGAACAACAGTTTTTAACAATAAAGTACAAATATCTACATATTACTTAAAATTCTTTTATCAACAAAGAAATATTATTAATTTTAATTTACAAATTTTTTTATGAAAAAAAATAAAAAAAATAAAAAAATATTTAATTTTCAACAAATTATTGTTATTATTATTTTTATTCACAAATTTTTTTATGGAAAATAATTAAAAATATGAGAAAATACTTAATCTTTAACAAAAATATCTAAAATTTTAAATTACCTAAAATCGCGAAAAAGCTACGTATTGTGTCTACAGATCACTTATGATAAGTATGACGATTGCGTCCACTTGCCAACTTTGAGAGTACACTGCGGATGAACGGATTGATAGCACTTGAAGCGGCTTGGCAGCTGTTCATTACAAAGCTTAAACTCTTTTTAAGGCGGTGTTGCTAAGTCGCGCTCAAAGTGCATGTCTGAGATGCAGCAACACCGCAAAAAGTTCGAGGGCGATATCGTCCGAGTGGACACCCGGAAGGTTAAAAATAAATTTTATACAAAAAAAAAATATGAAATAACAATTCATTTTTTATTTTTATTGGTTGCCATATGAATTTTTTTAGAAAACTCTTTCGCCCCCCCGAAAAAAAATCCTGGATACGGCCAGTTCGTGCGTGTAACACTAACTTGCTTAGTATGTGTTTGTGTTTTTAGTGCTTTGTATGCAAATTTCCCTTAACAATAACAACAACAACAATTATGGCCGGAAAATTGGAAAATTTCACACGAAATAACTACGTCAAGTTGCGATAACAATGCATTTGCATTTGTTGTTGTAGTTGTTGGTTTTTGTTTAATTGTGGTCAGTGTTGTTTGTGTTATTTTGTTCATATAAGCACGCATGAGATTGTTGTTGTTGTTCTTGTTGTTGTTGTTCTTGTTGTTGTTTTAGTGTCCTTTGCTCGTGCTGCTATTTAAGCGCAAAGATTTTTCGGCTTTTGTCAAAAATTATCGAAAATTGAGGTGAAAATTGTATATTTGCGCAACATTTGGCAACTCTTAGCTGCTGTTGTTGTAATTTTTGTTGTTGCTGTTGCATTGGCATGTTTTAATAATGCTTGAAATAGAACATTTATGCAGATTATTAGCATTAAAAGCTTTGAGGGTAAACATTTTTGGAAAGTTTTTAGGCAAATTTTGTAATTTTAGTAAATGCTGTAGTTTTGCTATTTTGCTTTAATTATATACATTTTTGTGTGTTTTTTTTTTACTAAGAGAAATTAGAATTTTGGGAACTATTAGTTGAATGCTGCGCGATTAAGGGCTGACCGTATTAAAAATTCTAATTTATTTAGCAATCAAATTACTTGTATATAAATGAAAACATATTGTTTTAAAAATTAACAAGCTGTAGAATTTAAAACGGAATTTTCCATATAAATCTAAATATTCGAATATATGTGTAAGCTGATTATTTTTTTTATCTATAATATTAAAATATGTATGTAAAAATATATAAGTAATGCAATATAATATAATAAACAAATATGTATATAAAATATATATCGCTCATTTCAAATAAGGCATTAGGACATTTGGAGCAGGGATGATAAATTCAGTACTAAAGTACTGAATTCAGTATTTTTCGCTTAAGAAAAGTACCGCAGTACCCCCGGAATAATTTCAGTACTGTTAGTAAATATTTTCTAAAAACAGAACTCTTATTAAAATTAATTACAAAATATTGAGATGGCAGATTTTTGGGTTAAAGTTGGTGCAATTAAAAATGAAAATTATTAACTTATCTATGGTAATATATATAAAATTATCGAATGATTACTTTACGTACCTTATTCGTCGGCTAACGATTAACGTATTTTTTTATATCAAAATTTAATCAAAACAAAATGTCGAAATAGGCTTCAAGTAAGCACCCTTTCAAGATTAATACAAAAAAAAAAGACCTTTTAAAATCAAATGAAGCGTACTGCTATAACATTGAAATATCTCAAGAATTATTATTAAAAAAGAAAAAAAATCAAAACCATTTTATTTATTTTTTTTAATTTATTTATTTATTTTTTTAAATTAAGAAGAAGTACAGTAAGATCATAAATAGTCTTTTAGCGTACAACAGTTAAAAACATTAATAGTCAACAGAAAACGATGAGAATGAAACTTAAAACTAGTAAATATAATTATAATTTTGCAAAACAAACCAATTTAGAGAAATAAAAGAATTACAGTTAATTCCACAACTTAACTAAATATTAGCTTATCATAACTTAACAAAATAAAAGAAGGAGGAAAGGCAGAAATTAAAACATTAAAGAAGAGAAAGGAGAAGAAAGTTATAGTGTAGAAGAAATAAAGGTTAGAGAAATAGGACATGATTGATAGCTTAAATTTGTTCGTGCTGGTTATGGTTTTAATGTTCAGAAAAAATAATCTGCTTAGGTTGTAAACAAGTATATCTTGGTATTATAAGGTTAAAGGTTCTGTTCGACACACAGAAACGCAGTTTTTCGAAAAGGTATAACGGAGCTTTACTAATAATCAACTTGAGCAGAAAAATGCAATTTCTCGCATTAAGGTATCCAATCAAGCTACATCCTAGAACTTCTTTGCTTTTAACAGTTACAAGGTCAAAACGTCTTAAGTCAAATATATATCTAGTCAAGTTGTTAAACGCAACAAGAATTTTTTGCTCAGAATGAGAGTCAAGGTTATTATAAACTAGCTCGGAGCAAGTAATTATAGGCAAAATGAGTTGAACAACAAGTCTTTTTTTAGTCAAGTAGGGGTAAATTTAGAAGTTAACCGCAGACATCTTAGCGTATAATATATTATTTTTATTATGTTATTCATATGGTCAAGACAAGTAAGTTTTGAATTGACATAGAATCCAAAATTTTTTACTTTGTCAACAATTTGTAGATGATTACCATTGAGACTAATTGTCGGAATTTGGTTGAAGTCCAGCTTATCCTTGGATATAGGAAGAACAAACGATTTATTGGCATTCAGGTAAAGATCGTTTTCAGAGGCCCACTTAGAAATAGCACTTAATACCATGTTCTCACTATCGTAATTTACGGCTCATTCTTAATTTATGCATAAATCATGACCAAATTAAGTAATTTCGCCGTGGAAAAACTTTCAATGAAATTACTTCGAAATTAAGTAATTTATCATAAATTACCACTTAGCACTAGTTTTTTCGATAAATAATCGAAAAAATCGCATCACAAGCTGTCATTTTCGTAAATAACCAAAACTCAAAGTTCACAATGTTGTTCTGTCCGACTTGCGGTAATATTTTAATGGTAGAGGAAGAAACTACAGTTCATCGCTTTTCATGCATTTCATGTCCTTACATTTGCAACATCAATTAAAACATTTCAACGCGTACCTTTCCACGGCTAAAGGTGAGTAGTGCTCTAAGTATTTGAGACGAACTATTATTAAGATTCCTGCAATGTTTTAGAAAGTGGATCATGTTATGGGCGGTGCAGCTGCTTGGGAGAACGTAGATTCAACTGATGCTTATTGTCCGGCTTGTGCTCACAAACAAGCTTATTTTATGCAGATGCAAAATCGCTCTGCTGATGAACCTATGACCACATTTTACAAATGCTGTAATCAAGCACGAAGATGCTTACAATCGGACGAAGTTATAGCTCTACCAACCGACACTGTTTATGGTCTAGCCTGCAATGCCAACAATGAGAAAGCCATACAAAATTTGTATGAAATCAAAGGACAAGACTGTCATAAACCAGTGGCAATTTGTGTGAAAGACTGGCTGCTCTTCGTTGCTATGGTAAAGCTGAGCATATAAACGATGCGTTGTTGAAACGTTTGTTGCCGGGATCCAGAACGATAGTTATCGAACGTTCACAGAATTTAAGCATTAGTTTCCTCAATCCAAGTACTAGAAAAATTGGTATTCGTATTCCCAAATTCCAATTCATTCACCAGCTGTGCGATGAGCATCCATTGCTCTGACTAGCGCAAATTGTTAGCCGAACCAAGCAGTTTGAATGTTGAAGAATTTTCGACGTGGCCTCAGCTAGGGGGTGTCTTTGATGCTGGCCAGCTGGGACTAACCAAAGAGTGTCGTTCTGCATCAACGGTTATTGACTTGTCACAACCGGAAATATTAAAAGAGTACGTGCAGGTTGTGCGCTTAAATAAACGCTCGAAGTTATGCCTGGATTCGGTATTAGAAACCTTGAACTGCTAAGAACACTGCTAAGAACTGCTAAAACAATGATTCCCATACATAATTCTGCTGTCATATAAAGTGCTCCCATTTCGTCCAACATCAATCATATTTATCTCGTTGGAAAGACAATAAAAAATCCAACATGTTACAGTATAGAATTTTTAAAATTAAAAAGCAACTATGGAACGTTTTATTTGTTTTTTTAAATATTAAGTACATAGTGGGACAGTATATATATTTAAAATTAAAAATAGTGGAAACTTATCACTTTTTCCTGGTCGGACATGCTAAATAAAACAAAAACTGTTTAAATTCACGTTGATGCCTTGCGATGGTTTATTTACTTTCTTTGCTTTAATTACTTTTGCCACAAAATAAGCAAATATAAGAGTTGCCAACGAACTGTCAAAACAAATTACGAACAGCTAGTTTGAACGCAGTTGATTTAAGTGAAGTAATTTATGGCAAATTAAGTAATTTATGCCGTAGTATGAACGTATTATAAGTCATCATTAAGTCTGCAGCATAAGTCCTCAAGTAGTCCAATCCGGTTAGAAGAATATAGCTGAATGTCATCAGCATATGCGTGCATCGTCATATCATTACATGAAGTAAAAATGTCATTAATAAATAAACTGAGCCGCAGAGGTCCAAGAATAGATCCTTGTGGCACACCAGCTTTAATTACTGCATAGTCAGACAGAGCACTGCCTATGCTCACTCCTTGCATTCTACCATTAAGATAGCTTGCAATTAAAGAAGCAGCACAATTACTAAACCCAAATAAAACGCTCAGTTTACGAACTAACAGAAAATGATTGACACTGTCAAAAGCCTTTGAGAAGTCAAGAAGACACAGGAGTGTGATATTACCAGCGTCATAATTAATGCGAATATCGTCTTGAATCTTAAGCATAGCAGTTGCGCAACTATGCCCTTTACGAAAACCAGATTGGTACGGAGAAAGCAGTTTTACAGACTCAATGTATTTATTAATTTGTTTAAGAGATCAATAAAACTAGGTTTAACAAGAGGCGCAAAGCACGTTGGAGATGAAGAGTTAATAATGGTCATTCCAGTCATTCCAGTGGAATGGTCATTCCACTTACTTGGTCACAGAAATTTTCAGTCACATTGTCCTTGTTAAGAATATTAACATTAAAATCACCACAAATAGCAAAACAGTCATAATCTATTAAACATTGAGACAAGTCACTAAAAAATGGTAAAAGACTAAATAATCTATGAGGATTATAAACACACGAAACAAGTAATTTCGCACCATGAACCATTGATATTGAAGAATTATTAAATTAAAAAAATGCATACCCGATAAAAACTTCAATTTTATTTATTATAATATATATCAACTATTTACATTCCTAATTCAAAGTTACTTGCATAAACTACCATATATTAATAATAAAAAAATGAATTTATTTTTCTTATATATATCTCGTAATTTGTTAATTTTAATTCAGAAACTTAAAACTTTCTTATGTTTACTTAACAAATGTTTAATTTTTTTTTATGTTAAACTAATAAAAATATTTATGGCTTCAAATTTTTATTTTATTTCATATTTCAGTACTTTATGAAAACCGTTAAGTACCAAATCGAAATTTGAAATTATCTTCCCTGATTTGGAGTACATATTTTGCAAATTAAAATACATTTAAGTGAAGAAGTATTTGTGGAATAATTTGAAAATTTTTTTTCTACAACAGTACTACTTATGTCCTTACCAAATACATTTATATCGACATTAAATGTGCAACAATATTTGAGAAAAATACATTAAAAACACGTCAGGCATCGCGACAAGGACAACTTTCTTTTTGTGAGATAACATTTTGCAACAAAAATCACTGCGTTTTGGATACTTTTAGAAATACAATTTTTTCCACGAATTTTATGTAAAGCACTACCCCTTCAGAATTTGTCTCTAAAATCTTTAGAGGCCATTTAAATAAAAAAATATCTTCTTTTTATCTCGTATGGCATTGGGACATAATTTGTAAGGCATTGGGACTTTTCCGTTTTTTCATGAAAAATTTCAAATTATTTATTAAGAAATACAATTTAAAATTGTATATAATTTTATTTCATAAATACATCAAAGAATAATGAAAGAAAAATTAAAGAAGTCAAACGTAAAAACAATAAAAATTAATTGAAAAAAAAAAATTAAATTATTTTAATTATTTTTTTTTGCGAAGTAGATGTTAAACCAATGACTAATTCTGATGAATTGGTTGATGTAAAATAGTGTAAGGATGCAATCAATACCTTTAATCAATTGAAGGTTTTCCCATTTTTAGTCAATTTTTCTTTGCTACACTGAACTTGATCTTTCGGTGCTATAATTATAGAAATACCCACTAAACCACAAGCGAAGGTTTTGCGTAAGTTTTGCGAACATTTTTGGATAGCATTTTTTTTCTTATTTTTTTTATTTTGTCGCTTAAAAGAGCTTGCTATAGAAGATTAAATATTTCCCATACTTAAAAACTGTATTTCTTTGTCAAAATTCATAAAAAACTTATTTTAAGTCGAAAAAGAATCATTTTAGAAGCTAAAAATTCCTCGTAAATGAGCCAGTTTTGTTCATTTTTACGAGTTTCTAAGGTTCATTTTTTAACTCATTTCCGAAGAAAAAAGGTTCGTTTCTGAAAAGCATTTTCGTTCGGCGATTGATTCAAAAAGGTTTCATTTCCGAGTGCCGAAAAATAACTTTTCTATGGTTCATTTTTTAACTTATTTCCGAAGAAAATAAGGTTCGTGTCTGAGAGGCATTTTCGTCCGGCGATAGATTATAAAAGGGTTAATTTCTGAGTGCCGAAAAATAACTTTTCTATGGTTCTTTTTTCAACTCATTTCTGAACAAAATAAGGTTCATTTTTGAGAGGCATTTTAGTCCGAAGAATGATACAAAAAGGGTTCATTTATGAGTGCCGAAAATGAACGTTTTTACCCGAAAAGGTTCATAAATGAATTCGAAAATGGTAGTCTTGGTTCTTTGGGTACCTTTAACTTTATTTGATGCACAGTTATAGAAATCTTGAGCAGAGAAGACGTTATATGCTCTTGCCTTCACTTGTGTGCTAACAATTTGTTTAATAGAGCCGAAAGTCATTGAAGCTAGTGCTCCTTTTCCTCTAATTGTATAATAATTTATTACTGTATAATTTATAATAAAAAAAAAATAAAAATAAAATTCTTTTAACAGTGCCCCCGATGCCGTCCACTGCCTCCTTTCCATGACACGAGGCGAAAAATTCCGTGTTAAATTGAATTCAAAATTAGATAAATTAAATTTATTTTTAAACTGGCCTATTTACTATTTGTACATTTGAATTTCTTAATTTAAAATCTTTCAGAACGTTTTCTAAAAATGTCCAAACGGTATGTTTGTCGTATGACAATTTATCACTTATTATTGCGCAAGATGATATATTGTACCTTGCATCGTCCAGCATCAGGCTGTAAACACTGTTACTTGTTGATAGCTCCAGTGAGCAGTTTGGATCTCGTCTTGGTGAATCGTATGGTAGTTCTCTGAAAAATCAATCTGCAAAACAGCTGTGTCCTTATTGAAATTATCCTTTCTATCTTAAAAATAATTAGATTGTACTTTACAGATGTATGCGTGTTTCTTAAACTTCAAGAATTTATAGCCTGTGTTTTATCTATTAGCTCATCAATCGTGTCGTTATAAGTAAAAATACTCATTTTTTTATCTTCAATGTTACATTGCTTCCATGAAACATCGTTCAAATCATATGACAAAGGTAAAATATCACGAATATCGTTAAAACAGGATTGACAAAATCCGGTCATACACTGCTCATTCAATGTATCACAGCATGTTTTTTTGAGTAAATTTTTATACGTTTTCGGAAATCCAGGAATAGCTTTGTTCAATGCTGTTACTAAAAATTCGAAATTGCAATGATGTGGACTAATGTGCACATGTTGTGGGGCGTTTCGGATATCGGCAATATCTCTTTTGGGCGTAAATTAAAAAATGTAGACTTACTTTTATATTCGGATATTTATTGGAAAAAATTCATACGCCTCGAATACTGTCATTAGCATATGCCGAATAGTTTTTAGTTCTCGCTTTTTTGTCTCAGCGTTTTTATTTGATTTTACGTAATTTTTGCCGGGAGCGATACGACTAATTTCGTCCCTTCGTTAGTAAGAAAAAACTTTCCAAGTGATTGTTTTTCCAAGTGATTATTTACAATTATAACCATTCATTGGTGTTGATGCTCCTAAACTTGTATATTTATTAACCAATTTTAATCTTTGTCTATATGTTCTCTTTCTCTTTGCTTCAGCTTCTCGTCGTATCTTTTGTAAACTTGTGTTAGATCTTTCTTCATCTATTTTCTTACCACGACATTTTTTGTTCACGATTTTCTTGTTCTCTGAATATAGCTTGTAACGTTCAGGATCTTCTTTTAAATGCCTATAGTATTTTTGCAGCGAAGCTTTTTACGCCTCGTTTTGTGATTTGCTTGAGTAAAATCTGAATAAAGACACTTGTACTTTTTTCATACACCTTTTTCTTAGAATTGTTGTTGTTTTTTTACTTGCGTCTATTACAAGAAGAGTATATAAAATTAAAAATAATTTTAGCAAGTAAGCAGTGAGAATTGAACTCGCACTCTCTCGATCTACACACTAACCACAACACAAAACACAAAATAATGATGTGATTCATTCAATATTAAATATTAACTGAAGCTATGCTGCAGTAGATGACAGGAATTTATATATATTTACATATTCTATTGTGAATGCGTTAAGCTTTAATGCAGCAGATCATAATAATCGACCAAATACTTCGTTTCTATGGCAAGTTAAGTCGGGGTTGACTCGGGATTAACTTACCATGGAAACCCGAGTTGAGTTGAATTTCGTCAAATCCACAAAACTCCACGAAACTTTTTAGATTTAACTGAGTTAGATTAGATGCGTTCAGAATATGAAACAGTTGCTTAACTGTTGAACGAGGTTTTATTGATAATTTTTTGTTTTATTTCTGTCACTGCGCTGACATAAAATGTAACAAACCATTCAGCAGGCACACAAAGTAGTGGAAACTAATACTAATTAAAGACTCGACATGTTTAGTAAATTTTGTACCTTCTGAACGCACACATTTATACTAAGAAAAAATGGCGACTAGAATGGCCGAAGTCCAATTCGATTCAATGGCCGCATTCCTGCCGAAAAAGTGCTCAGGTAGCGAAGTGATAAAGTAATACTTTCTGCTGAATGGGTTTTTTGCAAAACGTAAAACGGCAAACAGCTGTTCGCCATTCGTTGCTTTTTTTTAACATTTAAAATTTGTTTATACTATTGTGCATTCGTTTCATACAAGAAATCAATAATTAACAGCTTTATTGAAGAATAATAGAATAATCTTCTAATAATTTATAATTATTATTTTCACTTCACAGCACAACTTCAGCAACAATTAACAATTTGCAGCCATGTTTTTTTAGCTGTCAAAGTGAAAAGAGCATAAGCAGCTCAACCAAAGTAGCATACACCTTTTGGATACCTAAGATGGCGACCGCTCGGGGAGCATGTTGTTTGAGCGCATACTGATACATACCATTTAGCCCGAAAGTTGTAGAACAGCTCCGTAGCAAATTTTCCGCTGAGTGGGGTCAATGTTGCGCATGGAAACAGTATCGAGCTAGAAAAGCCATTTTGTCACATTGACGAAAACCCAACTCATGTTGAATTCGCCATGGAAATGTAGTAAAAAGCATTGTGCATTAGCTATCCAAACAACAAAAGTAGCAAGGTTCCATTGAACGGGTTGAAAATTATCACAAGATTGCCAATTGTTTTAGGTGTAGATTTTAATTGCGAATTCAGACATGAATGTTCATAGGCACTTAAGGCAAGACCGGTGGTCTAGCGCTCGAAAATTTAAGGTATTTTTAGGATTTTTTTAAAAAGTTAAAATATTGAACAACGATTTTTAAACTTTTAATGTATTTTGTAACACTCATTCATCATAAAAAATTTTTTGTTTTAATTTAAAAAATTGTTGATCTGTTGGCGCTCAATGAGACGCTCTCAAGGAAAAGGGGCATGTGCGGTGTTGTAGATTTTGACTTTTCTATTTATCTGAAAAATAAAAACCAAAAATTTTATTAAGCACTATGAGTGCACTACAGAGTGGACCTATTTAAAAAAGACCTCCCCAAGGGCTCAAACTTTTGTAATTGATGATAAATTATATGATGATGATGAAATCAGCGCACCAAGATTAGTCGAAAATAATACAAATATTGCTGGGAAAATCCAAAAATTAAAATTTTATCCCCCTGAGTTATTCAAGTAATTTGAGTTGATACCCTTATTAAACTGTAAATTTTTTGGAAAAAACAAAAAATCTTAACTGTTTCCTTATTTTAAATGAAATTGCAAATAAAACTATTAAATTTTTTTTTTCTTTCATGGTCCACTCTAGTGCATTCGAAAAAAGATATGGAAAATTGACAGAATGACATGCTATTGAAAATTTAGTTCTTAAAACAGCTTGTTTTTTACCAGTTATTAAGTTTAAAATATACGATGTTTTTTAAATAAAACTTTGATTCTAGTTTCAGCGATAGCCACTGATGTTACGAATAGCAGTTTAAATTTCTGATGATTCGGCTGAATAGTTTTTATTTTCCTACAACAATATGCCGAAAAAAGTAGTTTCGAGATTAATGAGTATAAAAAGAATGAATCTAGACTACACACTGTGGCTCGACACTTACTAAAACGGCTGTTGAAGTGAAAATAACGCCAGAAAGACTATACTTTTGAAATATAAAAAAAAAAACCAATTTCATAAAAATTTTAGGAATTAAACAATGTTGTCTTGATAAATACAATTTGGGAATGGTAAGCTATCCAAATATTTGCACACCACGATTAGGACAACTATCGATGTTATATTTGCTAGAAATATCGATGACATAACATCTATATAAAATACGTTTCATATTTTTGATATTAAAACACAATAATTTCATTAACATTTACAAAAATAATTAAAATTAATACAAAATAATAATGTAAGGTAATAAAATTTACTGGTGGGAATATTATTTTTTTTAGTTAACATTTATTTTAGGTATATAAAATTTTTCAATTTTAAAATTTTTTTATTAAAAAATTCATTACATTATCAAATGTATGAAAATGCGAAAATGCTTCGCTTCTCTCGTGTGTCCAGCGACGCATCTGCTTTTTTGTGGCCGTCTACAGGAACTCATTTTGTTTCTATAAAATTTTATTATCAAACCACTGTTTTATTGAATATTTTATGTCCCAATACTTGACGCTTTACAAAAAAGAAAAGGGTAATGCAATTATAGCTTAATTGAATGTATTTAATTTTTTTTAAATTTTTATAGAAACAAAAATAAATCTAAGCAAAAAAAATTTTTAAAAATTCTTTTTTTTTGTCAAGCATTGGAAAATGCTTTAACACACTAGAAAAAGTTAACATAAACTGGGCTTAATACATATCGTTAATAAATTATATTGATTTATGAAACATTCAAGGTTACAACAATTAGAAATAAATAAATAAATAAATAAGTAAATAAATAAATAAATAAATAAATAAATAAATAAATAAATAAATAAATAAATAAATAAATAAATAAATAAATAAATAAATAAATAAATAAATAAATAAATAAATAAATAAATAAATAAATAAATAAATAAATAAATAAATAAATAAATAAATAAATAAATAAATAAATAAATAAATAAATAAATAAATAAATAAATAAATAAATAAATAAATAAATAAATAAATAAATAAATAAATAAATAAATAAATAAATAAATAAATAAATAAATAAATAAATAAATAAATAAATAAATAAATAAATAAATAAATAAATAAATAAATAAATAAATAAATAAATAAATAAATAAATAAATAAATAAATAAATAAATAAATAAATAAATAAATAAATAAATAAATAAATAAATAAATAAATAAATAAATAAATAAATAAATAAATAAATAAATAAAGAAATAAATAAATAAATAAATAAATAAATAAATAAATAAATAAATAAATAAATAAATAAATAAATAAATAAATAAATAAATAAATAAATAAATAAATAAATAAATAAATAAATAAATAAATAAATAAATAAATAAATAAATAAATAAATAAATAAATAAATAAATAAATAAATAAATAAATAAATAAATAAATAAATAAATAAATAAATAAATAAATAAATAAATAAATAAATAAATAAATAAATAAATAAATAAATAAATAAATAAATAAATAAATTGTAAAAAAATGTTTCAGCGATCTGCCTTTATGCATATGCACTTACGAACTGACTAAAATTTCACCTATAAATGGCCTACTCAGGAAACAAATGGCCTACTCAGTAAATACATAGAAGATTGCTTGAAGTGTTCAAACATGATTGAGCTTGTTTTTGACAAGTGTTTATGTTGCTTTTTTACAGTTACATATTCCACTTAGCATATATCTTACATGTGTATATAAATTATGTATTCTAAAATTCGGCTATGTGGTAGACTTTTTTGGAATAAGCGATATGTAAAAGCTTCCCTTATAACTTCCCTTGAGAAATTTTTTAAATCGAGCCACAAACTCTAATGGAAATATCTAGTTGATTAAACATTGAAATAATTTTACTTAATACTTAAAACCTAATACTTAATACTCAATACCTAATACTAAATACTTAATACCCAATTATTAAAAATAAATTCTTAATAGTTATACTTAATACTGAGTACTTAATACTTAATAGTCAATTCTTAATACTCAATACTAAATACTTAATACTTAATAAGAAATTCTTAGTTTTAAGTGCTTCATACTTTATTCTATATACTTAATACACATAACCAGGGCTCGAATTTTGATGACCTAAAAAACTACACAAAATTACCTAAAAAAATGAATAAAATAACCTTAAAACTGCAGAAAAATGCAAAAAATTACATTAAAATAAACAAAAAAAAAAAAAAATTATTTTATATAATTTTTATACATATCGTTAGGGTATAAAACAAGGTACATTTTTAAGTCATTAAAATTTGAGGACGTCGATTGTCTGGCGAAATGTTTATGTAAACAGAAAAACTTCTTTCTACTACTGCACTAAGGGCGCGTTTATAGTGCCGACTTACGACCGAACTGAGCCGAGCTGAAACTAAAAAATGCATTGGGGCAAAAGAGATGCATGAATTTCCTTTTCTATTGCTCTCATGTGTTTTTGAGTTTCAGCTCGGTTCGACAAAGCAACAAGTCGCCACTATAAACGCGCCCTAACGAGAGAAACATATTTAAAAGTCGGTTAGTCATTGGATGTCACTTCATGGTATTAAAATTTTATCCCCTAGTATTTCAGCAATAGATCACAAAAATAGAGTTAATTGAAATTTGCATATTCTGAGTTTCTCTCTCACACTTGTTTCATCTTTCTACATGCCCTCTCGTCAGTTTCACCTCGCGCAGAGCTTTTTTTTCATCGAGGTCTATAAACAAAGCTACTCCTTTTTCGAGAGGTAATGTTTTTGATTGTTAAAGGAATATGTTTAAAAATAAGCATTTTTACATTTGCTAGTACGAAAAAAAAATTTTGAAACTACACTAAAATGATCTAAAAACTTTTAAAATGCTCTAAAAATTAAAAATGTAAAAAAACGACAATAAAATAACTTAAACATTGCTACAAATTACCAAAAAATGCCCTAAATCTAGGAAAAATGAACTGAATACTAAAACCGATAAAAAACGATGAAAAATTACAAAAATGACCTAAAAACTATTCATATTTGGAATTAAGGAAACATAAATGGACGTTCTAAATAACCAGGAAATGTGTTAGAAGCAGCAGAAAAAAATGACATATCATCGAAATCCTAGCCCTGCTTATAACTAAGGCAATCAACCGCATAAAAAAATTGATTCACACTTAAAAATTATTACAATAACTTTGTTAATTATCAGACTTAAATGTCATTAAAAAAGAACCAAGTAAACAAAGAAAGCTTAAGATATAAAAAAAAAAAAAAAACACACAGTAGAAACACTCGCAAGTGAAGCCTTTAAGCGGCAAAATTTTAATTAACAGCTACAAACACATACAAGCATAATAAATGCTCAGTGACGATCGTTTAAAAAAGTTGCCACAACAAGCAGCAAGTAAAAATTAATTGCAAAGAAGAAAAAAAAAACCGAAATGACGGTAGCGACTGCAGCGCCGCCCAATATCATGAGTTGGCTATAAAATAAAAGTGTGTTGAAAAAATTAAAACTACAATGGATTCCACTCATTAAGCTATATAATGGAAAACATTTTTTTTCTCAACTCTTGCTTTTATTAAGCAAGCTCGCCAAAATTTAATGGAAATACAATGCTGGCTGCTGGATACATATGTGGATGCTTAACATCCTTTGTCAGGCAAAACAGGATATGCGCTGCAGCTGCGTCGCTTACGTCAACGTCAATGACGTCGAAGCTTATTTAAATGCAAATTTAAATGAAATTGTAATCCAGTTTAAAGCTCATTGCACATTGGATCCTTTGATATCTGGGCAAGGACATGCTAAAACGCCAGGAAACGGAAAAGAGATCTCCATTGCAGAGCAAAGAGGTTTATTTTTTTATTTTAGTTTTGTTGTTTTTCAGTGCTATCGAAATAAATCGAATGGTCTTTCATATTGATGAGCTTGATGAGAGCTTAAAATTGTAGTAAAAAAAGTTGCAATAATAATGGTCAATATGATGCAATCAGTGGTTGGCCAATAGGTGGTTGAAATGATGAAAATTTAAAGAATAAGGCGATAGGGCGAGCGTAGTGATGAATAAAAGGATGCTAGAGTAGATGCTATTTAAAATTTGAAATATTTTTTGGGAAAAACGAAGAATTATCTACAGTGTGACAAATAAATGTTGATACAAAAACAAAGTAGGTTTTTTAAATAAAATTTAATTATTTGATTTATATGACAATTACTCGATGGCCAGCCCTTTATTAGCCACAACCCGCCGCAGTCTGCAGTCAAAATTTGTAAACGCAGCCCGCACTACTTTCATTGGTATTATGTTCCATACATCAATAAGCAGCTTTAAAATACTACAAGCTATTGTTCTTGTATTTTATAAGTCGCTGTACCATATATCCCCATATGCAAAAGTCCAAGGGATTGCAGTCTGGTGAGTTTGGAGGCCATTTATCTTTAGGTATAAAATCTGTTTTGTTTTGCTCACACCAGTCTTGAACCATTTTAGCGGTGTGGGCAGGTGTGCTATCTTGCTGGAAGCAATAATATTCGGTTCCATACATGGCCTAGGCTTCAGATTTTTCTGCAAGACTACTTCTAGGTAATACTGAGCGTTTATTTTTACACCTTTGTTATGAAGACTAGCGCCAATTTACCTTTTCTGGATATCGCATCCCAGACCATAATCGATGACGAGTTTTGGTATTTTGGCACATATTTTTTGTCATTTGGGATGTCCTTGTATGATACTGTCCATAATCTGTCATTTTGCGTGTGGTGCAGTGCCTGCGGAACGAAAAGTTTTTCGTCGAAAAAAACGATATCATCGCCAGCGTGCAAGAAAGGATAAGTTTCGTTCTTTGCAATCGCTTGTCCAAGGTTTTGCACGGCCATGCATTTTCTTCTTTTTAAAGGCTTTCATATTGAAATTGCTACGCAAAAGGAACCTTAAAGATTCTCGGCTCATTCCTCTATTTTTGGTGTTCTTTCGTGCTGAACATAAATTTAAGAAATAAATTATCCTCAAATTTAAGTATTACAACAAATTATTAAAATAAACTGTCCTTCTACTTATAGTTCCTATTATAATTTTAAGAAAATATTTTTTTCTTAAAATACCTACCTAAATATGACCATGCTGTACAATGTCACGTCTGTAGTCTGACAAAACATTATACAAAACATGCTATATAATGTCATGTCCCTCATCCGACATAACACTTTACACCATTAATCATAGTATAAGATTAAAAAAACTAACTAAACTGGAAAAATAACATAAAAATCTTAAAAAATTACTATATAAAAAGATAAACATCCCATCTAAATTAAGTGAAACAACAAACCTAAAACCTAAAATTCTTGCCATGTAGGCATAAAGGCTATCTTTAAACGTTTTTCGACCACAGCCACTCATCAGAAGGCTTTAAAAAGCTAAAAAAAACTAACCAACCTCTTATTCTGAATGCTACGCATTCGAAGTAAGCTAATCTAATGACATATAAAATAAAAATACATACAACACATGCATGCAGCACATTCAAACATACATATGCAGCACTATCATGCAATACATATGTAGCACATTCATACAACACATTCAGTAAAAAACCTATGAAAATACAAATCCTAACAAAAAATTAGTAAAAAACCTAGTAAAAAACCTAACAAAAATAAGTAAAAAAACTGAAACCTTTGTTTAAAATATACTGCTCCAACAAATCCCACCGAAAACGCTCCAAAAACGGAACCGTTCATAGTGGAACCCGCTAGAACAATACGCCTAAGAAAGGTGAGTAATCTGTGTGCGAAAGGCAATAATTTTTAGTGCTAAGGAGCATTGCACTGATTCTCCTTAGCCACCTTCTAAGTCCCCCAGAAAACCTACAATAACAATTAAAATCGGGTAAGCCCCCACTTTTCCTGTATGATTAATTTGCCTCTGTAGACAAATAATAATTTAAATTTTTTTCATCCATAGTCACTCACTAGCATGCGGTGACTAATGGAACAGAGGCGGATATATAGTGACCACGGTAACATGAGCCTACTACGGATATGTTAGTATTTGGGTAAATCTCAGAAGGAGATTTGATGGAACGATAACCCAGAACTTAAGGTTACCACCCCATTCCCATATAACAAAGTGTTTGTGTTAGTAGGTAAAATATTTTAAAGACTTGCTATAAACTTATTCTATTTCCATTTTTCCAGAACGTCGATCACTCTGACACTAAACGCCAACAAAACATTTAAAGATATTCTGCTAAAGCTCACCCAAAGGGATGGAAAAAATGACCCAACTAAGGGCCACCCCTCCAATCCCCGAATGACACCCACGTACAAATTGGGAAACTAAATCTAACCTATTGTAAATCACTAAAAGATTAAAAATAATCTTTCGATGAACTCTCCAACAGCGTCCACTCAAAAGGATGAACAAATAACCCAAAATTTAGGGCTACTTATTCGTATAATATACGTAATTTTTCTTCACTCCTAAATGTGACAAATCGTGGAAGATTACTCCACAACTTAAACCACTTTTGAATTAATTTAAAATTAAATAGCGTATATGAATCAAACCGAATAACTTTTTAATGTCGCGACTAAAACAATTTAGATGTTATTTTGTATATAACTGAAATTCTAATGAATATTTTTTTATGAACATTTTTATAATGTTACTATGTTTCCAAAAGAAACAGTGCTACAAAATTTAGTATGAACACATCTTTGTGACACTGTATATAATTATAATATAATTATGTACAGTTGCGGTCAAAATACTCAGAGATGTTTGGATAAATAATACTAGTCTACAAATTTCGGATCCGGTAAGCCCATTATCATTCCGATATGTACTTTCAACAATGGTTCCAAATTTGTACTCAATTTCCTCCTATATTATAAAATGCAGATTGTTTTAATTTTTGGCACGTGTTTAGTATTATTTGATCTGGAATCTAAACTACTCACTATAACATAAAAAATTATATACTGTACTAGCTGATATACCCAGTTTTACTTGGTATTTCGTAGAAATAATTATTATTATCCTATATTAGCTTTTAATTTATTGATTTTTTATTAAACAAAAAATAAAAGTAAATCTTTTGCAATCATCGCATATAATAAATAGTTCATTCACCATTTTTAAATTACCATTTAAAAATTTTAAGCAATTAAAATTTTTTCTAAATGACCTTGTTATTTATTATGTTGATTTTATATGATCAATATGGCCGAAATTTTGGTAAAATATCTTGCATGAGTCATTTCATTCAAATATATTAGTTTGGTTTAATAAACATATTTACCACGCATTGTACAAAACAAAAATTTTGAATTCGTCTTTAATTTGATTTATCGTGTTAACGTAAAATATTTTGGTTAATTTCATGCGTTCAATACTATCATTTTCGATTTAATCATCTCTATTGCAATTAATATTAAAGTTTTATAGCTACTCAAGCCAAAAATTGATAGTTAAATTTCCAAATGAATTCTGTTTGTGTGGAATAAAGGAAAAGAAAATGAAATATTTCTATTTTTATAATACTAAAACTTAAAAAAAAAATACTTTGTTTTGTAGTTCTATAAAAATGTACATTGAAGGTGCATACTATTTTAAGTGTGTGCGGAAGATATAAAGCATGCAATATTTTTGTAATAAAAATATAATAAAAAATTATCTCATTTATTATTATTATTAAACTTCAATTAATTGTTATAAACTTCAGAATTCAAATAATACTTTTTTCATATTAAAATTTTTTCTTATGTGTCTGAAAGTACTTTTATTTCCTTTTAATAAAAAAAAATAAATTTGTAAAAACTTAAATTTTTATATTAATAACCAGTTTCAGTTTCGGTTTCGGCCAAATATTATAAAATGGCCGAATATTCGGTTTCGGTCGGACACAAGTTAATATTTAGAGTGCTGTAAATTCGTTTTCGACCGAGCGATTACGTTTAAATTTTGCAAAGTAGGGTTCCATAAGCCGAGAAATTTTTTTTTGGCATCAGATTGTCACAAAAACGTACCATTAGGGGGCTCCAGTACTAAAATGTAGGAAAATAGAAAAAAGTGAAAATGAGGGGGAGTACGTTTTATTTTATGGACAAAAACATATCCCAAGAATCCTTTTTTTTGTCCTCCAACAGGGAAAAACTGTAAAAAAGTAATATCATCAAATCAGCCCACCCTATTGTACATATTTTAAAAACTGGCCCATACCACTTTTAGTTTTTTTCAGTGTGCTTTTCGAAAAACTGTTTAAGAATAAATTTCAATTTCAAGAGCTTACTTATTTTATTGTAAAATAAGTTTTTGAAATTTTGTGACGTGCTGGAAAAAACTGTTAGTGCTATCGTGCTCAGTGTTCTCAAATTATACAGAAATAATTTTTAGATCTCTCGGACTTTCTGCACTGGAATTATTCTACTAAAAACATATACAAATTTGTTTAATTTGATGTGATTACCTATTTTTAAAAATCCGGAGGACCCAAGTTTACCAAAAATATAAGGTTTCTTCGCAAAAAATTCTTAAAATAATATGAATTTTACGATTTTCACGGAGCTGGACTGCGAAAATGTTGGTACAATTTGACCCGGCTTAATGTATATGTTTATGAAGGGTGTCCAGAGTAAGAGTACGAATATTTACGTAAGTGGAAGTGGAAGTTAAGCAAAAAATCGTTTTGGAAGGAGGTGGGTCTATTTTCACACCCTTAGGAGTCACGGGGTTAATTCGTATTTCATGATTCTGATTCATATTGTTTTTAGAAGAAAAACCAACTTGTTGTAAGAACTCATTTGAAAGAGAACAACCTTTCTAACGGTGTACCGCGGTGTATCAACGAACGCACCCCAAGTATTCATTCCTAAGCTGTACTCGTGTGAAGATGAAATCAAAGCTCTGCACAAAATGGCCCCAAAACAAAAAAATGAAAAAAGGCCCCAAATTTTATATGAAACACAATAACACGGAAAATTGGGGCCATATTTCCTTTTTGGCGTATAATTACGTCATTCTCGGAGGTTAGTAGGGTGGTTGATTGCGATCAGAAATAGTTTTATGTCACACTTTGAGTCTTTGGTATGCTTAAAATACTGACCGTACAATGTTGATGTAAGCACTTGTGGGTCTGATTGATCCTCACTGGGAGAAAAATTCATGTTTGAACTCTCTAACTAATATAAATTTTACACAATTACATGAAATTTAAAGCCATCATTTGATGTTTCTGTTTGCTTTGCGCATGGTTTTTGTTTAAAGCTTAGTATGCTGTAGAAACGGAAATTTTAGGCATTTAATTCTACTGGGGTGTTTGTTGAATGTGTTAGTTGAATGTGTTGAATGTGTTAGAATGTCAAATTTCCACGCCAATTAAATGTAAGGACATATAAAAAACAGCGAAATTTTGTCATTTTAACTCTCCAATCATGATTGCGAACTTGGCTGTATTGAATGTTTTTCGGTTTAACAGCGTAATAAGCTTTAAGCATGAATGAATACTTTAAGCAGTTGAAGAAACACATGAATTCTCTATAAACTGAGAATTATAGTACACAAATGAGTTTTATTAATATAGAGCGTCAATGGTATATACAAATAAATTTTTAGTCAAAACTTTTGATTGGAAAGAGATATTTGTGTAACTTATTCACATAAATTATTTTTGAGTAAAAAATATAAAAACAAAATTTTGGAGAAAATAAATTTGTACAAAAATTTACAAACAATTTCGCCCTTCTTGTTTTGATGTCAAAATAAGTTTAACAATTTTTGACCAAGACTAGAAGAATTTTTGCAAATGAATCTGATGTCGTATGAAAGGTAGTCAGTAAAGCAGTTTTTACATGCTTTTGATTGAAAAAACAAAACAACTTTTGGGTAATTTTTGGAGTAAAAAGTCAATATTATTGACTACTTTTGAAAAAAAGGATAAAAATATCTAGTTCGTTTTATTTTATTTATTTTGTTTTATTTATTTTTATTTTATGGCACACGATGCCATATATGACTTTTCATTTTTAAATTGGAATTTTCAGGTAATATTAGAAGTTAAGAATAGGAACAGTTATTTGTAGTTATTTGCAGGTAATATTAGAAGTTAAGAATAGGAACAGTTATTAAAATGCATTAGCAGACGCATGTAAATGAGTGGTGAATGTTGTTGCCTCAGCTGCTAAGAAAATCTCAGTTTAGTTTATCAGTGCGTATTTTTTTTGGTTTTAGTTCAGAAAAACAGAGAGTTCAGAAAATAAACCATTGATTTCTCAAAATTACGTTTACATTTTATAGAATTTATAGCCAACTGATTAATATTTATGTGATTGTTTTTCAATTGTACACGTAAAACGCTTGAAATGACGCATTTCTTCGAACCAACTGCATATGACTTCTAACGATAACGGAACTACTTTTTTGAAAAAAATTTTGCTTGCATATCTAACTATTCCATTATATATATAAATCCAACAAAAGCTTGTTTTTTCTAGCTGAATCATAATGCGTGCAGTAGAGGGTTGAAATCGAGTTATTATGCAGAAACTGTTGTTCTACCATGTGCTTATAATTCTCCGCGTGAGATTTGATTTTGTGATTACATCACCTTAATACATTTTTATTTTACTAACATGAAAAATGGGAAATAATTTGTGTGAAGACAGATTCAACCATTTCAAAACTTATGGCATTGTTTCAGTGTTAGCGATAATTTAAAAGATGAGGACCAATTTCTTATATCTGTTTAAAACTTAAAATTTTCAGCTGAAAAATCAGTTTTGTATACTCTGACTAAACGGAATAGTTCTGTTGAATGAAAAATATTGATAAGCAGCGTAGATATTGATTGGAATCGGAAGTCAGAATTTTGATTTTCAAGTCGTTTTTTTTCTGATTCTAAGGTATCGATGTTTTATGAAAAAGTCTTTGTACTAAAAATAAAAGAAACAACATTTAAGGCCTTAATTTCATGAATACTTTTTTTACTTTGTAAACTGTTTCTCTCTTTGTTATCGGTAGCTATGATGTTTTCTTGGCGCTACCAATATTTCTTGTCAGCTCTACTGTGCAGTGGTCGTTTGAGCGTGAAAGATTTAAGTAATAATAAGAAATATCGGCGACCGTAGCCTAGTGGGTAGAGTGCGTGGCCCCTAAGCTAAAGAACTGCGTTAGCCCGGGTTCAATTCCAGCTCAGACAGAAAGTTTTTTCAATTGAATTAATTTTTTTGTTCGGTCGTCACCTCTCTGCAGACAATGGCAAACGTCAGAGAGTACAAATTGCCATGTAAAGCTTCTTGAGAAGATAAGCCGTTCGGAGTCGGCATTAAACACGTAGGTCCAGTTCTCGGTCATTTGTGATCAAACATTTAATAACACGCACAATACAATTGATCAACAGAAGCTAGGTCAAAGTCCTTTCAAGGGCTGAAATGGCCAGTTTATTTATATATTTTTTTTTTTTAAGAAACACGATGACTGTCTAAAAGTGTCATCCTTTCTGTTCATGATTATTGGAATGGCGTTAACGCTTCGGATGACTTCTCTTTCGCTAACTATCTAAAATACTCAGAAGTGACTTACTGATATTCTTTCGAAAAATCTCTTATCATTTATTTTAAAAAATTACAGATTTTGTTCTATTTTGAGTAAAGTTCAACATTAAATCCCAATAAAACAATTCAAGCCGTTTTTCTTTAGTTTTTACAGTCTTGATTGTGTCTTAGCCAGAATACTGAAAATAGTCGTCAGTAGGTCAAGAGTATTATAAAAAGTTCAATTTGTGCAGCACGTCTTGCCAATTGCTGGATTTTAATATAATTGACTCAATATAAATTTAATGAATCTTTCAATTCACAGTGGACAAAAAACATTCTGTGATATTTTCCCTGGACACACTTGGCGTCTGCGAAGAATATCAATTCCATTTTGAGATTTATTTTCCGCCAGCCCACAACTTGGGACGCCACAAACCACATTTATAGCTCATAGAATTGAAATGATTTGAGCAGCTTTGGTGTTGTTTGTCGTTTCCGTTGTGTCGACTTTTGTTTTATGGTTATTAAACACAGCCGCTAGCTGCCTGGCTGGCTGTGTTTAGTATGAAATAAACATGGCGTAAATTATATTCGATATTGCAGTTGAAGGAGTTGCAGCTGAGCCGGAAGAAATATGGAGCAAGGAAATTGGATGAAAGGGCAGGTAGTTGGACAGAACAGTGTCCTTATAAGCGACTCTACTGCATCTTTCACTATCAAAAATCTCGCGGGAAATGCAGACATCTTGCATTTGCATCGAGAAAGAAAACCCGGAAGTAAGTACTATTACTATTTCAGCAACGTGGTTACTTGTGTTAGTGAGATGGCACAAAAATGAAAAATAAAATTTGCTCGATGTTCTGCTGAATGTTGAGTTCAGTTAGAAGCTGCTTTATGTTGTCTTGATTTGTGTTGTTTGTTTTTTGTTTTCTTTGCATTAGTTTAATATTCTATTCAAATGCAAAACACCACAAGCAGCGCCATCTAGAAGCAGCTAAAATAAGCTACCAGGCAAATTGCAACAACACGGAAAGTGCCATTGTTTCGTCGGTTTTTTTTTATATTGTTGATGTTTTCCATTTTGAGTTTTAAGTGTTGCCTGAAATTTCTGTTGCAGCAGATTTAAAGGTGCTGTTTGCATCCATGCTGTCTACAGTGTTGACGACAAAAGTTGGACAAGAAATATTTAATTGGCTTAGATTTACAAATGGCCAAATTTTTTTCCGTTATTTTTATATTGTCGATGTGCATAAAAAAATTTGGTACGTTATTTATACAATTTTTTTATTAGACGAAGGCAATTTGAAAAATCTGTGACTTTTTTATTTCCCGCATCAACTAAAATCTGTCAATAGACTAATGTCAAGTTTTGAGCAAGCTGCGTCATTTTGTTTGTGTTTGACAGTTATTTGACGGTACTTTTGACGAAAATCGGATAAAAATGAATGTCGTGTACTTATCAAGCATTAATTTTTGCCATAAAAAAAAATCACCACTACCAAGGAGAGGCTTGATAAATACTATGGGGACTCTCCACCATCAATGCCAAAGATTTAGAAGTGGCTTACTGAATGCCGCTGTGGTCGTACCAGCACTAGTAAGGCTGATCGTTTAGGTCGCCAAAAAGAGGTCGTCACGCTAGCAATCGTCGATAAAATCCATAAAATAATATTGGACGGTCAGAGAATGAAAGAGCGTGAAGTGGCTGAAGCTGTAGGCATCTCAACTGAGTGGGTTCATCATATTTTATATGAATGTTTGGACATGAAAAAGATATCCGTGCGATGGGTGCATCGATACTTCACACTCGACCATAAGCCAAGCCGTGTGACTACTTCAAAGGAGTGTTTGGCGATGTTCAACCGCAATCCAAAGGAATTTTTGCACAGTAGATTAAAATGGATACCAAATATACCAAAGACCAAGGAAAAGTCATAGCAGTGGACTTCTCCGGGTGAACGTGCACCAAAGAAGTTCAAGGTGGGCCTGTCGGTCAACAAGATCATGGCGACAGTTTTTTGGGATGCATGCGGAGTCATTCAGATCGATTACCTTGTAAAGGATAAAATGATCACCGCCGAATGTTATTCATAGCTGTTCGACAGATTTGACATTGATTTGAAGCAACACTGCATTTGGCAAAAAAAGTTATCTTCCACCATGAGAACGCACACTTCGGTAGTCGCCATAGCAAAAATTAATAAATTGGGCTACGAACTGCTACCCCATCCACTATATTCTTCAGCTTTAGCCTCCTTTGACTCTTTGCTATTTCCAAACCTAAAAATATTAAGAGATCATTACTGAAACAAATGCTTATTATGAGGACCTTGTTAAAATCTTTTATTTGGAAGGAATACAAATATTGGTAAAACGCTAGACTAAATGTATCGATCTAAAAGAAGACTACGTTGAGAAATAAAACACTTTTCTAATTACCCTCTTAATATTTATTAACATAAGAAATTCAACCAATTTCTGTTTATATTTACGCCGAATTTTGATTAAGAAGTTGTTAAATGTTGACGTTGCAGCTAGCTTATTTTTTAAGCCTTTGTACTTAATTTTTTGCTGAATTTGGGGCATTTTTGTTTCCTCTCGGTACCGGCATAATTCAGGAAAAATTTATTAGAGTGCAGTAAAACTAATCTCTTTTTGAACTAAGGAAAATTAACTTGGTAAATTTTGAAATAGTGTTATTTATCAAGATCTTATAAGCCCTGTCAGATTTGACTAGTTTTAAACCAAAACGGTATACAAATTTACTGATTTTAGCTAATTTTAGCAAACTAAGGAAATAATTAATATTTGGGCTCAAATTTTGTAGACGTCAAGAAAAATATTTCCAAAAATATTTAAGATTTTAATGTTTTGGACTTTACTATTTTTGAATCTATGTACTAGTCCGGTTCATAAGTGTATGAGGAAAATTATGTGTCATTTTTTCTTCGGTGCGCGTCCATTTTCTGAAAGGTCGAACCCTCATTAGCACAAAATAGTTTAACCTTCATCGGTCCCTTATTTCTAGAAACGAATAGGTTCCTTGTGTGTAAATTTTACACTTTTTCCAGGAGCAATATTTTCATCGATGAATGAAATGCATGCAATCTTCTCGTAAAAAGTAATTTATTATTCATTATTTTATTCAATTTAAAAAAAATATACAGTGGTGGTCACGAATTTAGCACACAGTGTTAGTAACTCTAATTTACTAAATGAAATTAAATGAAATTTTTTACATCTTAGCTTAAGAATTGTAATCAAATATTTTTTGTTGAATATTGTTTATGAAGTTAACTCTATGTATCGTTAGTTGGTTTCTTAGTTAGTCTTAAATTTTCTGACATATTTCAAGTAGTATCAATCAATGTGGTTTCATTGCTGGACACGAATTTAGCACAGGTTAGAATTACTGTTCCATATCTTATTTTATTTTGGTTAATTAAACTTTACTAGTAAGATATACTAAATTTATTAAGTTTCTTTTCGAGTTCTAACAAAAAATTGCAGAAAGGTATGGCGAAAGGCTACTGATTTTCAGAGGCTCAGCGGCATTTGATTCAGCAAATGAAAAATGGTGGAAGCACAGTTTCAGATATTGCTCTGCTTCTTAGATGTTCGTGAAAGTTATTTTATAACGCATTGCAACATGTGAAGCAGTATTAGAGCATTAAAAATGTAAAATAGTGATCTAGTGTTTTGCTAGTGTTTTGCAGCAAGAGCGGGCCATTTCATTTATAGAGCTTCATTTAGTGATCCTTTTAAGACCTCAAATAAAATGTAAAATGAAATTTCATCAAAATATGGCTTAAATGTGTCCTCAAAAGGCATAAGAAGACGCTTGAATGAAAACAATTTCCGTAGCTTTATAGCCCAACATACACCACACGTGTCGCAAAAAAATATTAAATGTAGTCTTGCGTTTGCAAAAGAGTATTTAAAAAGTCAACGAATTTTTGGAAAAATGTGCTTTGGAGGGATGAATCAAAGTTTTGCCGGTTCGCATCTAACAGCAAACAATATGTGTGGCGTCCTCAAAACATGAAACGCAATTCAAAGTACACGCTCCGCACTATTAAACAGGGTGGCTGAAATATTATGGTATGGGCGGCATTTTCTTGGCACGGAGTTGGTCCGATTGTTAAAATTTACTATAAAATGGATCAACACGTTTACAAAAACGTACTTGTTAATACCATGATACCATTTCAAGAGGATAATTTTCCGCTTTGATGGCGTTTTATGCAGGATAATGATCCAAAGCAACCATGTCGATATTTTGAAGTGGCCATCGCAATCGTAGGACCTAAACCCGATTGAGAATCTCTGGAGGGATGTCGAGCAGCAAATACTAACAGTAAAACCCTAAAATTTGCCAGATTTGTGGAGAGAAATCCATAAGATTCGGTATAGTATTCCAAAGTACCGTTGTGAAGCTTTGGTCGAAAGCTTACCAAGGATATGAGATGCAGTAATTAGAATAAGGGATTTCCTACGGAATATTGAGTTTTATGCAATAAATTTTGATTATATTTTTCATCCTAGGCATTTTTTCGCTCATGTGTTTTTAATTTTTATTTGATTTTAAGTTCTACGAAAAAAGTTTTAAAATAATAAAATGTATATAAGAAATATAGAAGATATAATATATATACACTAAAAAATGTTCATTAAAAATGTACAACTAATAAATGAAAAATTTAAGTATTCACTTTACTTTCTTAAGTGTGCTTAATTCGTGACCACTACTGTATTTTCAAATCAATTAATCGAGTATAAAATCTATATACATAAAAGTGGATGTATGTATGTGGGTATGTATGTATATCACGTATAGACTCAAACACCGCTGAACCGATCTTTATGACATTTTCAAGGAAATTGAAACACCATCTTGAGAGTACTCCTGCTGAGTGAGAGTTTGGTGTCGATTAGACAAGGAGCGTAGTACCTCCCATACAACCCCAATTTGTGCTATCGCCCACAAACCATAAAAAATGCAATATATCGGACGGTTTTATTCGAAAAAACTAAAATTTTGTTTAGATTGTTACTATTGGTTACTATACTAAAAATGGGCGTTGTCGAACTTTATCTACGCCTACTTTTTCGAAATCATGCCAATTCCTGATGCCAAAGTCGTTAATGAACTATATATATAAATGCAGCCACGCCCACTTTTACCGCCAAAAAATTAGTGGAACTTCTATATATAAGACGGTTTTGATCGAATAAAACAAAAATTTGATAGTCTAGTTCATATGTTTACAATGGTCGCAATACATCTACGCCCACTTTTTCAAAATCATGCTAATTCCTGAAATGTTCACGTTTTGATAGTGAAAATTGGTATGTAGGTGCAATGGGAACAAGTAGCGATCACTATATATATATATAAATGTTGTCATGCCTACTTTTTCCACCTATCTATCTTTATAAAAAAAATTAATAAATGTATATCACTTAAAGACTCCGAAACCGCTGAACCAATTTTTATGAAATTTTCAGGGAAATGATAACAAAGTCTTCAAAATGTTCTTGTTAAGTCTGGTGCTGATTGAAAAAAAGGGGCGTGGCACCTCAAATATACCCCAAAATTTTTGCTATCGAATAGCTTTGGAATAATAGGTCGCACAGCATCGGAAATCGGTTTCGTGAAACTTTATGAAGTTATTATAAAAATGGGCGTGGCACTTTATAAACAACCAAAATTTGCTACATCGAATATCCTTGCAATTATAGATCGCACAGCCTCGGAATTCGGTATTCGACTACAATTTACACGTGCCGTTCCACTCATAACAGTTTATGGGCGTCGGACAAGGGGGCGTGGTAGTAACGAGTAGGGTTATAGCTAGTTAAAAAAAATGAAAAATTGGGAAAATTTCGAAACAAAATAAAGCAGAAGAACAGTGACATAGGCGCGCCTAGATTATGGTGTGCAGATTTTATACACTAGAACCTATTAGGGAATCTTTTTCTGTAGGGCAGCAGCGACACCTAGCGTGAAGAAACCTAGAAAATATAAATTTTCCATACGATTTTTACATTGAGCCAAAATCCAAGCTCGATTTGATAAACTTATAGTAAAGAAATATCAGCTTGAAGTTGAAAAGTGTGTAAAATTTACACAAAGAACCAATTAAGGTAAAGGCCCAAAAAAATTTGACCTCTAAGGTCATTTTCGAGCTCGTTTCGTTTTAAGGTCATTTTAGGGCTATATTGGACTTAAACCCTTTTAAAAAATGTCGTGTCTAAACGGAAAAACAATTGGAATATATTTTGATAGGAAACAATAACTAATGATTCAGTTTTATTTTTTTTTTATTTAAAATATGCATCTAGTAACTTTTTGGCGGAGTTTTAAACATGGAATTTTACTCTCAATGAAAAATTACCATCTTTCCATACAAAATTTTTTTTCTAATTTTGTTCTAGCGACATTTTTTTTTTTGTAATTTTGTATTTTTGTGTGAAACTTAAGCTTTCTTGAGGTGCAAAATATTAAACATGTTTATTGGCTATAATTTGCGAAAAAAATAAAAATACTGCATTTATTTATTATTTTAATATTTATTTATTAAAAATATGATTTTTTTGTAATGCATCTACATTTTTTTCTGTGTTTATCAACGACTTGCAGGAAATATTGTTTTTGGTCTTCATAAGAAGCTATTGAATTATTAAATTCTGTTATTAATGCTGCGCTTCTCTTTGCTGAATCGTTAAATACATTTCTACGTTGATAGAAAAAAAACCACGATTGGACGCTCTTCTTTTCAGTTTTCTTTTGTTTGACATTTCTTGACCGTGGCTCGTGAGAAAAAAGGTTGTTGTCGAGGCTACTTTGTAACTTCCGTTGCCATCATATTTCTTTTAAAGAGGACATTCGCTTTTTTTCTCGAGATCTTTTTGTATCGTTTTTAAAATTAAAAGTCCTCTTTTTTTGTTGGAGACAAAATATATCTATCAATAAAAAGTTTACTAAAAATGCACACAAAGAAATTTGCATGAAAAGTATCAACACTGATTTGCAAGTTAATAGCTATATGGCTTATAACCCTATAACTTAACTAACTTAACCCTAACTGTGACCACTATATTTTTGCATACGTTATGTGTTCACTATGACGATTTCTTATTAGCTATTTTTTCAACCCTTAAGAGACATCGGTTATCCCTTAATTTGTTTTAAAGGTTTATTTTTTGATTTAAATGAAAGAAAAAAAAAGGTTTTGTTCAAAAATATTTGTACAGTAGTGCGCAATTAATTTTGGAACAGTCAAAAACGAGAATTTTTTACATTTTAATAAAAAATTTATATCTCTGGCCCTCACTAATATAAAGAAAAAACGTTCCAGGGAATTTTACTTGATATATAGATCTTTCAAAAAAATCTGCCCAAACCTGTACAAAATATCTTATAATTATTTAAAAGCCTAGTCCAAGCAATTTAAAAAATTTTCAGTTTTCGAATAGATAAATTTAAATAAAATACATAACTGTATCGAATGTATTATCTAATGGATACAGATTGCATAAATGACGATTAGTAATATATTAATTTAATTTGCCAATCTAAAAGTGGCTTTGAGCTTTTTTAACAAAAAATTATATTTTCAAAAATGTATCGTGTTTGGAGTTTTTTGACGCATGTTAAAAACAGAAACTGTTATTAAACCAAGCTCAAGACGGCTTTTAGTATGATTCTGAGGAAGCTTGATAAGCTAATCACAATTTGATCGCGTTTGTTATTTTAGTTGAAAAGACTTTATAAAAAAACTCCAATATGATTATTTATTTGGTCTCATTTACCTCAAGTTTGTTTAAGTTTTTGAAATAATGAGTGTAAAATGTTTTTTATTTACATTTATATGCATGTATTTAGTTTATAACAAATGTTTTTAAAACTAAAAAAATAATATTTTAAAAAAATTTTTATTTGATGTTCTTACTTTGCAATAAATTTTATTGAATTTTAAAAAAGTCTCTTTTTGTCCTCTTTTTTTTGTCAAAAGTTCTCTTATTTTGGCCTAGACTTTTGGTAAGCCTACCTTGTAACTGATTGAATCTTGATATTTGTCGAAAAGTGTCAAAAAACTCCACATATCCACTGAGTTTATTAAACTTGACCCTGCTGAGTAACATATGTAAGTGCTCTTGAAATGATCACATAGCTGAATGTTATTACCCTGCAGTGTAATCAACTAGATTTATACCAGTCAACAACTAGTTGGAAATATCCAACAACTAGTTCGATTTATGTCCTATTCTCATAGAACCGACTGGTATTTTTTGCGTGGTGATGTCATTGGAAAAGACAATTGTCTTACTATAGATAAGGTTTTAACTAGTTAACAACTCATTTTTTATGTAAAGTAAAATTCTAGTTGGGTTGTGACTAGTTTTTAACCAATATAGTAATTATCGAATTAAAACTAGTTCATAGGTTCATATTTTTTCAATAGTTCATAGGTTCAAAGAACATATATTTTTACAACAAAATATTAGCTAAAGGCTAAAGTTAAAGCTATTTGATGAAATACCATGTTTATGGTATATATATACTAAGTTCTAATCTACTACAAAGTTGCAATAAAAACATTTAAAAATGAGAGTATATGTCGCATTAATATAATTCAAGATAGTTTATCAACTACATGTTTTTAAATTAGTTTTTATATGTTTTAATTTGTTTATTATTAATTTGTTCCAATGGGGTACCCAGCTCCAACTGGTTTTGGAACTGGTTGATTTTGATAATATGTAGTATAGTTTGATTTTGGCTAGTTTTACAACTGGTTTAATGTGACTTGACAAAAACTAGTTGGGCTTAAACTACTTTTGCAACTAGTAAATCGTGACAAAATATAAACTAGTTTGTTTTGACTAGTATAAATACTACTCATGTTTTAATGCTGACTAGTCTTACACTGCAGGGTAACGATTCAGCAGAGAGAAGCGTAGCACTAATAACGGAATTTAAAAATTCAATGACTTCTAATGAAGAGCAAAAACAATATTTGCTGCAAGTCGTTGATAAGCATAGAAAAAAAATTTTTAATGCATTACAAAAAATAATATTTTTAATAAATAAATATTAGAAATTATAAATATATGTAAAATTTTTAATTTTTTCGCAAGTTATAGTCAATAAACTGTAAAATATGTTTCACCACAAGAAAGTCTAAGTTTTAAACAATAATACAAAGTTACAAAAAAAAAAAATATCGCTAGAACAAAATAAGAAAAAAAAAATTTTGTATGGAAAAACGATAATTTTTTGTAAATAGTAAAATTGCATGTTTAAAACTCCGCAAAAAATTACCAGATGCATATTTGTAAAAAAAAAAATTAATAAAACTGAATTATGAATAATTGTTTGCTATCAAAATATATTCCAATTGTTTTTCCGTTTGGACACGACATTTTTTAAAAAAGTTTAAGTCCCACATAGCTCTAAAATGACCTATAAAGAGGTCTTAAGCTGCCTAAAAATATCTTGTCCTTAAAAAATTTCACGTGTTACAGTGAAATTGCTTGCGTTAACATTGATCGCCATCACTGTTTTCGCTACAAAGTAGCAAATTTCTTATTTTACACCTACTTCAAATAAATTTTGAATAAAATACAAGCAAACCAGTGCGTGGTTCCGCATTCAAAGCACTCAATATGCAACAGGAAAAGGAAGTGTAATCAGAAAAACACACACATACACTCCTATGCAAAGAATACAAATACATACAAGATGGCACATAAACTACTTGCTCTTACCACAATCATCTCCTTCCACGCCGCAATCGCTTTGACAAAAAAAAAATTACTTGTTTCAATTTCTGTACGTCTGGCAATCCTGATGCTGCATATCCTTTGCAAGAAGTAGAAGCACGACTGAGTTGCCACCACGTTCACAGTTGCTATTGCAGCAAAGTTGCAGCATAAAACTGTCGAGTTGGTTGCGTTGGTTTCTTGTGCTTGACTTTGACTGCAAAACACTGTTATAAATTCTTCCAGCTTCGTTTGTAATGCCGTGAGCTGAACGCACTGACTGCTGTGGTTTGACTAACAAAGTGTAACCATTGGCCACTAAAAAAGCGGACGCCTGGTCTAAGGTATCGAGAAGTTGAGTAAAGGTTGGCTTAGTGCTTAGTTTCCAAGTTGACGTTAGGTAAAACATTGAAGTTATTAGTGTGTTTGTGTGCCTTTAAGTATGAGTGCGAGTGTGTGTGTGTTTATGTGTGTTCGTGTCCTTTAGAATTTGTTTGAGAACTCTTGCAGCTGTGCTGCTGCCAAATGTCATTAGATCTTTTGTGATTTTCTGTTTCTTGCTTTGATTTGATCTTAACCAGACTTCAGGGGTGGATTTAAATAAAAGGTATTTTTTTTAGTCAAAAATTGTTTTATTTCTTAACATACATAGTCTTCTTTTAGATTGATGCATTAAGTCCATCGTTTTTCTTATTTTTTATTCTCTCCAAATAATAAGTTTTATCAATGGTCCTCAAAATTGGCGTTTGTTTCAGTGATGACATCTTCATTCGACCCAAATCTCTAACCGCCGACCCCTTTTTCAGGTTTGAAAATAGAATATAGTTGCAGGGGCTAAATCTAAAGAATATGCTGGATGGGGTAGCAGTTCGTTGCCCAATTAATGGATTGTTGCCAAAAAAACAAAAGAAAAAGAAGTGAAAGAGCAAATGCGGTTGTTTTTGCTTGAAACTAATACCGAAGCTGTACAAAAGCTGTGAATAATATTCGTCAGTGATCGTTCTACCTTTTTCAATGCGATGTGTATGACTTCGTATGCGTCCCAACAAACGGTCGCCATAATCTTGTTGGCCAAAATACTCACTTTCTTAGGTCATCTTTTTTGGACGTTCATCCGGAGAAGTCCACTACTTTGACTGTTCCTTTGCTGGTATGTCTGGTATGTCTGGTATGTAGTGATGTTTTCATGAGTTGTCTACGGTTACTCCTTGGGATTGCAGTTCAATGTCGCTAAACACTCATACCAAGCCTTTCCTTGGTTTCGTTGTTGTTTTTTCAGTTTTCATTAAAAATAATGCTTGATAATTACAAGAAATTTACTTTTTTCCATTTTTGTCACACGAAATTCACATGGTTGTCTGCTTTCAATTGCTGTCAAACATCATCTGAATAGCGGGGTTCACATGGTCCTACATGTTGTCACGCATTGTAGGACAAGCCTCGTGTTTGACCGTTCGAACGCTCGATACAGCCGACTGACAACATGTTATCTTGAATTTGAAATATTTCCAATTTATATTTTAGGCCATCACACCAGGCGCGGCAACATGTAGGATCATGTGAACAAAATTAATCAAGTTTTTATTGACTTGATTATAAAATTACCTTATAAAAATTGCATCAAGATCTGCCACGACCTTCGCCCACCTCCGATACAAAATGAATAATCAAATTGCAATATCTCAAGTTGTAGAAAGTATAAGAAAGGAAATGGACTTGTTTATTTTTAATTGGTTTTACTTTATTAGCACATAATTGTTTTGTTCAGAATGGCCACGTTCTTCACCCGCCTCCCACACAATATTCAATGAAGATTATTAATTAAAAAGTATATTAATATTAGTACATGGGTTTGTTTAAATTTTAAATAAATCTTAAAAATGAAGAAAAATAACAGAAAATTATTGACTGTCATCAGAATAATTCGTAGAGTCACTCGACACAAAGATAGAGAAAGCAAGTTCAGAAATTAAATTAATTTTGTCATCATTCGTCTCATGATCTTTATTTAAAAATCATTCATTGATTTTATTATCATTATTCGGTTTTTTTCAAAATTTTTTTAGGAGGAGATAAAAAAGGATCTGATGAAAGCAGTAACCCACAGAATAGATCTAAATTGCATAGTTCTTAAAAGTACTTTCTAAACTCCTTATAACTAACTTCTAGTTAAAGCAATACAATTAATACTTTTACATATGTAAGCCTACAAAGTTCACTACAATTCTTACCCACGGGGATCTTAGTGGTTAAAAATCGAAGCGTAAAATAAGGGAGAGTAAATTGAAACCAAACTTAGCAATTCTAGTGAATGTTCCAGTCAAAACCCTTACAAACAATTTGAAATGAGCTACGATGAAATCAGATGCGTATAACTCGAGAAATCTTCACCCTGGCTGAAAACGAATTTTTTTTCGAAACCACCTAGGAAGAAGAAAATGCATAAATATAAAAAAAAAAATTAAAATTATTGGGATATTGATTTTTGTATTATTTACGATTTTGTATTATTATTTAAAAAAATGTCAAGTCTCTATGTATTATTAGGGGTATTCACGATTAAGTGCACTTGCCAGTGTAGTGGCAGTGTAGTAGCCAGTGTAGTAGAACTTGTGCAGTTGTGCAATTAGGTTTTCGTGAACACACCACCATCACTATTTCAAAGCTGTCAAAATTTTTCAATACATACAAGGACACAACTGCTCAAGTCTTCAAGTTTAAGGCAGTAGAAGAAAAGTACTTGTGCAGATTTTTGACATTCGTGTATTTTGTTTTTATAAAGCGTAAAAGTCCTCATCCGAGTAAAAATAAAAACTCATTTAAGAACTTGTTTCAATAATTTTTTTTATTTAATTAATCTTTTTTCATTGCCATTAATTGTAATCTGTTAAAAATATACTGTTTTAATTGAAAATTTAATGGGCATTGTATTCAAACAACTAACTTCATATGCAAAAATGTTTTGCGTCACACACAAGTGGCTGATATTAACATAGCCGAGTAAGGCTTGCTTTTGTTGCTGCGCATACATGTGTTGAATAAAAGCTTTGATAAAACCAGTGCGTACAGCGGACGTACAGCAGCCGTACTGCGTCCATTCTGCGGCCATTCTGCGGTCATACAACTTAATTTAGGCCTTTTACGGCCGTTGTTTGACCCAACTTTCGGCCACTGTGCGTTTTATATATATTTTTACTAGAGCAAGTCCAAACTGCACAGGCAAGTTCACTGAATCGTGAATACCCCTAATGTATTTGCACAATAAAGCCTTAAGTTGAGCCCTATTTTCGTTTTAAGGGAGTATTCCTGGTTGGAATACTGTTTTTGAACCCTTTTTGAAAAAAATTCTCATTTGAAAACGCAAAGAGTTATTTAAATTCTGCTTTTTTTATTGTATTAAGAACATATTAAATTAAATAACAAATTTTTTCCTTTGTACGAGGGCTGTTCAAAAAGTTGTCGGCCTTCAAAGTTGGGCGTCGAAAAAAAAGTATGCTGCTTGCGGCCCGGATAACTTGACTTCGGATCATCTGAAATTAAGAATTAAACGGCATTAGATTCAGTACAGATGTAATTCTAGTTCCTATTTCAACCATAATTTTGCGATTATTTTTTACAAAATGGCGGTCTTTGAAGAATGAAGAACCTATTTTGGGTCTTTTTTTTTAGTTTAGTGTACAAAAGTAGTAACATTTTTTTTAAAAATTATGATTAAGGTAAAAGGAATGGTGACAATTTTGAGTCGATTGCACTTGGTTTCATCAAAATCGGTTTTGTAGAACCGGAGAAAAGTGACTTCGAAGTTCAAAAACGTGATTTTGAAAAAACTCAAAGAAAATTTTAGGCAATAAAACATTTTTTTTTGTGAAATACTTTCATATTTCAATCTGCAATGCCAGCCACATAAAGAACTTCTTCCTCTTCTTCCAAAAATATGACGTTGCCAATCGGGATGCCCATTAGGTTCATTATTTGATGTATTGGCAAAAAACCTTCGTTAAATATAACAAATGCAATATAATTGGCAGTCTCAATAGTGCGTGCGCCGGTGTGCATATGCTTCGGTGCGAATGACCACAGCACTGCGTTGAAAGATTCGTTGCTGTTTTGATTTTCGGAGCCAAGGCATCTGTTCAACAAATCATCGGCTGACAGTGCTTCGTAAATAGGTTTGATTGCTTCCTGGACTCTCTGATTTATTGGTGCATACGTTTGCTTGAAGCTGTCGATTGTCCCTTCTGCTACCGCTTTTTGCCAGGCGCACCAGCACGACGCACCGGTCGGACAGTTTTGGTGCTGTGGAACTTCATCAGTCGAGATTTTGTGCAAAAACGTTGCCCAAACAGCCTTATTCATATCAGCAACCGACTCTGGGTGACGACGAATAGCGAGGCCTTAATATGTTGTCAGAGATGACTTTATCTGTGAGTTTGCCTGCAACCTTGCCGCCAATGCCTCTGTTCTCTTTTTTGGCCTTGCGGTGTCTTGTGACCATTCTTTTTTGCACGTGCGATATACATTATTTTTTTTTTCGACGATTGGGTCGCCATCGTACGGAACGTCGTCTATAATAGCTTTGAATGTTTTTGAGTCGCCATCGCCGATATACTTGCAGTATTTAACGATATGCTTTTGGACTGATATGGCGAACATTTCCTTTATAGCATCCACCTCCATCTTCCCAGAGCTTCCTTGCTGGTTGGCACGGCATTCCTCTTCGTGGTCTTCAATCCAAATTTCATATGCCAGTGGGTCTTCTTCTTTCTTAGCTTCCCAATACTTGCAACTGTTGCATACGCTGGACTTTACAACAGAGTTGACTATTTTTTACTGTATTTGCCGATCAACGTTGTAGCGCCGTATAGTGAAGAAAAGCTACGTTTTTTCCAAGTGCCATCACCTGATACGGTAAACATTGTTGGTCGCACTGTGGATCGGCTGTGACCATGGCATCTTTCTCTTCTTTCGCGGCTTTTGAAAGAGTGTATCGAGTGTACCATAGATCGCGCTTGTATGAAAGTTCTCCAGGGCAGTGTAGTATAACGAGTTACCCACACCTCTACCAATATCCATAAGGTCACATAACGTGTTAATGCCTTTTGGCCCAATGCCTAAAAGTCTGATGGCAAAAATCAAGCGCCGGTTCATCAAATATGATTTGCCAACCAAAGACGACGAAAAAATGTATGTAGTGGTCGGGCAAGCGCAGTGAACACCAATTTTGAAGCTAATTCCATACGGCGATGGTTTTTTAAACTCGATTTTTCTTTCACATTTGGCACATATCACCAGATTAGCAATCGCCAAGAAAACTTCATAAAACTCCAAAATGCGATTTTCCGTTTTGTTGTCAATACTTATGTCTTCATTTTCATTATTTTTAAATTTTTTTGCCGATGAACTTGTGAATTCGATATCCTCATCTCTTTCGTGTAGGTTACCACGAAACTGGCGTTTCAAGGGACGAGTTTTTCGGTTGCTACCGGTGTTTCTTTTATTTTTATTTCTGTTACTTTTTCTATCCATTGTCTTTAGCACAAACAAAAATTTTTATCAAAACTGTACTTTTGAAAACTGTATGTGCGCGAGTTACATACCCTGTATCAAACTCCACTATTGACCCAAATAAAGCTAAGCATGTTGATGAAATAATCAACAGCTATATTGCAACTTGATCCCGGCATACAAAACTAACAGTCAACGATCTTGATTGCTTCATATAATAAAGCATAAACGAAATTACAACGGTGCATTATTTTATGAAGAAATCAATGACTGCTTAGCAATCATAAAACACCAAAGTCAACGGACTTTGTAAACAAAAGTTCACAAGAGTTAGTTGACATAGTTTTAGTTATTATTTTTGCATTTATTCAAGCCATTAAGAAGGCATGATTGATATTAAGGAATTAGTCTTAAGATTCAACTACAATTGAAAGAGTTTCTTTCAATTGAAATAAATATTTAAAATATAAAATCGTGTTTTCTTCTAAACCCAAAGGTTTAGATAAATACATAACTCGCGAGCGTCCGATTTATAACTCAATTCAAAGTGAACTAAACGCTGCCAACATTCGAATACCTAAGCTCTAAAATGTGTATTAATTTATTATATAAATATACAAAACAAGTTACAACCTACTAAAGAACGCGTTGAATGAAATGCGGTGGTTGCTTTAAGCTGTTGCATTCAAAAAGTAGCCAAATTAAGCAAATCGCATTTTGGCGAAAACATTGCTGGACCAAAAAGGGCATATTTCCTAAAGTATTTCGAATTTCTAAAAACCCTTTTAGGACATTTCATCACATTTGCACATTTTCATCAAAACATTCTTTAGAAAAGTAATCATAAAATCCTTATTTGAAAGTAATCTGAGACCAAATTTTGGGAATGTATTAAGAAAAGCGTATTTTAAGAAATACTTCAAAATAAAAAAAAAATACAAAAATGTTTCTATTTGTAATTCTGCTTTAAACTTTATAAAAAATTTGTTTTTTTTTATATAAATGTGCGCATTTTCGTCAAAAAATGGTCCAGGGAAGAGGGCATAAAATCCTTAGTTTTAATTTTCGGCTTCCCAAATTTTGAGAATCTGTCCTTTTTGTTTGATTGCGTTTGAAAGGAAAGAATGTCCTTTTTGTTTGATTGCGTTTGAAACTTAATGAAAAATTTGTTATTTTTTGATAAAAATCTGTGCATTTACGACAAAACACGCTCTAGAAAAGTGGTCATAAAATCCCTATTGTAATGCAGTCTTTGACCAAATTTTAAAAATGGTTTAAAAAAGCATGTTTTAAGACATAAAAAAACTTAAAAAAAAAACGAAAAGGTTTTTATTAATTAATTGAATATAGAAATTTAGTTTTTTTTGGATTTCTATGGCCTTTTTTGCATTTCATAAAAAATTTTTATTAATATTTTTAATTTTTTTTTGAAACTTGTAAGAACTAGTAAAATATATTTTTGCTAAAGTTGTGTATATGAGTTATACTAAAACCTTTGGGATTTTGGACAATATTCAGGACAAATCTATAAAAACTAAAATTTAGTAATATTTTCATCATATTAAGACCATAACTACCAAAAATGGAAAGATATAAAACAATCCTATTAGATTTACATAGTTAAGACTCCTAACTATAAATTTGCATACTTATTGTAATAAATGTATGACTTTTTTCCCATACCTTCTTTTGTCCACCTCGTTACACTGTGCAACGCAGTAAATTCACCGACTTCTCAAATTACCTACGAGTGAGACAGTCTTAGGGCCTTAATTTAAAAAGAAATCCATCAACTGAGTTAAAGCCACTTAATCTTTTTAAGAATTTTATATGTTTAGTGGTTGTATGTTAAACTATTACCAAATGATACAAGCTCAACTTCTCCGTTGTTCACACATACAAAATGATAAATGTTACCTTACGAAATCTAGATATCAATTTTTAAAAGTCTGACAAAGAAAAATATCGCTTGATTCTAATATTAACACAAATTTATTAGCAACTTGCTGCCCCATTACACACACGGTTAAAAATTTTGGACTATTTTTTAATCCAAACTTTGGTTTAAAGGAATTTTTAGTCCAAAAAGTATTATTTTTTAATCACTACTTTAGTTTAATTTAGCTGGGTCCCAAGCCCACGTTCCTGAAAGGAACTTACTTGCATTCATAATGGTTCAAAATAAGCGTAATTTCTTAAAAACTGAGTTGGACGAGTGGATAAGGTGTAGAACCATCACATGAGTAGACGTGTGTTCAAATCATAAACTGATCAGGAACGTTTTTATTATACCCCATGTTTAAAAATCGTAAAAGGGGTATATTAACTTTATCACTCCGTTTGTAACGCCGATAAGAAGGCGTGACCGGTATAGAAAAGTATATATATTCTTGATCAGTTTCACCTTCTGAGTCGATTTCGCCATGTCCGTCTGTCCATGGCGGATTTTTGTGTCCAATTTTTTAGCTATCGCAACGAAATTCAATATATAAGCTTTTTATTAAAAAATGGAGGTCAAGTTCGAAAATGAGCCAAATCGGATCAAAACCTCGCCTACCTCCCATACAAAGTGACTTACCCTAAACGGTAAAATAGCTTTAAATTAAAAAAAAAATAATTGAATAACTTCAAATTTTGCAGTGTCTTTAATATTTAATATAAACTTTGATTATGAAATTTATAAAAATCAGATGAAAACCACGCCTACCTCCCATACAAAGTGACTTACCCAAAATGGTAAAATCTCTTTCAATTCCACAAAAATTAATCTTATCACTTAAAATTATGCATATAAGCTTTAACCTTTAATATGCATTTTTAGTATAAAATTTGTAAAAGTCGAATAAAAATCACGTCTACCTCCCATACAAAGTGAGTTTACCAAAATTTTAAAATCTCTTTCAATTCCACAAAAATTAATCTAATGACTTTAAATTTTGCACAAAACCTGTAACATTTAATATAAACTTTAGGTATGAAATTTGGAAAAATTGGATGAAAACCACGGCTACCTCCCATACACAGCAAGGTTACCAAAACGGTAGTCTCTTAAAATGTCACAAAAATTAATCCAGTAGTGACTTCAAACTTTGCACTTATGAAATTTTTAAAAGTCGAATAAAAATCGCGTCCACCTCCCATACAAGGTGAGTTTACCAAAACGATAAAACCTCTTTCAATTCCGCAACAAATATGAGGCGGAACATTTTGAAAGGCGACAAGCAGCAGCAATGAGCTCAAAATTTTTGAAATGTTTGATATGAAAATTTTTTTCTTCGAAATCTGATTATTTTATGTTTATTGTTAAAATAGCGTTAATTTAAATTTCTTTTTATTCAAATGTATTTTCATAACAATACTATTTTCATAGTTGTTATTGTTGTTAGACGCAAAAATTATTATTTTCAGTAAAACTCTGACGAAAATAATTTCACCGATAACTATTTAACAGTTTGCTTAAAACTTTTTATATACTCTAATTTGCCCGTGGGTGCATTTTAACTTCGGTCCAGTCGAAGATAATTCCTAACTAGTCTTAAGTTAATATTTATATTGCATTTTTTTAAAACTTTTTGCGGATTAAAAACTAATCTTCTTAGTTCAACTTGAAAATTTTAAACTTTTCCTTGGATTAAAAAGTAATCTTTTTTTGTGTTGGTCCTATATGTAATACAAAAAGTTTAGAATTTAGTTCAAGATTTTTAACCGTGCATTATGCAATCCTTCTTGCACTGACTCCACCACTGCATATGTGGTAAATATTTAGTTTGTATTTCGTGTTCTAAGCAATATTTATTTATTTATATAGTTGTATTCATTATCGCATTCGTAATACGATGTTTGTGGAGCTGCTGTTTATACATACATATATACCGTAAGCATGCCTGGTAAGAAGTTTGTTAGCTGCTTGCTCTATCTAAATATTTACCTACTTACAAGTACTCACAAAATAAAGAACAACTACAGTTATTATTTAATAGAGTTGTAAAGCCGAACAGTTTTATTTTTCGAGAATGATTCTGCAGCAACTATTCCATGCAAATAATGGGGGCACTCACTTTTATTTTATATTTTTTTTGTTATATATTGTTAATTATGATATAAATAAGAACATTGGTCTATTATTTTAAAAAATGTAACATTATTTTTTTTTCTTCAGTCATTCCTTTATTAGCAAAGATTCTCATTTCACCTAATTATTAAAAATTTTGGGTAAAACTAACGTCAGTTTATTTTATAAATCGTACGTACTACTAAAGCAAATACTTTTAACATGGCTTTGCCTAAATATGTTAACTCCCGTGAACGTTTTTGTTACATTTCTAGTGCGTAATTGGTGTTAAAATAAAAAAACACCAAACATGAAACATAACGGACTTTGTACAAAACATATACGAACTATACTTTAGTGGTTCTATTTGTAACTTGGGCACCTATAAAGTTTGTAAGAGCTGCGTATCAGAAGTGGTCAATGGGCAAGGAGAACAGTTTTGAAATAGCTAAGCTCAAGGGATGGAGTAAACCTAAAAATTACTACAAAGACTGTTACTTCTGTTGCTGCAATGTGAAAGTATACAACGCAAAAAAAATTGTTATTCCAAAAAAATCGATAAGTGACTAATTCAGTGCTAAGAGAACCGAATAAAGACCAACGAATCATCTGAAGTTGCAGTCCAGAAGACCAGGAATGTATAGATTTGAATTTTGAAACCTCTGCTCAACCACAACTGTTCAACCAAGCAGAATTGAATGATTTGAACAGAGGTTAAGGACTACCTAAAAATGCCCCGGAACTTATTGGTTGAGATTACAAAAATAAAAAAATTTACTTTCTCCCATAACTTAATTCAGCTGGTATCGTAATACACTGTAAACACTAAGTTTTATTTTAAACACTGCCTTAAAATTATCAATAGCCTTAATTTTATCGTCGTATTTATATTAAGTTTATGCAGCCTTAATTTCAGACAGTAGGAAGTTGAAATTCAAAATTTTTAAGCGTGCCTGTTGAAAATCATGCAATCTTACTCTTATTTTCAGCAGGGCTCACATTAATTTGACGTATAGGCTGCTTTTTCACTAATAATAAAAGCTGGAATTCAGCGAAGCTACTGCTGCTTTAACAATTTAACTGCCTTAAAATAAGACAAATAAGGCAAGTGAAATTTCAGCGAAAGCCGTCTTAAAGCTGTTGCAGCTTACTTTAAGACAGTTTTTTTACCTAATAACAAGATCTACTTTTTACAGAAAGAAGGATTTTTCACAATTTTTTTCAGATATCGTCTTTTGAAAACTTTTTACCGGATTAGTAAAGATGTACGGCATAGAATACAATGTTAAAGACTGTAAACTCTTCATCGATACGTCAAAAATAAGTTTAAAAGCAGTTCTACTACAGAATGGGAATAAGGACACTGCTTTACAGCCTAAATGTACAATGAATGCCACTATTCATTTCTAATGTAAGAATGGTCGTTGATTCCAAAAATGTCATTCTGTTGTTTGTTTTTTGTCATTCACTGTAGTTTTTTACAAAAAAAAAGTTTGTTCCACTTATTTGCCTATACCTGCAGAACCAAATAACAAAATAATCAAACAAATAATACATCTAATTAAAGATTATACAATTTATTACAAACAATGCCTAATTAAAAAAAAATTAAAAAATTAAAAAAAAACTAATTGCAAATTTTGTTAAGAAATAAAAATACTTTGTACTCTTGTATCCGACATGAACTGTCGGGACTAGAAAAACTCCGGGATCCCGAAATCGTGGGATTTGATCTCCTAGTCGTGACCCTTTCTAGTTTTACTGTAGCATGCATCTTGGGTTGTCTGTCACAAAAAATCTGATTTGACGCTTTTGCTTATGAACAATAAAAATCAACAATAAAAAAATTATTTTGCATCAACCTTTACTTGTTATTTATATGACAATAAAATATGACCAAACGCATAAATAGACAATCACTCAATTCGGGTGCTCTCGTTTAATTAAACACAACTTTACCTTTTCTTAATACATTTTCTTCAACAATAACTACTTTTTGTACGGAAAAGTACAGGCTTTTAGCAAAAAATATCAAAATTAACAAAATGTTTTTATTTCTTAACAAAATTTGCAATTAGTGTTTATTTTTTTTGTACATTTTTCTGAAAAACACGAAAAATGTTCGAAAATTTAATTTATTCCGCCGAAACTAGCAGCTCAATCAAAAATAATGAAAGTAATGTTTTTAGGAAATTTTATAAGCTTTTATGTATGATTTGTTTGATAATTGTGGTTGGTTCAAGAGATATATGCAATTATGTGGAACAAACTTTATATTAAGTAAAAAAAAACTAAAATCTAAAAAATCTAAGCATATCCCTAAAAAGGTGAGACAAAAAAAAAAGTATAGCAGTGAGAGGACTGCCGACCGAAGCGAAAACCTATATATAAAATATTAGGATTCCCTGGAAGACGTTGTCCTGCCACGGACCGCCTTACTGTTATATTAGAATTTTCATGCTAATAGGGGGTTTCGGACTATGCTACATGTAGGATGGATTTGACAGGTCGGACGGACATGTAAGATGTGCGAAAGCTCATACTGCAGCCCGTCCTACATGTAGGATGAAATCAAAAAGTTTTAAAAGTTCCGCTCTGATCTTGTTCTTCTCTGTGCGTCCTTGTTTGTAGATTTCCTTGGTAACTGTTGTTTGCGCAGCTAGCCGGAAATTTTTTGTAGGTGTTGTGAATTCTTATTGTGTAGCTACAGTTGGCATATGAAATTAGAATTATTTTTGTTAAGAGCTTATAACAATTTATTAAATTTTTTATATATTACTGAAACTATTTCTTTTAAGCAAAAGTGTTACCATATCAAAAATACATATAATTAAAGTAATTTAGTTAAATTATTTCATTATTGATTAATATAAAAAATTAAAGCTTATTTATATCAATTTATATCATAACACTAACACAATATACAGCATCCACAAAAATTAAAGCTTACTGTACAACAATAACTACTTAGCAAATTTACAACAACAACGCAAAGAGAATTAGAAGATCCCAGTGGTTGCGCAGCGTTAGAGGGGATGAACCGAATTGACGACGTAAAATATACAGCACTTTGCATGCTATATTTTCTGTTTGCCTGCTAGCAAGCAGTTAGCACTTGCTTGTGCTACTGGTGATGGCGCTTAAAGGATGTTGGCTAGCAACAAATTTTGCACTGCACTTGCTGGTGGTGGCACTTGGAGGACGCTCGCCAGCAAAGAAAGCCAATTTAACTTTGCTGCACTTGCTGATGTTGGAGACCGTTGGCCCACACACAGGCAGACACAAACTCAAGCACTTTCGTTCATTTTTTCATTAATTTTTTATTTTTTAAGTTTACAATATTAAAAGTTTACGAAATATTTTGCAAGTACATGCTCTCGAATTAAATATGTCGCAAATTGATAAAATGCAAATAAAATAAAATATTTGCGCTAAAACACGACCGAAATGTGAAACGTCAAAATTTGTAACTGTCAAAATTTCATCGTCCATTTGACACAGCAAAAAAGACAAATTTATTACAACACACACAAATTTTATTCAACCTAATATTTTCTATCCTACCACGACTGAAAACTTTCCGATTGACACACGCCATAGTTGACAACTCTGAATATAAAATGCCACAGTGGTGAAAGTAAAAAGCCACTGACAAATACAACAAGTATGAAAATTGTCAAACTTTGTTTGACGATATGTTATAAAATAAGAGCATGCATGTAATTATTTGAATGTTCAATATATTCCTTTATCACAGCTTAAAGATTAAAATGTTGAAACCCTCAATCCATACATTATTTTTCTTGTTTGCAAACGAAGTTCCAGCAGAAAAAAGTAGAAAAAGAAGAAGATCGATCCATTTTTAAATCTCACCATGAATAGCAGCTGTTTGAGTTAAAGCAAATTTTTCAAAAATGTTGACAAATACAACAACTGAAGAAATTGCCAAACTTTAAAGGTATATATATACCAATATAAACCGAACTAATAATAAGTTTTGGTTGCAAATATCTTATTGCAACCTAACTTAAGTATTTTTATACTAACAAACAGATTATATGCATTAATTTCAGGAGTTTCTAAGTGATTTCTTTGAGAGCTTGCGGCCGATTGTGGATGATTTCCTTGGAAAAATACGATGATGCAAACCAATGATTTACCCTCTACCAAAATCGTTCAACGCGCCTAAAGAAGTTTTCACTTAAAAAAAAATTAAATTTTCGCACTCACCGACCAATTTTACGTTAGAAATGAATACTTGCATTCATTGTACAAACGACTTTTTGAAATTTCTAAACTAGTGATGCTTTCCTTTGCTTCTGCCTACATTGGAAGGAGGGTTTAATTACAGTTTGGTTACAGTTTTGACTAAAATCAATTACCAACAGTACGTATGGATTACGTGTGGAGATTTAAAGACACTTTCTATATTATAAGAACATCAAAGTGTTTATACAAAATATTTATGTTTTTTTTACAAAGAGTACTCTCATCTTTGTCTGAAGCTAAACTTAAGGAAGGAGTTTTTGTTGGACCCGATATACGAAAACTAATGAATGATGAAAACTGCTTTGGAAAACTGACTCCTATAGATATAAAAGCATGAGTATCGTTAAAAGATATTATTAGAAATAATAGATATAGTTAGAAAAAATAAACATAAAAGTCCCTATTATGAAAACATTATAAATAACATGGTCCAAAATAAAAATAAAAATTAGTGAAAAAAATGAGTGTCAGAGATCAATTTCGAAATTCTTGTTTGAGTTATTTTTCTTAAGATTAAGGAGTTTCTTGTGAATAAAAAGGAGAAATATTTAACAAAAATACCAAAAATATACTTTACTAAGAAAAGTGGGATAATAGCACGATGACAGAATTATCCAGATTACTGCTGGATGATGAAGCGTGATGATCCAAACAGAGCTCACAGGATAAAATCGCTCAGCAGAAGCTTTAGAGAAAAAAAAGGGTTCCACAAGACTGTGTAGTATTTTAAAATGTTTATCGTGACAGTAAAAATTTGGCTTATGAAAATAATACTAACTACTCAGTTACTTCTTTACGTTTTTTTCTTGAATACCCTAATTCTGACATAATTTTTATAAATGTGTATTTTGAAAAATTCTGATTTGATAGGAGCACACATCTGTGTTATCTAAATAACTTGGATTTATATATTTAAGCTACCTGAGTTTGAAATTTTTTAAAATCGATTGGTGGCTTTCGATTTGCCTACCTTCCTTACAAAGTGTCAACATAAAATCGGTTACTTCTCGGACTTCATCCCACTAAAATTGATCTTAGTTTTTCTTCTGCACTCTAAATACGTCATCAAAATTGCAAATTCTGTATAAATTCCACAAAATAATGCATTTGATATTTTACACATAAGCTCTTTGAAACGTAGTCTGAGTTTAAACTTTGTTAAAATAGGATTAAGACTATACAAATGCCCCATAAAAAGTAACGTTATCAAAATAATAAAACCATCACTGTAGTGAACCAAACACTGTTGCACTGACTTTCTACAACTTTTAGTGAGAAGTCTCTTTATAGTTTTCTTAATTTTATTGTTACATCAACTGCTTTTACGGTATAGCTTGCACCATGCAAGGACATAGAAGGCGATATAATCGCAACGATAAATCTTTTTACCAATTCTAATGACAAATGGACTCGAATTGTTTCAGTTTATTTCAGTTAAACGATTAAATAAACATTCTTTACAGAGCGTTGCAGGACACAAAATTGAATGATCGAAAAGCTTGATTAATGATGATAGAATATGGAAATGTGAAATAGCATGAATTCATGTAAGTGTGTAGTGAGCGTGCGTTCATTTTTGAGTGGCTTGAGGTTGGTCAATTTTATTTATTGACTTTGAGATGGATTTTATAGAGTATTTATTTCTATTAAATTCCTATCGTAGCTGTAGATTCTTTAATTACAGCAACGAATTTCACAGAGAGCGTATTGTTGAAATTGCTGAAGTGGAATTCCTGTCATTAGCTGTCAAAGTACAAATTTCCGGTTCCACACATGTTGGCAATTTAAGGTTTTATATATTTATTGAATGCGATACCAACTCTTCAGCAACCCACAAATTGTAGCAATTTATTTTTCAATGTTTTATTGGCCACATCCTTTGTTTGTCTTTCACATCCTGCTTTTCAACTCCTCACTCAAGTCAGTGCACATGCCATGTAAGGCTAGTCTTTGGTGTTACATTTAAACGTCAAATAAAATTGAAAACTTCAAAAGACCACAAAAAGCAGACAAAAAAGAAACCATTCGACGAAAAACTACAATATTTATCACAGATAAACGTTTTTGCTTGTAAACATTGCAGCTCAGGCTCTTATAACAGCCTATTGAGTAACTGGCAGGCGTTCTGAAGCAATAAAAAAGGCTATCAAAAGCGACAACGTCACCGTTAGCTCAGCATAATCGTCATCATTATCATAATCATCATTATCAACAACATCAACATCGTCAACATTACAAAAACAAATAAAGAAAGCGAAAAATAAATAAAAATAACAACTTCTACGAGTAGCTAAGAACATTACCAAGGTTAGCATCTTCTTTTGTGGACGACTCAACAACCGGAAATACAATTTTTAAAGTGGCAACATTTCGCAAGAACGAAGAATACCACCCCCTTGAAGAATCAAAGTCAGCCGCGTGCTTTGTTTGGCTTTTATTTTGCTCTATAACATTTCTGGGCTTTTTTCTGCTCAATTTAAGTACTATTTTATAAACTGAAGGCCAGAAAAATCAAGTGCTGCTTCAGGTGTAGTTCAGGCATAATAACTTCAGTCAAGCAAAGGTTAAGTGAATTGCCTCCAAGAAATACATTTTTTCAGCACAGAAAAGAGGTTGCAAAATAGCTTCAAGTTTAATATCGCAATGCTTCGACAAGGTTATAGTTTTTTTTTGATAACGATTTTTGAAACGACTTAAAGAAAACCTGACTTATTTCAATACTAAACGTTAACGATAGGATATTGAAGAAAATTTCTATATCGTAACTATATCGAGGTTAAACGAAAATTATTTCGATGATAACTAAGATTTATCCTCTAATAACTAAAAACGCTCCATTGCAGAGGTTTCATATTATCACTGCTATTTATGTAGTACATTGCTTGTGGTTCTTTAGATTATCGTACTCTTTTTCAGTTAATAAATTTTTATAGGTATCAAAAAAAACCAATATGCTCCCATTTCGAGAGCTCTCGCTGAAACTTAAATTTAATTCCAAACTATTTTGATGAAATATCACAAATATTTTTTATGAAGCCTGTAGCAGGGCCGAAAATGCAATAAAATCAGAGCAATTAAATGTTCTTACCTGACCTATAGCTCGATAAACGATTTTAAACTATCAAACAACTAGAAATTGTATTTCAAATCAAGAATGATTTGAACTATCAAACATTTAGAATTTTTAATTAAATCATAGAAAATTAATATTTATATATTTGTTTACTTAATCAACTATTTACATTTATTGTTATACAGTTACTTTAAGTACATAAATTAATCGAACGTACAATAAATTTTTAATTTAACATGATATCTTTCTTAAATGCTACCTTATTTTGGGTCATCTCAATCGAGCTGCAGATAGTGGTGAATGTTTTGGTCACAGGTGACCCTGTGACATAATTAATTCATCTGTAGGGTATATAGAACAATAGCCTTCGCCTAAAATTTCTAACAGGTGCTTAAAGTTTGAAAAGAGCTGGAAGTGGTGCACAATCAAAATGATTTATCATTACATCCCGGGAAAATAAGGCAAGAAAATACTTTCGCCAGAACTCCAACGACTTAAGTCCAAGAAGAGGACATCGCGCTTCATAGGAAGGCATAAAATCCCAGTGGAGCTTGCGAATTGCTGACTTAATGAAAAACGCGATTGAATATTTTAAATTCTTTTAATATGTAGAAAATATTGGGGGTACCAGATAACACAATTATATACTAAAACCGATCTGACAATTGAAAAGAAAATAGGTAAAAGGATCATGGCAAAAGGATCAGAAGTATTGCGCTATAGAAATACTATCATCGCATTCGCTTTTGATATAATAGCATCAAAATATTTGGCAAAGCTTAAGTTTCGCTCAAATAAAACCCCTAAATTAAAGAAAATATTAATACCGTATGATCCTTCGAAAAGTTTAGGCTCATTAAGATGCATTTTTTTGATCTCGCACCAAAATTGAAGACTATCCATGACACCCCAGTGTGCAATTGTTTTCGACATGTCTGGTTTCCGAAATCGTCTATTAAATGTCTGTTATTTTATCAGACATTTAGCCGAATAACTCTTAAATGTCTATCGATATTTCTACGACTTAGTCTGCACGTAGTCTGATCTTTTTTACTAACATAGTCTGCACAATCTCTGAATTTCCCTCGGAAAACTATCCGACATAGTCTGCACATTCTCTGTAGGAAATTTTATGTGTTTGATTCCCTTTTTATTTTTTTGATTTTGTCATTTGATGGTAAACAGTTTGTGCTGCAGAGCGTTGTTCTGCCTCTACCGACAATTTACCGTTTGTTTTTGCATATTATCTGTTTCTGTTTTGGGCGACATGCTTATTAGTGTTCATTGTCTTCAAGTGTCAACAGGTTATTGTGCGCGCAAAAAAACAACCAATAATAAAAGTTAAAGTTTTTAATTCGTCTAAAGACAGACTCAACAAAAAACTTAAAAGGCAACACGAAGATTGAAGAATTTCTTAACTATTTTTAATTACAAAACTGAATTTTCCACATGTTTATTTAATTTTTAACTTTTTAATTACAAAACTGAATTTTCCACATGTTAATTTAATTTTTAATGAATTTGCTTTAACACTAAGTTACACACATTATGTCCTATGAACCCAATATACCTTTTCGGAAAGGGGAGAAAAAATAAAAATACACGTGTAACATCGATTTTCATGTACACTTCTCTGGCGCCAGAACTTTAAACATAAAAAATCTTACGTGTACATGAAAATCGATGTTACACGTGTATTTTTATTTTTTCTCCCCTTTCCGGAAAGGTATATTGGGTTCATAGGACAAAACAAAATCTCATTTTTGTAACTCGGTGTAATTTGATCTCAATTTCATTTTATAAATAAGAACAATAAATGTATACAAAAACCATCAAATGACTCTTATTGCTTTGTTTACAAGGTATCATATTGGACAAATTGTCAGAATTGTCTGGACATTCTCGGACAAAATGTCTGACAAAGGTCAGAATTGTCTGGGCATTCTCGAACAAAATGTCCGATAAAAGTCAGAATTGTATGGACATTGTCGGACAAAATGTCCGACAAAGGTCAGAATTGTCTGGGCATTCTCGAACAAAATGTCCGATAAAAGTCAGAATTGTATGGACATTGTCGGACAAAATGTCCGATAAAAGTCAGAATTGTCTGGACATTCTCGGATAAATTATCCGGCAAAGCTTAGAATTGTCTGACCTTTGTCTGATGTTTGTCTGACAAAATGTCAGATTTCCCTCCGAATTTCCCATCAGAATTCGGACAGACTTCTGTCAGAATAGTCGCCAAAAACTTTCGAATTTTTCCAGACAAGTCGGTCCGAGTTCTTGTCAACCACTCATACAAATATCGGTAAGAATTCTGACGAAAGTCGGCATCAGACTCGGAAACTTTTGCCGACTTTCTGTCAGAATTCTGACCGAATTCGGAAGAATTGGTACACTGGGACGTTGAAGAAAGTCTTCGTGAGAGTCCACACATCTAAAGATCTTAACATCATACATCATACATACATACATCAGGCACTCAGAAAAGCCAACATAATTCGGAAGATCATTAATAAACAGAACAAACAACAGGAGACATAGGTAGCTACGTTGGGGTACCCCTGAATAATAGTCAATGTATTTAGATGAATTTTTACCAATCTGAACATATTGCTGACGACCAACAAGGTAGCTCTTTAGCAAGGAATGAAAACCGAGGCACTTAGCTTATTAATTAAAACAGAGTGTTGAACTCTATCGAAAGATTTTGCGAAATCCGTGAATATATAACATTTAATTGATGACCTTTTTCCATATTATCGGACAAAAAATGTGTAAAAAGCGTTATATTACTAGAGGCAGATTTACCTGACACAAATCCGTGCTGCTTTTCCGACAATCTAGTTTTAATGGAGTTTAAATTTTATTTTTTACCAGAGATTTAAAAGTTTTAGGAATAAGTGGCAATTAAGCTATTGGTCGATAATTTAAAAGCTATTGTCTTGAGAACTCAAGCTGTAATAAAAATAACTCAGAAGTAAACTTTTAAAATGCTGATACAGGTTAAATTTTTTTTCAATCTTCTCTAACAACAAATTTTGTTTGTTGGACTTTTTGTTATGCAACTAATTCACTGATAAATAACACTGTTCGAAATTTTTCAACCTTTGCAACTAAATTACATATTTCGATCACTGGATTCTAGGTAAGAAGGACAAAAAAGTTATACGTGTATCGGTGCTTTAAAAAGTATGCGGCTTAGTAATATTTTATATAAGTTTTCAATTTACTCAATTGAATGAAAACAATTCAAGTTTTTATTTATATTTAAAGCAAGACAACTACTTAATATATGCCTTTTACATGTTTTTTGTGTGCTCAGACCTATTGTGAAACTTTATGAAAAATATTTTTGTAGGATATTCAACTCTCTTGTAACTAAGATTGCCAGGTTGCCGGGATTCACCGAAATTGTCCCGGTTTTTCAATTGGTGTACCGAGTCCCGGTTTTTTCTTGAAGTCCTGGATTTTGCTAAAAAGATAAGAAACGCACTTACATAAATCTTCAAACGATATCGATGACAATTTCTGTAATTTTTAATTGCTTAAAAAAATTACATTTGAAAGAGCTATGGGAGTCGATTGGTGGCGGCCAAAGCCTACTGGGTAGAGTGCGTGGCCTCTAACCTACAACTCAGACAGAATGTTTTATCAATTGAATTAATTTTTCTGTTCAGTCGTCACCTCTCTGCAGACAATGGCAAACCTCAGACAGTAAGAACTGCCATGTAAAGTTTCTTGAGAACATAAACCTTTTGGAGTCGGCATTAAACTCGTAGGTCTTGTTTTCGATTATTTGTGTTCAAACATTTAATAAACACACAACACATTTGATCAATAGAAGCTCGGTCAAAGTCCTTTCTACGCCAATTTATTTTTATTTATTTATTTTTATTTGAATTCATAAGTCAGGGAAGTTAATGCAGATAAAGAATAAATAAAGAAGACATTTCAGAAGCAGTTGGCTTCATTCACAATGTTATGCCTGAATATCATGCTGCAGTTCTAGCTTTCAAATGCAATAATAGCACCATATTGGAACTGGATGAAATAATGCGGAAATTATTTAATAGTTCAAAAACTAGCCAAAAATACAAACTTTATGGCAGCAAGGTAAGATGCCTTCTTAAAAAACTATATTACGCGGAACCAACAAAATTACTTCTTGTGGTTTATTTTAATTTGGGATTTTTTTGGTCTAACTTTTTTTAAAAATAATGTTTAGTAAAACAAATAACATTTTTAATTAAATTATTATTTGCCTCCGATGCACAGTGCTTCGAATGGTACAGTAAGACGGAGATAAATCTGTAATTCGGGTTTGAGTGGCATATCTTCTTTACATGAAAAGTTCACACCTAAAGTTCTTGTGGAACCAAAGTTACACAAAATTTGTATGGGGAAAATGAGCATTTTCGCTTGCCTACATCGCGATTTTCCCACCTTCTTAAAAATTACATAACTCCTGAACAAAAAGCTGAACAGAAACCGTTAAATACTTTTTGTAAACGTTACAGTGTTTCTTAGTACACCAAAAATTATTTCATCTATTTATTTTTTGTTTTTAATTTGAAAAAATTTTTTTTGTTAAGTTAAATTATTTTTTATTTGTAAATATTTTGGAAAATTTAGCTTTGTCTATATCTTCAAATTTTTATATTATATAAAAACTACATTTTCATTAATTATATTTTTCATAAGGTCGTTTTATAATAAAAAAGAATAAGCATCTCTTGACCTTACGACATATTTATTTCTATTTTTTCCCTACTTTCTTTAAAATTACCTAACTCCTGAACGAAAAGCTGCGTAGAACCCGTAGCACACTTGTTGCAAACGTTGCAGTAGGTATATCAGTTTTTTAGTACACCAAAAAATATTTAATCCATTATTTCTATGTTTTCTCTATATATTAAAAAAAGTTTATTTTTTAAGCTAAAATGTTTCTTTTTAATTTTTTGGATTATTTAGTTTGTCTACGTCTTCAAATTTTTATGCTCATAAGGTTATTATGTTTTTTTATAATAAAAAAAACTTCTCGTAAGCTTACATCATATTAATTTTTATCTTTTTCGTGTGGAATAAAATTGTAACATCCATGGAAATTGCATATTAAAATTTTTTATTCTGCATGACAAGCGTCTGTTATGCAATTTACCATAGTTACTATGAAGTATACTTATGAATTTTGTCTTCACAAAAATATTTTGCATTGTTAACTGAGTCATTGAAAGGAAAAATGGTTTAATCAATTACTAAATGTGTGTTTTCTATAACCTCCGAAATTACTGGGCCGATTGGGCTGAAGTAGATTTTGTCGACCCTTAGGTGGTTTAAGAAGAGAAACATTTGCCACACCCCCTTTTTAACACCTTAAATAATAAAAATGCTATTTTTCAAGCGATTTTTTCGTACTATGTTAGCTAAAATTTGGTAATATGTTCGTATTGTGACTGTAGGAAGCTGTACTAAAAATAGGCGTGGTCGAACCATAGGTACGACCACTTTTACTTGATTTCGTTATTGTAGAATTTTTTATTTTTAAGATATAGGGCAAAATGTGTTTAAATTGTGTGGGAGCTGAATTCGTTATTGTAACATTTTTCATTTCTAAGATATAGCGTAAACTTATTTAAGTTGTATGGGAGATGGTCTTAAATTTCTGAAATATTTTTTTTTTTATTTTCCTTTACTTTAAACATCGAAAACTACTAAAAAAATCCACAAAAGAATGTTCTTCGTCTTATTTATAAGAAACGATACACTGTGCTTCTTCAGGGATTGAATAAAAATTAACTAAAAAAAGGAATTTAAATTTTCATTTACAATTAAACAACAATTATAATTAACATTTAGAATAATTAAACTGCAAGCAAATAACTCTGATTTCATTTACTTTTTGATACTGATAAATTTTTAAAAATGTTGTAAATTATTTAAAAGATTGTTTATTATAACCAGGGCTGGCAAAAATATGCACGAAAAAATTCATTCTAAGTCAATGAAAAGTTTTGCTAAATCTTTCATCTCTATTGAATTCCATGGATACTTCATTAAATTTAATGTATTTAGTTCATTGGAATGAATGGTCTATACATTAAATTCAATGATTTGTTTGTTAATCCCTCTCTAAACATTTTTAAAATAAGGAAATAATTACAATTTCAACAATATTTTTTTATTTTAAAGAGTCAATTAATATACAAATTTTCGAAGATTTTGAATAGTTTTTAAATTTATAAAAATATACGGCAATAAACTCCCACAGGAGAGTGCATACCGCAGGATATTTTAATTGAAATAATTGAAAAATTTTAAAGCACACATCTACGGCTCCAATAAAACTAGCAAATTTAAATTTTACACCATCCATGAATGAGGAATGAGGAGAAGTTCTTCTCTCCAACAGCAAGGATTATTGGTTGAATATTTTCGCCTTTATTTTTAGTTGAATATTTTCACCTGGTTGAATATTTTCGACTTCCTGGATGCTGCTTCCAACAAAAACAAATGCCTCTTGGGAACTGGTATTTGTATGCTTTAGGAAAGTTTTTCTTCCACAGTTGTCCTCACTGCATACTTTTCACTGCACCAAATACCCATGAAGGCTCCAAAGAAGTTTCATAGCAGTACTGTCTGGAAAGATATTAATTGAAAAAAATAACTATTTATTTATTTAGCCTCGAGAAAAATTAAGCTTACCACTGTAATTAGTGAAATCTTCAATTTCTGCCAACTTTGCCCGCACAGCTTTATCTTTTATGTGGTTATCATCCTTTAAATGTAATTTTTTTAAAATGATGGCAGCAGTCACTTAAAATGCCAGGTATATTTCCTATTATTTACTAATACTAATAGTAATTCAACAGATTTAAATTTTCTGTTTCATTCAAAGCACAACATTTTCTTCACTTTTAATTTAATTTATTATCACCTTTCATCTAAAATTTACACTCACAATTGCCACACGTCTTCACAACTTCGCGTTTCACTTCAAACAAAATTGTGAAGGGAATAAATTAGTATACATTGAATTTAATGAACTGAATACATTGAATTTAATGAACTGAATACATTGAATTTAATGAACTATGCATTGAATTTAATGAACTGTACATTAAATTAAATGAACTATACATTAAATTTAATGAATTATACATTGAATTTAATGAACTAAACATTGAACTTAATGAACTATACATTGATATCAATGAACAATACATTGAATTCAATGAACTATACATTAAATTCAATGAACCATTCATTAAATTCAATGAACTATACATTGAATTCAATGACCTATACATTGAATTTAATGAACTATACATTGCATTTAATGACCTAAACATTGAATTCAATGAACTGTTCATTAAAAATCAATGTATGGTTCGTTAAAATTTGATTTACAACTGGAATCAATGTACTTTTCATTGATATCAATGAAAAGTCCATTAAAATAATGAAAACAAATCATTGATATTTATTTAGACATTTTTAATGAATATAACTTCATTGATTTCAATGAACAGTACGTTAAAAACTATGGGAGATTCATTAAAATTCAATGATTTTTTCATTAAAATCAATGAATTAATTTTAACGTATGCTGTTCATTAAATTTGTTTTTTCTGTGTAATGTTATTGATAATCGATCGAGTCAAATGGACAAAATTTCCATTTCATAAAAATAAAATGGATTATCAATTTCAAAAACCTTTAATCATGACAACAGAAAGAAATGCTTGGTATTTTGGTGGCGTCATTTGCCTTTTTAAACCAAGTACAAAATAAAGTAAAGGAGATAAAATTCGGGAAAGCTTAAACGTTAAGTGCAATTTTTTAAGTGTGTGGAAGCTAATTACCCTAAATAGTAAATAAGTACATATGATCTTGTGAAATAAATTTTTCTTGTTTTCAAGTGCACCAATTTTGCCACAATGCAACTTCTTGAGGAACTTCTACATTTTTGGCTGAGTTTCTAAATGCATTTATCATTAGCGATGACTACAAATTGAGTTCTTTTCCAATGAATTCGGCAGAAGTTTTGGTTATATATTTTTTTGCATTACATTATTTTTTATTTCCATTATTTGTTGAGATTATCCGTGCTAATCGTTTTTAGTGCTGTTCACACTATAACAATTCACAATGTGAGCAGCAATGTTAACAAACTGTAATTTATAATAATGTAAACAGCGCTGGATTATATCAACCTTTGTGAATTCCAGAATTATATTTTTAACTAATGTGCTTACTATGTAATAGTAATGTAATATGTTTATTATATATAAAATGAAATAAAATATTTTTATCAGAACAACAAAAAATTTTTGTATTAAATTTAGTATTAGAAAACATATGTTTTTAACAGAAAAGCCTTTTTCTATTCAACAAACCATTTTTTCATGTTGAAATATTCTGTATTCCTACTGACAGATTGTTTTATCAAATCAACAATTAAAACGCGATATTCGTCATAAAGGCTTATATCAAATTGAAGCATCCATTTATCAAATAAACAAAATACAATTTTGTCAATATGATTTCACCTTTTTTCCTTAAATACAATTGACAAAAACTTTTGTTGACTGTATATTGACAAAATATTTATCCACTAACTGTTGTGTGTGTTATAAATCACTAACACATACAAATATTCAAAATACTGGTTAACATTTTGTTAATTTGCCAGAATAGGGCTGTAAGAATACGTATTGAAAAGTGCCTGTGAAACAAGGGTAAATGAAATGATATCGTAACTTATTGTTGCGACGGGTACAACATACTATTTAAAAATGCATGCATGCTTTAGCTCAACTTTATTTATAAATATACCTTAAAAAAAGTATTTTTTTACGACTACATTTGAGGGTCCTTTTTAAACATTTTTTGAAAATGGACAAAAACGACCCATAAAAGTGGACGGTAGAGGAATTAAATATTTTACAAATATATTTTTTTCAAAATCTTACCATAGTGTGCACGTAATTACTATGTAAAATGCATATAGATTTAGTAGTTTTATTGTTATTTATGTTAGTATATAAGTTATATATAAAATAAAATTAAAACCTATATAAAAAATTACAGAGACTTTTGAAGTCTCATGCGACGTTTTTTTGTTTAAATAGATACACTTCTTTTTTTCTGTTAGCTTTCTGTTAATTTTGGTTGTGGGACTGTGTAATATGCTCACTTTTGATATACATACAACTAATTCTTATCACATTCACACACACACTCAGAAACTCTTTTAACCCACACACTTCACCTATATCCCGTATTTTTTTCCACCTGCATTTTATTGTGCTCCAAGTAGTTTAGCAAATAAAGGAAACGAAAAAGAGAAAAAACAGTTCCACAAAACCTCAGAAAAAACAACAACAAAAAATCCCCTACAAGGTACTACTTTGGAATTCATTGGTGTGAATAAAAGTTGTAAAGAAGCCTTGATATTTGCCTTACTACCGCTGCTTCTACATTGTTGTTGTAGTTGTTGTGGCCATTTTATATGTGTGCGCAAACAAGTGAGTCAAAGTTTGCTTTGAGCGACATTTTCACAAAAAAGTGGCATCAGCAGCATTTGCTGCAGCTGCTTTGGGGCAAAATAAATGGTAAAAAGAAAAAACAAAAACAACGAAATAAAAAAAAAACCTAGTGCAAATAGGCAACACTGGCTCTTTTGACTCAATTGTTTGCCATGCTTTTGGCGGGAACTTTTTTTCTGCTGCCACTTTGAGTTAAAGACCGAAACGGGAATTAAGCGCCAAAAGCGCAAAGCGTGCCAGCATTCAAAGAAAATCGGTTGTAAATAAATTAGCTGGCTAGTTAATTAAAAAAATATTATAAGCAAAATAATGTCGAGTTTGGAGTTAAATGGATTTCACAAAGGAACGTAAAGGCTATTTGATGTATTTGTTTTGGTATTATGGATAAAAAGCTAACAAAATTCCAGCGTGACATAGTTGTAGAAAAAGCTTAGTTCTCTTGAAAATTAGTCTCTCGTAGAGCAGAAAATTATTTGATTATAGCTTTATTAATTAAATTTACCGGCTTTTAGCAAAAGCAGAAGCAGATGCAGATGCAAAAGCAAAAGCAAAGGCAGAAGTAAAAAAGCAAACGTAAAACAAAATCAAAAGAAAAACGTAAGCAAAAACAGAGGCAAAAGAAAAAATTAACGAAAAAGCTAAAAAAAAAAAACAAAAATCAAAATCATAAGAAAAGCACAAGCTTCAGCAAAATAGAAACAGTTAAACACAAATAAATGATCCAAAGGAAAAACACATTGAAAAGCATACAAGCTCAAAATAAATGAACTGATCAAAATCAATTGCGCAAACGCAAACGCAAACGCAAACGCAAATGGAAATAATCAAAAGCAATGCCATACAAAATGAGCAAAATAGAACAAATAAAATAAACATATTTTCTATTATTTTTATTAGTATATCTTCTATAATTTAATCACCTTTTTTTACTACTTTTATACAAAAGTTGTCTACTGCCATTACTATTTTTAGCTACGTACAAAAATTGTGGACTACTTTTTAATCTAAACTTTGGTTTTAAGAAATTTTTAATCCAAAGGGTACTGCTTCTTAATCCAAACATTAGTTTAATTTAGCTAAATCTCAAACCCAAGTTCTTAAAAATAATTTACTTGCATTCGTTATGGTGCAAAACAAGCGACACTATGTTAACAACTGAGTTGGATGAGTGGATAAGGTATTGAACCATCACATCAGAGGACATGTGTTCAAATCACGAACTGGTCAGAACATTTTTTTATTTAACTTTTTAACCGTGTATGAAATGAAGAAATGGTCTGATGGTGTGATATAATGGTCTCGTATGAAGAAGGTGTGTAACGGAGCTTCGAGTTCGGTTCCGAAAGATCGATTGATTTTACACCTCCGACTTCTACTGCGGCTCTGATAGTTTTGAATCGGAGCTATAACGAGTATCGAAATGCAGCGGCGTTTACGATTTGACGTATCGCACACACGAGTGCAGTGTTTATTATCAAACTCTTCAGCAACACTGTGTTTCAATGTTAACGCTTACTTGTTTTCGTGTTTTCCCCCGTTTTAATTTTTGACTGATTTCGGGGAAGCCGACTCACTTGTTTTGTTTAGTTGTTTTTTTTTTTCATTTGTGAACGAACGTCGCGTATCGAGTATTCACATAACTAAAATAATAACTTGTTGTAAACCAAGTATTATTAAAGTAAGTTTTTTTATATACCCAAAAAATTAAGCAAAAAACGAGTGTTATATAGAATTAGAAGCTAAAACCCGGTGCGTTGCTGCCACGCCCCCGTTTTCAAATGCCCTTAAAATGATATCAGTGAAACTGCATGTGTCAGTTGTGGTCAAATACTGAATGCCGTGGCCGTGCGACCTAAAACTACAAAGCTATTCAATTTCTACAATTTATGTTGTGTAGGAGGTGACACGTTCCCTTGCCCAAAGCCCGAGGCTGTACGATCTAAAACACCAAAGCTATTCGAGATTTTCAATTTGGGTTGTATGGGAGGTACCACTCCCCAGTTGTTAATGCAAAAACCCTCCTCGGCAGTTGTTCAATAACTTCCAAAGGTTTCATGAAAATCGGTTCAGACACATATATGAATAAAATTTCAGAATTATACGATCAAAACTGTCTAATATATAGAAGTAATATTTATTTGTGTGCGATAAAAGTGGGTGTGGCAAAATTGATACATATAAGGACCTCCACTTGGAGCACCCGCATACCTAGTTTCACAAAAGTAACGTGTACAATTCCGGAATTGCCATGATTTCGAAAAAATGGGCGTAGATACAGTGCGACCGCGCCCATTTGTTTTATAGTTGCCGACAGAAACCATCTGAACAAAATTGCAAAATTTTATTTTTTTACGATAAAATCGGTCTGATATATAACTTTTATTTTGGTGTGTGGGTGGTAGCGCGAATTTGGCTTGTATGGGAGGTACCACGCCCTCTTGTTCAATTGGCACAAAACTTCACAGAGAGACTCAAGATATTCCTTAAAAAAATTTCATAAAGATCGATTCAGCAGTTTTGGAGTCTATACGTGACCTACACACATACAAACATACCTACATCCATTTTTATATACAGGGTGTCCCGCGATATAGTGCAAATATTTAGAGAGGTGAAAGGTGTTGTCGAGCAGAGCTGTAAAAGAATGCAATCATTTGTGATTTTAAATCATGTGATTTATATTCAAAATGAATGCAATCATTGATTTTGATTTAAAATTTCAAGTCCCAATCAGAGCTGTAAAAGAATGCATTCATTTATTTAAATCATTTTTTGTTTATTTTTTTTATTTAATTTAAAATATTTTGTTAGAAATGACAAAATTCAAATTTTTAAGGCGTGCAAATTTTCACAACATTTTCGTCAGAGCAGTACTCTGTTCCGCTGCGTGAAATTATCGTAACATGTTTCTGAGCAACATTTTTTCACGACAATTTATTTTACTGCCTGTTTATTACTACGTTAACCACTGGGCTATTGCGCTATACGAAACAAAAGAAATAAACACGCATATGAACCGAATAGCCAAATATTGAGTTTCAGCATTGCAATATTTCTTTGGTTTAAATTTGAGTACATAAAAATTTTAGTTATGGGTTAGTATTTGTGAAAGTTTAAATTTTAAACCGCAAGGTTAAAAAATATGCAGTATACTTTGAGCTGTACGAAAATTTATTCCAAGATTTTGAACCGTGTATAAGGAATTGAAATATTAAAAGAGTAAGCTAAACATGTGAAAGAGCGCGAGAGCGAACCGAACAATAAATAACAAAATAAAATTAAAAAGCTCTTAAAAAATCATTTTTGCTTGCAAGTAACAAAGATAAACTGTTAAACAAATAATATTAGTCTATGAATTTCCAATACTTGTTAAACAGAGATATCAATACTTTTGATAAAAAGATATGTTACAGAAAAACATGGACCCCCAGCTATAAAATATTTTTCTCATCTTGTCCCAAGGACTCAATTGAAGCCGTATTGAAGCATTGATCCAAACACACTGTTTAATAAAAAATATCTTACTTACTTCACACTGATATTTTAAAACATTAGGGGTATTCACGGGTGGTTGCGAAGATCACCACGAAGACTCACGCTTGCAAGAGTGTGAAAATGCAAGATAAATTAAATGAATTTAATTATTTGAATTAAATGATTTTAAATCACAAATCAATGCATTCTTTTATAGCTCTGCTGTCGAGTTGAGCAAAATATCATATGGGGGATGTATGACAGGGTTAATTAGTATTTCACGACTTTCATGCAGATTATTGTTTTTAGCAGAAAAACTAACTCACGGAAAACTTAGGTAAAGAAATCCTTTGAAAGGCAATGAGCTGAACTTTCTAACAGTGTATCAACGAACCCTTTCAAACGATGTATCAACGAACTCACCCGACTTATGCACTACCGAGCTGTGCTCGTCTATATGATATCAATCCGTTGAAACTAATAAATTTCAAGTTTGAGAGCAATTTTCTCTGAATTTTGCGTAATTTTTTTTAGCATCATATTTTTTATTTATTTAATTTTCTTTTTAATGAACTTAAAATCAAAAACATATCTTTAAAAACAACAAAGTTTGTTTTACTTAAAAAATGTTACTAAATTGAAAAAATAATGATTTTAATTGAATTTTCTTAAAAAAATAGAAAAATTATAAGAACTGTTCGAAGTGAAATATTTCAAGTATTATTATCGTTGTTGTTTTTTTAAATATATTTATGATATTGATATCATTGGAAAGAACATTAAATATATATTGAATTTGATTTTAAAAATTTTTTTGATTTATTACGCCTTGATAAAAAATGGACTTCTTCAAATTCTAAATCAATGAAAATCGATAATCACTCAGAAGATTTATCCGCACAGCCTTTCTTCAATTTTTTTGAAGGTATCGAATTTCGGCGACTTTTACAATTCATCGAGCCGAAGAATCAGTTTGGGGAAGAGTTTTGTGGGCTGGAACCCTTAGGTTTTTGAAACGAAGCTTTTTACGCCTCGTTTTGTGATGTGCTTGGAGTGAAATCCCAAAAACGACACCTTTTTCCATACACCCTTTTCTTAGAATTGTTGTTGCTCTTTTTGCTTGCGTCAATTGCAACAAGAGAATATAAAATTCAAAATATTTCTATTGCAGCAGTGAGAATCGAACCTGTACTCTTTCGATTGATAGTTCAGCACGCTACCATCAAATCTAAATACCGTCTTTAGGATAAGTGGTTCATTCAATATTAAGTATTAACCGAAGCTATGTTGAAATTAATATATGACAAGAATATATTAAAAGGATTGTGCATTAGCTATCCTACATATTCTATTGTGAATGCGTGAAGCTATGATGCAGCAGATCTTAACCCTATATAGCGCTGTGTTGCAGATCTGCAACATTTAGGAATTGCTCTAGAAAAATAACTCAAAAAGAAAAAATTAAGCCGGAATTCTTGTAAATAACTCATAAACATTCTAAACAACTCTAGCTTTTCAATTAGAGAGTAAATCAATCAGCTGTAAATTTTTTATTTTTAGTTGCAACAGCTTGATTTTGAATTTGGCAGCAGTTTGTGTTTTGCAATATTTTGAATATATTTGTAAATGACTAAAACTGTTATAAAAAGTGTTATTAATTAAAAAAAAGTTTAAGAGCTTTTTGGTGAGTTATTAAAATACACTAATCATAAATTACTATATTAAAAGCAATGTTATATTCCCTGAAATATGTTGATCTTATAAATTGTAAAATTTTTTTTTGCAAGTATTTGTAATTATAAATAAAGTATTAATTTTAAAACAAAAGTTGTTTTTCTTTATTTTTAAGACAGTTCGAAAGATTTTTAGGTAAAAAACTAAAATTGATGTTATTGCGCGATATAGGGTTAATATAGGTCGGTCGCGCTTTGACAGCTAAAGTAGAAGCAATCGTGCTCTGTATCGTAAACATTGGCCGCATTGTCGAATCTCGTAAAAAGGGTCGATCGAAGTGCGACATGCTGAAAAAAGTTGAGAAATGTTCTACTTGTCGTGCGTTTGACATTTGTCGATAGCGCAGGGCTGTATTTCTATTGAGTTTGCTAAATTTATGAGCATTGTTGAGTTGCAGAATTAAAGACTTGTTTGCATGGGATTTGTTATTTTATCAAACTAGTTTATATTAAATGTGATTTAATTTTGACTTTTTTACAAGAAAAATAATTCATAACATCAGTAGCTGCATATGTTATGGTTGCTGCTTTGTTTGAAGCGAATAGTTTCCAGCAGTGATGTGCGACGTAGACAACTTGATGGAAACAATACTATTGTCGACGGTGTCGACAATGTCTTGTAGACAATTGCTTTTAACGACGTGTAGATAATTAATGTCAGAGGCGTGCAGATAATTAATTTAATTGAATCTAAGTTCGGAGTATTCGTTATTTTTACACCTTCCAGACATGCTTTTTGTTTGTTTAATTTGTGTTAAACGAATAACTAAAAGAATTTTGCAAAAAAATTTAAGAATCAGCCTTTTGTTGACATTGATTACACAATTGCCGAATTTCGAATTGCTTCAAAATAAAGCTTTCAAACAACTTCAAGCTACTTGTTGAATTGGACAAAATTTGATTTGATTTGCGCCATTTTGATTCTCCTGAATGTTCTTTTTATTAAAAAATAATTTTGTTAAAAGTTTTTTCTAAATGGCCTTGTTTTATTATATTGATTTATTATATTGATTTTATATGATTTAATTATTTTAACTTTGACCTTAAGCTCAATAAACGATTTTAAGCTATCAAACAATTATAATTTGTATTTAAAATCAAGTATGATTTAGACTATCAAAGATTGAGAATTTGTATTTAAATCATATAAAATCAACATAATAATTTTGTTTTTCATAAAGTATAAATATACAACTCATACAAACATTTTAGAATTTACCCAATTATAATGTAAAATTTATTCTGTGAAAAGCAAAAGGCATACAAAATACATGAATTTTTTACCAAAGAGGACCTTCAGGAGAATCATAATGGATCATAATCGTGGAACTTTGCCCGTTTGAAGAAAAAGTATGCACAAATCGTTTTTAGAAATTTCTCTTACTATTGAAAACCTTAACGTCTGAATCTTTTTCTCCATACAAAACGACCCAATCTAATAAATAATCAAAAATTAAAAACAGTCCTTGGTAACACTGCGAGACAACATATTTTCAAAGCTTTTTTGATTTTAATATCTATTATGCTCTACAATAATTGCATTGAATTATTTCATTGCAAGAATATGTTAAATAAGGAAAACAGAAAGAAAAGATTTTAAAAGTAAGAAGCTCATATTAATACAACACAAAATTTTTAAATTAAATAGAAATTTGGACAATAATCTCTGACGTGAGCTGTTGCTATGTTCGTAAAGTAAGCTACATGAGAAGATAAACAACAACTGCTGACTCACTTTAAATCATCTCGAAATCAAACCGCGTGCTACATTAAAAACAGCAGCATAAGCAATTTTAACATTTAAGTGTTTTCAGGTCCACTTCTCAACACTTAACACAAACAAACAACTTTACCCGTAAACACACAAAGATATCTAGGTGCAGCAGTATACATACATTGACAGACACATGTCGACTTTATAATCGTACAACTGCACATATGAATTATCTTAATGATATACTTCCGAGATGATATTCGCTTTTTTTTCCCCAACCTGCTGAATGCTGCTTGATATCTACGAGATTGAAGTTTGAGCATTCGAGATACATTTCATTAAAATTTTTTTATGCTGCTTTAAAAAATAATGTGTGTGCATGTTAATGCCCAGTTGGAAAACCAGCCCTGCTGTATGTCTGCCGGCAACATGCCTCGGAAGAAGAGGAGACATGCTCGTCTCCATACCCGCTTATATTTTTGTGAATAGGCACGCTTATATTTTTCTATAGGCATGTCCTAAGACGGCATGTCTGCCAAATGAACTGCCGTAGCAGCAATGCAGCATGCATCTTATGGTATGAATGCAGAAGGTATACATGTTTGCCAAATGAACTGCACTAGCAATAATGCTGCATGTATCTCTTTGCATTAATGCTGCATTCATACCATGCGATGCATGCTGCATTGATGCTACGGTAGTTTTTTTGACAGACATGCCGTCTTAGGACATGCCTATAGAAAAAATATAAGCTGGTATGGAAGCGAGCCTATAGAAAAAGAAAAAAGAAAAAAATATAAGCTGGTCTGGAGGCGAGCAGGGCATAGGAACCGATAGTAACTGCCGTTTCTGTGAAGAAGCAGAGGAGACTCCAATACACCTACTCACAAACTGCGACGCCGTGGCTAGCAGACGTAAGCTAGCACTGGGGAACTATGAGCTGAGTCTAGAGAAGGTTTCATCCCTTGAACCTAAGAATATTCTGAAATTCATTAGAGAAATAGGGCTGGATGGATTTCTGTAATCCGCAAACCCAGCTGAGCTTTGAGAAGGAGGTACAATAGATCTAATTTAGGTTGCAGTACGCATCTCCACCATATAACATTAACATTAACATGGAGGCGAGCATGTCTGCTGAATTTCCAAGTAATGTTGCCGGCAATTGAAAAATTACCATTATCCGGAGACTTGAACCTCGGCCTCGTGAGTGTAAGAGCATATCCTTATACATTCGACCATTGCAGCTGTTGACTAATCGTCGCTTTGTTATTATAAGCAATTAATGCAAAAATAGAACGAAATTACCAAAAAAACAGAAACAACTAAAAAAAAAAACCAAAACAAAACTAAAAGCCATTAAGAAAAAAAAATTATGTCTCTGATTGGATCTGAACAAACTACTCAAGATTCCAAAATATATGAATAAAAACAAAAGTCCTAGCCAACTGAGACATTCGCACTTTTGTGATTTTGTTGAAATAATATATTGTACATCACATTGATAGAAAAAGTGCTTCGACGAAAGCTCAAAGTGTCAATGAAAAACCTGATGAAAATATTTAAGTTGTCGTCCCTTAAAATAAATCGGAATTTTGCATTAGCAAACATGATACTTTATTAAGATACAGTGTTATTATACTTATATTGAATGTATTTATGTTGTGCAAAAAAGGAATTTAGTTTTTACTGTACTAATGCATTTTGTTTATAAATAATAATAATAATACACATCACTTAAAATTAAAGAGGAAGTTTTTAAAATTTAAAAAATAAACTTCTTAGCATTAAAATTATAATCTGCCACATTTCTTCCATTGGCAGGCCTGCTTTGTTTTTCATCTGGGTTTTTAAACACAATCACAGATTTGTAACCCTGTTTGATAAAAATTGTAAAGCAGCTTTTTAGGCGCACGTGTGCAAAGTACTTGAATCTAATGAGAACATGCAACATGCTGGCACAGAGGAGTAAAGAGTGTACAGATTTAAAATAAATTTTAAGTAATTAAAAATATGGGATTACTTGATGTTTCTTGCAACATGTGTGCGTCAAAATAATACACTACTCCTACGTTTTTAAAGTGTAAGGTTTAATATATAAATAGGTCTATATTTAGAATGGGATTTTTTTTGTGGAATATTTTTTAATATTCTTTATTTTTACATGATTTTTCTATTTAAAGCACATATGCACTAGAGTAGCCCAGAGTAAAAAAATGTCTGTATTCGCTTGTGCCGGGGACTAAAAATACTCCATTGGACATAAAAATGATTCCCTTAAATTTTTATTCAAATCGGACAACTACAAACCTCCGCTCAACGCTCTTGAAGTTGACCAGTTTGGTCAAAATTTGGGATTTTTTTTAATTAACCCTCCGTTACTAACGCAGGGTGGATTACACCCATAAGTTATGAAATATGGAAAAAATTTATTGATTGTTTAATGGTGCGAACATTATATCAAATGTTATCTCTTTTTGTATATTTTGCTTTATTTGAAAACAAAATGTAGTACTGTTTTTAAAACTAAATTATAAAAATTACTCATTTCAAAAAGTGTCTAGATGCTTTACACCCACGTAAGTAATGGAGGAACAAGAATTTCGGGTGGCTTTCACCCACGTTAGTAATCATGTTATATTATTTACTATAAACGTGTGATTTGTTTCTCAAGTAAAATAAAAAAGGTTTTAAATTTAAAACCTCTCCTGCGCAATATAGGAAATTCAAATTAAAGTTTTAAACCTTTGCTCGACTTAAACAGCTTCGACGATTTCATCACGTTATGCAAATCAATAGAAAAAATTTTTAAAAATGCGGACGTGTTTGTGCTTGCAAGATCTCATCTCATCTTTCTCAACACTGTGAATTTAGATTTAGCCCAGTGGAAATGGTTGAATCTCTCGTTGTAATTTTACAACATTCAATATTGTTCTATTGTATTTGACTAGCCATTTGACAAAAAATTTGAACAGGGTTTTTGTCATAATATGCAATTATTGCATCATTCAATTACTTTTGTAATGGTCCAATTAGGCATGGCTTAACAAGTGTAACATTCAAACATTCAGTGAAATTATTCAAACTATTATGACATTTTTTTTAAGTTGTCTATTTAATGTTATTTTGATATATTTTTATTAAAATTAAATATGAATTAAACTGGACGAATTTTATGTTTAATAGAATAATAAAATATACGAATATCAATAAAAGCAGAACCGTTAAACTGTTTTAGCGTTCTTCTTTTCAAATTCATGAATTAAAATTTATGGGTGGATTACACCCAGGTAAGCAATGACGTTACTCCGAATAGCGTTAGTAACGAGGGTTAAAATTCAAATTAGATGTCTTAAAGTAATAAAACTTAATTCAACTCTACTTTTAATCGATAGAGGATATCAAAACCTTTGATTTAAGTAAAATACAATGAAAAATGGGATTATTATGAGGTTTCTTTATAAAAAGATCAAAAAAATAGGAAATTCCGAAATGTTTAATTTTTCAGTTTTTTTGTATTTTTAATGAAAAAACTATTTGAGATAGGTAAATAAAGTGCCCTACACTATTTTTCTTCAATCTAAAATACATCTATCGATACATAAACCTTAGCTGCTTAACCCTCACCGACCCATAATTTACAAAAATACACGATTTTGTCAAACTTATGTCGTCAAAATGCACTCCCCAGACCGGTTTTAACTTTTGAGATTTTAAAATGTTTGCTGATTCCTGTTCTTGAAAAAAATTTTAGAATCTTAGGAAAATTCAATATTTTCAATATCAAATATGAAAAATTTAAGTTTTCTATATGACCTTGTTATTTATTATTTTGATTTTCTATGAAAAATATAACAAAAATACAACAACAACAGGAAAATATGAAAGGAGAAAAACTGAGAAATTGACACTTAAAATCTCATCTCCTCTGTGGTGCAGAAAGCCAATGCGCTTGCACAGCGTATCACAAAGATTTATGTTGAAGCCTATAGCAGGGCCAAAATTGCAATTAAATCAGCTAGTGATGTTTTCCTTTTCATATTGAAAAATGTTGTTGTTGTTTCCTTGGAAAAATTCGTTAGTGCAATAAATTATTCTAACCTATCCTAAAGCTCAATAAACGAATTAAAACTATCAAACAGCTAGAATTTGAATTTAAAATCAAGTATGATTTAAACTATCAATCATTTAGTATTTTGAAAAATGAAATATTTTAACTTTATACGCAGTTTTTGCAATAAGTCAATTTTAAAATTTTTTTTAACAATTTTATCACAGATTTCCAGTTTTAATTTAGGCGCCTGCTACACGTTCAATAAATATTAAGTTATGTATTAATCAGCATCGCAATATTTATTGTACGTTTAGCATACAGTATTGATGGATCATGATCCAGTATCGTAAAATATTTAAATATTTTGAAATCTGGATCTCAGATTGGATTTGGATTGAACGTGTAGCAGGTGCTTTACATTCAAGGAAATTTAAAAACTTTTTATTGCTTAAGTTTTCTGAAATTATGTATTGAAAATAGTTAACTTTTAGTTCTGAAAATAGATTTTTATTTAAATTTTAGACACTTAAGGATCTTCCCCAAAATATTTTCAAAATTTGTTTTGTTTTTACGTTTAAAAATGTATTTTGTATTGGATTTGTTTCTCAATATTTCGAAACTATGAAGGTTTAAATACCAAAAATCTCTTTTATGTGATTACGTGCCTGATTCTTTATATCAGTTTTCAATTTTTTAAATTATAAAAGATATTCACATTGACTCATCACGTGCTTAAAACTTGGTCCTCACGTACTCAAAAAAGTACTACACACATAAGATTCAAATTCAATTAAATGACACTCATACGTCACGACGTAATTAAAAAAAAAACCTCGCGTGTAGCAACGTATACGTGACAGAAGTGAAACTTCTTAAAAAGTTAAGAATAAGATAGATTTTAGTGTAAAATAGAGAGAAGAAGTATCTAAAAAGAAATGCAATACAAAATGGAATAAATTTCGTTTTCTAAAGGCGTGAGAACGTTCTGCTGGTGTTATAGTAGTTTTTGAATGTCTCCTCAACTTTGCCACTTTTTGAATGCTAGATTGCATTTGCATAGTACTCGTTGATGCAGCCTCGGAGAGCGGAGTCAAGTCTTGTTGATTATTGCCTCCTGCTTCCTGATCATCATATCTGCTGTGATGAGTGAGAGCCTCATGCGAATGTTTATTTTTAGGCTTATCAATTTAGTTGTACATATTTTCTCGAGATGCTGTTTTAACTGCCACGCAATTAACTTGAGCGTCAAATTGTTCATGATTGTCTTCAATCAGTTTTTTATTAGAGCGAAAACGTTTGGCGGGTGGGTGATTTATCAGTTTTTAAATGCCTCCTCAACTTTGTTACTTTTTGGCTTCAGAATTTTTCGCATTTTAGCAGAATCGCTAAAATTTTGTATAACATTAGATTTTAAGCATTTTAGCGATATGGCATGTCCTGGAATCCACCTACTGGTACTGCTGGTGCCTGTAAGCAAACCTGCCTGTCTGCATCTGGAATCCACTCTGGCCGCAACCTTACTCGAGACGCTTGCAATGTGTAACGTTTTCAATTTATATGAAGATTTTCAAGGTCGCTTTATTCGTGACAAAAGCATATATTTATATGAACATTTCCTCTGCCTACCATAAAACATTTTTTCCACAAGTAAGCATTGGCCGCATTCTATCCGAAAAAGTGCTCAAGTAGCGAAGTAGCATACAATATTTTCGCTATATAAATTGTGACATCTCAAGGAACATGTTCTGTGAGAGCATACCATTCAGCCCGAAAGTTGTGGAACAGTTCTTTCCGCTGAATGCAGGCATTGAATAAAAGTCGGACCTTCTAACGTTAGGCTACTCTGATGCTTTCAAACCTGCAAACAAAATGCAATTAATATTTCATGCGTCCTGCTCCATTTCTATGCAGATATGCTATCACAGACACAAACCAATACCTTTCAAACATTTAATTTTCAGCCTTAAAGCATGCACGGAAAATTTATTTGTTACATTTGAAAGAGCATATCATTAGGTTGGTTGGAAAAAACTTGACAGATGATTAACAACAAGCAAAACAGCTGATACATTGGCCCTATTCAGTGCAGACATCAGTTGGTGTCAATGGCCGCATTCAGCGCAGAAAACAGTTGGCAACTGTTGTGTAAAAATTCGCTGAATGGTACAAATTTGGTTGCGCTAACTAAAACTGATAAAGTAGCGAACGCCTTTTAATCGAGCGAACAAATTCTATGCTACATGAACACAACTGTTTGCTTAGCTGTCAGATGCTGTTACTGACGCTGTGAAATTAACAAACGCAGAAAGAACGCAGCATATTTAAGTGAGAAACCTTTGCAATTGAATTAAATTTACATAAAAATTAAATTGACTGCTTTATTCTGTATAATGAAAATGCATATATTGAGTCGGTAGAATTTTGAGACCGCTCACTAAAACTGATCAGGTAGAAGACACTATTTAATCGAGCGAAAAAATTCTATGCTACATGAACACAACTGTCGAGTGGACTGTCAGATGCTGCTACTAACGCTGTTAAATTAAAAAACATAAAAATAATGAAGCAAATTTAAGTAAGAGGCCTTTGCAATTGAATTAAATTTAAATAAAAATTCAATATAATTGAATTAAATCTAATTTCTAAGGTAGCGCTACCATTACAGTTCACAAAAATTTTCTGCGCTGAATAATTAAAAGCAACAAGCGAAATAATTAAAATTGCGATGCCAACGAAAAAAAAACGACACCCAGGAAGTCAAGAAGTAAAGAATGCCCCGAAGCTAAGAAAAATAGCGAAAGTAGGAGCAGAGCGCGTTCGTGGATATAGACAGCGAATTAGAGCTCTTAAAGATGCAGCCTCAGTTAGATCTGCAATTAATGGTAATAGTATGGCGATTGGAAAAATTTTGAAGCCATCCAAGTTGATATGCAAAACAATCAACGTTCGCTACTTTACTAGGCCCTCACTCAACATAGCGGCTATGATGATCAGGAAGCAGGAGACAAAATTCAAACAGAGAGGCAAATCTGCAAATCTTCAAATGTGCAAATGAAACCTAAAATTCAAAAATTGACCAAGTTGAAGAGCCATTTAAAAACTGATAAATCACCCACCCGCTAAACGTTTTCGCGCTAATAAAAAACTGAGTGGAGACAATCATGGGCAATTTGTTGCTCAAGTTAATGCACATCATTGCGTGGCATTTGAAATAGCATCTCGAGAAAATATGGACAACCAAATTGATAAGCGTAAAAATAAACATTCGCTGCTTTATGAGGCTCTCCACTCAACACAGCAGATATGACGATCAGGAAGCAGGAGGCAATAATCAACAAGATTTGCCTTCGCTCTCCAAGGCTGCATCAACGAGTACTATGCAAATGCAATCTAGCATTCAAAAAGTGGCAAAGTTGAGGAGACATTCAAAAACTACTATAACACCAGCAGAACGTTCTCACGCCTTTAGAAAACGAAATTTATTCCATTTTGTATTGCATTTCTTTTTAGATACTTCCTCTCTCTATTTTACACTAAAATCTATCTTATTCTTAACTTTTTAAGAAGTTTCACTTCTGTCACGTGTACGTTGCTACACGCGAGTTTTTTTTTTAATTACGTCGTGACATATGAGAGTCATTTAATTGAATTTGAATCTTATGTGTGTAGTACTTTTTTGAGTACGTGAGGACCAAGTTTTAAGAACGTGATGAGTCAATGTGAATGTCTTTTATAATTTAACAAATTGAAAACTGATATAAAGAATCAGGCACGTAATCACAGAGAAGAGATTTTTGGTATTTAAACCTTCATAGTTTCGAAATATTGAAAAACAAATCAATACAAAATACATTTTTAAACGTAAAAACCAAACAAATTTTGAAAATATTTTGGGTAAGATCCTTAAGTGTCTAAAATTTAAATAAAAATCTATTTTCAGAACTAAAAGTTAACTATTTTCAATTCATAATTTCAGAAAACTTAAGCAATAAAAAGTTTTTAAATTTTTTTGAATGTAAAGCACCTGCTAACGTTTAATCCAGATCCAATCTGAGATCCAGATTTCAGAATATTTAAATATTTTACGATACTGGATCATGATCCATCAATACTGTATGCTAAACGTTCAGTAAATATTGCTGATTAATACATAACTCAATATATATTGAACATGTAGCAGGCGCCTAAATTAAAATTGGAAATCGGTGATAAAATTGTTAAAAAAATTTTAAAATTGACTTATTGCAAAAAATGCGTATAAAGTTAAAATATTTAATTTTTCAAAATACTAAATGATTGATAGTTTTAATCATACTTGATTTTAAATTCAAATTCTAGTTGTTTGATAGTTTTAATTCGTTTATTGAGCTTTAGGTCAGGTTAGAATAATTAATTACACTAACGAATTTTTCCAAGGAAACAACAACAGCGTTTTTCAACATGAAAACAAAAACATCACTAGCTGATTTAGTTGCAATTTTGGCCCTGCTATAGGCTTCATCAGAAATCTTTGTGATACGCCGTGCAAGCGCATTACCGCTCTGCACCACATAAGAGATAGGATTTTAAGTGTCAATTTCTCAGTTTTTCTCCTTTCATATTTTCCTGTTTTTGTTGATTTTTGTTATATTTTTCATAGAAAATCAAGATAATAAATTACAAGATCATACAGAAAACTTAAATTTTTCATATTTGATATTGAAAATATTGAATTTTCCTAAGATTCTAAAATTTTTTTCAAGAACAGGAATCAGCAAACATTTTAAAATCTCAAAAGTTAAAACCGGTCTGGGGAGTGCATTTTGACGACATAAGTTTGACAAAATCGTGTATTTTTGTAAATTATGGGTCGGTGAGGGTTAAGAAGCTAAGGTTTATGTATCGATAGATGTATTTTAGATTGAAGAAAAATAGTGTAGGACACTTTATTTACCTATCTCAAATAGTTTTTTCATTAAAAATACAAAAAAACTGAAAAATTAAACATTTTGGAATTTCCTATTTATTTGATCTTTTTATAAATAAATCTCATAATAATCCCATTTTTCGCTGCAGTTTGAAAACTGCTTTATTTGTTTAGTTGTTTGTTTATTGTGTGACGACTGTTATAACAAGACTGAAGTCTTACGGCAAGCGCAGTAACATAAGGTTACATCATAATGACTTAACCTACATCAATACATTGAATTTAAAGTAAATTAAAAGCAAAATAGGAGAATAATAATTAAAAAACAATAAATATGTAAAGAGTGTGAAAGAGAAATAAAAAGATTTAGTTCATCATGCATTTTTTTGCATTCTTTTTAATTGTTTTCATCTGCGATGTATTTTGATAGGTCCAGCATATCATCATATATGTCAAGTGTGAATGGACTGTAGACATATATATGAAAATCTTGGTGTCAACAGTGAGCTTATTTTTGAATTTATAAAGTTTTATATGAGAATTCCATACAAGGTTGCCACTTAGGATAAGTCCCAGGAGAACTAAGCTTTATCGTCTTCAACGACTTTTATTGTTTTAATTTTCCATTTTTTTTTATCGTTGAAAGATGAAAGAGCTGCTATTTTTAAAAAAATTCTGTGATAAAATTTAACCTATGTCCCGACCAGAGACGTGAGGAACCCAAATGTCAAGTTTAAGGAAAATATATTCAGAAATTTTTACGTGATGCGCGTACAGACAAACATACAGATACAAGTGTTAAATATGACATTTTTGGAATCCACATCCTTCAAAATGTGCAGCGCAGAAAAAAATTCCAAATAACTTTAAATGCATAGATTTTTTTACAGTTTTATTATATGTTTAGATTTGTGCATTTAACAGCGCAGGTCCACTGATTATAAGCATAAAAGAAAACAAACAACGTTTAAATCGACTTATTAACTCTGTTAAAGACCCCGTGAATTTCTTTGCATTAGAAATCAGGAAACACCTGAATGTGTCAACACAGAACAGTAATGAAGAATTTGAAGAATCCTCAACAAAGCTTCTAGCTTCTCAATCCCAGTGATTGAGTGCATCGACTCTTGGATTGAAGATGGAATAGCTTTAAATATTGATATAAATAATAACATAATATTTTTTTTTATATTGAACCCTTAATTTATGTAGTCATATATATTTATACAGTCAATAATACTAGTGAAAATTCTGAGGGCTATTATGTAAAATAATATAATACGTTACGTTACTTTATGAAAGGAGGGAGGGGTTTTGAAATGCACTACGAAAAGTAACGGAGGGGGTGGGAGGGGTAAAAAGTGCTAAGTAACGTAGTTTATGAACACCCCTTAGCTAAAAACTAGTTTTTTATCTGCCGTAGATGCGCACAAGTCTTTCCATGAGAACTGTCATATTTTATGTAAGTTTGTGCAATCATTGAGGTTAAAGCCAAAAAAATAAAATTTGGACGAATCTGCGTTAGAGAATATTTTTATTATAATTATTTATATTTGAATTATAAAGCAAATGATGTTTTACATATCGTTGGAAAAGTTCCTATGCTCCTCTTTGGACTAAAAAATGTTGTTCTTTTGTTACGCTTTTTCTGTTGGCGTCCATTTCCTTAAAAACATTTTTGATAAATTTAATTAGGAACAGACACTATAAGTTACTAATAATTAAAATATACCTTATTCTTAATCCTTTTTTTTATTATTAAGCAATGTTTTAAAATTTTAGCGCCTACAATTATGTGTTGCTAGAAACTTCATATTTTTAGCAATTTTTAGCAAACTAAAAACACCCGGAATCGCAAATTAGCTACTTTTTAGCAGTAAAGAAATATCAAAGTCAGCTGTTTTTTATACGGTTCATTTTGTTCAAAGCTTAATTGTAGCTACGAAAAATAAGAGATGATTTGTGAGTCAGAATCGCAAATATCGCCAAAATTCGCTAAACATGATTAATCACTTTTTAGTGATCGAGATTTAGCGATAGCAAATCCTGGAATCCACCTACAGTACGACAAAACGTGTTTTATATAATTTAATATAAACCTGGTGTGAAGAGTGACAACAGGCAGACCAGTACAGGTTGTATGAGAAAACGTGGTGGCACTGGTTTTTCGTACCGATTTAATTTTTTTTGTGTCGTTTTGTAATTTTTTAAGAAAACAGCGTTTTTAAGATTACAATTTTAATATTTTTTGTCTAAAAGTTAAATTAAATGACTCAATGCACACACGGCAAAAGTGGCAATTTAGGAGGCCAAAATTCGATTTGTCAATAGTAAATTTTTTAGAAATTACCGATTGTAGTGTAAAGAGAAGAGAATGCTTGACTAGTTTCAGTCATTTTTTCATTCCTTTTTGGCTTACATTCGTTTTCTACACGCTGTCAAAGTAGCTTGTTATTAATTGAAAAACTATTTAAAATATTTTTTTGCGTTGAAAGTAGCAATTCTAGCAGCAATAATTTCTTCGGTCTCGCGCTTAAATATAAACAGTGGTCAAGAATATGGAATCTACAGGTCTGCACATTTTACAAATACAGTTGAATGAAAAATAATGTGATCGTAAGTATTAAAATATAATAATATTGCGGTTCTAGACTAGTTTCTCTTTAAAATTGATGTTTACTTAGACGTACAAAAAAAGTTCCGCTAGGTACCGCTTTCTGTCTTTGATATTTGCATTTAGTAGTTAGTTGGTCGTTATTATTGTGAATTTTGAGAACTCAAACCAACTCATTGTGACACTATCTTCATTTATTTACAGGTAGTCGGAGTGATATAAGTCACTCGAAATTACATATTAGAAAAATGGATCTGATTTTAGTGCTACAAAATGAAAACTTTTATAAATTATCATCGTCTAAGTGTGTGGAACGATTAACTAGCTACATATTGGACAATCATACTGCTTATAAACAATCAAAACATAGTGCTTTACAACTAAAATGTGTTCTCAAAGTGTTCGTTTCCAAACTGTTTAAAAAGTGGAAGAACTCGAATTGGAAGATTGAGAGATATAACCCAGTATAATGCAGTATGGTTAAAAAACGACTTGGTGTTGCCAGCGGTGAAACCTGTGAGCAACGTTTCAAAATTAATTGTTAAAGGCAGACCATCAAAATCGTTCGAAGACGCCTCTGTACGAACAAAAAGAAGACGAGTTCAACCAATTGTTGTCACAACAAATCCAGAGGTATTGTGCGCTGCTGCTCAAGCTAGCCTAACAAAATGTGGGAAAAGGACAGCTTCACAAATGGTTAAACTGGCAATGACCACCAGTCCACGCAGATACAAACACATACAAAAAATTCATAGTGAACCAAAGACTTTTGGTGTCACACCTTACTCCCCTGAGGAGGCTTTAACCTTCATCATTGACTCTGACATGGGCAAAGAAGACTACATTCACATGCAAAGAGGGGCGAAATCTCGGGGCGCCAATATATATCCTCCATACAATGTTATAGCGCAAACAAAGATGCTGTGCTACCCTGACAATATAAAAATATCAGAAACGGAAGTCCAAATCCCTGTCCAAGAAATTATTGACCACACGATACACAGACTTGCAGATGTACTGCAGGACGTACTTCTTATACACCACGATCACGAAGAGAACATACCGATTCAAGTAGTGTACAAATGGGGTCTTGACGGGAGTGGCGGTCATTCCATATATAAACAATGTTTTGCAAACAACTCATTGTATGGTGATACTAACATTATTTTGTGCACAAATGTCAGAGAACACAACAACGAATGGAAAAAAGATAATATGGCAAAACCCTAGTCCTTCCTCTTCAAGATATAGCCGCCTCATTCGTCTGCAGATCGAAAAGGAGACGAAAGAATCTGTGAAGCTGCATTACAATAAAATTGAAGAGCAAATGTCAAAGTTACAGGTCACGAAAGTAACTTTTGGTGACAAAACATACACCTTCAAACATCATGCTGTATGTACAATGATGGATGGCAAGACTTGTAACGTTTTAACCGACACATCATCAACGCAAGCTTGCAACATATGTAAAGCAACACCCAAGGAGTTAAACAACATAGATTTGCTTTTGAGGAAACAATACTCCAAGGCTTCATTCAAGTTTGGTATATCTGTGCTCCATTCGTACTTAAGGTGTTACGAGTATCTTCTTCACATCTCATATAAAATTGAGCTAAAGCAATGGCAAGCCAGGGGCACAGAAGCCAAAGAAAATGTTAAACAAAGAAAAAACAAGATAACTGAAAAATTTTATAAAGAAATGGTATTGGTGGTGGATCAACCGAAACAAGGAGGGGGGAATTCCAATGATGGAAACACGGCCAGGAAATTTTTTGCGGAGCCCACAAAATTGGCTGATATCACAGGTATAGATATGGAAATCATCAAAAGATTCGCCAACATCCTAAGCGCACTATCATGCGGATTCGAGATCAACCACGACAGTTTCAAAAATTACTGTATTGAAACTGCTAAAATGTGCATCAATATGTATAGCTGGTACAAAATGAGTGCGTCTGTCCACAAACTCCTGATACATGGAGCAGACATTGTTAAGGAGCTGCCACTCCCTGTTGGTTTATTTTCTGAAGATGTGCTAGAAACCAGTCAAAAGGAATTTAAAAGTGTACGGCTTTTCCATGCCAGAAAGACCTCCAGGATCCACACCAACACTGACATTGCCCACTGGATGCTTATAGCTTCCGATCCTATAATTGCGTCGAAGAGGAGGTGCCACAATTAAAAAAAGGAAACCATTTGCTAAATAGGTTTTAGAAATGATGGAGAATCCTTCAATAGAAAACGTCATCAATAGCAATGATGAGGACGACGACGAAGATGATGACCATAAACATGAAGATGAGAATGAAGCATCCTGATATAGCAATTATTGTAACCTATGTATACCTTCTTAAGTACCATTAATAAAATATTGTATTATGTATTGTGAAATATGTTTACTTTTTTTCCCTTCCTAAATTCATATTTTTTGGTCTGGTCTTGAAAAAGGGGACGCCAGAGCGATTGGCAACGCCCACTTCCACCAAATTTCATCTTCATGCCTCTGATAGTTCATGACATATAACCCTGTGAAGTTTGAAGCAATATATACAGATTTCAATATTATGAATTAAGCCATTATATCCTTCCCGAAGGACGAGTACATAATGCTAAAGTCGTTATTCTTGCTTAAGTAGTTACTAACTATCATGTTATGTTAAATCGCTTCTTAAAAAAAACAACTTCACTAGTTAGATATTTTTGTCCTCCTAAATTGCCACTTTTGCCGTGTGTGCAATGACTTAAAAAAGTTAAGTTATATTTTTTAAAAAAACTCTAAAATTTACACTTTTTGCTCAAAAAATAGGCAAAAAGTGGTTTTTGTTGTAAATTTTTTTCCAAAATTTCCATTTTCCTTACGCTTTTAATATGTTTTATTTTTGAACATTTTGCATATTTGATAATTTTTGGCAAAATTTTTTTTTGTCAAAGGACATTAAAAAATGATTTGCCTTGTACGAAATGTTGTTATTTTAGACATATTTACCTCAGTTGTTCTGCTTTCCTTACAAAGTCGATTACGGCTTACGACGGGCATTTTTTTAGTCTTATGACCTTTTTGAAACTGGCCATAACCCCAAATCAAATTTTAAATTTGCGATTTTGTTATTTGCGGCTATGTCCCGTCACCAATTACAGAAGTGACTATTCATTGGGGGTCATTTCATTCATTTTGAGACAATTTCATTTTAAGTTGAAACCTTTTTTATATGGGACTTATTTAATTTTTTTTGTTGAGTGTTATTTCATAACATAATCCACAAATTTTGGGACTTATTTTATTTGCCATTTGGGTGTTATTTCATTAGATTTGGGCATTCTTTCATTTTTTACGTTTGGGGCTTATTTCATTTTCGTAAGGATTTATTTCATTGGCTGTTGCTTATTTAAATTGGGGTAGTCGTTGGAGCTAGGTTTGCTCGTAATGAATTTTATTGAATCGTATTTGAATACTCATAAATATAATAAAACAAAGACTACTCAATTTTAGAATTATGCTAAAAGCAAGTAAATAAATGTAAAGTACATAATTAACAGTAATCGAATTTAGGAAGTGCCGCGCTACATACTCCCCCTCATAAAGTATAAAACGTTGGATGTACTTTATGCTCTGTTGAGCTTTCGTGGCCTTCCTCTTTTACAAATAGGATATATGGGCTTACTTGATTGAAGATCGTTAACATTGCTCCGTGTTAAGGCTGAAGTATGGAAAACGCCTACCAAGGATTTAGGATCTTGCGTACTACCTACTTCATAGGTATTATCTCCAAGTTGCTTTAAAACAAAATATGGTCCATCGCGTCTTGGAAAAAATTTTGCTGAAATATCTTTTGAAGCGTTGCAAAGTACATGTGTAGTGATCCAAACAGCTTCACCAACTTTATAACTCATTACCGATCTTCGTTTTTTGTTTGCATGATAATTATTTCTTTCGGCTTCTTTCAGTTGGTGACATTTTGATTCTTCCAATATGTTAGAAAAGATTTTCAGTTGTGGAGTAATTTCTTCAACAAAATTTTCATTGTTTATAACAGATGATAAATCGTGTGAAATATCTACTGGAGTTCTAAGTTCTCTGCCAAAATTAAGAAAAGCTGCTGTGTGACCAGTATTTCTACAGACTACGGTGTTCATTGCAAAGCGAATCGCAGGTAGATATTTATTCCAAGAATTGTGCTTATCTTCCACTAATATTGATAATCGTATTTTTAAATCCAAATTTTTACGTTCTACCATATTTGCTTGAGGATGATACAATGGAATCAATTGTTGGTTAATTCCTAACGATTTAATTAAATATTGCATAACTTCAGATATAAATTGAGGTCCATTATCGCTTATGACTTTCCTTGGTAATCCATAACGTAAAAATACTTCGTTTAATAAAGTTTTTGCACAAATAATTGCAGTGGCTTCCTTCAAAGGAAAAATCTCTATCCAGCGAGTTGCTGTATCTTCAATTATAAATATGTATTTAAACTCATCGCTTGGTGGCAGTGGTCCAAAAAGATCAATGGCTAAAACTTCAAAACGCTGATTTATGGGACTTGTTTGTAAAAGGCCTGCTGGCTTAACATTTGAAGGTTTGTAACGTTGACATTTTTCACAGGTCTTAACGAATTTTTCAATGTCCATTCATTCGTGGCCATGAAAAGTGTTCCATTATTTTTAATTAGGTTTTTCAATACCATAGTGTCCGGAAAAATCTGCACAATGAAATTCTTTAATTATTTCCTTTCGTTTGTGAGTGGGTACCACTAGTTGTGCAATCTCTTTTTCGGTGTTAGCATAACGATAAAGAACTCCATTATTCATTAAATAACCAACAGAAACAAACTTCTTGGCCAGTGTTGCATTTTCGGGGTTCATAGATTCAAGATTGTTAATGATTTTAGCAAGCTCGGTGTCCTTGAGTTGTTCTGATCTTAATTCTTTCGCTGATTTTGTTGGCATGTCAACTTCGAACACAAACAGCTGTGATAAAATAGGAGGTCTTGATAAATGGTCGGCAACATTATTTAGTCTTCCTTTAATGTATTTTATGTCAATGTCGAATGATTGCAATTGCAAGGCCCATCTTGCTAAACAACCAGTAGGTGATTTTAAGTTCATTAACCATTTAAGAGGTTGATGATCCGTTAATAAGACAAGTTTAGACCCTTCAAAATAACCCCGAAATTTATTAACTGCCCAAACTATTGCAAGTGCCTCTCGCTCTATTGTTGAGTAGTTCTTTTCAGCTTCCGTTAACAATCGACTTGCGTATTCTACAGGATGTTCATTTTCACCCTCCCCCTGGACAAGAACTGCACCGAGTGCATAACTGCTAGCATCAGTCTTCAATAAAAAGGTTTCCTTTTCGTCAGCTTGTTTTAAAACTGGAGGTGTGGAAAGAAGGTATTTAAGCGTATCAAAAGCTTGTTGTTGATTTTCGTTCCATTTCCACTGAATGTTCTTTTTTGTTAGTTGACTTAGCGGTTTACTCACATTTGCAAAGTTTGGAATAAATCGACGATACCAAGAGCAAGTCTGTAAGAACGAAAGAAGTTGTTTTATATCTTTTGGCTCAGGCATTTTTAAAATTGCTTGTGTTTTCATCTCATCAACTTTAATGCCATTTTTTGTTAAAGCGTGTCCCAGATACTTAACTTCAGGGCAAATAAATTTGCATTTGTCTCGGTTGACACGAAATCCAAAATTAGAAAGGCGCTGGAATACATATTTTAGGTCCATGATGTGTTGGTTAAATGTTTCGGAACATATAATTATGTCGTCTAGATAAACCAAGATAAGAATGTTAGGTAGGCCATTGCGAAATCTATCCAGAGTTCGATGAAACGTAGCGGGAGCGTTGCGTAATCCAAATGGCATACGTTTAAAACAGTACGTACCGAACAGTACCGTAATAACTCCTTTTTGTTTCATTTTGAAAATTTCGCTTTTAAGTTCCATCTTCTTTGTTGGTGAAAGGCGATACGCTCTTGTAACTATTGGCTCATTCGTTGTTGTATTTATAGAATGGAAATTTCTGGTCTGTGATGTGCTTACATCGTCAAAGAGATGCTGATACTCATCGAAAATATGGTCCAGTTTTTCTCTTTGCAAATTGTTTAGTTCAATAGCTTCATCAAGGCGTAATTTTACATTTATCATGTTGAAGTGAAGCTTTCGATACGGAGGTGCAAATAGTTGGTCGTCCTTTTGTAAAGTATGTACTCGAACTTGTTTCAAAAATACGTTTGCTGTGCTATGTTTATGTTGACTAACCACATGCAGAGGAAGAGAATGACGACACAAATCATAAAGCTCATTTACATCGCATGGCTGACTTTCATTTAGGCATCGCTTTTTGGAATTCATAGAACTTAGATTCTTTGTTGAGTTCAAGTTGAATAATGCTTTATTATTGTCGGAATAATGAAAGTAATCATGTTTTGCGTTTGGCGTATCGACATAATACCATTCCATTTGCGCAGCATCGATGATTATTTTTGCTTTTACCAAAAAATCTATACCCAACAAGGTATTATTCGATTTTGCATTTGGGAGAATCATAAAAAAAGTTGTTATTTCTTTGTTTCCGAATTTTATGTTGACAACTGTGGTAAGAACATCTTGTACCCGTATAACACCATCTGCGAGAGTTACTTCGGCTTGAACCCGATTGAAAACTTGGTCGTGGCTTTTCAGATATTTATAAAATGTATAACTTGCAAGACTGGTTCTGGAAGCTGTATCTATACAAGCCATTTCATGGAAATCTCTAAAAGTTATCATTCCTTTTGGTAATCCATTGTCAGAGGATATATTTATGAAATTGCATGAATTGGTTGCAGATGCGATATTGGGCCTATATTGAGAGCAATGAGGGCAATTTGATCTATAATAGCCTAATGTACCGCATTTGTGACACTTGACAGGTTCGGAGTTATTTGTATTTATACGATGAGGATTTTCCTGGCTCAGAATTGCTAAGCGCTTTCGGCAAGTTTCAATGGTATAATTTCTTGCACGACAGAATTTGCAGCGGTTGGATTTGTCATCAGATTCGTTTCTTTCGACCGAGCCTTTGACCATTTCATCATGTTCAAGGTTTGAATCTAATTTAGTTTTTAAATGGGATTCATAGATACGTGTCTTGAACGAAAGGTCAGAAAAGGTCTCCACATCTATACATTTAACGTTTTCTTGAATGTCTAGCCTAAGCAAGCCATATATCATGTTCATTTGGACAACTGTAGGGAAACGTGGAGGTGGAAGTTCAGCGAACAAAGCCCTTTTACGACCTACAAACATGTCTGTGGACTCATTTAACTTTTGCTTTTCCTGAAAAATGCAATTGTATATTTCATATGGTTGCTTTTTAGGAGCAAAGTGGTCACGGAGTCTCTCAATAGCGGAGGCCCAGCTATCGATTTCGAAGCGCACTCCAGTGAACCATAGCGCTGCATATCCACGAAGTAAGAGGGGTAACTCCTTGAGAGCAATTTCATCTGATATGCTTTTCACATCTTTAAATATGTTGAGGTTCATTATAAACGAATCAACAGTATCGCGATCTTTTTCTCCATAAAATCTTTCCAGAAAACTGCTCAATGTTTCCAATGAAGAATTTCTTGAGTCTAGCAGCACTTTAAACTGGGCATCAGACAACACCATTGAAGGAACCTGCGCAGGCTGAACCCTAGATGATGGAGCCTCCAATGGTGTTTCCGTGCGCGGTAAGCGTGATGTTGATCGTCGTGTTCTTGGCATGATGTTGTTCCCGTCAGATAATACTGAAGCAAGGCGCGATGGAAAATAAGTTTTATTTAAGGAGAAAAATTTTCAGTTTTCCTTATATAAATTTTCTTTTTTTGAGTTTTTAGATTTTGAATTTTTTTTTTTTTTTTACGTTGGGCGCCAGTCGTTGGAGCTAGGTTTGCTCGTAATGAATTTTATTGAATCGTATTTGAATACTCATAAATATAATAAAACAAAGACTACTCAATTTTAGAATTATGCTAAAAGCAAGTAAATAAATGTAAAGTACATAATTAACAGTAATCGAATTTAGGAAGTGCCGCGCTACAGGGTCTATTTTGTGGTGACTGGAATCGTGTTTTTTTATCTTCACGAATGGGAAAATCGTACGTCAAATGACTAATATTTATCATAAGTCGAATTAAGGCATGTAGTTAGTTGTTTCTTGGTATCTTATTTTATTCAGTCAGTTACAATTCTGTAACACGGTTGTACAATAGGTTAAAGTGTTATCACTGTCAACTTGCAGTATTAAGTAAATTTTAATTAAGTAATGAAAAGTGACTTAAATTAGATTGTTGAACAGAAACCAAGTTCTAGACTCTTAAAAAGAGTACATCGAAAGGTTTTTATTCAAATCTGTCCTTAAATTGGTGACAAGATCCCTAAAGCTTATATCCAACCCACCCGATCTTCGGGGGGCAATCACTAGTCAAGCATTTAAAAGAACAATGCATTTTTAAGAATACAACTAATTATACTGATCGTACGACAACCTGTACTGATCGCCCGCATTCACTCTGCACGACTTATTTGCTGTGCAGGTTGCTGTGCCTGTCTGCCTGCACGTCTGCATCTGGACTCACTCTGGCAATCTAAGAGACTTTGAAATTTCACTCGCCGCCAAAAAAGTTTCACTTAAAAAAAATCAAATTAAGATCAGTAAAAATATTGTTTAAAAAATTGGATTTAATATGACAATTTGATGTTGTATTTATATGATTTAATCGTCAATACCTTAAATTAAAAAACTCTCATACGTCACGGTGCACTTTTATATAAAATCACATAATCAAATTGGAACTTAGCTCAAAAAAAATTCAACATATCCATAAACTCCCCAAAAGTATTATTCTGAGAAATTCACGCAGACAGCGAATTATTTTAGGATGAAAAAAAAACTTACGGCGCTATAATAATAATAGCAATTGAATTGAAATTTATTTACTTTGATTTAAACTGACGGTTTGACTAATTTTTCAACACAACTGTGACAGCAATTTTACAAAAACTTTGTCAATGAAACTTCTTTCAAATCATTACATGGTTTTAATTAAATTAAGTTGCACTGCTCGATAATTTTCAACCTTTTCCAAAATAACAGACTTCGAGTAGCGTTTTCTAGTTGAGGAGATGAGCATTTTAAAAGTTTACATCTGAAATTTTTATTAGATAATTTTTGAAATGATTTTCTTTAAAAAGTTTTGAAAACTATTTTTCGTTTATAAAATTGCCTAATTTATTTAAATACCTTTTCATGCTGGCAAAGCAAAAACAAAAAAGTACAAAATAACTGTTTATAGTTAAAAAAAAAGCAATAACCAAAGCTGGAATTTGCTCGTTAGAGCTTCCAGCTAGCCTAAAACTGGTTTAAAATCCACTATAGTTTAATTTTTTGATATTTATTTTAGAGAAATAAAAATGTTTAATTTTTGTGTATGGGACAACTCACTACGCTCTGCTTCAAATCCTGCTAGGAATTTTTCAACTCCAGCTCGCAGCAGCAATAAAAATAATGCTTTGTTTTTATTATGTTTTTGTTTTCACAACTTTGTTGCTTCTACAAAATTAATGAGTTGCCATTACGAACCAGTTATTAAATGCACACGAGCAACTTTGAGACTTGGTCACTCCTGCACCACCAACTGCTAGGGAGTGAGCCACAAACTCACACATTGCTGGCTTTTTTCTTTATTTATTTTTTGTACTGGCTCCCCAACTAATCTAAATTGTTATCCTTTAGGAAATATGCTGACTTTTTGTATGAAGTTCGCTTGGCATTGGTTCTAGACGCTGATGTCTACAGCGGACAATAGCATCAAAATATAGCACAGTAGATAAATAATCAGAAAAATGCGGTAAAGACACATGAACGAAAAAACTTCAGAAAATATAAAACACAGTAAGCGACAGGAAGTAGGATATAGGGAGTAAAAAAACATCCAGTACTCGATGAAACACTTCTAGTGAGCGATAAACCAAAGTGTGTCAGGAGAATTGAAACTCATCAGTGGCAGCTTCTGTGTGTGTATGTGTGTATGAGTGGGTGGGTGATCAGAAGTGCGATTTTTACAGTGTGATTTAAACGTTGGCAACGCTTTTCTAGTTTCGGGTAATCAAAAATAGATGACGAGCAAAGCACAGAGCAGCAGCAAAAAATTAAATCTAAAAAAAAACAAAACAAAAATTACAGTTGCGTAAAAAGTAAACAATGCGCACTTTGTTGGCGCCAGGATAATAAATAACTCATACTTGTATGTGTGCATTCCCATGTGTTCGTATGCGTATCTGTGGCTGCCTTGGTTTTGCTATTTTAAGTTTGGGGTTTTTCCTGTTTGAAGTGAAATATTATCAGAAACTTGTTCTAAATGATAAATTGTTCATGCGGTTATTCATTTTGAAGGCGATTTTTCGAAATATTGTTCTATTGTTATACTTACAACACTCAAGTTTAAAAAGCTATATTCTTTAAGACCATATTTTTGGAATTTAAAGACAAAATGCTAATAATTTCTTTCTTTCTTGTTTTAATATCAACTTCAGATGCCACTTTCATCTTTTTTGAATTCATAGTTTTTATATGAAATTTATTTTCGATAGGGGTAAAACAAAGGTTTGTTTGTAAAGTTCGTGAAGCATACGACTTTAGTATGCAATTTTATTTGCTTAAAGAATGCTTACTAAAAATTGTGGCTATTATGAAAAAATCTCGATATTATTTTATATGCTTTGTATATTTTATAATACATACCAATTACATTTTAGAATAAGAAATCTTTACAGTAGTCAATAAATTTACAATTGTCAATTACCAGAATAAGGCTATAAGATTTATTGCAGTGAAAAATTTCATGATAATTTTAAAATATCTTATTAATAAAATCTTACATATAAATTAGCGCTGAATCCTTACAAAATCTAGTTTTATATACTTTACTCTATTGAAAAAAAAGTTTTATCATTAATATTTTTTCATGTGAACTATTTTCAAATTGCTGAAAAATAGATCTTATTAATATGCCTTGATTTCCGGTGAGTCTAATAACACTGTGCGCTTTTTTATATCTTTTTCTCTGTATTAGGTTTAGACATTAGGTTTAGCACTTTATCGAACATTTTCAAACAAAATATTTTTTTTAAGATATATCAAAAATTACTCAAGATATGCGCTAAATTTCATGTTGATAACTCTTTAACCTTTAAAATTTTCATTTTTGTTTTTTGGGAAATGTTCTTTCTATAATTCTGGCCACCAACTTTGCTGAATAAATGAATATGAAAAAATTGCTTCCAGTGGGTCTTATCGAGTGATTCTTACAAAAAGTCAAATGAAAAAAATTCGAACAACATTGCGTATGAGTAACATTATTTGCTTTGAAGCGTTGAAGGCGGGCAAGACATATGTCGCTTATTAAAGGTTTAAAGACAATTTCAAATGATTTTTCGTTATATATTTGTTTAACAAAGTTGTTTGCAAGAATAAAAGAAAAAAGTTTGATGAAAAAACTAAAATGAAAATTCTAATGGTTCAAGAGTTCTCAACATGCAAATGAGTGCATATCTGGACTAATTAAAGAAAAAATTTTGCACAAAAGTCTTCGCTAAAATGGCAAAACGTATGTCACCACGAGATGCCTCCTATTTAAATTAAGTGAAAAACGTTGAAATAATTAAATACAGATTTTCGTGCAGCACAGTGTAATATGAATTTTATATACCCATATTAAAATATTTTATATTCTTCTTTTTGATTTTTGTTGAGATAAATAATTCAGCAAAGGCAACTATGAATTACCTATCATGAAGACTAACAATTATAGCAAGATAGTTATTCGAAAGTTAAGCGTCTTCAAAAGCCTGTCAAAAAGCCTGCCTATCTTAAAAAATATAAGAAACTCTTTATTTGATTTTTCTATCCAAAAGCCATTGAAGTTGCGCTATCGAGATTTTATTTAACCTCGATATAGTTACGATATGAAAAAATGTTCAATATCGATCAGAGAATTGCACTGGCCTTCTTGAAGTCTATTTCATGTACTTGCTTAAAATACAAATTTAATTTATTAATAATACTAACAGCCCTATTCTGGCAAATTAACAAATTGTTAACCAGTATTTTGAATATTTCTATGTGTTTATTGTAATTTTTTGATTTCAAAACAAAATTTGAAGCTCAAAAATAAACAATTTTGATAAAAATTGTCAACTGCTTTTCAGTTATTGACAATTTTATTAACAAATTTTGATTTTTAGCTTTAAATTTTGTTTTGAAAACAACAAACACATAGAAATATTCAAAATACTGGTTAACAATTTGTTAATTTGCCAGAATAGGGCTGTAAGAATATTTGCGATTCCATTCAAATAATAGTAAAATGAAAGATGCAACAACCAAAACTATAAAAAAACATGACACGCAGAAAATGTCAAAAGAATAGCCCATCCTAGATTAAACAATATATTTGTATCGATAAGCAATAATCGCTTAAGTCGACTTAAGACAGAACTGAGTTAATAATGTAGCTGTGTTCCACACATAAAGAACTATAAACAAACATAATCTGGAGCTTCTAACATGACCTTAGCCAAAGTTATGACACGAAAACAAAACAACCTTTCATAGAACTTATATGGCAATAAAATAATTTTTTAACCGAAAACTTAAAACCTTGTAAAGTTTCGCATTGGATACTTTTTCGGTATCCGTCTCGGTTCTAGGATTCTGACAACCTATTTTTAAAATAACCCACAATTAATAATGCTGTGGGAATTTGTGAAGAAGATTTTAATAAACTTGAATTGGTTAAGCCAAGATCATAAAACTGACTTATTATTAACTAATAAAGAACACAACGAATAATATAAATCCAACTCATACCTAAGTAACATGGATCGAAAAACAATTTAACGTCTAGAAAATGTTCGCGGCGACTCGGATTAAAAAATTTCTACATTTTTCCAGTACATACAAAACTAAAATAATAATTTTTTTGCTACGATGAAAGTATCTGCATTTCAATAGTTTTTTTATTATTTCAGAAATGAAGCTTTGTTAAGATTTTCTTTTCTATAAATAAATAATTTTTGAATAATCGCGGGAGATATTTATTCGGTATAAGCTTGGTTTTGCTAATGAAAAAAAAAAAAATTAAAAGAAGGTAAAATTAATAATATATTAGTTGTATTGCAGGAATTCGTGATTATTTTAATAAACTTGAATTGGCTAAAAATTTTATCTTAAAATTTTATCTTAAAAATCAAAGAACCAAGGCATGCGCCTTATACAAACAAAGTTTGGTCTTTGACATGAAAGGAAAGGGATATATTTATTAAGAGGAATTGATGGAACAATACGTGAATTATTGATTAGGCGAAACAACCGTGAAAGACAATTTGAATTGCTTTTAACCGAGGCTAGTGTTATGCCTTAACCTCGGCAAGCATTTCCAGCCCTTAGTTGTTCCAATCCTTTAATTTCACATTTTCCACAATTTAGTTGTAGATTTTTAGTTTTACCATAATTCCTAAATGTAGGAAAGAACAAAGAAAGCGAAAAGAACCATGCCCGAGCCCGGATTCCATCCAGGGACCTCTGGGTTGATAGTCTAGCGCACTCTCCACTAGACTACAAAGGCCGACAAACTAAGGGCGCATTTATAGTGACGAGCTTTGCCGATCCGAGCTGAAGCTCAAAATCGCATAGAAGCAATATAGAACGAAATTTATGCGTCCCTTTTGCCCCAATGAATTTTTGAGTTTCAGCTCGGCTCAGTTCGGTAGTAAGTCGGCACTATAAATGCGCCCTAAGGCAATACCATAACATGGGCTTATAATTAATGTAAAATACTACGAATATCACAACATGAATGTAGATCCAAGTCAGACCAAAGTAACTCGTAGCGTTTAAGTCCTTCGGTTCACAACGATTGTTAAAAAGTTTGATGACAGGAAAATGTTCGAACTCAAAACCTTTTTAATTTTTTCAGTATATGGAAAAAAACTAAAAACATATAATACTAAAATACTTGGCATTTCTTTTTTTTGCCAACATGTGTCATCGTATCTGCATTTCAGTATTGTTTTTATTAAAAAATTAAAGCTTTGTAAGGGTATTATTTTTTTTTTTAATAAATCTTCTGAAAACGTATATAATAGCCTTAGAATCGGCTTAAAATTTCAGAGTGTACACAATTTTACAATACACACAACACAACTGATCATAAGAAGCTCGGGTCCTTCAAAATAAATTCTAATTATTTTGCTTATAACTTGATTACATTTACTATGATTTATTTCCCCTTGTTTTAGTCATCCAGCTTTGTACAAATTCACCCATTTTTACGTTATGCAAAAAAGAGAATGTAATAGGTTCAATATTTGAATAAGTTAAAAATATTTTAAAATTTAAATTTTGTATTGACAATACATAAAGAAAATATGATAAGACTGCCAAAATAGGTTCCTATTTATAACTTTTTGGTATTCTTATTGGTATACATATTGAAGTTAGGCGTATAAAATATTCGTACAAGCAATCATAAAGCCAAAACAGAAATCAATTTATGCTACCAGTATCGGGTTTGTTTGTTGAATAAGTATCACCTTCAACAAACGTATTTTTGAACATATTTAAATATAGCAAATTTTGTTTTAAAAGAATTCCATTCCAACAATATGAATTGCAAAAGCTCTATTTAAAATTTTCATATTCTCAATATGTATTAATATTTTTTTTTTTTCAAACAAAATGTTACAATGAAAATGTGTCACTTATTATTTTGCTTTATTGCTAATATTTGCTAAAGATTTTATAATTGCTTTATTTCGTGATTTGTTAATGCAATAAAAACTACACACGTTGTTCTCTTTTCGTCTCAACGCACAGCTGTTGATGTAGTTAGAAAGAAACACGCAACTACAAAGAAACCAAAGCTGCAAGCTGTAACAGCATCATAGTCAATCAACAGACGAAATGCTTGCAAGAAAATGATTTAATTATTTTATAAAATTGTCAGTTTAACGACAAAACCATTGATCGTAGATGCATGTCGCCTTATGGTCCAGTTATGTTCGCGTAACGCAACACAGATTGCACGTAGATAATTTCGTGTTGGTTATGCATACGTACATCTACTTAAAAAACTTCAACTCAGCTGCTTTTGTTTACAAAAAGTAAGATGTTTTTAATTGGCGGAAAATTATATTTATTAGCAAATTTTCCGCACTAAAAGCAAAAGACAGAACAAAAAATTATCGCAAATTTACCACACATAAACTGTTGCTATGTAAATGCAGCTATCACCAGTGTTGTCACTTAAAAATTTTATTTAGTGGTAGATTGAGTATAGGAAAAGTGGTGGAATAATTCAAATATAGCGACAACTCTCTTTTTAATATTTTTTTACAGACTTAATGGATTTAGGCCTCCTTAATCCAAATCTGAAAAAGTTTCAGGCCGCTCGCAATTGGTTTAGAAATTATAGGCCTCCAAATTTGAAAAAATGGTCTAAAAATCTAGCTGTTTTTTCAGTTTTCCAATAAAACCAAGCTTTATGGATATCAAAACAATGGTAATGCGAGTATCTTCAACGAGGTATCAAACATAAAAATAAATGCATAATTTTTTAAGATATAACTCTTTTTATACTTAAAATAGCTTAGTTTTGTTGGAAAACTGAAAAATTAGCTACATTTTCATGTAATTTTTTTCCAACTCTGGAGGCCTTTAACTCCTTCACCAAATGCGAGAGGCCAGAAATTTTGAGATTTGGGCATGGAGGTCAAAATTCATATAATCCACACTAGAAAAATATTAAAATTAGAGCTGTAGCTATACTTGAAATGTTCCAAAAAATTTCCAAAGCCAGTATTTTTTGCTTAAAGCCCTAAGTATTGTATTTTATAATAAATAGCGTCATTGTAATGTTTTAATGTTCTTATATTTTAATATACTAATTTTTGACAACTATGAGACAACTTAAGGGAAAAAAATTTATTAACATCGCTGGATTTTTTTATATGCAGCTCAGGTGTTTTTAATTCTTTTGAAAATTAAATAATTTAACTTAATATTCAGTTTTATTAAAAACTTCATTAAAATTACTTACCAGCCATCTCTTTTTTGATTCACGAAATAACACATTAACACTCTTCCAAATCATGCCTTAGGGCAAGTAAAAAAGTGGCATGTACTTGTTTAACTGAAGCGTTCTCGCGAATAACGTTGTAAACGACAAAATTTTTTTTTTGGGTATGCGATAAAAATACCCCAAATTGCTCAACTGCTTATTCAGTTCTGTTTGTATATAACGCCCATTGCAGATTGAGGTGATCTATCAGTCGCACTGACTATCTCCGATTTGGCTCAAAATTTGTTTTTAGGTTGGTTTTTTGTTAAGAAAACCAATTCCGGAGTTTATAGTTTCAAAAAATTTTTTTTGCGGAACCACAGCCATTCGAATGCCAAAATAGATCATATTTTTAGAAAACGTTGCTCAGTCAATTTAAATCACATTTTATTACCTAAGGTATCATTGGAATAGTTATCTCCTCTTTTTTAAGGATAAAATATAAAACTTATAAAAAATTGCTGTAAATTCACCCATTGTTAATTTCTAAGTTTAATGCTATGCCAACAACAGACGCTATAATTTTTTTTCAGTTTCTTTATTTTGGTTTTTAGTACGTTTCAATACCGTTCCAACGATATAAAATTAAGGTGTGCCCTTGAAGGGTTCAGAAGTTATGGCGTAAAACGTGCAGTGTTAAAGAATTTTCAATACAAATTCAACTAGCTATCAAAGCTTTACAGCATACATTTTTTCCCCTTTTTTTTTAATTTGAAAAAAAAGTTAAATTTGTTCAAAATTAGGCGATCGCTTACAGCAGCTTGTGGTTTTGTGTGTACGTGTTTTGGTTTTTGCAAAACACAAGTTTATAATAGAAAACAATTTGTGTGGCGGGAAAAGCGGGCGAAATAGATTACTTGCTGAGCATGTATGTTGTAAAGCTTTGATAGCTAGTTGAATTCGTATTGAAAAGTCTTTAACGCTGCACGTTTAACGCCATAAGTTCTGAACCCTTCAAGAGCAGACCTTACTTTTAAATCGTTCGAAAGGTATTGAAACGCACAAAAAAAACAAAATTAAGAAACTGAAAAAAAATTTTAGCGTCTGTTGTTGGCATGTCATTGAACTTTGAAATTAAGAATGGGCCAACTTACTGCAATTCCAATAGTTTTATATTTTTCCCCTAAAAAAGACGAAATAACCTTTCCAAAGATACCTTATTTACGAAAATCGGATTTAAATGAACTGAGCAACGTCGTTTTAAAATACACCCTATTATGACCTTGAAAAATGGTTCTAAAAATTTATAACTTCGGATTTGGTTTTCTAATCAAAAACCAATCTAGGAACAAAATTTGAGCCAAATCAGAGATGGTCAGTGCGACTGATAAGTCACCTCAATCTTAAATGGGCGATAATATAAAGGAGTGATTCTAACAGGTATTCGAAAAAAAAAAACAAATAAAAATGTCGTTTACAACGTTATTCGCGATTATGCTTCAACTTGTGTTTACATGTAAAACAAAAACAAAAAACTAACAGGAAAAATAGTACATTTCAGAATTAGCACATTAAACCTTAATTAGCATGAACTGTGAATTGCCCAAATGTAATTCAAATAAATATATCATTGTGTGTCACTGTGTGATTGATTTTATACATAGTTGTTGTTCTTCTTAGTGTTGCTTTCCTTCATAAATTACTTGAACTAAAGCATAAAATTATGACTCTGATTTAATATTTGAATTAAACGTTGACTTAGTAACACTATAACTACACTAATTATTACATTTTACATGCAATTATTTATTAAAAACTTAATTTTTAACCTTATTCTGGTGATTGACAACTGTATAATCATTGTTAAGCTAGTCTTTTATGTTGTATTTTTTTGGTCCACGGAATTGGAAACATCCAAAATGGTTTCGCAAAATAAGTTTTTGTGAATATTTTTTCTGATGTTGACAGTTTTGTCAAGTTATGAGCTTTCGTTTACATTTTAGAATATAAATCTTTACAATTGTCAATAAATTTGCAATTGTCAATCACCAAAATAAGGCTTGAAACAATTAATTTCATTTAAAACAGCTAGCTTAAAATAATATGCAATAAAGTTTTATAAGGACCAGTTTTTTAGTACGAGTTTAAAGTCTACTCAAATTAAATCGAGGTTAACTCACCAATATTGGCTGTTTAAACACAGTTTAGGTAAAAAAGAAACACAAAATATAATAATTTTAGTCAATTATTCTTAAACGAATGCTAAAATTCGTTAAAGTATATATTTTAGCATATCTAGTTAATCCGAGTTAAAACGTTCAATTTTGGTGAGTTAAGTCAGGTTTAATTTGACTAAAGTTTAAACTCGTACTGAAAAACTGGCCCTTATAGAGTTTATTTTGGTTTTAATATTATAGCAGATCTAATTTTGGAGTGTAAATCTCCAATTCTCCAATAAATTAAAATTCTTAATTCGGCAATGATTATTTCCTTTGCATAAGGACCTACAAATTGGAAAACTGAAAAGACAAGTGGTAAAAGTGTTAGAATCCTAAAAAGTGGTAGATCACCACAGTTATAATAAAGTGAAAACACTGGTTGTCACAAGACCGTAGAGCCGACATAAGTTCAAAATAAAATTGAATTTTTTATTTATTATACGTTAATCTTAAGGTTGTGAGATAAGATTCTGTTTTTATCTATACTGTTCTAAGCTTCGTAACATGTGGTGCATAACCAGATACACACAAAGCCCATACAACAGAAATTCACGTGGCATTTACTGCGGCCACCTTGAGTTGCGTTACGCGAACATAATTGGACCATAAGACTTTTTTGTTGGAATCGGGAAGATCTTTCATATGTTAATACATAATTTTCAGAAATATTTTACTGCTTAGGCAGGAAATGGGAAAATCTGCCGAATTTTACCAACAATTTAGATTTATGCCAGTTTCTCAGTCAATAACTTGTTCGCTATTATTTATATAAAAATTTTGAGTATACATCAACCTATGATCAATTCTGATTCGAGTTGTGAAAATTTCACATAAATCCGTTCGGCGGTTCTTGAGATTACCGGCAGCCACAAACATGTTAACTTTTTAAAAGCTTAATTTTTATATAATAGTATAGATATAGATAAATTTATCCAGTTGTCCTATGAAATTCAATAAAGTAAGTCATAGTACTAAATTATTCATTAAACATTTTATTTCTAAGATTAGTAAAAAACTCCCCTCTCCTTTATTGCTTATCTCGACCTCTTTCTGCACTTCTGTAAATATATGCATTCAGGCCTTGTAGTTATAGCTTGTATAGTTTAAAAATGGATTTTTACCTCCAAAATATCAGTCTTCATGTAAAACATTCAGTGAAAGTATACCCGCTTTTTATCAGTATCAAAAACGTTACTAAATTTTCCAAGTGTCAAAATTAAAATTTTTTTTTTGAAACAAGGTATTTTTAAACAATAATGGTTGCTAAGGATGAAAACTAAGGTTTTGTTATCAATTCGAGGCTCTCTTATTCTGACCAAATAAATAATGTTGTCAAGCGCATTTATTTTACTCTGCGTGTCCTACGGTTGTTCTCACAATTTGTTCCCATTGAGACTATGAAGAGCCTTGCTGTTCTTTTAATAGTCTCCTTAATAACATATTCCGAACTGGTCTATAGCAACCTTGATTCACAAAATCCTTCGCACAAAATCCAAGCTGCCTTTAATGTGTGTAAAATATGTGTTTGGCTTAACCCTTTGTGACATTTTGTACACAATTGTGTTTATCATATTTGAAAGTCAATTGTAACGTTATGGTTTGTTAAATTTTAACGATTTGTGCGAAGAAACATACCATTTTGAAGAAACAGCTGATCGTCTATAAATTTTGGTGAAAGAAGCTTAGTTTCTAAAGCGCTCTCACCACTTTCATCACAAGTTCCGCAGCGTTACTAAGTTTTACTTTGTTTTTTGGATTTCTTAGAAGTTAATTCATGTAAGTAAATATATTTGACTTTATAAAACGTTAAGAAACAAGAGTAATACAAAATTTCTTGAGTTCGATTCGTTAATTACGTATTTTAACTGCAACGTAATATGATGAACACAATGTGAACAGTAATGTGCACATTTGTGTACATGGTTGCATTTGTGACAAAATGTACTAAGATATATACAAATATTTATTTGTAATTATATAATACCTTTGTAATTGTTCCTTTGTTGTTTACTTTTTATTGAAAAAATTTTAAAATAAAGTGGAATTCACTGATAGCGAAATCGGTTATAACAACATTTCTGCTATAACTTCGTATTCTTCAAGTCCGCATTTTCTAATTTCTCATTTCTTAGGAACTGAGTTCGCTTTTAACGTTGGTGGATATAACGACGAGTTCGCATAAAACGACGCAGTTTTTATAAAATATAAAAAATATTTTCACATATAGTGACGACGAAAGTAAGTTGAGACTAGATTTGCTTACTTTTGAATTTTTTTTATTTATATGTGTATATATAATTTGCAATTTTTACTTTGTTGAAAGGGAAATAGCTGTATAAAATTAATTGACAACAAAACTGTATAGCTTCCTTTGCGCATGTGATTTTGCTCAGTACATATTTGTTCCTTCAAGTGCAGGATTGATTTTTTACTGTATTCAAAATGCCTCCACAAACTAAACGTAACGCGTTCACCATAGAAGAAAAATCTGCAATAATTTGGCGGCTTGAAAACGGCGAAGAATTTTTTGGGCTATATTCTTCAATATCCATTATATGGAAACAAAGGGAAAGATAACGATCACATCTACTCAAAATGTTGAAAATGTACTTTTTACTTGGTCTAGAATCCAAAGATCGCGAAATATACCTCTAACCGATCATATATTATACGAAAAAGCCAATGATTTAGTATAAATTTTAGGTAAAACGAATTTTTCTTGTTCAGAAAGTTGGATTAAGCATTTTCGATAGCTACACTGCATTATAAACTGCAAAGCAGGTGATGTGTCCCAAGGTGACTACAGAATTTTTCCCAAAACTTCGAGATGGCTATCAGGACTCAGATAAAATGTATAATGCTGATGAAACAGGGTTTTCTTTCATGCCCGATAGAATTTTAAAATAAAAGGTAAAAATTGTATTGGAGGAAAAGTTGTGATGTTACGTTTTACAGTTTTGGATGCTGCAAACATGGATGGAAGTTCGAAAAGAAAAATATTTTTTACCAGAGAGTCAAAGAAACAAAAAACTTTTGTATTTATTTCCCCTTAGTTTTGTGTTTTTATTTTTACTACTGATAATAATTTTTTTCTTTTTAAAAAATGAATTAAGTTAATAATGAACAACAAAAAATAATGTGTTCATATAACTACATTCGGTTGTAACGACGAAATATTCCGGTCCCTTCAAGGTCGTTATAGCCGAATTCCACGTAATACAAATTAAATTTTTTTTTTAAAAATCGTATATTTCTGCAACTCTTTAGTTCATTTGTACACAATTGTAACCAAAGTCCTTTGAAGACTTCCGTTAAGGATATTAAAACAACCTTTTTTTTTAATGTGCTTAGACAACCAATATATTGGTGATAGAATTTCACCTCCAAAAAATTTTTTATTCGCTTGAATTAATGTATGTCACAAAGAGTTAAGGGTTCATGAAGGGACAATGTATTCCAAAAAATGTAAAGAAATTTTAGGATGCATCATTATTAACTATTTAAACGCAAGAAGTTGTTTATTTTTCAGTTCAAATAACTTTAGGCGTTCTCTAATGTCATGCTATTCAAACATCTAACTATTACTACTTTTTATTACTTATCTAACTACACTTATCAATTTATTGCTTCACATTTACTACTGTTTTTCTTCATTCTTTATGTATATGCTTAAATTCAAACCTAAATTAAATTCATTCATAAAAACTAATTATACCATTACTGGTATTAGCTAGCTTTTTATAATTTTTTTTAGATTTTTATCTCTTTTATATATGAAATTTGTTGATTATGTAAAATTTTAATTGTACTATAAAAGATTTTAGTATATCTTATTGTAACTACTAACAAGTGTCAAAATAAATAAATACGAAATAAGAAGGTTTTTCTTAAGTTTTGCATATGAAAAAATTTGTAATTTCCCTCAAATTTTTATTATAAATCACCTGGCTTATTAAATTTCTCTATTAGTAAATAGTGCTTATTCGCTAATCGATTTGAGATTTCCCGCCAGTTCGCATCGCTGATCTTTATTCTAAACACAAATTAAAATCAAATTTGTTTTAAAGATATTATTTCAGGAATAAAAAATGATGGCATTTTACTCAGATTTTTCTAGTTTTATGTTGAAAAATTTAATATTGATATATTGAAACTGAAATTTTTGCTTAACTTTTAGTTTTCACACTATTATTGTACAAATTCCCAAGTTTTTTCAACCAAAACAAGAAGTAGACAAAATTTTTAACTGCAGTCATGTCCAAAAAAATTGCCCGAACGAAAAGTTTCAAAATGATTTATTCCATCAACTTTTTCACAAGCAATTAAAAATATGATAAAAAAAAACAAATGCTGGACTCTTACGTATCCGCATCCAGTTCAATTGCAGTGGTAAGGAAACTTTTGCAACAATTTCAACAAGACAAGCAAACATATACAGATAAGATTACTAGTTTAAAAAAAATTAAGTAAAAACTTCGAGTTCCTTGGTGTTTAGAGCTTGCTTTGTGCGAATTTAAAAACCAGCATCTTCTTAACCCCCGCTTTCTACCTCAAAACAATATCACCAACAAAAATAGTTTGCTAAAAATGTGCAAAAGCCCTGAGCTGTTGCTTATTTGATATCGAAGTGAAGTTTGGCTTGTTTATTTCTCCTAAGTAAAACGCTCTCATGAGAACGATACAAATTAGTAAGCTTTTAATTTAATGAAGCTTTTTTATTATATTTAATATGCTTTATTTGAGTGCAGCTTGTGAGTTTGCAGGGATTTCTGCTAAGAAAATAAAAACATAAACAATGTCATATGAGAGCCGTTTGATAATTCCGTGAAAAATAGAAAAAGGAATTATTTTTTAAGGCAAAATAACGTTTTATTTCTCAATATAGTCTCTTTTTAGCTCGATACACTTCGTCCAACGTTCCTTCAATTTTTAGATCCCATCCGAAAATACGTTTTCGGAAGGCCCTCAAAATAGGCCTCTGTTTCGGTGATGAGCTCCTCTCCGGTGGTGAATCCCTTTCCGCCGAGCCAATTCTTCAGGTTTGAAAAGAGAAAATAGTCGGAGGGGGCCAAATCTGGAGAACATGCTAGATGAGGAAGCAATTCGTACTTGAATTCATGGAATTTTGCCATGGGAGCTGAGCATGCGTGAACGCGCGCGTAGTCTTGATGGAAGAGCACTTTTTCCTCGCCAATTGGGGCCGTTTCTTTTTCGAAGCGTCGATGAAACGGTTCAATTCGGCATAGTATTCTTTTCGGTGGAGGGTAACCGCGTTTGTCCCAAATCACTGTCACCATAACCTTTTCGACCGATAGCACCGTCTTCGTCTTCTTCGGAGCACGTTCGGTCGGTGAAGTTCACTGTTTCGACTGTGCCTTTGACTCTGGTGTGTAGTGAAGGATCCATGTTTTGTCCACGGTTACTAATCGGTGGAAAAAAAATCCTACTTATCGTTGTTCAACATCGCCTTTGAACCAGTCACACGATCGCGTTTATGCCCAAAACTCAATAGTGCGTTAGGTCGGTCGGCCGTTGATCGTACTTTGGTCTGCGTTGTAAAAACTTTACGATACAAGTGTAAAACGGACGATCTCAAAACTTTGCAAAACTTAATGTTGCGTTGGCAGATCGTGCCTCTGCCATTTTGGTGATGCCAATAAAAGCAGCTATTCAAAAAATCTCAGAAAACTACCCTTTTTCCCAAATCATGCAATTTTTTATGGGTGCGGATTTAGTTTTAATAAATTAACGATAAATAAATAATTATTTAAATAAAATCATTAAACGACCTACTTTAAAAAGTTATAATATTTTTTAATGTATGTGTAATATTATGAGGGTATTCTTGCAATGTGGCAATTTTATAATTTAAGCAATTTGCTAGTTTTTTCAGGCAGTGTTTATGATTGCCGATTGTGCATTTGCAGCATATATGTCAGCTGCAATATATTGTCATATGCTGCATATGTTGTCAATAAGTTGTTAAGTTGAAATTTTCAAAATTATTTCTGAAATTTTGAGAATTAAATATTTGTTACATTTGTTCCAATTCACAAACTCTTACCTCTCCCTGCTTTTTTCCGGCTTCTGATATTAAATTAATTGAATTTCGAAAAACAAAAGCAGCTGCTTTATCATATAAGTTTGCCATCTCGTTTTCTCACCTAAATCAAAAAGCAAATATACTTTGTGGTTTGTGAAAAGGCTTCTCCATACAAATTTACAAGGCTAATAAATTTATACGCTTTTTACTATTTATAAAGGTCTTGCCCATATGTACAAATCCCCATAATATATGAACTAATAGCAGAATTCACGACCCAGTGCATTAGAGCACGAGCAAAATATTCATTGCTTTTTCACTTAACACTAACAACATAAGGGTTTTCACGATACAATGCATTTGGATGTTGCATAAACAGGTTTCGTTCATGTGCTTATTAAACAGCTGACATTTGACGAGTGAAAATGGAAGAAAAACAAAATGCACCAAACATACCAAATGCACCAAGAAATGAACCATTGATGAAATTAATTTACTAGTTGATTATTTAAAGCAGCCTGAGGTTTTTATGGTATGGTTGATATGTTTAGGGTTGATTGATTATCATTTTATCAAAAGTTTCATATGTATTCGTTAAAAATATGTTACATGATATCTTCCCAGCGGGAAAAATGAGCTCACGAAACCAAAATTGGGCGAGGCTACATAGCGATTACGCCTATTTTTAGTACAGTTACCGAAAGTAACCATACAAACACAACTACCAAATATTAGTCTTATACGGCCAAAACTGCCTGAAATATAGCTTTTTCACTGATTTTGTGGGCTGAAAAGGGGGGTGTCGCAACTAATTTTTAGAACATTTGATGACAGTAACCATACAAACAAAATTACATAATGTAAGTCTTATACGTCCAAAACCATCCGAAATAAAGCATTTTCATTGATTTGTGGGCGGTAAAAGGGTACGTGGAAACCCATTTTTAGTACAGTTTCCGACAGTAACCATACAAACTATATTACTAAATTTTAGTCTTATATGATCCATACCATATGATATATATCATTTTAATTGATTTAGAGGCGGTAAAAGAGGTGTGGCAAAATTTTTTTCTTAAACCATTTCCGTACTAAAACAAATCGACTGTCCAAATTTGAGATCAATCGGTCCAGTAGTTTTGGAGTCTATGGGCTTCACTCAGACAGACAGACAGTGTTTTGATTTTTATGTATATAAATTATTTATGATATTAATATATGCGTTAATTTTGATAATATATATCATTAAATTATATTTACATCATAAAAAATTCATCAAAATTGTTCTTATATTACTTTAACAACATAAAACTTTAAAAAAGTCAAACCAATTATAAAATCCCACGATAATCTTATGAAAATCTTTGTTACCATCGAAATACAAGAAATACCCACATATTAAAATTTCTAAACGAAAATGCAACCCAGCATTGGCATGGAATGTCAAACGTACGAGCTAGTAGAACAATTCTCTACTCACAACCTTGATCGTACTTTACCCCTGCTTTACATTTTTACTGGATGAGGTCGGAGCAAAGTATGAGGTCGCATTTAGTGTTACTTCATAAGAGCTCGTTGTTTCTAGTCAAGCTGTCAACGCACGACCGACCTAACGCAGTATTGACTTTTAGCTTTTATGGTCGAGAGTGAGCAAAAGCTGCACCCATCTTGCGGATAATTTTTTCATATCCAAATTATTTCGCAAAATCTTCCATACTCATTCATTTGAAATGCCTATGGCGTCAACAATCTTGCGCACTTTAACTCTGCGATCGGTCAACATGATATCTTGAATTTTAGTGATAATTTCTAGGTTGATGACTTCATTTGGGCATCTAGAACGTTCGGCGTCACTTGTGCTTGTATTCAGTAGATATCGTACAGCTTTTTTATGAAGCCTTTCTTTGGTTTGGCTGATAGTTTTTTTGCGCAAAAAATAATGCTTAATGAGCACACGAAATTCACTTTTTTCCATTTTCGCCAAAATTCACAAGATCGTCTGCTGTCAGTAGCTGCCAAACACAAACTAAGCTTCGCAGCGAGCTTAAATTCTCACAGCAGTCTATTAAAAGATGGTAGTTGACAGGATCATTGTTGGATTTAAAGTTGCTACGCGGAAAATTAAAAAATGCACTAACTTCTCAAATTGCCCTCGCACCACTTTACTTCAAATATATGCTTCATATCATATCTTCTTGGTGGTGTTGCCTACTTTAAGGCTGCCATTGAAATTAATGCTTTGCTTAAATACATACATATCAACATATATATGCTGGCAACTATAAATAAACCAGTAGCTATATTTTCGATAAGTGGCAATAAATTTGTCACCAAACACTTCGATTTAAATTTACGAGTATTTGTGTTTTTATGACTTCGTTTATTTTTTGTTCGCATTTTGTTTGAACGCCCCAAAAGCATGCTATCGATACGAGTATGTGCAAAAATTTAAATATTTTCAATTACTTAACATATGTGCGTCAATAAATTTAACGCGTCATTCTTTAAGCCGGAATGTCTGAACATTGCCAACGGAAATTCAATACAATTCAATTTCAATCGAATCGCTTTCAATTCGATGCAATCCACTCCACTCTAGAAATGTCCAAATTTAATGCGAATCCACCGCGTGTGCCACACACACACATATACACAAACACACCCATTCAAAATAAGTATGTGTGCAGACGACATGTAGGACATTAAGAAAAAGTGTCGCTATAAATTTAATGGAGACACATTTTTCCCTCTTGTTAAATTTGGCGTATTTTGAATGCTGCTATTTTGTCAATTGCAAACGGAAGTCGTCAGTAGCGACAGTAGCAGCAGCGGCAAGCATGGCGCAATTTTTTCTGTCTCTTTATTATATTTTTTGGCAGCACTCGGACGCAACGCCCATGCATATCAATAAATGCAAATTTTTATATATAGTATATATGTATATTCAGAATTTAGTTACATCAAAATTCTTCCCCTCATTTTTTAAGTGCAGTTTTTATTCCATTGGGAATCAGTTTTTGTTTTCAAATTAACAACAATAAAATTTTCAATGTAAGATATGGGTGTGCCAAGAAAAGCGACAAAGTGGTTGTTTTAATATTGGCAACATATGTTTTTTTATCGTCTAGCTCGGCAGCAGTCGTTGACAATATGTTGGATTTATAGGAAATAAAGTAAAAAGAATGACGTTTTTATTTTCTTTTATAAAATACTAGTATTCCCCGGCAGACGTTGCTCTGCCACAGACCGCCTTACTGCCAGATACGAAAATGTCAAGAAATGCCAAATATATTCACCATTTTCAGTATAGCTGCCGAAAGTAACCATATGAACTAAATTATCAAATTTTAGTCTAATACGATCAAAACCGTGCGAAATATAGCATTTTTGTTGTTTTGTAAGCGGTAAAAAGGGGTGCGGCAATATTATTTCCCTTAAACCATCTCGTACTCGAAGCAACATTGGGGCGTGGAAACCAATTTTTAGTACAGTTGGTGACAGTAACCATACAAAATAAGCCAAAATTTTAGCTCATTCGACCCAGTAGTCATTTTTAATGATTTATCAAAAACTGGGCGTGGCTATATAGCGATAACGCCCATTTTTAGTACAGTTGCCATAAGTAATCATACAAACTTAAATACTAAATGTAAGTCTTATACGGCCAAAACTGCTTGAAATATAACATTTTCACTGATTTGTGGGCGGAAAAAGGGGGCGAGGAAACAAATTTTTCGTAAAGTTGTGACAGTAACCATACAAACAAAATTACCAAATTTAAGACTAATGCGACCAAAACCGTATTACATAAAGCATTTTTATTGGTTTGTGGGCGGTAATACAAATTATAATGTGGGGGCGTGGACACAAATTCTTAGTACAATTACCGACAGTAACCATACAAATTAAATTAGCAAATTTAAGCCTAATACGATAAAAAACGTACGAAATATAGCATTTTTATTGATTTGTGGGCGGCTAAAAGGGGCGTGGAAGCCCATTTTTAGTACAGTTGTCAACAGTAACCATAAAAATTAAATTTTAGCCTTATACGACCCATACCGTGTGAAATATAGCATTTTAATTTATTTGGGGGCGGTAAAAGAGGTGTGGTAAAAAATGTTTTCTTCTTAAACCATCTCCTATCTCAATCAAATCGACAGTCAAAATTTCATATCAATTGGTCCAGTAGTTTTGGAGTCTAAAGGCTTCACACAGATAGACAGATAGACAGACAAACAGTATTTTGCTTTTTATACAATATATATATAAGTTTTTAAGAGCAATCGCAAAAGCAGGAGAAATAAAATCAAATCTAAATAAATTCGCTCAAAAGCAAAAGAAAAATCAAATGTTTCCAATAGTGATTGGATAAATGACTTCTTAGATAAGCTTTCTGATCTGTGTCTTCAACAAGTCAATGATATTTTAAATATAAACCATAGAACCCTAGATCTTGTATTTGTAGATAGATGCACTGCTGTTAATCTCCATTGTTCGAATCCCGTATCTCTTCCAGAAGATGTACATCATCCAACTCTTGAAATAACAGTTTTACTCCCTCACGAAAAAGAAGATAAAGTAACTTCTGATGCGCGAAATAAAAAAGTTTATAATTTTAAGAAAACGGACTATGTAAAACTTAATTCCTTACTTTCGCAGACTGATTGGTCTCCAATTTTAACTAGCGGAACATCATATTCATATTATGACGTCGAATCTTCTGTACAGTTTTTCAATGATACTCTGCAACGGTGTTTCTTATTGTCCGTCCCAAAAAAAAGGTGTTTCTCCAATCCTTTAAATCCACCCTGGCTAACAAATGATCTAAAGACACTTAAAAAAATAAAAAATCGTTTATTTAAAAAATATAAAATATCTGGTTCTAGTTTAGACTTTGCTTCCTATTCTTCTTGTCGTTATAGATATCAATTATTAAATAAACAATGCTATTCTGCTTACATAATTAACATAAAATCTCAATTTAAAGATGATCCAAAACTTTTCTATAGTTTTGTTAACTCAAAACGTAAAGCCTCCAGTTTTACACCCCTTATGAAATTCAATCAGGAAGAATCATCTCGTGACAATGTGATTTCTAACATGTTTGCAAACTTCTTTAAATCAACTTACTCCGATATACCATTTAATACTAGCACGGTGTATCCTTTTCTCCCACCAGTTAACTCTTTTTAAACTCCTGCAATAGACCCAAATATTGTCATGTGTTATCTTCGACAAGTAAAATCTTCTTTTTCGACCGGCCCTGATAAAATTCCAAGCTGTATGTTAAAGAAATGTGCTACAAACCTGTGTACTCCTCTAGCAAACATTTTTAATATTTCCTTGCATAGTGGTTATTTTCCTATTATATGGAAGGATTCTTATATTATACCCCTTCATAAATCTGGCTCCAAGATAGATGTTTCTAACTATCGAGGAATTGCAAAATTAAGAGCAATCCCTAAGTTATTTGAGAAAATCATAACTGATCAATTAACCCACTCCGTGTCTTCCACCATTTCTGTCTTTCAACATGGTTTTCTGAAAGGTAAGTCCACTACAACAAACCTTTTAGAGTTTACTACGCGTGTTATAAATGGTTTTACTTTGGGACTGCAGACTGATGTTATTTATACGGACTTTAGCAAAGCTTTCGACAGTGTTAATCATAATCTTCTTTTGAAAAAACTCCACCTTATTGGGTTTCCTGTCACATTATTAAATTGGATAAATTTGTATTTATCTAGACGTACTCAAAAGGTTTTATATAAGAATTCTCTTTCAAAAAGTATTTCGGTCACTTCTGGCGTTCCTCTGGGCAGTCATCTTGGACCGGTTTTGTTTTTACTATTCATTAATGATCTTCCTTCGGTAATAAAACACTGTAACGTCTTAATGTACGCTGACGACGTGAAACTTTTTCTTTGTTACAAATCACCAGAAGAACGACATCTTTTACAATATAAATAGACTTGTGGACTGGTGTAGCTTAAATATATTAAATCTCAACTTAAAAAAATGTAAGCAAATGACATTCTCGCGAAGATCTGCTAGTAACATAAATTACACTATAAATAACACTAACTTAGAAATAGTTTCCAGTTTTCTCGATCTTGGTGTTATTATGGATTCAAAACTTCGCTTCAATCTCCACGTTAATATGGTGATAAATAAGGCAAGAGGAGTCCTTGGTTTCATTAAAAGATGGGCTAAAGAATTCAGTGATCCCTTTACTACTAAATTATTATATACCTCTCTCGTAAGGCCAATTCTTGAATATGCATCAGTTGTATGGAACACACAATATAATGTCTACATCGACGCCATAGAATCCGTTCAAAAACAGTTTTTACTTTTTGCTTTACGTCATAGTCGTTGGAACCCCAATATTATGCTTCCATCGTGTGAAATACGCCTTAAAATTATTTTACTACCTTTCCTAAGAAGCAGAAGAATGATGCTTAATGTCATGTTTCTGTATAAATTACTTCGTGGCGAGATTAATTCGAAATATCTCATCTCAGCTCTAAATTTTAACATCCCAAGGAGAGAACTAGACATTTTCAGTTTTTCAAGTTGAGTCAGTGCAGTTCTAATTACGCTCTTCGTGAACCTTTACGATGTATGTGCAGTGATTTCAATGATAACTTCAACATGATTAATTTTTCTGATTCGGTAGACGTCGAAAAACGGAAAATTATATTACATTTAAATAATTAAATCAATTTAACTTCATCCTATTATACCTAACGCAGTTTTATAACAATATAATATTGGTAATTGAGATTGTTCTGTTTCTCTTTTTTGTCTCGATATTATGTTTTATAAAGTAAGCACCATCAAATATGAATCGTTTTTAAAACTTACTTTTTAATTATTCAATAATGTAATTTTTAATCGAATTGGGATTTACGTGCTCACGTGGATTCCTGATTTGAAATTAGACTGAACTCACACTATCACCTGGATTGGTGTGCGAGAGTATATCTCTTTTCCATACAAGTTTATGCCTGCGTTGGCCCAAATGCATATCCAACTAATTGGGATTTTGATTTGGCGGATATGAGATTTATCTCATTTCCACGTAGGTCCTTGGGTTGGACAATGGCCGCAAACCAGTTAAAATGAGTTAAGTGTTTTTGATTGTTTTTCGGGTACCTTAAATTGATAATTACTATTATTTAATTCGATGTTGCTTATTTATATAGAATCAAGTATACTTAAATACGCGTTTATATTTATTAAATTTTTAAATTCCGCTGAAAAGCCAATTAATGTGCTTAGTGGAAAATCCTAATTGCCAATAGGGGGTATGTTTTAGTACGTAGGTGCATTTTGTCTGTCCCGGTAAATTTTTAAATTCCGCTGAAAAGCCAATTAATGTGCTTAGTGGAAAATCCTAATTGCCAATAGGGGGTATGTTTTAGTACGTAGGTGCATTTTGTCTGTCCCGGTTGATTCGGGCAGATTTTAGGATGTGAATCGTGCATGCGTATAGGTCGGGTATACGTATCTTGGGAAGATTTCATACCTCCGGGCGAATCCAAAAAAAAAAAAAAAAGTTGAAGGTGAAGGTGAAGGTATCAAAAATGTAATTTTTTCCGTTTTTTTAATACTATTAAAATATTATAATTTTATTTTTTGTAAAGTTAATGTTTAGGTCAAATATTATTAAAGTAATGGTAAATGTATATTTCAAAAGTGATTTTGACTCCCTTTTTTTTCTAATGAGAAACCATATATAATCGCCCATCATGTTCACGTTCGAGGATCCTTGATTTCGTCGCTCCATTGATTTCATTTGTTAATAAAATCGTTCACCGTGTTCAAATATATATATTTGCTAATGTATTGAAATCAGACATATAAGCAAACTTCAAATTGTTTGAAAGTTTTTGTGATGTAAAAGTCAGTGGCATGTTCATAACTATCGACTATCGATAACAAAAAAGGAGCCGAAATCACTTTTAAAATATAAATTTACCATTACTTTAATAAAATTTGACCTGAGCATTAACTTTACAAAAAATAAAATAAAATTATTTTAAATAAAATAAAAAAAAAACGGAAAACATTAAATTTTTGGTACCTTCACATTGGCTCTAAATTCGTTATTCTTGCATAAATTTTCTTCATCAGTAAATCATTCTTTTCCTCAAAAAGCCATCTTCATGTATAAAATAATACACTGTGCACATTTTGGTGCCTTCTATTTTTGCTTATTTTGTTAATGATTTTTCGATTTTCTTTCTTACTGAAAAAATAATTTCTTTTTTTTATATTTCTTTCGATTGTGCGGAAGTTACTCATTAGTTTAGCAAAATCGATGAATTAAATTTAAAGTAAATTTTTTTTTTTAATTTGATTTTTAATTTGATTTTTATTATAACCAAATCAGTCAATTAAAACTGAAGATATGGTAAAATGTATAGAGCTATATTCAAAAAAATTGGGTCAAAAATTCAAAAATATATAACTCGAAAAACTATCCATAGTAAAAATTTTAATTGCGATTTTCGTATCCAGCGGGCCAAAATTTATAAGAAAGAAATAGTGACATACGGATCACAGTAATATTTTTCCATTTTGGTGTTATAACTTTTATTTATTTTTGTTGTTTTTGATAAATTAATTTTGTATGTATTTTAAAATTAATTTTTTTTTTAAATCACATGCATAATTATTTTTAGAATAGAATAGAATAGAATAGAATAGAATAGAATAGAATAGAATAGAATAGAATAGAATAGAATAGAATAGAATAGAATAGAATAGAATAGAATAGAATAGAATAGAATAGAATAGAATAGAATAGAATAAGAATAGAATAGAATAGAATAGAATAGAATAGAATAGAATAGAATAGAATAGAATAGAATAGAATAGAATAGAATAGAATAGAATAGAATAGAATAGAATAGAATAGAATAGAAATAGAATAGAATAGAATAGAATAGAATAGAATAGAATAGAATAGATAGAATAGAATAGAATAGAATATAGAATAGAATAGAATAGATAGAATAGAATAGAATAGAATAGAATAGAATAGAATAGAATAGAATAGAATAGAATAGAATAGAAGAATAGAATAGAATAGAATAGAATAGAATAGAATAGAATAGAATAGAATAGAATAGAAAAGAATATAATAGAATAGAATAGAATAGAATAGAATAGAACAGAATAGAATAGAATAGATAGAATAGAATAGAATAGCATAGAATAGAATAGAATAGAATAGAATAGAATAGAATAGAATAGAATAGAATAGAATAGAATAGAATAGAATAGAATAGAATAGAATAGATAGAATAGAATAGAATAGAATAGAATAGAATAGAATAGAATAGAATAGAATAGAATAGAATAGAATAGAATAGAATAGAATAGAATAGAATAGAATAGAATAGAATAGAATAGAATAGAATAGAATAGAATAGAATAGAATAGAATAGAATAGAATAGAATAGAATAGAATAGAATAGAATAATAGAATAGAATAGAATAGAATAGAATAGAATAGAATAGAATAGAATAGAATAGAATAGAATAGAATAGAATAGAATAGAATAGAATAGAATAGAATAGAATAGATAGAATAGAATAGAATAGAATAGAATAGAATAGAATAGAATAGAATTAGAATAGAATAGAATAGAATAGAAATAGATAGAATGAATAGAATAGAATAGATAGAATAGAATAGAATAGAATTAGAATAGAATAGAATAGAATAGAATAGAATAGAATAGAATAGAATAGAATAGAATAGAATTAGAATAGAATAGAATAGAATAGAATAGAATAGAATAGAATAGAATAGAATAGAATAGAATAGAATAGTTTAGAATAGAATAGAATAGAATAGAATAGAATAGAATAGAATAGAATAGAATAGAATAGAATAGAATAGAATAGAATAGAATAGAATAGAATAGAATAGAATAGAATAGAATAGAATAGAATAGAATAGAATAGAATAGAATAGAATAGAATAGAATAGAATAGAATAGAATAGAATAGAATAGAATAGAATAGAATAGAATAGAATAGAATAGAATAGAATAGAATAGAATAGAATAGAATAGAATAGAATAGAATAGAATAGAATAGAATAGAATAGAATAGAATAGAATAGAATTGAATTGAATTGAATTGAATTGAATTGAATTGAATTGAATTGAATTGAATTGAATTGAATTGAATTGAATTGAATTGAATTGAATTGAATTGAATTGAATTGAATTGAATTGAATTGATTGAATTGATTGAATTTGATTGAATTGAATTGAATTGAATTGAATTGAATTGAATTGAATTGAATTGAATTGAATTGAATTGAATTGAATTTGAATTGAATTGAATTGATTGTTGAATTGAATTGAATTGAATTGAATTGATTTGAATTGAATTGAATTGATTGATTGAATTGATTGAATTGAATTGATTGATTGATTGGATTGATTGAATTGAATTGATTGATTGAATTGAATTGGTTGATTGGTTTGAATTGAATTGATTGATTGAATTGAATTGAATTGTTGAATGATTGATTGAATTGAATTGAATTGAATTGAGATTGATTGAATTGAATTGAATTGAATTGATTGAATTGAATTGAATTGATTGGTTGATTGATTGATTGTATTGATTGATTGATTGAATTGATTGGTTGGTTGATTGAATTGATTGAATTGATTGATTGAATTGATTGAATTGATTGATTGATGATTGAATTGATTGGATTGAATTGATTGATGGTTGAATTGAATTGAATTGAATTGATTGTGTTTGTATTGTTTGATTGATTGATTGATTGATTGAATTGAATTGAATATGAATTGAATTGAATTGATTGATTGAATTGAATTGAATTGAATTGAATTGAATTGAATAGATTAGAATAGAATAGAATAAATAGAATAGCATAGAATAGAATAGAAATAGATAGAATAGAATAGAATAGAATAGAATAGAATAGAATAGAATAGAATAGAATAGAATAGAATAGAATAGAATAGAATAGAATAGAATAGAATAGAATAGAATAGAATAGAATAGAATAAAATAGAATAAATAGAATAGAATAGAATAGAATAGAATAGAATAGAATAGAATAGAATAGAATAGAATAGAATAGAATAGAATAGAATAGAATAGAATAGAATAGAATAGAATAGAATAGAATAGAATAGAATAGAATAGAATAGAATAGAATAGAATAGAATAGAATAGAATAGAATAGAATAGAATAGAATAGAATAGAATAGAATAGAATAGAATAGAATAGATAGAATAGAATAGAATAGAATAGAATAGAATAGAATAGAATAGAATAGAATAGAATAGAATAGAATAGAATAGAATAGAATAGAATAGAATAGAATAGAATAGAATAGAATAGAATAGAATAGAATAGAATAGAATATTATAAAAATATTTTCAATTGCATATTGTACCTGTTTTTAGCGCAAATTTTAGAGTTTTAAGTGCATGAGATTCCTAGCCCTAATAATGACGTTTCTACTATTTATACTTCTTTTTCTCGACTATAGTTTCTACTACTATTCTCTACTATGTATGGAAAGATGGTGTGATTATATGGTATTGTATAACAAAATTGTATGAAATGTGGTAGCCGTAGCCTAGTGGGTAGAGTGCGTGGTCTCTAAGCTAAAGAACTGCGGTAGCCCGGGTTCAAATCCAGCTCAGACAGAAAGTTTTTTCAATTGAATAAGTTTTTCTGTTCGGTCGTCACCTCTCTGCAGACAATGGCAAACCTCAGAGAGTAAAAATTGCCATGTAAAGCTTCTTGAGAACAAAAGCCGTTCGGAGTCGCCATAAAACACGTAGGTCCAGTTCTCGGTCATTTGTGATCAAACATTTAATAACACGCGCAACACAATTGATCAATAGAAGCTAGGTCAAAGTCCTTCCAAGGGCTGAAATGGCCACTTTATTTATTTATTTATAACAAAATGAGATGATGGGTTTGGTAAAACGATAAAATATGATATGTGTGTTTGTAATACTATATTTTCCCACTATATTTTCTTTTATTATTTCTAGTACTATTTTCTACTACTATGTTCTGCTCTTGTTTTCTTCTTCTATTTATACAACGTTTTACTACTTTTTCTACTACTTTATTTAGTACTATTAAAGCTACTATTTTCTTAAAAAGAAAAATAATTAGCCATTTCATTCCCTAAACGAACTTTGATCAAGCTTCAATTGATCAATTGTGTAGTCGTGTTATTAAATGTTTCAACACAAACGATCGAGAACTGGAGAGCTACAAGATTTATGCCACCTACGAACGTCTAATTTTTTTCAAAAAACTTTAGAAAAATTACCAACAATTGAAAAGCATTCTCTTTTAAGTGGAATTTAAACTCAGGCTACTGCGGTTCCTGTAAAAATACGTTGTTACGTGTAAATACTAACGGGTGTGTCAAGGACATAGCCAACTATATCCGTTTTTTTTTAAAGTTTGTGCTTAAACGAGATACATAAAATGATAATTTTATAATGTGTATAAATTGAAGTCATTATGATCAACTAATGTAATTCAACTAAATGCACAATCAGATGCTCTTACAAAAATTATTCTCATGCCCCAAAATAAAAAATAAATAGGAATTAATAAGGTAATGGGATAGACTTACAAAATTAGTAATAGAATAGAAATTATTTCTTTTTTAATTTAACTACAAAAGATCCTACTTCACTCTAAAAACTGATTGAAAATTCACTACAGTAAATGTTGCGAAATTTCACATTTATTTGCGGTTTTGTAAAAATATCACGCTATGCAGCGGATTTCTTCAATTCTGTCTATGATTCAGCGTTTTTCCCAAAATATGTATATTAGGCTGGGTCAATTGTTTTTGTCAAAAAGCGTATAGCAAAAACGTAATCTATGAAGAATTCTAAGAAAACTTCCCCAAGAAACTATGGGTCTAAAATCAAAACCTAGCTCCCGCCAAGAGACATCAAACTTGATTGTTTGAGTGCGAAGCGTTTCGGTACTTTGTACTTAAAAAACTTCATTACTCTAATTTTTTGTAAGTTAAGCCTACAAAACTATGTCAAAAGACAGAAAAAAATGTCAAAAAGACAGAAAAAATGGAACAAATGTAAATAAAAAACAATTTACATAGTACCAAAGCGCTAAGCAGGGGGCTAGAGACGGGTAAAAACATATTAAATTGGCCACTAAGTTTCGGTCATGTCCGTATGTTTTGATTTTAATATTACTCAAAAATTGAAGAAATAAATTATTTTCAAATTTAAGTATTACAATAAATTATTAAAAACTATCCAACTACTTATAGTTCCTATTATAGTTTCAAGAAAACATTTTTTTCTTAAAATATCTACCTAAATATGACAATGCTATACAATGTCACGTCTTTAGTCTGACAAAACATTATACAAAACATGCTATACAATGTCATGTCCCCAATCCGACATAACACTATACACCATTAATCATAATATAAAATTAAAAACTAACTAAACTGGAAAAATAATAATATAAAATCCTGAAAAAATTATTATATAAAAAGATAAACATCCCATCTAAAATAAGTGAAAACAACAAACCTAAAAACCTAAAACTCTTGCCGTATAGGCATAAAGGCTACCTTTAAACGTTTTTCGACCACAGCCACGTGGTCTCATCAGAAGGCTTTTAAAAAATCTAAAAAAACCTAACCGACCTCTAAAATCTGAATGCTATGCATTCGAAGTAAGCTAATCTACTGACAAACTGAAAATAAATTACATACGACACATGTATGCAGCACATTCAAACATACACATGTAGAGCATATCATGCAATACATATGCAGCACATTCATGCAACACATTCAAGAAAAACCCTATGGAAAAAATAAAAAATCCTAACAAAAATTAGTAAAATCCTAATAAAAAACCTGTCAAAAATAAATAAAAACCTAATAAAATAATAAAGTTAGTAAAAACCTGAAAACTTATATATAAAATGTATTGCTCCAACAAATCCCACCGAAAACGCTCCAAAAAAACGGAACCGTTCATAGTGGAACCCGCTAGAACAATACGCCTAATAAAGGTGGATAATCTGTGTGCGAAAGGCAATAATTTTTAGTGCTAAGGAGCATCGCACTGATTCTCCTTAGCCGCCTTCTAAGTCCCCCAGAAAACCTACAAGAACAATTAAAAATGGGTAAACCCCACTTTCCCTGTATGATTAATTTGCCTCTGTAGACAAATAATCATTTAATTTTTCATCCATAGTCACTCACAAGCATGCGGTGACTAGTGGACCAGAGGAGGATATGTAGTGGCCCACGGTAACGTGAGTCTACTACGGATATGTTAGTGCCTTGGGGCGTGAAGTATCAACCCAGAACTTAGGGAAAACAGTCCATTCCCCTACTAAGCTACTTTTTTGTTAGTAACTAACAATGTTTTTCATTATAATCTTAATCTAACTTACTTAATATACTTTAAAAATCTAATTCCGCCATTGCAGAATGTCGAAAGCTCGAGGCCCGAACGTCAATAGAGCATCTACCAATCCCGATCACGACCGATAAACACCCCACCGCCGTCCCACCACAGGAAATGAAGAACCAACACAGAACTTAGTGCTGCCTGTCCATTCCCCAGAACAATCGCCCCCGACGATCAGACCAATAAAAAAGTTAAAAATTCAACAAACCCCCAGAAGTTGGTCATAATGGGCCCACCCTCAATCAAAAATCTGTTTGGCCATTACAGATTCTTGACCGTTTATCTTCCTAAAGACACAACTAATAAAGAATCAAACTTGATTGTTTGAGTGCGAAGCGTTTCGGTACTTTGTACTTAAAAAACTTCATTACTCTAATTTTTTGTAAGTTAAGCCTACAAAACTATGTCAAAAGACAGAAAAAAATGTCAAAAAGACAGAAAAAATGGAACAAATGTAAATAAAAAACAATTTACATAGTCAAAAAAGACTGGAAGCAAGCAACACCTATGTCGGACGAAGCCAAAAGAGAAAAGCAAACAACTCAAAAAGCTACACGAAAGAAGCTTTAAATGTAGTGGTGCCCATACCCGCCAATGAGTAATAGTTAATTTTGCTTTTTAAAAAGATACCTTACTTAATGCATTCTCTTGAAATTTAACATAATTTCTATACAACACTAAAATGTTAATGTTAATGTTAATGTTAGCATTATGGAAACAGATTCTTAAAGCTAATGAAATTTTGTTCAAAACAAGCCTCAACTAATAACAAATTATGTTTGCTCTTAATGTTAATATATTGTTTCTTAACAAAACTACGCTGTTTTAAAAAATTTTTCAAATGCGAATTTTGATGTCTCTCGGCGGGAGCTAGGTTTTCATTTTAGACCCCTACTTTCTTTGGCAAGTTTTCTTAGAATAGTACGTAGATTTCGTTTTTGCTATACGCTTTTAGCATTTTTTCTCACCCGAACAATTTGATCCACCCTAATGCATATTATTTTCTCTACTTTCCACGCTATTTCAGCGTGTTGTCGCTTAGAGAGTCTTAAAAACACTCCAGCAGCAATATTTTACGCTATTGGATTGGGTGTTATGCTTGACCCAAAAATAAAAAGTTTTGATTTAGCGTCATATGATTTCGAAGAGTTTATTCAAACAAGTGTCAAATTATATAAAACTTAAACGGTAGATTGGTCACAGCCTTATTACTCAAGCCTACTGCAGATAGAAAGATTAGTGCCTTCTGAAACAGTCTGTCTAGTCAGCTGTGTGATTGACTCTATACAGAGTTGTTGTTGCCTTCTTCAAAACTTACTTGCGAAACTTCACGCATTTCTAGCGTTTTTTTTTATAAGCAACGACAAGATTGAAAGAGATAATTTTAGTAGAAAGTTTTTTAAACAGAAAGCGAGAGCTGTCAGTTGACAGCAATTATTGTAGTTAATTCTCATGAATTCTTGTTAGAGTGTAGATTGAAGCAATGTTTTTCTCTATTCTATTTCTATTTTTAAAATTGTAGATTAAAATCTGAATCTAAAAATGTTCGTGTTTCCATGCAAGTTTTCTTCGAAACAATGAAAAATTGGAAAACTGTTACTTGTTGTAAAAGTTAAATTTTTTGCTTTATTTAACACTTAATATTTTTGTTTTGAGGATAACCAATCAGTTTTGATGCCTTACAACCAAGACGATGAAGGTTAAAAAAGATAGAATGTAGCTTTAAACTCGGATTTCATTATTAAGAAGAACGACAATATTTTATAAATAAAACAAGAGCATTTGTGTCTCTGTAGGATTTTAATACTTTGAGCCACATCATTATGATATAATATAATAGCATTACGAAAAACCAACAGTCCTTATCTGCGATGTCCTTATAAAAAAAACTTTTCCCTTTTTTCAAGATTCTCTTTTAAGCTTTAGGAGAATTAAACTTGAAGAGTTGGCCCATTTTTACGGTCAAGCAATAAAATTTTCGTCCAAAGCCTTAAAGCCAAAAACAACGGATTATGCTATTACCAACAAAAATTACGGCTCATAAGCGGCAATTCGAGAAGATGATTGAGATCACGATGATGATGATGACAATGAGCATTGCAATGTTTGCCATAGTAAGCCATGTAGGAGCAAACGATACACTAACAGCACGCAATAGGAAGGACATGTGTGAAGAAAGAAAAAAAACAACAATTGTACAAGGAAAGATACACAAAATAACAAAACGCACAAAAAATAAAATAAAATGAATATCGTAAAAGTTCGATTACGTTTACGATTACCGTATAAAAAAAGAAACATGTCAGAAGTATCTAAAAAACTGGAAAAAAAACCAGCAAACACCAGTACAGGAAAAAGAAATCAAGGACGACGGAAGCATGATAAAAACGATAGCAACAACAAAAACAACACAACTGAAATAACACGCATGTTACGGCTGAATGGAGCAGACCTCATAAATATTACTTTGAGCTGCTGCTGTTGCCGCTGTCGCAGCTACTAGCGTCTTCTTCTAGTCATATCTTCTTTTATTTTTATTTTTCTTTTTCCTGTATTATTTTATTGGTTAAATGATGCTTTTGGGTTTCAGAAGACTGCCGTGTGTGTGTGTTTGTGGGTGGAATTCCCGTTTCCTATTTACTTTTATGATGCCATATTGTTGTTGTTTATGAGCTTTTATTTATTTATTTGCTTTTTGTTGTTGTTATTGCTGTTTCCTTAACAGCAAAAACAGCAACAAAAAAGGACTCACTTGGCTATCTTTCCGTGCGCTTAGCTCCTTAAGGTGCTTTTTGCGTTTGCTCGACTCTGCCACCCGCAGTCCTAGCCATGTTGTCTTAGCTGCAAGCGTGTGCTTACCAAAAAAAAAAAAAAACCAAAAATATCATACTTTTTGCTATATCCTTGCTGTTGTGATTTTTATGCGTTGCCTTGTTTTGCTTTGGCCCAGCATTAAATCCCGACACCGCATTCATTTTCATCGTTTTCTGCGTCCAGCTGACAGCTGCCGCTGTCTCTATCCGTTACCGCTCACAGCGGCATAAGCGTATGTGAGTGTGTGTTAGTGAGTTTTTCTTCACGTTATGCGTTTGTGCGTGTTTGTATGCGAAGCGCAGCTAACAACTTGTAAATAATTTGTGAAGCATATTTTTCATTGAATCTTTGAAAATGAATGGTGTGTGTGTGTGTGTTAGCCATACTTCAATTTATAATAAAAAATCCTTTGCTAGCTTTTTTGCCTTATCGACACGTTGCGACGTTTTTAGTTTATGCGTGTGTGACTCTTATGACTGTTTTTATAGCCGTCTGTCTGCCTGGCTATGTTTCTATTGCTTTGGTTTTATGTGTCTGCGTGTTTCTTTCGTCCTCTATCTAACACACACTCCATGATGCCAGGCTCATCAATCTTTTAGCATTTTTCAATATATGTGCATAAATATTAATATTGTGTTATCCTTGTTTTTATTTTTGTTGCCATTTATTTGTACTTTTATTGTTTTTCTTTTATTTTTCAATTGTTTATTAGCTTCTTTATGTTGCTTACTCAGCAAAAAATAAATGTTGAATATATTGGAAACAAATATATTTGATGTAAATATATTCTATATTGAGGTCCTACTGCCGAATAATCGTTACATCATTGTTTTTTTTTTCAATTTAATTTTGAGTAGCAAAAGACAGTACAATAAAAAAACTATTAAAATTAAAAATCTTTATTAAATTGTCAACATTTTTTTACATTTTCTAATGGGTAAAACTGTTTTAAGTCAAAGAGTTTTTTGATCGAGAATTGCCAGACTTTCTACGAACCTCCATTTGTTTTGAATACAAATAGTAAAATTAATGCATATCGATGTGTATAACACTCATTCTAAATAAGGAATTGCGACATTTGGAGTACATATTTTGCAAATGAAAATACATTTTAGGGAAGAAATATTTGAGGAATTTTTTTTTTAGATTGGACCAACGCTCAGGTTATGTCCACTATAAATGTGTAAGCATTGAGTTGATTCGGAAGAAGGTTGATAATTAGTTGGAGGTTGATGATGGAGTAGTGTCGGTGAAGATTTGTTTGAAATTTGCACAGCTCAAAACTTCCGAGAAACACGCTTGCAGGGAGACTATTCCACAACCTTACCGTGCGACTCAAAAACGAATTATCTCGGCACTACGTGGTTCTGTTCTGCATAGAGGCAATGGTAAAGGGGTGGGCTTGGACAGTTACCCGTGTGAACTTTTAAAAACCTAGACACTTGGACTCTTCCTTCAACACATCGAAGATATGATCATTCCAACGTGTTCAATTCTAGCTCAGACAGAAAGTTTTTTCAATTGCATTAATTTTTCTGTTCGGTCGTCACCTCGCTGCAGACAGCAAACCTCAGAGAGTAAAAATTGCCATGTAAAGCTTCTTGAGAACAAAAGCCGTTCGGAGTCGCCATAAAACACGTAGGTGCAGTTCTCGGTCATTTGTGATCAAACATTTAATAACCCGCGCAACACAATTGATCAATAGAAGCTAGGTCAAAGTCCTTCCAAGGGCTGAAATGGCCAGTTTATTTTTTTTAAGAGTTCAAAGAATAGATTACAATTATTTGCCAAAACTCCCGTTTTTTTTACAACAGCCTACTTAGGCCCAGTAGGTTTTGTTACCGTCTTCCAGAGTGTTGCCCATCTTAGGGTTAATACAAGCTGACCTGGCGAACTTCGAATCGCTTCAAATTAGAATATTATTCTAATTCACGAATCCATGCGTTTCTGATGCGATATTCAAAGATCTACACCCAATGGTAGAATATCGAGGCATGGAGGATCTTTGTAAGCGATTGTGGTATCGTATATCACAATCCAGCATGCACTTGTGTCATATTAATATGTATACGTTCATTTAATTTTGCGTGTTCCTCATTTATTTGATGAGAAACACTCACAAACAATCCAAAAAACGCTAACTAAAAGATAAATGATGTTAAATTGGAGCAATGCACTTCGAGAAATTGTTCACAGTTTTACAGTTACCATAAAATTCAATTGGAATTGAATTGAATTTATCGAAATTATAAAAATCATATTGTAGTTAACTTAATGACAATCTGAGTACCTACCGATTACTATTTGCCTTCAAATTTAATATCAAAAATGCTCGATTAATGCTTAATATCATCAAAAAAATCAAACTAAATAATTGCACCTGTTCAATACATTATCGCTCAGTCGAAAATTATAATTGGAAAGCGAAAGATGGCATGACAGGTAAGCTGTGATCGTGGCACCACAGCGCCACCTGTTATTGACTGTAAATAACACTAATAATAATTTCCTGAAAGTATGCCAATTCCCAAAGTAAAAATCTTTCGAGTGGGGCAAAAATAACTCCTGCACAACTCTTGGAGCGGAGTAAGTACATGTACAGGGTTGTCCATATTCAAAGCGCCCATTTTATTTTTAAATAAATCAAAGAAACCATAATTTTTTGTCTGTTCGTCATGAATATCATTTAATTGGGTTAAAGTAGATTTGCTTACATTATTTCTTGAATATGATATCTCGTAAATGGTCGCCATTGGCCTCTACGACATATTGTGCCCGTTTTGCAGCATTTTCCATGTTTTTCTTCAACATTTCGATGGGAATAGCGGTTATTTTTTGACGGATGTTGGTTTTCAGCTCTTCTAGGGTCTTTGGCTTGTTGACGTAAACCTTTGATTTCAAATAACCCCACAAAAAGAAGTCTGGAGGCGTTAAATCTGGTGATCTTGGCGGCCAATCGAAATCACAATTTTTTGACATCAAACGGCCAGGGAACAATTGCTTCAAAAAATCGATTGTAGTGCGGCTTGTGTGTGGTAGCGCGCCATCTTGTTGAAACCAGTAGTGCCTGATACGCTTTCGACGAACGATTGGCATGAAAAAATTGTTTATCATATCGCGATAACGCTCCTGATTGACAGTAACTCTGTGGCCATTATCATCTTCGAAAAAGAACGGCCCAATGAGCATTTTAGCACAAACGCCGCACCAAACAGTGACTTTTGCATCGTGAAGAGGTACCTCTTGAATCTCTTGTGGATTTTCAGTGGCATAAATACGGCAATTTCAACTGAAAATGAGCTTCATCGCTCATTTTTTGAAAGCACGTTGAGTTTTCACTATTGACTTGTTTTGTTGAATGTAAATTTCAACAATTTTAGAGCGTTCACGTGGCGTGTACTGTTCCATTGTAAACATTTGCTTGAAATGACGCTTCAAACGCGGTATGTCATTAGTCGATTTGGCATCACTGCGGAAAGTTAGTGTTGCCAGATGGGCGCTTCGAATATGGACAACCCTGTACTACCTATTCTGATCTCAGCCCAGCGCCCTCTTCTGCTAGACCGTCTGACATCTCGTTCTTCTCAATGCTCTTGTGGCTAGGGACCCAGAAGATGCGTACTCGATTCGAAGCGCCAGCTAGTACTTTTTTGAACTTGATGGTAACGGCGCACATGGATTTGATCGCCAATTGGCTGTTTCATTTTCTTGCATTTTCGCAGTGTTGCATTTTATTGACATTGTTTACACAATTCTTGACATTGTCTACATTGTCGACACTTTCTACATTATTCACACCAAAATGTCTACAATTAAAGACGACGCGTCGAAGAACATCACTGAAGAGTGGTGTGGGTCCATGCCGAGGGCTATCTTCGCAGCCTTCCTTATGGCGAATACTTCCGCCCGGAAGATGCTGCAGTGGTTCGGAAGTTTGTATGGCTGCCTTATACTAGGCATAAAACACAGCCGTACCTACACCCGTAGGAGTTTAAGAGTCGTCTGTTAATATGTTGACCGCCCGCTGTGCTTGTTCTATACCTTTCCACCAGTGATTTGGTCCTAGAAGTATTCGTGTTTTAAAATTGACTATCGTGCGAGCTATCATGTAGTCCGTTCTACTAAGTATATCCTTTCCGATTGTATAATGACCGAAATTTTAAAAGAACTGCTGCCTTGACGGCGTTGTTCCGTTTTTTCGGCTATTAGTTTAGCGTGTATGTCCAGGGGGTCCATACATAGAATAGTTTCAAGCGCGTTAGTTGGACTTGACTTCAGTGTCACTGTAATGCATAGTCCTACCTGCCGCCGAGTTTTCTCCATGTGCCTGAGGTATGTTGATTTGTTTACCACACAATAATTCAGCTGTTTTAGCTAGATTGAAGAAATCTTTAAGGTCGCGTCCTTGCTCTGAAAGATCCGGACTCCACCATGGTGGTCTGATATTACGCATCGTTCGCGTGGGCCAACAAGAGGACTGGTAGAACTTCAGAAGATGGACCGAAAAATCTTCAGGGACCTCTCAATGCCCTCTTTCTTACTAATTTGTTTGGGGAAATGGTAGCTTAGTCTCAATGATTCTTCTGAAGCGGTTCTAGTTAGTATTTCTTAGGTTGCTGTAGATCTTTTGAGATGGAGTGTAGTTAAAACTTAATTCGAAGCTAATATAATTGTGGTCTGAGAAGTAGGGCTGTTCTAGCCTCACCCTACCTCCAATCTGTGACCAGAGTTTTGTTATCAGAGTATATCGTTAGGTCTAGCACATTCGACGAGTTGGGGCCTACATAAGTTGGTTCCTCGTCCATCTTAGATACACTCAGCTTATGTTGTAAAATAAAGTTAAGTAGAGACTCACCTAGATCATTGATGTCTGGGCTGCCTCACACTGGGTGATGTTCATTAACATCTGCTCCGATGACAGTTGCTTGCTTCTTCCTGTCGGCAATGGCTACCAGTTTTCAAAGCTCGTTCGGTGGTGCGAGTCGTCGTGCGCCATGTAGCGTGAGGCAACCAGGATTGGCACATCCGCATCTCCCTCTAGCGCCACAACCCCCTGGAATAAAGTTATTTTAGCTGTAACTGATGGAGACCCTTCTTAAAAAGTTTGCATTATAAATGCTTAGAAGCTGCACATGGAATTCATTGCTTTGCTGAGTTCGTTAGAAATAAATTCATAATTGTAAACGAATTGACTTCACACTTAAGGGGGGGTTAAGATTAATTCGGCCTAAAAATAACCCATTTTTACGAATTTTTTTACGCGCAACTGTTAGTGAAAGTAACTTGAATTGATATAGGTATAATAGAGCAATATTCGAAGAAAATCTAGTAAAAATTATATTGAAAAATGTCAAGAAATAACAAAATGGCGGCCGTTTTCCGGAAGTACCTTAAAAAAAGTTGTTTTGCGGTGAACGGCATAGCTCATTAGCGGATCAACTGAAATCAAAACATGAAGATAAGTTAATAAGATTTTCAAAGTAACGCTGTACTTTTTTTGTTTTGTAATTTTTTTTTAGATTTTTGGCAGCACTTGAAAGTCAAAAAATTGATTATCGACTAAAAAAAAAACGACACATAAAAAGACGCAGTTTCGATAAGTAAGTATAGACGTAGAATTCCTTTTTTTTACAGTAATGGAAAAAATTCTGGTTTTTTTCATTTATATTTTTTAAAACTATTTTAAAGCATTTTATCTTCTAAATAAAAATTATTTAAAAGCAATTTTGTCTTGTATAATAATTTTTCGTTTGATACTTTTAGTGATGAATTTGTTGTTCTTGTTCATTTTTATGTTGGTTAGAGTTAAATGTATTTCATAGTTATGTTTAATAAATGGAAATAAATATTTCAGAAAAATATGAATTATTTATTTGTTTCCTGTTGTTCGGCAAAAAAGTTGTTCGGCACAGTTGCTCAAGATAATCCTTAGTTTATGTTATGATGATTCCCCAAATATTTCGACTCTAGCGATAGCCATCCGTGAGCTGAATGGTTTGAAATAACCTCTAAAAATCGAGTTATTTTGTAATCATATTGAATTGTGTAATAGATGCAAAAAATTAACTGTCGAAATTACAGCCCGGGAAAAGCTCTTTCAATCTGCATCAAAAAATTCAAATTTTTGCATTTGGATTAAAGAGAATGCTGTTTTTCATGCTTTTTTTTTACTTATTTTCACTAATGTTCAAAATACTTAATTATTTCTAATGAGATCCACCCTTTCAAGATATCGTTGGAAAGGTTTTGAGTGCTCGTATTGATTCCTAGTCAGAATTGTTTAAATTGATATATATTAAAACTTAAATATTAAATATTAAACAAACACCTACTGAAAAAATATTGTAAAAAATTAAAAAAAAAATACACGAAATGAAGTTATATGAATTTTGAAAGTTTTTGTGAAGAGATAAAATAAAAATATCAAAAATATGCATGACAAACAGCGTTATCTTTAATCTGATTGTAAATATTTACAATGTTTATAAGTAGAATGCAAGAGCTTTTTCCGGCTTATAATTTCTGACAGTTAATGTTTTTGCAATTATTACACCAGCCAATATTTTTAGAAAAAACTCGCTTATTGGGGGTCGGTCATACACTCGATTGGGGCACTCTAAATGGGTCAAAGAGGGATTTTTCAAAATTTGACCCTGCGGGACAATAGTCAAAAGTTGGGGCATTAGAATTCGTTTTAGAGGTATAGTTCCTCGGGCAAAGTTTCTTATTTTGATCCCTAGAATACGATTTTCACTGACCAATGGGCGATTTTTAAATCGACCCGCTCTAATAAACGTGTATGAAAAATGTCACTTAAATTTATTTTTTTCTTTTTAGTTCACGTCTTTTTTAAATAAAAGCTTATTTTTTAAAATTTTTTTTTTCTTTTTATTTTTTATATGGAAAAGTAATTTAAAATTTAAATTTTAGCTAACAAAAAATATTTTAAATATGGAAAAATATAATGCCTAACATAAATAATTCAAATTTATTGTGAACAAATTCAAATAAAAATCAGAAGCAAATAGAGTTTTCTAAGCACAACGCATACGCAAACCTGCAGAAAATCAGAAGCAAATAGAGTTTTCTAAGCACAACGCATACGCAAACACGCATTCTCTATTACAAAATACACAAAATCAATAACAAACGACAAAAACGAAAGCAACTGATGTGTATTTATATATGTAAATTTTGCATACATATTAATAATAAAAACAACAACAAAAGCAGCACAAAAACAAACTACACGATTGCGAACCAAACCTATAACCACAACAACAAACACAACAACAACCATAACAACAAAAATAACAACAGCATAAGCAGCTACTAAAGCAGCTTGTGTATAACTTTTCTCAAAGGAATATATGAAGTTTTTCTTCTTAGATTGTGATTTGTTGTGACTTTGCGTTAAATATTAAAGCCAATAGGTTTACCCAAAAGTGTCAACTAAAATCCTTAAATGTGCTTGAAAAAATTTGTGAAAATGACCCTCATACGAACCGCGCTGTAAGACGTAATTCTACGTCAAAAAATAAAAACTTGACTGCGTTACCTAATGAAATTAGTTGTGAATGAGTGTATTTCAAAACGATCGGTTTATCCAATTGTGATCTATTATTTAAATTATTACACGAATTTAATTGTGAGCTTTAGATAGAGTAAAATTTTTAAGAAGGCAACAACAACAATAACTCTGTATAGAGTCAATCACTTAGCTGACTAGACAGTCTTTTTTCGGTTTAGCCGTTTTGGCTGGAAAGTTTTTACCGACTTTGAAAACACGACTTGTGGGAAAATCGCTTTAAATTTTTGTATACTCGAACACCCCAGTATGAGGGCCGGTCGCTTTGTACCGTTGTATCTTCGTTAGTTTTGCTCCAATTTATTTGAAGATTCGAGTATTGTGACATATTGTACATTAAAAAAAATTAAACAAAAAACAGTTTTAAAACCTTACTACCCATAAAAAAATATGTCAAAAATTCCACAACGAAGAGATCTTTCTAAAGAACTGTGTTCTAGCACTTATTACCGCACCCATTATCATTTCATTATCATTACTCGTTGGGGTTCTTGAATTGATGCTGCGATTTATTTTGCAAATCATTTTTAAAAAATGCAAACGTTTTTAAAGTATTGCAAAAGCCCAAGAAGCTTCCAAATATAAAAGAAAATTTGTTGTTCATTAAAAGTAACTTTAAGTGAATAGCTTGCGCTACTGCGATGCTTCAAAAAAATAAAGTTTTACTGTCCAAAAAAAAAAATAAACTCTCCAAACCTCAAATTAATTTAAAAATGAAAAGAATTTTCAAAAAGGTTTGAATGCGTTGCAAAAATAAAAACATGGAATTCCAGACTTAAAAAAATGTGTCCCTTATATCGGAAGAAGGAAATTTAAAAACACAGGATTTAAATATCGATTGGTTAACTCCAGCTGAAATTAATGCATTTGAAGTGTATGCTCCTGTAGTGTCCACAAATTGTTAAAATGTTAACTTGTTTTATTTTTTATACTTTACGTTTAATTCTGTTTATTATTTATAATCATAAAAAAAAGTCACAGATAAAAAATGTATGTTCAAAAATTTTAATTATAAAATTATATTTCAATTTATAAACACGAATAATAAATGTATGTGTGTTATAAAATAAATGTGTATTAAATAAATGACACTATAATTGGCGATCCTGCTTACGATCCTGCCTAACCGAAACAATAAGGACATACCTAAAAACATCGACGCTTGAACCATCGAAGCGAATATAGAATCGAGTGAACAACACTCTATATCCGTTACCAGCACCAGCCGCCAACACTCTCAATACGAAGCCACTATAATTGCACCTAACGCACCTCATAATTTATCACGCAACAACGTTTTCCCTAATACGCTTCAGTATCACTATCACAGCAGCAGCAGTGGCTGCTCTAACAACAATTACAACAATAAAACAAACGCTATACAGCTGCAAACGGTATAGTAGACACAATCTCTGCTCTACAACAACAACAGCGCTTCGTAGCAGACACGGTACTCAGCGATTTCGTCCATAACAACATCAATCTACAATAACAAATTGTAAAATCGGTACTGCAACATCACGACCTTCTGGAATTCTAAGCAGCATTAACATAACAACAACAGCAGAAACAACAACAACTTTTAACATCAATACCAAGATAAGTTTACGTATTAATCAATATTATCATAATTATTTTCAATTTTAATTCTTATAATTAATTCTATTATTCTTATAACTAATTAATTTATTAACGTAAAACACCAAACTAAATATTAATTAATATTTTAACTTTTCAATTTAAACTTATTTAATTTTTTTCAAATTCTTAAAACACACTTAAAACACTACAAAGTATCCACAAATTGTTAAAATGTTTACTTGTTTTATTTTGTATACTTTACGTTTAATTCTGTTTATTATTTATAATCATAAAGAATGTCACAGATAAAAAATGTATGTTCAAAAATTTTAATTATAAAATTATATTTCAATTAATTAACACGAATAATAAATAAATGTATATGTGTTATAAAATAAATGTGTATTAAATAAATGACACTATAGCTCCTATTGCATAGTGCGAATTAGAAAGGACATTTTCAGCATACAAAAGAGTACTGGAGGACTTCCGCCAATCATTTGCTTTTTATTATTTAAAATATTATATATATAAATCAGTGTTCTAAATTTGATTAACCTACAAAAAACCAATAAATTGAATAAACTAAATTTTATCGTTCATGTTTCAGAATTTTTGGGTCCATATTTCATACATATATTAAAGATTTTTTGTCCATATAAAAATTAGCCCTGCTTATGACCAATGAAAAGTTATAACTAAATATTCTTATTTATAGATTCTTCTAGAAAAGCCTTATGCTTAAAACAAATTTTCCATAAAATAATAATTTTTTTCTTATTTAAAATAATTTTCCCATAAAATAATAAAAATTTTCTAGTTCAATTAGTTACTTACAAAATTCCTTTTTATTGGTTTAAAGATCCTAAAGATGTTTTTAAAGAAAGTTCAGTGAAATCGAGCTAATGATTTTGTTTTCTAACAAATTTCACAAGTCACAATATAACTATTCCGTTCGAAACCTGAACGCACTTTAATTACTATAATAAAACGAGAGTTTCTCTTAGTGTATGTACTCAAACATTTCATTCTTTCTTTCATTACTGTTTTCAGTAGATCCAAGAAACGGTTTATTTTTTGCTTTTTTCCAACAAATTTAACTTTATTCTATTTTTTATATTATTTAATTCTCCTTCCATGCTCGTCTTATTATCTGCTTCTTTGGCAGTTGCTTTCTTTTGCCGCTCGACTTGCTTAGTTTTATATAACTACCGCTCGCAAGCTGGCAGCGAAAGATGGCGTTCGTTTCCGCTTAATATGCTTCTATTGAAATATTACCTCTTTTTAAATATGGAAATAATTTTGCTGATGTGCTTCCGGCTGGGTTTCGCTAGTGTTTGTTTTACTTTTGTGCCTGTTAATCAAATTAAGTGGATGTTAATGGCGCGTTGGAATTTTCTGCTGCCATTGAATCCCTTTTCTGTGCTCTGTTTTGTTTTCGCTCCACTCAAGTGATGAATAATAAATTGCAAATCATAAATATTGCAAAAGATTGTATTAGAATCGCGTTGTTAAATAAACAGGATATATTGAGAAATTCACTACGTTGTTGAATACGATTATGTACGTGAACGTACATATTTAGTTGAAACTTATCGCAAGCAACTTGAAGCACGGCCTGTGCTCTGGAGTCTGTCTCGGGAGATTAAGGCTGAAATGGAAGTGGGTTATAAAGCATTTTTTTGTGTTGCTTATGCATCAAAGAAAACTTTAAGCTTAAGATTGATGTGTGCAGCAACAAAGATGTGTGAATAAATTCATGCTCAAATTGTATGTAGATACATATTTGCATGCATGGCTGTGCGTATGCCTGTTCGTTTTTTATGCTTATTTTTATTCTTAAACATTCAAGTCGTCTCACGAGTAAAAAAATATGGTATGTGATTATTCGGGGTGTTTTGAGCTAATGATGCCGTCCTATATTTTAAAAGAAGATCTTTCGAATGGCGTTGTTAATTTTTTTATATTACTTTTTGTTGCCTAGATGTTCAGTTGTATTAAGTTATATCGTTTGAATGAAATATTATCATATGTATGCAAATGCGACCATTTTTCTCATATAAAAATTTTGAACTTCTTGTGTTTAGTAAAATAATGTCTTTTCTGTTGCTCCGTATTTATGAGCACAAATGCTTTCTTTATGATCAGTTGCTCATAGTCGATAAATGTGCACTTTTAGCGCACAAGCTATGAGCATAGGAAATAATATCTGCATCGAATTTTCTCTGTGTAAGCAGCACGATCATATTTATGGAAAACGATTCATTAAGGAATTTAACAGAGCTATAATTAAAAAGGGAGTAGATTTCATCACAAAATTATTTGAATCAATTTACACTAATTTAATACCTAAATATATTACTAATAAGTTTCCAGTGATAACTTATTTTTTTTACAGATCTTGAAAGCATCAGAATCAGATTATTTAGCAATACAACTCTACTAAAAGAACCGTTGCACATTGGAAAGTTTGACAAAATTTAAAAAAAAATTTGTTAAATTTTGAGCCAAATTCAAATATTTGTTGTATTATTTGAATAATAAATATAAGATGTTTTATAATATAAGGATCGAAGCTTAACCCTTAACTGTGGAAGTGGTGGTAAATTCTACCTCCTCTTTACATATTTTTTTTTTCATCTTTAAAAGAAGGCTAGGTCAACAAAGTGCCAGTTTTGTTAAATTAAAAAAAAACACAAATTGATTTGTATTAATTAAGACTGTGAGCTTTAGATCAAGTAAGTTTTCAAGAAGGCAACAACAACAACAACAACTCTGTATAGAGTCAATCACTTAGCTGACTAGACAGTCTGTTTCGGAAATTGCTACATTTTCCTCTTCAGTAGACTTTGAGTGATTAAGCTGTGATCAACTCACTGTTTAAACTAGCATATGAATGCGCAGATTTTGGAATTCATTCTTATGAATTGTATGGCTGCTAATCATATGACATTTCAAAGCAGTAGGCTATTTATAGATCACCGCCATCAACTCTATCAAGGGTTGCTATCTGTTCTAGTTGAAATTGAAATTTGAAATTTGTATTATTTTAAGCAAAAATATTATAACTTGCTTGAAACAAAAAATAATTTATAAAACCCTTTTTATTAGAATTTTTTAGTAGAATTAAAATGCGGTCAAATTTACCACAATGTCACTGACCATGTCATAAAAATTCACCCGCAAAGTTAAAGGTTAAGTAATCGGAAAAAACTTTAAATAGCATTCATGCCTAATAGGTACTGTAAAATATCATTGAAAATGTAAATTTTTAAAAATTTGTTTTAGTGAAAATGGAAAAAAAGGAAAGTTTTTCCCGGTAATCCACTCAAGAATGGTATTTGTTCTTTTGTTGTACTAATAAAAAAAATTTGTTTTGCCCCAATGTGCCTCAATGTGCACCAATCATAAAATTTTAAGAACAACTAAAATGGTTACGGAAACCAGAGCTGTAAAAGAATGCATTCATTTGTGATTTAAAATAATTTTTTTTATATTATTTAAACTATTTTGTTAGAGGTGACCAAATCCAAAATTAAATATTCGTTTCATTCGTAATATAATTTATATTTTGGCATATTTTTACTCTTGTATAGTGAATACTGAAGGACCAAAAGAATTTGCTACAGAAATCATAATTTTTTTTCCAAAGAACCAATATTGTCCACCAAAGTTTTAACAATCCGATTAGGTGCTGAACGAAGCCCAGTTGAACTTGTCTGTCACAACAACTGCATTTGTGCCTCAGGAATATAGTAGAGGTGGGTAACTCAGTGCTGTGCTATGGCACTATGCTGACTCTCTGTAGTGTGCCATGTGTGCTAGCACACTACGTTGACTCACATAGTGGCACAATAGCACACAAAGAGCAGAGCTTTGACGAACTTTTGCGCGTAAAGTTACTTTTGTGTGCTGTGTTGGGATGAATAGCAGAGTGTTGTGCTAATCTTCTTCACTGACACTCATTGGTTATCGCTACTGTGCACTGCATTGCTTACATTTTTTAAGTTTTTGCTTAGTAAAGTTGTTTTTGCTTTTACTTCGGTTTACTTGCAATAATTGACAATATGCAATTTGTGAAAATTGTAAACAAATCAATAGAAAAGGAAAAAGTATTCCACAGAATAAAGTATTTTTTATATTTCTTTTTGTGAAAATGCACGTTAGAAAGAAAAGCAATATAAATATCAACTTGAAATAAAAAACGACGAACAATTTCCAGATTTGAACCATCGTCCTCCCATGTGGCGGTCCAACATCTTATCCACTCGTCCACCGCAGTTGTTAACAAACTTTGGCTTATTTAGCATCATTACAAATGAAAGTAAGTTTTCGGGAGCGCGGGTTCGAACCCAGCTCGGACCAAAAAAAGAATTTTTTTTGTTTTTTTTTTAATTCTGAACCATTTATTGAACAAAATGATAAAATGTTACACTGATTTACATATTGTTTTGTAAGCACAGAGGGCGCTTTTTTCAAAAAAATTAAACTAAAAGATATTGTAAAACATATTGGCTATAATAAAACAGATGTAGTGAGGAAAAATAACAAAAACCTAAACTGATAGTTAAAATTAAACTAAAGAACAACGAAAGGAGAATAATTTATTATTTACACAATTAATGTTGTCTAGTATTATAAACTATATTATTGTCGTTAGAATAAGCTTTGTGAAATAAAAGTAGTTTGTGGTCCGTAAAAAGTGTACCATTTTGATAGGAACGGTATATTTCAGAAAGACAAGAATATTTTCCAAAATAGTCATAAGCGAGTAATGAATTAAACTTGGCATTATTTATATTATTTGAGCATTTTTCAAAAAATTTTATGTTATTATTTACAACAAAATTGTCAATTCTTGGACATTTCGCAGTTTCATAGAGTAAACAATTGTTTTCATATTTGAATGAACCAGTTTTTCTATAAAAATTTGCAGCACTTCGAAGAATGCCTCGTTCAAAAAGCCTAAGAATCTCCATTTGGTGTGAAGATAAATTTGGAACTTTACACCAAACACTAGAAGCATAAGACAGTACAGGCCTGATATATCCCTTGTAGATATTTACCTTAATGTGCGGTTGAATTAACTGAGATCGGAGCAGTCGATTTAGAGCGAATTAAGATTTCCTGGCTTTAATAACAATGCGTTTCACATGGTTAATGAATTTATTGTTTCTGTGCATATATAATCCAAGAACTCTTATATTAATTTTAGGTAATATATAGTGGCCGTTTATTGATATTTGCATGTCTTTACAATTTTTTCTCAGTTTACTACTAGTGTCTCTAGTCGAACCTACGAAATTAATCATTTCTGTTTTCTTTTCATTTAATATTAATTTCCATTTATCGAAGAACAAAACTAATTTCGCTATGTGAGCATTGATTTTATTTTGTGCTGTAGCAGAGTCTTTATGAGTAAAGAAAATTGAAGTGTCATCAGCATACTGAATAGTTTGAACGTGCTCATCAGTAGGCAAATCGTAAAGATATAAATTAAACAAAATAGGTGAACAAACTGAACCCTGAGGAGTTCCTGAAGACATATCAGCGAAATTGGAGTAATGATTGCCAAGTCTCACCGCGAAAGAGCAATGTGTTAGAAAACTTTTCATGGTTTTGATCAAAAAAATAGGAAAACCGAGCTTACCAAGCTTAAAGACTAAACCATCATGCCAAACTGTATCAAATGCTGCTTTAAGATCTAAAGAAACAAAAGATGTAACTTCCCCTATGAATATAGGGGAACCGCGATCAATATTTATTTGAAGTTTTCCAAGTGCATGTTCAGTTGAAATACCAGGAGAGAAACCAAACTGGTTTTGAAATATATCTAGCTTTTTAATATGAAGGAAAATTCTATGAGCTAATATGCGCTCAAATATTTTAGAAATCCTGTTTAAATTAGAAATAGGTCTCCAGTTAGTTAAAACTGTTTTATCTTTATTTGGCTTTGGTATTGGAGTAATGAGAGCTATTTTCCAACAAGAAGGAAAATAAGAAGAAGACATTAGATGATTAAAAAGAATGGTCAAAAATAAAATTATATTTGGTGAAAAATGTTTGATAAGATAGTATGGTGTACCATCTATACCAGTAGACTTTTTATTTGGTTTTTTAGAAATAATTCGAGTGACTTCATCCACCGATGTTAAAATGTTTTTTTGTTCACCATGGAGAGACCCATTAACGATCGAAAGCTCATGTTCATCTTTGATGGCTGGTGATATAATTTCATTAAATTGAATAATAGACTGAGAATTTGAAAGATAATCATTAAAACGCTGGACTGAGTGCGACATAAAAGAATTTAAATTTGTAGATATATTATAATTAATTGAAAAATGATTTAGAAAGGCATTTGCTATGTTTTCTGTTCCAATGTATTCTGTATTTTTGTCATCGTTTTGAAAAATAATATTTATTAGGTAGTTTTGATCTTTTCTTGTAGCCAGTAAAAAATTTTACAGTAGAAAAAGCATCTCTGGTGGTATTTGTATTGACCAAAACATTCCTATAATAGTTGTTTATATCAAACGAAATAGCGTTATCAATTTTTTTTTTGTTTCTTTTTTAAAATCTAAATTTTTTTACAAATGTTTCTGTTAATTTAAATTTTTTTTTTTTAAATTTATTTTTAAGATCTCTTCATACATATATAATAGAAAAGACTTAGAATTTTTCTATATAAAAGTTTCATTTAATATGATATGTAATGTGTTAGATTTCGGAGACCTGGGTTCGAGACCCAACTCGGACAGAAAAAAATAATTTTTTTTTGTTTTTTTTTAATTATTTTTTTTTAAATTGCTTAGATCATGTATAATTTTTTCATATAAAATGAAATCAAAAAACTCAGAACCTTCAAAAGGTAGGCCTTACAGAAGCACTCATCAGTACAGTGATCATGGAAGGTGTATTGACGCCAATAATAGCAGTGCTAGCATGCCTTCTTTTGCATTAATTTTTCAAATCATTGATTGGTACTTAAAATTTCAAATCACAACCAATGATTTGAAAAAATGAATACAATCATTTTTTACAACGCTGAGATGCTGTTATTGCATATAGAATTGTATTAACAGGTCCTATATAGTTTGCATTAGCTGGAAGAAGTTTTTCTAAATTAAAGATTGTTAAAAGTTTTCTTCGAAATTTGATAAAACTATAAACATTGCAAATTCAATTAAAAATGATAAAATCATTGAACCATTTGCATCTTCCAAATGACAAAAACGAAACCCATATGAAAACAAGTAAGAAATTATCTTCGACTGAGCCGAAGTTAAAATACCTTCAAGCCCGTATTTTAGAATATTCCAAGTTTCCAATGTTGTATTATTTTAATGACGTAGTTTTTATAGGACGTATTTTTTATCCCAAGGCTTGTATATCAAACTCATAATCCCATGTTGCATCATCAGTTATAATGTGTTTTATGAAAGTGGGATTATAATTTGCTCCTTCACAAAGCATGTCACAAGCAACTTTTTGCGATTGAGTTTTAAAGATAATTTAAGTTTTTCGGAGCTAGTCAAGCGACAACGCGTTTTATGCCCAAATAATGGTTTAAAATAGAACAAATGAATTCATGAGACACAGAATATTTAGCGGCTATCTCTTTAAACTTAAATGACGAATTTCAGTTTTTTTCCTTTACTTAAGCGATGTAAACTTCAGTTGAAAATGTTGATGGTCGACCGGAGCGAGGCAAATCTTCCACCACATCTCAACCGCTTTTGAATGCACTGTATCACTCATATGCAAGTGTTCTTAATACAGTCCATTCACCGTAAGCCTTCTGTAATATTTTTAGCGATTCGGCAAACTAAGTTCCATTTGCAATATAAATTTGAGACAAATTCTGTGTTCGATATTTCTATCCATTGTAAAAATCGCTAAACACAATTGAGATCAACTAACATCGAACACTGTAAACAAACTTAACGACTGATCGCGGAGGACAATTGTCCCAACTTAGCAATAAAAGTAGTTTACAATTTCTTTAAGCGGGCTTAGTTATCAATTAATTTATCAATTCCCGGTACTTTTTTGACGGAATTATGGATTCTTTTTGACAAATCTGGAAAATTACAAGAATAAATATGAAGTATTTAATATTTTAATGCTAGTGACATAAATGCTAAAAACATAAGTAATTTCTTGGATAACATAACATAAAGGGGATTTCTGAATACGACAACTGTGAATATGATAACTAGAGATTTAAATTTTGGTCATCAACTTAAGAATCTCTTCATTGCAATACAAAGCTTAAGGCCAAAAAGTTCTTCTTCCTGTAGATTAGCCGTTTTAAATTTCGATATTAAGACTTCAGATTCGAAACCAACGACCCAAAAATCTTACGAAAGCAACCATCAACATTAGTTTATGGTTTATAGATACGATGTGCAGCAAGAGAAAGACAAAGTATATATTCAAAATACGAATTTTCGTTAATAATTCATATTGGCTGCTTATTTAAGAAAAAAATGTTCTGCTTTTATGCTAAACTTATATTTTATTGCAAAAAAACCATAGTTTAAAAAAAAAATCTTCTTTTAGGAAGTGTCGCCTTTGTTATGGTATTCTATACCATTGTCTAAGAAAAACTTCAAGATCAAACTAAGTTCATAAAAAATTGGGCAGATGCACAATTGAGTAAAAATACTTAATTTCAGTTTGAATAATTTTTTATTTTGCTCCGTGGTTCGCACTCTGAAAAAATCTTAACATAGACTGATATTTTATTACTTAACTTTTCCATGATATCAAACAAAAAATGTTGGCATATTTTCCACACAAAAATAATACTTTCAACTAGCAACAAGACAAAAAATTAAAACTAATTTCAATTTTGAATGGATAGAGCAAAAATAGATAAAATTTTGCGGGATTAATATGTTGTTAAATTAACATTTTTACGGATATACTGCACAAATGGGAAACTTCCTCTTCTTCATGCAGTAAAAGAATTTTTAATTTACTTGTGCCAAGCAAAAAGTTGCAAATAATTACAATAAAAATATAAGCATGGAAAATATTAGAGAGTAAAAAAATATAACTTGTAATAACACAGTGCAAGAAACAAAAAATACAGACTTTAATCAACAATTTCTGTTAGAAGAGAGAAAGAAATTTGCTCGTATTTGCAAGAACCTATTAACATAAAATAATATGCAAGTAGCACAAATGAAAAGGGATATAAATAAATATTCCCGTAAAAGAATTTATCAACAGGTAATTAGAACGAAAAAACAAAATTATTTAGGCTGCGACGTATATTTTGACGTCTGGCAGCGCTTATGTCATTACATTACATAAATATTACTAATAACTGTGTCCATTCTACGAATTTTATTCGTAGTTTTTAGCCACGAATAAGATTCGTAGAATGGACGTTGTTTGGCACATATAACGAATATTTTATTCATATTCGTACCAAAATAAACGCAACGAATGTGTTTATGGTCACGACAAAGATCTTCAGATGGCATTGTACATTGAAAAAAAAAGCAAAAGACTCAATTTAAAACATTTATTGCTTCAAGACGCTTTCAAAAGACGACTTCAAGATTAAAGTACACTGAGGGAGTATGTGTTAAAATTTAATAAACTGTGTTCATATTAAATGAATTTGATTTTGAAATAGAGCTTAAAACACTTTCATTTGTATGCACTCAAATGTTTGTATAGTTAAATTTTAAAAAAATATTTTTTTTTTAAAGCAATGCTTTTAAATGTACTTTTATAGCAAACATTTACAGGTTAAAAACATTTGTTTAAAAAAAACTTTAAAAAAAATATTTTAAAACATAATTTTTAAATATAGTTCTTAAACTAAAAGCAATAAAATAAAATCGCCTTTTTTTAATTTTTTCGAGTTTTCGACGTCATATTCTTAATTAGCGACCCCCGGAACACCTCGAATGACATATTTCAACTCTATTTGATGAAGTTTGTAATAATGAAATATTTTAAATATTAAAATAATAAATTAGTTTTTATTTGTTTCTTTTATTTTATTTTCACACAATCATATGTAAGATCGGTGTTTTTCTCAGCATGGTCTCAATTATTATCAAAGAATCTACTGCATATAATTTTTCAATTCGATCTCAGATAGCGACGCATTTTTTGTTATCGAAAAGAAATAATAAGATTATAATTATAAAAAATTAAATGAGTTTATAATTGAGAATTTTGTTTTGTAGAAACGTAAAAGCCTTAAAATTTCTATTTTAAAAATTTATGTTTAATTTTAAAGTATGCTTTTATTCTCAGTGTAAATACTATCAAAAAATATTCCAAAATACATTTTTTGTTTGTTTTTAAATGCATCTTTTTCTTGATGGGTGGCATAAAAAAACAGTCCCTTTCAGCCGGTGTCAAGATATTTTGGTTCCAATATATCGGAAACAAAAAAATCAAAGTGCATTTTACTAAGGGTACTTGTAGTTACTTTAACAAGAATTATTAAGTTTGTCCCAATAGGAAAAGTTGAGCGCGACTTTTTAAAAAATGCTGTAATTTTCAACGCTTTTGATCCCCGTAGCTGGGGAAAATTGTAACCATACCTTATAATAGTAGTTGAGGTTGACGTAATCTTATTAATATGCACTTTGATTCTTTTGTTTCCGATAAATTGTGACAAAAATATCATGACACCAGCTGGAAAGGGCTCCTTTTTATGCCACCTAACTAGGAGAAGATGCGTTTAAAAACAAACAAAAAATGCTTTTTGAAAATTTTTTTGTATATGATTTACTTAAAAAAAATTGTAAAATCTCTTTTTATTGTAGTCTTTTCACAATAAATATGAACGCTAGTTGAATTCGTTGAAAGGTTTTTAAGCCATAACTTATGAACCCTTAAAAAATCAGACTTTCATTTTATATCTTTGGAAAGGTAATGGAACGTAAAAAAAGGAAAATAATGAAAATGATATAAAATTATAGCGCCTGTTGCTGGCATGGTATTAAACTTTGAATTTAATAATGGGTCATGTAACTGTAATTTTTCCAAAAGTTTTATATTTTTTCCTAAAAATAAAATGTCCAATGATTCCCTATTAACGAAAATTGAATTCAAATTTGCTGATCTACGTTGCCTAAATAGGGTATTTTTTGAGACAACGTATCTCAGGCAATTTAAATGAGATTTTCGTAAAAAGGTTATAATTGAAAAGGTTAATTCGGGTTTTTGAAGGGAGAACTTTTAAATTTTTGAAAAAATTGCAATAAGTTTACACAATCTTAATTTTAAAGTTTACTTATTAAAATTAAAAAACCCTCAGAACCTTCTTCAAGCATTTCGTTATCTTGAACTTCACCAGGTTCTAGCGCTGTATTTGCATCAAGTTTTACATTGAAATTGCAAACAAATACATATGCAAGAAAATTTTGCATACTTTACAGTTTATTTACTACTTACCTTGGATGGCTTCGAAAAAGATTAAAAATATACATACCGCATTTTGTCGAATGACACAAAAGAATTTATTATTGAAAATCAAATTTGGCTATCTACAGCTGCTGACATGAGTGAACACTCAAACGATGTTTTTTTTTTTGCCCTCAAAGTGGAGGGGACTTTATTTAATACAGATTCCACACTCCACTTAACTAACATCGCACACTCAAGCAGTTCACTCCACTCGTTCACTCAGTTTTTATTAATAAGTCCCAATGTGTTGAATTTAAAACGTGATGATTTTTTCAGTGTATATCTTGATTTTGACAAATATTTTGTACCCCATATTTGTAGGCACTGCTTGAATTAGACAAATCGAATTGTAAGGTTTATATATCCATACGTTATATATCCATCAATAAGTCGATTCCTGAACATTGGTGCAACGTTACCGGTTTGAGTCGCTTCAAGCGAACCCTCAATTTCATCGCTTCGAGGACTCAAAACATGTACGAGAAGTTGAACTGGAGAAGAAAGGCTCAATGGGTTAGCTCTTCTAAATTTTCACAGGGATGTGGAAGTGACCACTTAAGAAATTTAAAATTCACTAGCTCGAAAAAATATATATTATTATTAATATAAAGGGTGTTTTTTATAGAGTGATACAACTTTGAGTTACCATCACTACTTTATTTGAGCATTCATTTAACAAATGATAGTTATATTTTCTTTAGTTTGCTTTGACATTTTATCATAAATCGACTTACACCAAAGCAACGCGTGAAAATTCTGAAAATTTTAAATCAAAGTCATGGTTCTGTTCGTCAAACTTATCGTGCACTTCGTCCATTTTATGGCGAACATAATCGTCTTTCAGAGCTGCTAATTCGAAGAACAATATATCGTTTTCGGACCACATTTACTGTTACTGATAATGTGCATCCCGTGAGACGCCGAAAAGTGCGCACTGAAGAATCTGTAGCCGCTGTACAGGAAAGCATTGAAGATGATCCTAATCAATCAATTCTTTCCAAATTGATATTGAATTTCCATGGAAAATTTTATTTTCCGATGAAGCCCATTTTTGGTTGAATGGGTACGTAAATACACAGAATTGTCAATTTTGAGTGAGGAGAATCCACAAGCTTTTGTCGAAACACCATTACATCCACAGAAAATTACTGTTTGGTGTGCTTTATCGGCTGGCGGAGTCATTGGCCCATATGTCTGCAAAAACGATGATGGTCAGAATGTAACTGTCAATGGTGAACGGTATAGGAACATAATTCGAAGTTTTTTCGTACCTCAATTAGCTGGCATTAATTTTACTGATCCAACAGGTCCAACAGGACGGAGCCACATGCCACACAGCGGGCACTACAATTGATTTACTCAAGGAAATTTTTGACGAAAAAATAATTTCACGAAATGGCCCAATTAATTGGCCCCCAAGATCGTGTGATTTAACCCCATTGGGTTATTTTCTTTGGGGTTATGTAAAATCACTTGTCAAATGTTTTGTGAAAATTGGTGTTTCAGATTGCGCCTTGTACGTGCCAGCCGTGGCGATCACATGGCCGAAGTTATATTTAAACATTAATGCCATAAAATTTTCTATTCAATAAAGCCCATTTCATTGATATTAAAAATATATTACTATGTATTATTATTATTTAAACTTGTATTAATCTATAAAAAACACCTTTATTATATAATATAAAAAAAATTGGAATAAATCTAAAAAAAAAAAATTAAAAACACCGTCGAAATTTTTTTTCTTGGTACGCGCCTGATACATTTCCTTATATTTGGTAATTGTTCAACAAACTAAGCCACATTTTTTAAACTCGACTAATACTTCGTACATTCTACGAATAATTCGAATAATCAGCCTTTAAATGATTTTTTTTATAAACTTTTAGTAAATACGACGAATAAAATAGAAGAAATTACGAAGCTGCTCTTACGAAAAATTGACGAATGTAAATTAATGATAACCTTTATTAGTCGAAGATTATCCTTCAGAGCACCAGATGGCAAGAGACATTTAAACCAATAATGAACATGAACTTTGACGATAAGCAAATTCATGTTTTAAAGTAATTGTAGATAAGCAGGAAACAAATTAAAATAAGTTTTATAAAAAATAAATGTTTCACCGAAAGTCGACTTAAAAAACAACGTTTTTCTCTCATAAAAATAATTCAATTTGGTAAATTTTTTTAATTTTTCGTAAACTTAACAAAATGACTCCTGCAGCATTTGTATTTTAGAAAGTTGCAGCGATCTAAGCGAGGGCAAAGCTTCTAATTAAAAAGAGAAAGAAAATAATTAAGAAATTCCGAATAAGGTAGGCAAAATTTGGATCAAGGACAAATTTTTAAAAAAATGTGATGCCATATTCGGTTGCTGGAAACAATTTTACATTAGAATATGTTTGACCAAAAGTGTTTTTAAGACTTAAACGTAAAAAGGAAACTCGATTTGAAACACCCATTTTATACTTTTTCAAATTTAAGTTTTTTAGCGGCGCCCACCCAGTTTGAGAATTTTCTGGACTTTTTTTCGCGTCACGTGCTGTTTAGAACACGTGCTGTATGGAAAATGTATGGAATCGAAAACCCATCTTATATACATGTACCTCTTTATATATTTATTCAGATGCTTTGTATTAAAAAAAGGAACAGTTTCGATAGTATCGTAAGTATAGACGTAGAATTCCTATTTATTGTATATGTATAGTAATAGAGAAAAATTATGGTTTTTTCATTTATACTTTTCAAAACTATTTTAAAGCATTTCATCTTCTAAATAAAAATTATTCAAAAACAAATTTGTTGTTGTGCCTTCTTCTTGATCAAAAAAGTTCACAGTTAAATTCATGTCAAAATTTGTTTGTTTTTATAAAAAGTTCTCGTTTCATATTTTTGGTGATGTATTTGTTGTTCTTGTTCATTTTTTTTATTGGTTAAAACTAAATGTAATTCAAAATTATGGGTGTATTTCTTTATTCATTCCGGATAAAGGAGAGAACGAATAGAATAGATTGTTGTTTATCCAGAACACAATGAATAAAGAAACAGTATTGGAAAAGAAAGAACATTTTGTTTTTATTAAAACCAGAAACATTTTTTTCGTATTTAATTAAAGACAACAAATACACCAGATAAAATTTAAAAAATAAAAATGCAACAAAGCAATCTAAAACATTTAATGTAAAAAAATTTTCCATTTTCATTTAACGAAGTTTTACTTCAAACAATCGAATATAACCTCACATACAAGGAATATTCTTTTTATTCTACCTTAGCTGATAGTATAAAAAGAACGCGTTTGGAATATTCCGTAAGAATAAAGAAATACAAAAAGAATATTCCGGATAATCAAAACTGAATAAAGAAATGAAAATAGTCATTCCGAACATCTGGAATGAATAAAGAAATACAGCCTATGTTTAATAAATTTTTTTCGAGAAAAGGGACCTAGTGAGTGAAAATGAAGTCTTGAGAAAAACGCTTCTCATTTTTCTTTCATGTTTATCGATTTTCCCAAGTTCGTTTTCTACGTTTTAATGGGGTAAATAAATTTTTATCAGAAATCTAATTCATTTCATCTTACTCTACACCCTTTGAGGTACCAGAATCCTCTCTCAAGTCCAAACCCGTTTCTTGACACACTAGGTCCCTTTTCTCGGAGAAGGTCACATATGTGTATATTTTAAAAGTAATTTAAAATTACAATTTTAGTTAAAAAAATATATTTTCAATATGGAAAAAATATAATGTATAACAGAAATATTTCAAATTTATTATGGTATTTCAAAAATAAATAGATTTTTAGTGAACAACGCATTCTTAGTAACGCATGCGCAAACCTGCGCAATAATAATACATACTGGCTCTATAGCTACACTAGAGTGGACCTTATTTTAAAAAGACCACCCCAAGAGCTCAAACTGCTATAATTGATGATAAAAAAATTCGTAAAAAATTTTAGCAAGATCAAATGCATATAAACCCATGCGCACACGGCTTAAAGTTTGCACAAGTGCATGAAAGAAAAAAAAATTTTTTTTTAATATTTTCATATGAAATTTCATTTGGAATAAGAAAAAATTTAAGATGTTTTTTATTTTGCTCAAAATTTTTTCAGTTTAATAAGGGTATTCACCTCAAATTCCTTGAATAGCTCAGGGGACAAAATTTTTATTTTTGTTTTCCCAGCAATATTTGTATTATTTACGACTAATCTTGGTGCGTTGATTTCAAAACTATTATTACTTTTTTCTAGCATCACCACTTTTTGAGATAAACGTCAGTGAAATCGTTCAATGAAAACTTAAGTGAAATTTCAAAAGTTACTTTTTTCTAGCATCACCACTTTTTGAGATAAACGTCAGTGAAATCTTTCAATGAAAACTTAAGTGAAATTTTATTATATCAAAATTTGTTCAAACAATTCAATGAGTTGAAGTGCTGGAAGTTAATCTAAGTGAAAAAGTTACTATCACAATGGCAACCAGAAGCGTGGACAAATTATACCTTCCTGGATTTGACCAAAGTTAACTTCTTCTTGAGTTATTTAAGTAATTTGAGGTGAATACCCTTATTAAACTGAAAATTTTTTAGAAAAAACAAAAAAATCTTAACTATTTCCTTATTCCAAATGAAATTGCAAGTGAAAATATTTAAAAAAACTTGCAAACCTTGTGCAAACCTTAAGTCGTGTGCGCACGGGTTTATATGCATCCGATCTTACTAAAATTTTACACAACCTTTTTTTCATCCATTAGCACATTTTGAGCTTTTGGGACGCTCCATGAAGTGCTTGCAAATTTTCCTCATACAAATAAGGTCTACTCTAAGCTACACGCATCGGTATTCTCTATTGTATTTATCTTTCTGAAAATAAACAAAACCAATAACGACCCAATCAGCCAAACAAGTTTGGAATAAGCTTTAAACAAGCTTAGAACCTTAAGCATCAAGCTTGAAAAAAGCTTCAGATTTCTACTGTTGTAAAATGCTTACAAGTAATTGTAGAATAAACGAAAACGATACCTTGGAAAAATATTCCTTACTATAAGCTTAATTCAAGTGTTTCTCTACAATTGGAAATTAGTATTTGAATAAGCTTTTTCCAAGTTTTTCTTTACAATTGGAAATTAGTGTTTGAATAAGCTTTTTCCAAGTGTTTCTTTACAATTGGAAATAAGTATTTGAATAAGCTTTTTCCAAGTGTTTCTTTTCAATTGGAAATAAGTATTTCAATACGCAACTTTTATGTATAAATATATTTACCAAACAATGCGCAGCCATCTTAAATTGACAAATAAGAATAAAAAAAGAAAATTCGCCGGTTCGAGAAGCTGTACCGGTCCTCATTTCTCACTATCAAATTCGCCTTGCCTTCAAGAAAACTTGCCTTGTTGCATTTTAAGCCCTCAGTTGTGGGTTCTTGTCCTTTAAATTCAATATTTTCCACAATTAATTCGTGGATTTCTAGGTTTAGTTTCCATAATTCTTAAATCTAGTAAAGAGCAAAGAAAGTGAAAAGAACCGCGACCGAACCCGGACTCGAACCAGGGTCGTCTGGGTTGATAGTCTAGCGCACTCTCCACTAGACTACACAGGCCAACAGTTAACAGCAATCGCAACTTTGAACAGTTGCAAAATTATTACCTTGGCTAAAATTTTGCAAGTGTGATTGGAAAACACTTGCTTAAATCAAGGCTTTCCAAGTATTATTGTACAACACTTACTTTTTGTTTTTTACGCAATAATTCTACAAAGCAACTTGGAAATTTATTACCTACGCAAGTGTTTTACAAACGTGCTTGGAAAAGGCTTGGTTTTTGCATTGTATGTAAGCTTAATCCAATCACTATTTCTAAATAGCTGATTGGGGAACTACAAGAACGAAAACATCTAATGTGCATTTATATATTTGTGGGATTTTGACAAATCAACTTAAGTCTATCTGAATTTCATAGACAAAACAGCTTAAGTCTTTATGAATTTCATATCAACTTAAGGGTTTTGTCTATGAATTTCATATAGACTTAAGTTGTTTTGTTTAAGCAGCTTGTGTTTTTCTCATACGAATATATGTAATTTTTTTTCTTAAATTTTGCTGTTTTGTGACTTTGTTAAATAAGTGACAAAATCAAAAGACAGATATTCGTTTTATTTGTACTCTAACTGATATTTTGGCATATATTTGTTCTTTGTACGATGCATATTAAATGCTGTAGGTATAACCCCAAGTGTCAACTAAGCTTCCTAAATGTGTTTGAAAAAATTTGTAAAAATGACCCCCATACAAACCGCGCTGTAAGATGTAATTCTACGTCAAAAAAGCTCTGCGCTTGGTGAAACTGACGAAAAGATATGTACAAAGATGAAACAAGTGTTAGATAAAAACTCAGGATATGCTAATTTTTATTAATTCTATTTTATGTTCTATTGCTGAAATATTACAGGATAAATATTTTAATACTATGAAATTAGAATAGGAATTTACATCCTATGACATATCGTCTTTTAAATTTGTTCCTCTCGTGAGTGCGGAAGTAGAAAGAAGTTTTTTGTGTACAAAAGTATTTGTTAGACCATCGACGTTCTTTTAATTTTAATAACTTAAAAATTTACCTTGCAATATACTGTAACGCTATGTATAAAAATTATATAAAATTAATTTTAAGTTTAGCAATGTATTTTAAAGCTTTATTTTTTGTTTATTTTTTATGTAATCGCTTGTGTTTTTTAGGTAATTTTCTGCAATTTTTAGGTCATTTTGAAATTTTTTTAGGTTATATTTTGCAGTTTTTTAGGTCATCAAAATCGGAGATCTGGTTATAAATTTAGAACTATTTTGGAATTGTAGTTTTATTTTAAAATTGGTAAAACTGTTGCATAGTGTAATATAAATAATACTTAACTTCTTAAGAGAAGAAGCTATAAAAACAACAAAAAGCTTTACCAAAACTTGCTTGTTTCATACCAAAAACAAATATGTGCTATCAAAAACTTTGAGCTTTTCTTTTCTTCTATTCATTTTGTTCTCCTACCAACTGAATTCTTTGTATCATACAAATATGAAAGCAATAAAAGAAAATGTCAGCACCATAAAAAAGAGTTGAGAGCAAGGAAAAGTTTTGTCAATGGTTGTTTTTTTTAACAATTTTATTTTTAAACTTAAGTACAACAGCAAAATAAAGCCACGATCAGGCGGTGTCGTTATCATTAGCTGCATTTGTGACTGCCTTTCTGTGTGACTGTTTGTCTATATATCTGTTTTGTTAGTTTGCATGTGTTCGTTGTAATAAAAATACACACAAAAAGCTACAAAGAAAACAAATACAAATACAACTTAAACTGCATCTTTGTATGATAAAAGTAAAATAAACTTTCTTCTGCTAAAGAAAAAGGAATAAAAATGGCATCGGTTGCAGAAGTAGCCATTTATGCATTTGTATGTTGAAGTGTAGTAAGCTTGGAAAAGTGCTTATTATTTGTGCATACCATTTTTCAAATGAACCTGTTATAACATATATTTCATAGTTAAGTTTTGAGGAACATTTTTCTTGTAATTATTTTCAGATTTCTATGCCTTTGTTTGTATTACTCTAGAATTTATTTTTTACAAATTTTGTTTTGAGAATTTTTTTTTTAAATAGTTAAGACCAGTGTTTCCGAAGCAAATTTTTTTGAAGTGAAAACATCTTTAGGCGCGTTGAACGATTTTGGTAGAAATCGTCCACAATCGGCAGCAAGCTCACAAAGAAATCACTTGGAAACTCCTGAAATTAATGCATATAATCTGTTTGTTTGTATATAAATACTTAAGTTAGGTTGCAATAAGATGTTTGCAACCAAAACTTATTATTAGTTCGGTTTATATTGGTATATACTATATGCCTTTGTTGTATTTGTCAACATTTTTGAAAAATTTGCTTTTACTCAAACAGTTGCTATTCATGGTGAGATTTAAAAATGGATCGATCTTCTTCTCTTTCTGCTTTTTTCTGCTGGAACTTCGTTTGCAAACAAGAAAAAAAAAAGATTGAGTGTTTTAACATTTTAATCTTTAAGTTGTGATAAAGGAATATGTTGAACATTCAAATAATTACATGCATGCTCTTATTTTATTACATATTGTCAAACAAAGTTTGACATTTTTCACACTTGTTGTATTTGTCAGTGGCTTTTTATTTTCACCACTGCGGCATTTTATATTCAGAGTTGTCAACTATGGCTGTGTGTCAATCGGAAAGTTTTCAGTCGTGGTAGGATAGAAAATATCAAGTTGAATTTTGTGAAAATTTGTGTATGTTGTAATAAATTTGTCTTTTTTGCTGTGTCAAATGGACGATGAAATTTTGACAGTTACAAATTTTGACGTTTCACATTTCGGTCGTGTTTTAGCGCAAATATTTTATTTTATTTGCATTTTATCAATTTGCGACATATTTAATTCGAGAGCTTGTACTTGCAACATATTTCGTAAACTTGTAATATTGTAAACTTAAAAAACTTAAAAAATAACAAATTAATGAAAAAAATGAACGAAAGTGCTTGAGTTTGTGTCTGCCTGTGTGTGGGCCAACTGTCTCCAACATCAGCAAGTGCAGCAAAGTTAAATTGGCTTTATTTGCTGGTGAGCGTCCTCCAAGTGCCACCACCAGCAAGTGCAGTGCAAAATTTGTTGCTAGCCAACATCCTCGTAGTGCCATCACCAGTAGCACAAGCAAGTGCTAAGTGCTTGCTAGCAGGCAAACAGAAAATATAGCATGCAAAGTGCTGTATATTTTACGCCGTCAATTTGGTTCATCCCCTCTAACGCTGCGCAACCGCTGGGATCTTCTAATTCTTTTAGCGTTGTTGTTGTAAATTTGCTAAGTAGGCAATGAATGAATTAAAGAATATATATAATATTGGTAAATCTATTTGTTTTTAGTAAAAGTGTTACCGTATCGGAAATACATATATATATATTAGGGCGGGTCAAATTCTGGCTCAGCGAAATTCGTAAAATACATGTAATTTCAAGACTTTTTCTCCACTACAGCATATACAAATTCTGAAAAAAAGCTGTGCGGACTTTCGTAAATAGATTCATACACATACATTCATACATTCATATTTTATAATTGAGAACAAAATAAAATATAGTTCATATATATGAACAATTTAGCTCATTGAGGAAATTTAAAGAATATTTATGTATATTTATATAATAACAATTACGTATTAAACCTGCAAAATAATTAGTATTTTCAGTAGTAATTGAATAACTAAAGTCTGCTTATCCTAAGCATTCTATTTTTTAAAAATGTTTAGCTTTAATTTTTTATATGAATTATATATAATTTATAAGCTTTAGATATTTCTTAATTTTAGAATATTCTATTTTTAATACACAACGCAATATAGATATGGTGAACATGTATATTGTGTTAGTGTTATGATATAAATAGATATAAATAAGCTTTAATTTTTTATATTAATTCAATAATGAAATAATTTAAATAAATTACTTTAATTATATGTATTTTTGATATGGTAACACTTTTCCTTAAAATAAATAGTTTCAGTAATATATAAAAAATTTAATAAATTGTTATAAGCTCTTAATAAAAATAATTCTAATTTCATATGCCAACTACACGATTAGAATTCACAACACCTACAAAAAATTTCCGACTAACTGCGCCAACAACAATTACCAAGGAAATCTACAAACAAGGACGCACAGAGAAGAACAAGATCAGAGCGGAACTTTTAAAACTTTTTGATTTCATCCTACATGTAGGACGGGCTGCAGTATGAGCTTTCGCACATCCTACATGTCCGTCCGACCTGTCAAATTCATCCTACATGTAGGATAGTCCGAAACCCCCTATTAGCATGAAAATTCTTACATAGCAGTTAGGCGGTCCGTGGCAGGACAACATCTTCCAGGGAATACTAATATTTTATATATAGGTTTTCGCTTCGGTCGGCAGTCCTCTCACTGCTATACTTTTTTTTTTGTAACCAGAACGCAAAATAAAAATAGCCTAAATGAAAGAAAATAATCAAAATATTTATTCATCGTATTATAAAAAAGAAACAAACTACCCGAGTAAAATAATCAGCGGGCGAACAGCAGGCGATCAGCGGCCAAGCATGGGCACAAGGCTTAAATTCACCCTCTAACTGGATTGACCGTCTATAGACGGTCATTATATTTTCATTAATTACAACTTTATTTTAAAGCGATTTCTTTTCAATCTTTTGAAATTGAATTCAGTTTAAAATACAGTCTAACGCTATTTACTCAGAATTTATAAATGTCGCATTGTTTCTATGCTATGCTCATTTCATTGTCGAAGTGAACGCTGTGTGCCCGCAAAAATTATTTGTGGTTTATTTTTTCGCGATTAAAATTAGTTTTGGTGTTTATATATTATTACAAAAATTGTTAGTGAACAGGTAAGCAAATATATTTTCGCTATTCATTGGAAGTAAGAGAAAAAATGAAAGTTATTACGATTTCTCTACTAAAAACCAATGACCGTCTGTAGGCGGTCATTCCGGTTAGCGTGAAGTTTTTTGTTTGCTCTGTATAAAATTTATTGTAATTTTAGTACAGAAATGAGTGATCGACGACGCGAAAACAATGATAATGAGCCCATCAAATCAGCGAATAAAAGGTTCCAGTTTTCTAATCCAAGCTGTCAGATGAACAAATCCAAGATCTAATGTACTCAGTGTAAACGGATTTTTCAGATGAAAGTGATGGCGACTTTGATAGTGATGACAGTGTCATAGATCAGGATTTTCACCCGGTGAAAATGATTTTCAATTGCCAGTTGAAGAATTTGAAAACGAGATAGCAAAATGTTTAGATAATTTGGCTAAATCAAGTGATATTTTTGTTTCTAAACTTAAAACTTCTCTGAATGTTAGTAGTATAAGCCCCAATAACAAAAGAGAAGTTTCATACCAATTTGCTTCAGCTAATTTTCCTTCAACTGCATCAAGCCATTTTGAAACCAATTCGCTAAAACCGCCATTGCCAGAAGGCGAAAAAGATCGTTTTTCGATCATTCCAGGACCAGGTGGTTTCACTGAGAAATGTCAGTATTATTAAAACAATTGAACAATTAAAATTCGTTTGTAATATAAAATTCATATTTCAGCTGTACAAGATATATAGGCAAAATCAAAAATTTAGCGGAATAACTTGGCGAAAAAAGGAACAGTAATTCAATGGGAACAGTAATTTAACGAATTCTCTCAGATCCCTGACAACTCCGCTAGACGGCTTCAATTATTTTTTCACGGACGACATCATCAAACTCATTGTTACAGAAACTAATCGAGCAGCTGTACATAAAAATGTTAACACAATCTTTAGGATAAATGCTGTTCAAATTCGTCAATATTTTGGAATTTTATTCTATATGTCCCTTTATCGTTATCCACGGCTGGAAAGTTATTGGAGTAAAAATGTATTCGAACCAATAAGCAGCACAATGACCAGTAAACAATTTGAAAACATTAAAAAATTCATGTGTTTTGCAAATGAAGACGATCGAATACGAAAAGGTGAACTTGGTTATGATCCACTTTTTAGAATCAGAGCGATTACCGAAAAGCTCAATGTACGATTTGATTCCATTCCTAAGTCTCCCCGTCTATGTGTGGATGAACAGATGTGTGCGACAAAAATGAAACATCACCTTCGCCAGTATATGCCCAATAAACCGCATAAATGGGGAATAAAACTTTTCGTGCTTTGCGACTCAAATGGATTTTCGTATCGCTTTGAGATATATAATGGAGCTGTAGATAACGTTTTGCTTTCCAATGCTCCATATCTTGGAGCTACATCTAACGTAGTCATTCGTCTATCACAAACTATTCCAGACTTTGTTACTTACATCGTCTATTTTGATAACCTTTACACTTCTCTTCCTTTATTGGTATATCTTCGTGCGCGTGGAATTAATTCTTTGGTTACCATTCGCGCAAACAGGATTTCCCGATGTAAACTTTCTACAGATAAGCAAGTGGCAAAATATGATCGTGGTTATTTTGAAGAATATACCGGAACGGCATATGGGGTAGATATTGCAACTGTTCTGTGGAAGGATACAAAAATTGTTCATCTAGCTTCTACTTACGTGGGCACTAAGCCATTCTTACAAAGGAATTAGTCTTTAGAGCTTGGAAAAACAACCCATTATGAGCGAAAGCAAAAAAAGTTCATAGAAGTAGATTGCCCACATATAATAAAAGAGTATAATCAACATATGGGTGGTGTTGATCTTATGGATGGTTTGATGGGCAGATACCATATTCGATTGAAGACACGCATCCCCATGATGCGGATTTTTTATCATCTCTTAGATATGTCAATGACGAATGCCTATATTCTGTTCCGGCGTATCAAGAAAGATAATAAATCAAAATATTCTTTACCTGATTTTCGTGAATCAGTAGCTGCAAATCTTTATCTTTATCTTTCAAAATACAAGAACATCACTGTCGGCAGGCCATCTACAGCAATAGCAAAACCAAGCTCATCTCAAGTTGAAACAAAGGCTAAAATACCATGTGAGGCCTAGTGATATGATGATTATGGACATAGTCCAGGAATGACAGATTCTAAAGGCAAAAAAAGGTGCAAATGCTGCAAGAAATCTGATACTCAGGTGTATTTTATGAAGTGCAACTTGAATTTATGTCTTACACAATCAAAAAATTGCTTTTACGACTTTCACCATCATAAGTAAATCTTGTGGTTTTATTTATTTTATGCTTTTTTCACTTTTTATGTTATTTGTAAGGACAAGAAGTCAATAAAATAGTACTTTTCAAAAGTTCAATATACCATCAAAAGTACTTATTTTTTTACCCTTTAACCGGAATGACCGTCTCTAAACGGTAATTCTTATTTTGCAACTGGTGGCTTAACCATCGATGGAATCTCAAAAAGGACTTCAAGTTCATGACTCTCAAGTCCAATTTACCCTAGTTTGATATTTTAAAATGTGTTTGAACCAATATTTTTGTTTGGCGGGTTAGAGGGTTAAGTTCTAAGGCCGCTGAATGGCTGCTATACGGCCGCTGAGCATCCGTTGCATGCCGTCAAATTTGTCAAAGCTCTTAGTCAACAGCAAACGTATGCGCAACAATAAAACCATCTTAGTCACTTGTGTGTGCCACAAAAGAATTTTTTGTGTATGAAGTTCGTTGTTGGAATACAATGACTTAGTGAATTTTTTAATTAAAATAGTATAATTTTGTTTGTATTATATTTTATACAATGCATTCAGTATTATTATTTAGTTTTCCAATATAAACCTTTTCCCAAACTGTTATTAAATAGCACTGCTCATTTTCATTGTAGAATAATCACAGCTCGGCCGCTGTTCGCCCGTTGTACAGCCGAGATTATTTAAACGGCATCTGTACGGTCGCAGTACGACCCTTGTACGACAGCTTATTGGCCAAAAAGTCCTACAAACGACCCCTGTATGGTCGAGAACAATATTTAAAATTAGGTCTTATTTGGCTATAGCCAGAGTTTTTATTTTTACTCGGGTAGCTGCAAAAAGATTCACAAACTTTATCAAACTTTTCAAAAGTGAGTAAATAGATTCGTTCTTTTGCTTGCTGATTTTCTTAATTTTGCTTTTTAAAACCAATTTTCTGTTTCATTAAATTAATTAAACAATTAATTTTATTAATTAACTAATTTAATTGAATTAAAAAAATTCAAATGAAAAACAAAATCGCCAAATAGCCAAGAACTGACTGCGAGAAAAAAATAGCCAAAGCGGCAACACTGGTTAAGACTTTCTAGAATGTGGAATAAAATGAGAAAGAGAGACCATTAGTTCTTTCTGCTGGTGGTCTGACAAAACAATATGAACAGTCAATATTTGTAAAAATTAATCAGTACCAATTTACAAATATTAATATGAAAAATATAATGCTGTCATTTGTTAAGGAAAATAAATAATAAGATATCCAGCCCAATCATGAAACTTTTCAGCCCAATCATGGAACAGATCTAAAGTTCTAAAACATGAATTAAAAAAAAGTAACTCAAATAAAAAGTTGTGAAACCGTTGCTCAGCGCCTTGAAGGTCCTGCTGTACCTAGCCCTTTAAAATTAGCTTTACTTAACTTTAATTCATGAAGTGTTTTTAAAATGATATTTCTAATGCCCTTCGCAGTAGAATCTTTTAATTATACCAATTTAAAAAATTTGATTTATCGTTTATCGTCGTCTATTACTATAGTATCGTTTTTTTACAGAAATGCCAGTAGACTCGTCTTTTATTATGCTGTAAAGACAATTTTCAATATGGGAAATTAATTGCGTAGTAAAATACCGCAGCAGAATATTTTTGTTAGTACCCTGTAGTTTGGCTGGTGGCAGCATACCTCTTTGGACAAGCCATTTACTGGTATAGCCCAATGTGACAGAATAATTGTAAGGCCAATTGTAATACACGTTGGGTCCGTTCGCCCCTTTCAATGACATCGATGTGTTAAAAGGAGGTACAAAATTCGAGGCGAAGGGCATGGCCCTACAACTGAGGGTGTGTGAATTTTTATACCGAGTATTTGGCCCACTGAACAACAGGGTAAAGTTATAGTTCGACACAAAAAAAAAAAGCCATGAAGCCAAGTTGGAAATATACAGGAAATATACAGGAAATATACAGGTCCGCAAAAAAAAAAAAGGCTAAATCTAGCCTGCAAAAGGCTAAAATGGTAAGTTATGACGTTGTGATGTTGCTAATTTTTCAACACTGCTTTAATACTTAAAGTGTTATTTAAAGTAGTATATTTGAAGGGCTTATTGCAATAACGTGATAAGCCACATGATCTAATAACTCAATTTTTTAGGCTGAATATATTACCCAATGCATTGCTAACAACCATTGAAGAGATTTTGGCTATTTTTTATTAATTTTCGAATCTATTTGTAATAGTTTACGTGTTCAATTCCAATTCCTCTTACAAAAATACAATTTTTCAAAACTTTAGAGCCGATTATTTCAAAATATTTTTTATGTGGCATATCATGTTTCTGCCATAAGCCCTTCATTTGCATTTTGCAAAAATCAAGTGAATACAAAATTCAAATTGATTTTCACGGTTGTTTCGCCTAATCAATAACTTACGTATTGTTCGAATCAATTCCTCTAAATAAATCTATCCCTTTCTTTTCTGGTCAAAGACCAAACCTTGTTTGTATAAAGCGCATGCCTTGGTTCTTTGATGTTTTAAAAAAAAAAAAAAAGAAAGTGTACGGAAGTCCCGTCGTAGGACGGACATTTATAGTAGTATTTTATATTTTTATACTTTTTGTTAAAAACCCCTAAAATCTCCCCCCCTTGTCTACGGGCGTGCTATAGACTCCAAAACTACTGAGCCGATTGAGCTGAAATTGACAGATTGACTTTGACAGTCCATTTGTTACATGTAAGAGATGGTTAAGGAAAATGTTTGCCGCACCTCCTTTTACCGCACCCAAATCAATAAAATTGCTATATTTCAGACGGTTTGGGTCGTATAAGACAGAAATTTGGTAATTAAGTTTTATTCATTCATTCATTGCTTAAGTCTTTGGAAATAATCCTTACAGACTACATAAAAATAAAAATATCTTACAAACTATTATAAAAAATAACAAAAAAATTTAATAAAGAGTAAAAATTCATTATTATTGGATATAAAAAATTATAAACGAAACAAGTTATTTAGCAAATTCTTAAATAAAAATTTCGAAAAATAATAATCTAAGTTTTTTTTTACTAGAAAATTTATTATACAATGACAAGGCACAATTTATGGGCTCATTACGTGCATAAAGAGTTCTATGAGTTTGAGAATGAAATAACGCGTAATGCTGTAACATTCTAGCAGTAATATTAAAATTAACAATTTGTAATAACTAGTCACAGTCAGTTTGACCTGATATAAGATCGTGAATAAATGATAACGACTGAATCTTTCTTCTAGTTCCGAGAGTTTTTAAGCCAAATAGTAAAATACGCGTTTCATAGGAAGGCAAAGGTTCTTCAAAGTGTAGAGAACAAAGCACAAAACGTGAAAATGATTTTTGGATCTTTTCCAATCGAGCGCAATGGATTAAATAGAAAGGACTCCATATAAAAGAAGCATACTCTAACCTTACCTTACAAAAGAATTAATTGACTTTACAAAAGAATTAAAAAGACAAACCAGAGTATAAGTACAAAAGTAAGTTTGTATGGTTACTGTCAGCAACTGTACTAAAAATAGATTTCCACGCCCCCTTTAACCCCACACAAATAAGTGAAAATGCTATATAACGGGCAGTTTTGGTTGTATAATTATATACATTTTGTAGTTAGTATGGTTACTTTCGGAAACTGTACTAAAAATGGAAATGGTCACACTATAGCTATTTTTAAAATTGACTACTGGGCCGATTGAGCTAAAGTTTTGGCCTAGTTTGTATGGGTACTGCCAGAAACTGTACTAAAAATTGGTTTCCACGCCCTCTTTTACCGTCCACAAACCAATAAAAATGCTTTATTTCAGACTTTTGGGCCGTATAAGACTAAAATTTGGCAATTTACCTCCTATGGCTACTTTCGGCCACTGTCCTAAAAATTGGCGTGACGCCCTTTTTTCAGAGGATAAGCGTGAAGTGAATCAAAGTGAGCCAGATATAAACTTAATTAAGCTGAAATTTTGGCAGTTGATTTGTTTTAAGTACGAGATGATTTATGGGGAAAAAATGTTGCCACACCCCCTTTTACCACCCGAAAATCAACTGAAATGCTATATTTCGGACCGTTTTGGTCGTATCATACTAAAATTTGATAATTTAGTTCAAATGGCTACTTTCGGCAACTACACTAAGAATAGAGAATATATAAAATTTTTCTTTTGATTAACTTGAAAATTCGTATATGGCAGTAAGGCGGTTTGTGACAAGACAACGTCTGCCGGGGAATACGAGTTAATTCATAAAGAAACAGTTATTACAGTACCCATATTATCGACATGAATCAATCCGTGAAGAAAAATAAAAATGCAAGAGATATACGAAAATTTTACATTTCATTCTTTTTTTGCAATTTTAATCCTCCGATGCTTGACAAGTTTCTAGTACATTGTTGCGTGAACGACTGTACCAAATTAGATACTTCCTTTTGGGGTTTTTTCATAATTTCTACGCAAAGGTTTAGGAAAAAAAGTCGTCAAATTCCCAACAGGTGGCGCTGTAGGTGCATATTTAATTTTTCAGTTCAATTGCGACGTGATTTTCGTCGTAGTATTGGATCGAAAATCTCAATGGTTTGGCTGTTATAGGCCAAAATATCCAAAAAAATAAACGTGACAAAAGTCTGAGAAAAAGCTGCAAGTCAAAATCTGGAAGCTCGATTTTCACCGTAGACGTATGGTCTAGTGGACTTTTTTGTTCAGTACAATCCCAAGAATCAGAAATGCGAAGCGCCCATTAACACTTTTTTCCTTCCATACTAATCGCCCCACTCTAATAGTCAATCAGTATTTTTAATATTTCTATATGTTTGTTGTAATTTTTTTATTTCAAAACAAAATTTGAAGCTCAAAAAACCAAAATTTTTTATTGAAATTGTCATTACTGAAAAGCAGTTCAAAATTTTTATCAAAATTTTTAATTTATAGGTTAAAAATTTGTTTTGAAATAAAAAAAATTGCAACAAACACATACCCTCCAGGAAAAATCCTAAGCTTCCATTTAAAAATGATTAATAAACATCCCCCACCGTATCTTTTGGAAGTTTAAGAATAGTTTTGTATTTATGTTGTTTCCAAACCGCTTGTTTAAGAATACATGTGGAAACTTCTACTTATTGTCAAGCAATGACAACAGAAAATATTAATATCATTGTTTCCTAACCGCTTGTTATAGAATTCAATAGTATAGTGGTAGCGCGCTTGACTGTCGCTCGGGGGTCCCGGGTTCGAATCCTGGCCGGGCATTTTCATAACAAGGGAGAGGAACATTTCCACATTAGTTTTTAGAACAGGGCAGAGAACTGATTTCAATTCACTTTTTAAGACAGCGGATAGGAATGTTTCCATATTAATTTTTAACACAGCGGAGAGGAATGTTTCCCTTTAATGACATGCTATGTAAAAAAAGATATAGAGTGTTCAACGGAAGGGAATGCTTCCTATATTCCATGGAATGTTTCTTGTTTATATCCGGGAATGTTTCCATTTGCTGGAGGGTAGAAGCAATAAAAATACTGGTTGATAATTGTCAAGTTGCCAGAATAGGGCTGTAAAATAATTTGATTAAAATTCCAAGAACGTAGCGGTTATAGTTTCTGATTTCTGAAATTCTTCCTAAAATCGGGAAAAGCGCACTGGGCCACTGGGTACCGAATCGAATGTGTTCTTTAGTGGAGCATTGTCTTTCGTTCGCTTAACACAACCTAGCCAGAGAAGACGCTCGATTGTAATGCGCTTGACTATGTCGCTGTCAGCGTATAGCTCGTACATTTCATCATTCAACCGTATTCAATACTCTCCATTAACGCAGATTGGTTTAAAATACAAATTTATTGTATGTTTTCAAACTTATGCAAAACTAGCGGGCTTGCAACTAGCAAAGAAACAAGTAAATTTAAAAGGTAGAAAAACAGTTGGTATTTTTTTGAAGTAGTTAAAAAGCGACTGGGACAAATTTAGCAACTACTTTGTTTTCTACAAGTAAAACAACCAGTATTTTTCAACTAGTATTTTTTTGAATGTCTAGTATTTTTTTATTTTATATTTTAGCAAGTGAGTTACATAGTTACACTCATGACTAGCACGACTTTGCACTACAGGGAAAGCACAAGTTGCTCCAAGATAACAAAACGTTACACAAGATTATATTTAATAAAAACTGCTAAGTTCACGCTGCAATCACAACATGAAACACCCTTTCATAATATTTTTTCAACTCATCTTTAATATTTTTAAATCAAAATTTCCATCATCATAAATATTTCTCACACCCGAAAAGTCTTAAAATATAGATTATACTTCGTTTTTTCCTGCGGTTCGCTTTTGTTTTTTCTTTTCCCCTACTTGAATGAAGATTATTATAGAAATGCAGGATTTACACCTGATTTATTCAAATGCACGGTTGTCTTTATTTCATCCTGCTAACCGCCACCAAAGAAACAAATCCGATTGAAGATTCAACCCTTCAAAATGTTGGGGATCGTTTTCTTTTATCTCTCATGAAAAATGAACAAGCGCATAAAATTAAATTCTTTTTTTCTTACCAAATTTAAATTTTCGGCAGGTGTGGCCGTGCATCTTATTTGATACATGTGAATAGCTACACAAAAATCCACACAAACACTTGTCTGAAAGATATACTTAGCTGAAATACGCATCGTATTTGGCGCTTTTTATATTACAAACATTTACGGTTACTACACCCACGTTAAACTTAGTTTTGATGTTTAACTCCTTGACACCCTTCACTTCAGCTACACTTTTTATCGTTATAACACGTGTATTGATGTTGTTATAAAACGGTGTGTTAGTTTTTGTACACATTTTTCAAATTTGATTTTTATCTATAAACATAGCCACAGAGGTATTCTATGTATATGGGTTTTCATTTTATGCTCTAGGTTCGTAAACTCCATAGCTTACCTTTAACTTTCCCTTTACCATATTTTGATCAATTTTTCAATACTTTTTGGTAAACAATATAAATAACTAAAACTTATTTCGCAACAAGCTGAGAATATTTCATGACTTGTTGTTTGTTTGTTTTTTTTTTGCATTTCATGTATGTTGCGGTTGTAGCCGTTATTTAATTCATTCCCCCAAAATTTTATCCTTTGCCACAAAAATATTTGTGTCTGAAAATATGCTAATTTTTTGCTATTCGAAGATAACACAGATGAATGGCTTAAGAGAATATTTAGGTTTAGTGAATTTTTAGCAATTAAAATGTTATTTTTTTTTAAGAAAGTTTGATAGAAAGTATTATACCTTTTTTTTTAAATTTTCTATAGCTCTAATTGAAAGAGTGTGCACTTTTTAGTTTAAAAACATAATTGTGTAATGGAAAACTTATTTTAATATTAACCTTATTTAATTGCTAGCCTTTCGAAGTGTTATATGGGCATTTCTACAGAAAAGTTAACCATGAAAAATATTTAAACTTACTAAATAAAAACTTATTAGTTTATGATATTATCTAAAAGAAACGTTTTTATTTTAATTATTTAAGCAATTTATAATTAAATTTATTTGCCATGCTGATCATCAAATCGTCTGCACTGTTTCACTAGGGTAAATTTTAAGTAAATGTTTCGTAAACTTTTTTAGTTTAGTAAAAATGGAAGACATTGGCTAAAAATAATGCTAAGAAAGAACAATATATTCTTTCAACAAAAGATTAATTTGGTCTATAATTACTAAATTACATAATAACTTAACTACCCAATTACTTAACTAGTAACGTCAGAGATGACTTTAAAACTTGATCACTTGGAAAACAAACTTATATTATTTCAAATCCTTCAGAAAAGTTATATACACAAAGTCTTTCCCAATTCAGAGAGTGTTGCAAATTTTATAATCCAAGTCAAAATCACTTATGTTTTTTGTAATGTAATGCCAGCATTTATTTTTGCTTATATCTTTTAATCCTTAGGATTGATTGTTATCATTGTTTTTATTTAATATAGTGCTACTTAATTACTACGCAAATGTAAAAAATCTTTTTAGAAATTCGACTATTTCATTCTTTTTTTTTATATTTTTTCGTACAAATCATACGTTACGCCTGTTTGGAAATGCAAATAACTTACAATTTTTAATAAAATTAAAATTTTAGTCGTTACGCAATTCCTTTATTTTCTTGAACATTGAAACAATCACATCACACTATTTTGCAATTAATAAAAAATAAGTTGAAAAAACTAAAACCTGACACATTATATATTTTATAAAAAAAAAATAAATATATATTTTATTGTATTCAATACTAATTCATAGTAATGTTCAGAAGATATACGTGTAGTATGCCACCTCATATATATGGTCATATGTCGCCCTCTATATGCATAGCTTATGATCGCTTACTACTGTTAGAATGTATTGTTTTCTTAGGGTAAGTGACATACAATCACGGATTTCTTCTAAACATAACCGTGAATATGTATTAAATACAATAAAATATATTATGTGCAAGTTATCTATTTAACAGAAACAAAAAAATTATGAATTGTTTGTACAAAACAGTTTCAAATGAGAATATTTTCTTGTTTCATACTTTTTAGCATGATTTTTAGTAGTCAGGTTTGAGTATTTTTAATTAATTTTTTTTTTAATTTTTTTGGGGATATAATTTTTATATAATTGAAAGTAATTACTACTAATCAATTGTTTGATGATAAAATTATAAACCAAATTATGATCATGATGTCACTTTAAATTTTTTTTTAGTTCATGATTTATGTCCTTTAGAGGGCGCCATATTTAATTTAATATGACGTCAAATAGCTTATAACCAGCAGACGATCAAAAGGCTTCCAGCAATACTTAATTTGTCAAATTATGATAAGTAGTCTAGAAGTGAGTGTGGAACAGATGAACATACATACACACATACAAAACAGCTATTACAGCTTTTTCGCACTTTCACAACATTTGCTCATTTAAAATTACAACTCAGATAGTAATTGAAAAAAATCTGCGCCATTGATACAAATGGCTCAAAACAAGGCAATGTTGGAAAAATTTACCCGCAAGTAAAGTAGTTGGGTTCAAGGACATTACAAGACTTTTACAACTAACTATGCATAAATGTACGTAGACCTATTAACATAATACTTTTTAGTCTACTTTTGAGTTGACCTTTCGACGAGTTAACATCAAATACGCTACAGTTGTTAACAAAGGTACTCACTCATGAGATTTATTGAAACAGTTAACATATAATTTCTTCTACTAAATTGTAAATAAATCAAGTTAGCTATTAGGGTTTCTGCTGCTTCTACGGTTATTGTTAAAATTTATTTGGGAAAGAAATTCTGAAGAATCGAATACACCAGTTGGTGCAAGTAAACGATATTAGCTTGATTTCCCTCTCTCACTTAAAGATTGCATTTTTAATAATTGTAAACTATCCTGATATAACGTTTATGATCATACGCCTCGCCACACCTAAATCCTTTGAATTTTTTTTAGACTTCAGAGTTTTCCGTCTAATTTATACAAATTTATGCTGGACATTTCAAAAGCTAAACTCAATGGGTTCTGGTAGTGAGCATTAATGCGTTAAACGACAACTTAGAATACTTGCATATACCAAGGTCTTTGACGGCAGTGTCTTTAATTTTGTAGTCAAAAATTAAATAGTTCCTTTTACGAGAAAAGGTCATAGCTTAACATTATAAAAGGTCATAGCTTAACATTATGAATTGTAAAAATAAACAGAAGTGGACCAAGGTAGCTTCCTTGAGGAACACCCGATTCTGCAACAAATTCAGAAGACAACACGCCTCGGAACCGCATTTGATAACATACGGTTCCGTACATAAATACGATTTGATATAGCTTTCAAGAAATTGTGAAAATCCCATTAATTTTAGTTTAAATAAAATTAGATTATGTGGTCATTTATCAAAAGCTTTGCTTAAGTCAGTGTAAATATCATCGACCTGGCTACTAGAATAAATAGATTTCAAGCAAAATGTAGTGGAGTCGAGGATATTAGACACAGTGGATCTGCCAGTAACAAAACCATGATGACGAGTTATCATGACTGGCCCACAGTGAATTTTCACTCAATCGTACACTATTCGCTCAAAAGTTTAGGAATAAAAGAGAACTTAGCTATAGGCATATAATTATTGACGTCATTCCTATATATACCAGTCAAATACACATCGCTCATTTCGTGCAAGACAGTCACAACTCAAAAGTTGCGCTTTTTAAGTTATATATACAAAAATATGCACTGTTATCATATCTTCAATTTGATTGAATTCCAGACTGATTTGCTGTTAATTAACAGTTTTACAGATACTTGTGTCGTTTTGACTTTTTGAAATTTCTTCACTTTTTGCAGCAATAACGTTTCATTTCTATTTATGCCAAAATTTATTTTAAATTTATACATAAGTTTTTAACAACAACGATTTTTTTTTTTAAATAAAAATCCAAGCAAGTAACCTAATATTTTGGTAGTAATAAAGTATTAACTCAAAACGTGACATCTGTCTAACTCAAAAGTTTGTTATCATATGAGCTGCTCAGAGCACAAGTGGCGTAAGTCCATTTTTGGTAGTTTTGAGCAAATCGAACATTTAGAAAAATTCTTATAATAAATTCCAAGTATGAAGAACTCCGTCTTGCTTATAAACTAGGACAAGTGGCGTAAGTCCGTTTTTTGTAGTTTGGAGAAAATCGAATATTTAGAAAAATTCTTATGATAAATTCCAAGTATGAAGAACTCAGTTTTGTTTATAAGCTAGGTCAAGAGCATAAATGGAGCTATTCTTATCGTTAAAAATAAACTAAATAATACCCCAAAATAGGTAGCATTTTCCTCTTCACTTCTACGTACTTAACTCAATTTCCCTAAAAAATGGACTTACGACACTTGGGCTCTGAATAGCTCATATTGTAGCAAAATTGTCATATCTCAAAATGAAACATTTTTTTCAAATGAGTATTTTTAGTAATAATGTCACAACTCAAACAGACACTTGCAAAATTATTGCTTAAAAATTCACTATTGACGCAAAATTAGAACTGTATCATATTTTTGGTAGAAAATATAATGGCCTACAAATATTGTTAACAACTTTTAGTCTACCTTTACAATTGATGGAATGAATTCAGTGAATTTATTTCGAAATTTCATAAGGCTCCCCTTAAAAATATGAAAATTTGCACAAAATGAGCGTTATACCTCTCCTTTTGCCTCGCCATAGTCGGTTACAAAGGCTTCAAATAAATGTGAGTTTAAATCAATTACTTTCCAAAAGTAGCGTGTCTTCATGATGTTTTATGTCATGTGAGATCTAGAAAATGCTGAAAGCATTCTCAATATTCATAGGCTTGGAATAAAAATGGTCAAAATGCAAGACTTGAAACAATTTTTTTGTTCCGTTATTTATGTTTTGCAGTGTAACTTGCATTTATTATGTTCACTTTTTGCATTCTTAGCTTCGGCAACTGGAAAATGCTTTGCCATTTAAGTTTGCATTAAAATGTCAAAAATTTTTTCTTAAATTTCATCAATCAACGTTACTTAGTGATGTGCTTGTGGCTTGACGTGACATTTAATAGAATTTATAGAATAAAATAGAATAAAAGCATTTTTAATTAAATTCCGAAAATGATTTATAGATTAAAGCACGTTGACATGCGAAAATAGCATAATTAATAACAAGTCACATAATAAAAAATGCGGCAATCTGCCAGCACTTCTAGAATTTGATTTGCGTCATTAATCATTGCTTTAAACGAAACATTTTAAAAAAAATTTCAATAATTTCCTTATTTTTTTTTCTACTCAATCTAAACTTTTAAGCAAATAAACAGTATCACTAACGAGCAGATGTCACTTTATCCATTATCATTGACATAAATAAGAGATAAAAAAGGCAAAATGAAAACAAGGACAGTTGGAAAAACCTTTTATGGTCGGATATTCAATACCCAATAACAACAAAATATCATTAATATCAATTTAAATAATGACCACTCAACGTGTTTGTATTGGAAGAAAAAGCTTATCCTTAAAAAAATATAAAAGGCAAACCATTTATTTAACTAACGAATAACAATGCGGTTAACTGGATAAACCGAAACGCAACAACAGCGCAAACCTCTCCACACCTCTTGCAGACAGCAAAACAACACAATCGTACGACAGCCTTCATCAACAGCAGAAGCAACATCAGCATCAGGAACACGTCCCGAATTGAATCGAAACTGAAACCGAACCCAAAGATAGTGCTGACAGTCGAAAGCCATAAACCACAAGAAATTGTTCTAATATTACTTAAGATGCTGTCAAACTGACAGCGCGGAAAGCCATATCGAAATCGCTTGTTTTGTTGCTTCCTGCTGCAGCTAGTTCTTGTCCTCTCTCGCCTGTTATAACTTTTCACAGCCACAAAAGCCACAAAGTGTTCCATTCACGGTTTACACAAGGCAAGCCGTGTAACCACAAAAGTAATGCCTTGCCATTTTGACATTTATCAGCCGCAGCAATACATATATATTTAAGTACACACATAATCTTAGACAAAATAAATCGAAATGTCCGTCGAGTATCCACGAATGTCCAACGGATAAAATACACCATGCACACACACACACACAAATAAACATCTTTGTCTAGATGTAAAAAAGCTGAATGCAAATAAATTTGTGTAAGTTGTGCTTAAATTAATGTCCAACATTTACAGTTAAGACACTGAAAAAAATTTTAACAATTGAAGCTTGAACTTGCGGAAAAACATTGAGAAATATAAAAGAATAGCCTACCCTAGATTAAACAATATACAATATTTATGACCATAACCAAAAATCAGTTAAGTCGACTTAAGGCAGAACTGAGTTATTGATATAGCTCCACGTATAAGGAGCTAAGCACACATCTGGAGCTGCTAGCATGACCTTAGCCAAAGTTTTGACATAACAACAAAACACCCTTTCATATAACGTGTATGGTGATTGAAAATTTTGAAGCAAGCTTTCTCTAAACTTTGAAATCAGACTAATGCTGTTATTACTAATCGACTGACTTCAAAATATAATAAAACTGATGATATACATTGAAATACTTTTTAATCGAAAACCTAAAACCTTAGTGCACTTGACTGCCTTACAAAGGCTATAGCACGGGCCTATTATTTAATAGAATATAACGAATGGCAAAGCATGAATGTAGACCCAACTCAAATCTAGTAACTCGTGGTGCATAAATCCTTGGGTTCACAGAGATCGAAAAAAACTTCTACGTCAAGGAAATGTTTTCGTTGACTCGTATTCCAAAACTTAATACATTTTTCCAGTAAATACAAAACTAAAAACTTTGTACATGATCTTTCTTTTTTTTTTTGCCACATCGTATCTGCATCGTCTCGTCTTTCATCGTATCTGCATTTCAGTTTTTTTATTATTATTCAAAAAAAAAAGCTTCGTTAAGATTTTCGTTTCTTTGAATAAATGATTCAATGATTTGATTAAGAAGTTTATCCTTCGCTTGCTTAACCAAAATTGAACAAGAGAACAAAGTTTGTTTTGCGATCGGCAAAAGAGCTTTTAAGAGCGACCCTTTAATAAATTGCATTTATGTATGCTAGAAGCACGAATGTTGAGGCGCAAGTTAAAGCTTGAGTTTAACACTTATGCTAATAGGCAATAATACAAAAAATTATATTAAGTCAGTGTACAGAAATATTAAATATTTTATTTAAAAAATTTGTGTTTGTTGTTCTTCAGGCTCTAGGTCTGTTGCATCCTCCCGTGAGGATGCACGTAGGTCCTAATCGTGGCCCTAAAATATCTGTTGTCTACCTGCTTAAAATTTAACCGTATAGCCCAACAGATACATGAATCTGTTGAGTTAGGCCCTTTTGTTCGTTTTTATCGCGATGTTGCAACAAGCACTTGAACTTGTTGCAACCGGCTGCGCAATTTTTGTTGCGTCCTCCTACACTAGGCACTTGAACCTATTGTAGCCGCGGTTGTCTTCACTGTTGGCGTGTTGCAACAGGCACTTGGACTTGTAACAACGTTGCTATACTAGGTACTTGAACCTATTATAGCCGCTGGATCCTGTGAGGAAGTGAAAAAGTTTGTTAATTCATACTTACGTAGTCCTGTGGATTTCCGGCTGACTCACACCTCTAGAAGACTTGACCGTGTACTCCTTGAGACAGCAGACTGCAGAAACCCTAATCCAAAATCTAGCGACTGGATTAATAAAATAAAAACACACTGTGTACTGTTACCCCTTTTTTTACAGCAAACTTACTGACTGACTGACTCTTTATTTTAGCGGGGACCAGATATTTATAACATATCTGGCCGCGCTTCTTCTTCTTAATTTTTACATACACATTACATTCTTAACTCTACTTATTGATAAATCAGCGGTTGTATAATTTTGCCTTCCGCCTTTTACACAATAATTTAGTTTAGTTTAACATCATTATTAAGTTCCTATGATGCAATCATTATTTTAAAATACGTTAACCTTCGTTATTTCTTTAGATATAAATTCCTACATACTTATTAAATAATGCCAACTTGAGCTAAACAAACGTACAAACATGCATAACATGTGTAATTGGGTCATATTGCCCAACGAGAAATTATTATTTAAATTATTCTTATTTAGCATTATTTGCTTAGCCAAAATGTATGTACGCTAATTACAACAATAAAATATTAAAATTAATTTACCTCTGTTATTTGCTTTGTCAGCATTTGACGCTGGCCGCACAGAAGCAAATTGTTGGCTTTATTTTATTGTCTTTAAATAAAATGTAAACTGATCGCCCAGTTGTTGTTGCGGTAGATCAGTGTTCATTTTATTGTCTTATTTATGTTTTAGTTTTTATTTGTTTACTGGCCTTGGCATTGAATTCATATAAAAGTGCCGCAATGCAATGAATGTTGATCGCTCGCTTAGTTCTTGCGGTGGATCAACTTTCATTGCCAGCACTTGGCTACCAGTAAACAGACAATATTTTGGGGAATGCCTCCTTGTGAGTCACAACCGTCTCAAAATTTATAAAAACTTTTTTTTTGTTTTTATAAATTGGTATTTTATTTTGTCAATATTTCAGACACCATTGGTGTTCGTCTTCAGAAAAAATGTATAATAATATTGTCTGTCCACTTGTAGTGAATGTCATGTTATTACTGTAATATTATTATATCTGTAATACACTTAAAATCTCATCTCCTTTTTGGTGCAGTGCGCTTGCACGGCGTATCACAAAGATTTCTGATGAAGCCTTTAGCAGGGCCGAAATTGCAATAAAATCAGCTAGTGATTTTTCCTTTTCATTTTGAAAAAACCTTGTTGTTGTTGTTTCTTTAGAAAGATTCGTTAGAACAATTGTTCTAACTTTGACCTAAAGCTCAATAAACGATTTTAAACTATCAAACAACTAGAATTTGCATTTAAATCATATAAAATTAACATAATAAATAACATAATAAAGGTCATTTAGAAAAAATTTAATTCCAGGTAAATTTAATGCTTCTTGAATTTGGTTAATAAAAAAGAAAAAATATCTTCCTACTGTATCTGATATTGGAAACCCTTTCGTAAAATATTATATTTCGACAGTTTTCCGATGTTATCTTGTATATCAAGAAATATCGTTTTATTTTTAAGGATTCGGACCCTGATAATAGAGATATTTTTTTAAGGTATTTATATTAAAAAATTTTGGGACAAAAAAATAATACCATATATTCATACCATATAATTATTTACTATGTCAAATAAAATGATGATAACATGTGGATAATTTTGTGATCATTTTCATAAAAAGCATATGTTATACGCTTATGGGAAGGCTCTTATCAAAGTGATAAAAATTAAAGCAAAATTTGAAATTTTTTTTTGAGACTATGAAAACATACGGAAGATATGCTTGTGAATTTTTTTGGATTGGGTGCGGTTTGCAAATTACTAAAAAATGTTTGTACATTAACAAAAAAATAAAATAGCGTCCATTATTTGCTTTAGTTTGAAGGCAGCTCCATTATGGATAGATTCCCAAGATTGGATAAAAATAAAAAATTTAATGCATTAGAAAAAACAGCATTTAATTCTTGGGACATTATACCTAAGTATAATAGAAGTCCTTAAGATTCGATGACATGGTGAAAAGTAAAACTATAAATGCGATTTCTGGGGTGAATTTTTGAGGCGAAGATTTTTACGCCTCGTTTTGTGATTTGCTTAAGTGAACTCTCAAAAATGCCACTTTTTGTCATAAACCTTTTTATTAGAATTATTGTTTCTTTTTGCTTGCGTCTATAACAACAAGAGAATATAATTTTAAAAATATTTCTTTGTAAGCAGTAGTGAAAATCGAACTCGTACGCTTTGATCGATTGTTCTCCACACTACCCACTGATCAAAAACCTTTGTTGCATAGGTTGGTTTATTAAATATAAAATATTTACTGAAGCTATGTTGCATCATATTGCTATTACATGCAATAAAAATAGAGTTCAGCTACTACAGCTTTTTCGCACTTTATCCGCATTACATTATCTTAAGAACCAACCTTAATACCAAATATCTCAACGATATCGATAAAAGTGGTCCAAAATAATCTTAAGTGAGAAAAATTTAACCACCATAACATGGGTTGGGCTCAGGGACCACACAAGATATAACAACTAATCATTTGCTTCAATCTACTTCTGAGTTGACCTTTCGATAAGTTAACATCGAGAAAATTACATTTGTTAACAAAGGCACTCATGCGATTTAGAGGAGCATTAGCCATATAATTTGTTCTACGAAAAGGTAAGTAAATTAAATTGTTAGCGTTTCTTCTGCTTGTACGGTTAGTGTTAAAATTTATAAGTGTTAGGAGTTCGGGTGAATCGAACACACTAGTTATGAGTTGGTATAAATCAGTGGTCCCCAAACACATACTACTACAATTTTCGGATTTTGTGCTTATTTTAGTAGCCCTCTCCCTCTCTGCCCTGACACAAATTGTTGTGCAGTTATGAAGCAAGAATTGTATTATTATTATAAAAAAACTATTTTTAGTATTTTATTATTATAAAGAAACAAAAAGGGGAAGCATTTATTACTTTGTATAAATATGTGAATTTTTACATTCCAATGAGTCCTGCATAAATTTTTCAAGGTATTCTTTGTCTAGTTTAAGAACTAACGCATTACATTAATCATTTTTCACAAACGAATATTGAAGATTTATATTTCTATAGTGCCTTAAAAAAGAAATATATTCCAATGTGACACTGTGCGTTGGCAAACCAAGCATTAGGCAGTCCTTAAAAATGTTCTACAAATAAAATAATCATACTCGTAATCCGATTTAATTTTGTACAGTGGATAAGCTTATCAAGCGGCGTAAACCTTTTCGTTTGAAGTCTCAGCGCCAACTGAATAAGAGAACTTCGTACGTATGATCGTGTCGGTGTAATGTTCGAATTCGAACTCGAGTTCGCGAACTATGAAATGGGGACCACTGGTATAAATAGACGATATCTTCAGACTTCCTTTTCTCATTTAAAGATTGCCTTTTTAATAGTTTTAAACGATCCTCAGAAGGAGGAAGGTTTCAAGTATCAGTTCCACTTAAGCTCCTTAGAGCAAACCGAGCAAAAAGTTTTTGAATTCTTTCTATTCGTTCAACATGTACATTGTAACGTAACTTAGGTACCAAACTTGACTTGCATAGTCCAAGAATAATACAGCGTTGTATTTGTAATCATACTATTAAATTCTTTGGCACAGCGTTTTATAAACCCGAGCATAGAAGATGCTTTTCACAAATGTTGTCAATATGAACGCTAAACAATAGCTTAGAATCCATGAGTATACCAAGATATTTGACAGACTCTACACGATATAAAGCAGTATCTTTTATCTTATAATCAAAAATTAAATTATTCCTTTTTCGCGAAAGTGTCATAGTTTGGCATTTATCTGGATGTAAAAACATATTATTTTTAGCACACCAAACTTTTAAATCCTTTAAAATCAGACTGGAGTAGATCTGAAATGTCTTAAGCATCTACTGTTCTGTATATTTTCATATCATTTGCATAAATGAGCAGATGAGAGTGTTTGATAATATGGGTTGTATCATTAATGGCTGAAATAAACAGAAGTGGACCAAGGTAGCTACCCTGAGGAACACCTGATTCAGCAGAAATCTGAATCGTAAATACACCTTCGTATCAATCGTATTTGATAAGATCGCTCTGTCAGATACGATTGGATCCAGCTTACAAAAAATTGTGGGAAACCCATTAAATTTAGCTTAAATATAATTAATTTGTGTGGTAGTTTATCAAATGCTTAACTAAAATCAGTGTAATACAATCGACCTGGTAACCTGAATAAACTGAATTTAAGCAAAATGTTGTAAAATCGAGGAGATTAGACTCAGTGGATCTGCCAGTAACAAATCCATGCTGCCGAGTTGTTATGATCTGCCCACAATGAACCTTCACACCATCATACACGAGCCGCTCAAAAAGTTTTGGAATCAATGAGAGTTTAGCGAAAGGCCTATAGTTGTTTATATCATTCCTACAACCTTTTTTATAAATATGACTTATAAAAGGTTTTTCCAAAAAAGTGGAAAATTACATTCCCTAATTGATTTATTGAATAACACGGTCAAATTGCGCTAACACTGCGGCAGTAATTCCGTCAGACCCAGCATCAAAATCTTCTTCGATCGATCCAATATACTTTAAAATATTCTATGAATTAAAAGATGTAGGATGTAACGAAACCCTGGGTGTAGAGTTCATGTATTCAAAATTTAATTCATCAGGATTCTTCTCATAATAATTCTTTAAAGGGATTGGCAAATAGGCAACAAATTATGACGGGATCGTCAGTAAATAAAACAGGAGTTTTAAATGTTGAAGGGAATCCATCAGATTTTTTCTTTGTGTTTCCTTGTGTTTATGGATCAGACAATACTCTCAGCTTAATAGTGTCTAAATAATTGTGATGGAAGGTAGGTGAGCAACTTTCAAAACCCAGAAACAAACGCTTGTAGGTTTCTAGGTCATTTAAGTCTAAGCTACAGACTCCATACCCTTTAAGACTAAGTTCCATACACTATTCCTGTTGTTACGAAGAGTCTTTAATTTCCTTGTGTACCAAAGGTAAGCACAATTTTTTGCAAATTTGAGGCTATACGGCACGGACTCAAAAAACATAGTAAAGAATTCCATATAAAAGATTTCCACTAAAATATTCTTAAATTACATGAAGTTTATTATGAAGTAAATGATTCAACTTAAAAAAGTCAGCTTTTTTAAAATTGAATTCATAAACATTATCTATCGAATTTTATTCCACTATATTTTCTCTGTCGGACTTGTACCATATGCTTAGTGGTGGATGGTAGTCATCAACAGAAGTTAGAGCATGAACTTAACAATCACGTTGTTACAGTCTGTAGTTAAGACATAGGGCCCTGGGCCCTATTGCACCAACCACTTATCGCTTAGCAAATTATCAGTTGGTATTTTTCTGATAAGTGTAAGTGATTTAAGTTGCAATAAGTTAAAAGAAATTTCACTCACTTATCTATTATCAACTTATCAATTTTTTGCTTAGTGATAATGATAACTGTTTCTCAAGCCAAGGGAATTACTTAGCAACAAACTCTGCACAAAGCAAATTAATGATAAGTTGCTGCAGTTGAATTGGTTTTGATACTTTGAATAAATTTATAAGGAATATATGTTACAAATTCTTCAAAGTTTTCATTTCAAATATTTTTGAGTAGTTAATATAAACACTCAAATATAATAATATAATTGAGTAGTTAATATAATAGATTATAGTTATTTTTTTTACATCATTTACACAAATTTTTACCTAACAATTTCTGTTAACATCAGGAAATGAAATTAAACATCAGGGAATACAACACTAGGGAATACAACATTAGGGAATACAAAAAATAAATATAAAGAAACAACCAGCTTAGAATTCATCAGTCACACAAACTCCGAACATTAAATACACCGCAACTCCTTCGCCCATATCCAACTCACGTCATCACAGTCAAACAAAGCTCAAACCTACTTGCTGAGCCGCGTTTTTCCCACAACTCCTTCTCCTATTGATGTTCGCTCTCAACCCTTTGTTGCTTGTTATCAACGAAAAAATTTGGGGGAAAAAGGGGGTGGGGAGATGAAAGATCATTTTACCGATCTTTTCATCAACCTTTACCGAACATCTTTGCCACAAACAAAAATCGCGTACCAATTTTATTTTCGACGCTTCAAGCATTCTCTTAGGGAAATTTGTTGACCTTGAATAACAGTTTTCTCAAAATCCTAACGTAATGGAGAAATTTGGGTGCCAGATTTGTGACAAGTACTCCGAAAATATTTGAAAATATTTGTCGGTTTCTTACTCACTAAAAACACGGGACATTTTCAATAAACAACTTCATAAGAGAAATTTCTCTTATCCAAATTTTGCTAACATTTTCTAAATTTTTACCGATTAGTAAAAAGCTCAGTAACTTGGTGAAACAGAAAATGATAAAAAGTACTAAAATTGCAAAGATTATCGCTTATAGAAAAGAGTTTATTCTCTCGATCAACTCAATTGGATTAGTTATCAGAATAAGGTTTAGTGCAACATAAACTTATCAATTTGCATATATTTTTGAAAACTGATAAGTAATAAGTGGTTGGTGCGATAGGGCCTAGGTCAAGAAGTCTTTCACTAGTATTATAAATGCAACTTACTTGTTGTGAGTCAGATCATATATTATCAACAAATATATGCTCTTGGCGTATCTTCGAATTAGATGCACAAAAATATGTATCATCTTCTGAAGATTCCCATTTCAAGTCAGACAGATTAAAAACACCCAACAATAAAATGTCGTCACTAACGTCAAGAATATTTATAACGTATTTTATGCAATTCGCTAGGCTTGCCTAAATTTCCACAGTGCTTTAAAACATATACTATCTTGAAAAATGTTCAGCTTGGAAGTATGCACATCTTAATTAAGAAAAGGCAAGCATGCTGCTCCGCACTAATATCTCTCAAACTGCAATTATTTTTTGAGATTATTACAGTGCTCTTACAACATATACTGTACTCAAAAATGTTCAGCCGGAAAGTATGCACATACTTACAGATAACTTTTATTTTACACACAAGCAGGTTCTATTGAACTGGATAAACTTATCACAAGAAGCCAATTGTTTCAGGTGTAGATTTTAATTGCGAATTAAAAAATTAATGTTCACAGGAATGTTCAAATATTATTAACGAATGATAAGCGATCCAAATATTTGTACAACACGATTAAGGAGAACTATTGATGCAGTATTTGCTAGATATATCGATAACATTACATCTTTAATATACGCTTGCTACTTAAGATATCAAAAATCATTAATTTCATTAATAAATTTCCATAACAGTAATTGAAAACATTTACAAAAATAATTCAAAATCAATGTACCATGTAATAAAATACAATGATAATGAAATGTTATAAAATTTACTGGTTGGAATATTAGTGTGTATGTTTCAATAAACTTAATGGAATTTACAATATCTGAATTTAAAAATTATTTTATTAAAAAAAACCATTATATTATCAAATCTATGAAACTGCAAAAAAGCTTTGGTTTTCTCGTATGTCCCACGATGCATCTGTTTTTTCTCTTAGTGTACTTGCCATAGCGGTCAGTCTGATATTGAACAAACCTGCATTGCTGTATAAGTATTCTTTTTACACTTCCTTTTATTTTATTTTTATTTGTTTTGTGTTCTTCCTGATTTTTTGGGATGCTGGCAAATGTTGCAAATATCTGTTTGAGCTTACTAAGAATTGGCTTCTATTTTTGTCAGATTCTCAACCTTTTTACTCCTTTTCTTTGCTGCCACCACGCAACTGTGGCTATTAATTTACCAGACCATATTTCAATTCGACTGATAAGCAACAGAGCGAAGCAACTCACACTCAGTCAACACTCGATCTTAGTTTCATCGAAAACCACAGGATGTGAAGATGCGTTAAACGTAGTAGAAGCAATGGTAGCGATAGCAACAAGGAAGAAGAAGTCATCGAAAAATTGTCCTTTTTGTGCACGGTGATTGTGTGTTGGGATTTCAAAGGTAGTGGTAACGAAGTAGATGAGGCTGCTTCTCTTATCTTTTTTCTTTTTTGTGATGAAATGGTTATAGAGGTCATCCATTCGACGTTTTAAATTTAAATTTTTTCTCAACACATATTCTTTGAGCGAGTTTTTGTTATTAATTTTTAAAAGATATACTTATTAAACAAATATTTCTGTTCAGCCTGATATAAGAATTGTAAAGAGTTTCTTAGACAAATCGATATAAAACTAAATGCATTGCTTTTCATATCCACAACTTTGTTGGTAAATGTATAGATACCTCTTGAAATCTGCAATAGCTTTATTTTCCCGTTCCTTTTGACATAAGGGTCTTATGGCCACTTTATCGTCACCTATCCAGCATCGCCCAATTTGTTTCCATTAATTTTTATGCTGCCATTATTCGCGATGACATTCTTTTTAACCTTTAATAAAGTGTAAGCAAGACGAAAATAAAAACAACCCAGTATCGCTTACTATCTGCGATACAAAATCCAGCTAGCAGTATATCTCTATCTATATGTATTTTTTATGTGATTAAATTTCCTAAATGGCTCCAGCAAGCAATTAAAATTGTCCAAAAAAAAAAAAAATTATTGTCATACGATACATAAGCAATTTATCCGGTAATAAAGTTCATAGCGAAAAGGAAAAATATCTCAAAGTAAACCAATCTCTTGTTGTTGATAAGATAACGGTTTATGTTGGCTCCGTGCACGTTCACCTTGCTTAATATTTTTTTTATTTGTTCGTTGGTGGCACATAATTTACATTTATAGCATCAGCTACCGAATATAAAAATATATAACGGATATTTGCAGCCGTTTTATTAATGCTCTCTTCGTTTGTATCACAATAAACTATTAAATACGAAATTATGTGAATTTGATGGGAGTACTATTACGAGTATGATAAAAAGCAGCAACTTAAGAAAAACTTAAAGATAACTTTTATGCTGTGACATAAATTTGGTCATTCGATACTCCATCCATAGAGTGTTAAGTACGCAATTTAGTTTATAAGTTTTATTTTAAATTTTACTGTGAAAAGTACCCGAATATGAAATATGTACTTGTATTGTCCAATTTAGGTATAAGGCTGAATAGGTGATAATTTAGGTGCATTAGAAATCGTGGTATTCTTGAACACACTTTTATTTTGAATAACTCAAGTGAACACCTCGATCAAAAACGATTCAATAAGACCCCGAACTCTTATTCTTATAAAATGGCAGCGTAAAAGTTACACACTGCAAACTTGATACAAAATTCTTTTGTGCATCAGAGGCCACGAATATTATAAACTAGCAAATACTCTCTGTTTTGCCTGCGACAAAAATATTAAATACCATGCAAAAATTTAAAATCTTAAAATTAAAGGGCCTTAAATTTTAAAGTATACTCTAAATTTAGTGTAAGCTTTATGACAACAAATTCTTTGGAAATAATGTCAGAAAAGCTCACACTAAATTCAGAGTCGACTTTAAAACGTTTTTTACTAAGACCCAAAGTATTTAGCTGTAGCTTCAAATGCAAAATATAAAAATAATTGTGTTTTTTTTGTTTAATAATAAACAAGTGGTATAAATATTAAAAAATTACTTTATTTAATTTGAATTGCCTTCTTTCAAAGGTAATTATTATGATGATATAAATTTGCTTGACTTTTTTTGTATTTTGACTTTTAAATAAGTCCTGCATAGCAGGGTTATAAAAAATTTGGGTACACAATTTTTAAAATTTGTTATTTAAAAATGTGAATTTTTTAACATAGATCCTGTGTATGAAAATTCTGTGTTTGCTTCTTAAATATTAAAAAAATTCCGTTATTATGACACATACTTTTGGCGTTATCTCAAAAACTGTAGATTTTCTCAAAAAAAAAAAAACGCATTTTTGTATAAAAAGTCGTTGACAAATAAAAATAACGGTAAACAAAAGCCTTTTCGAAAATATTTTGTACGGATAGTATGTTGAAAAAACTCCCGTTATTATGACATAAAAATTATTGCGATACCTCAAAAACTATAGATTTTCTCAGTGTAACGCATTTTATTAAGCCTCAGAATGAGAAAAATACTATTGAAATTTCAAGTTTTCTCTTAGCAAGCAAATAGCTCCGCCATTTTTAAATACGTTTCCATCTAATTTTCTTTGTCTGAAAGATTAGAGAAGTAAGTAAATGTTTACCGTTACCCAACCAATTAATGGTTTTGTATTGCTTTGAACAAACCTCTTAAATATTCAATTTGTGCTAGAAAAATAGGTCGAAAGTGGTTTTTGTTGCACCATTTTTTTTAAATTCCATTTTCCCCACTCTTTCATATGACATATCATTTATCTGCAAAAATGTCTTAATCTTAACACATAATTCAATAAACAGTTTTAATCATTAAAAATCATATGCCACCTACCCCTTCCCCCCTATGATTTTTTTTATGAAAATTTATTTGTTCCAAATGTTGTTTTGATATTTTTTAACAATGTGCTACAGTAAAAAAAAATTTCTGTGAAAAAAATTGTCAAATTATTTAAACCGTTCCAAAGTTATATACATAAATTTATGTTTAAAGCCATTGCTTATAAAGAATAACAAATGAATAATGATTATAAAATTAATAATGAATAAAAAATTAATAATGAATAATGAATAAATAATTAATAAAGAATAAAAAAAAGAATAATGAATAATGAATAAAAATGATGTGGGAATGTGGCTATATCACGTATAGACTCCAAAACCGCTTAACCGATCTTTATTGATAACCGAAATTTTCAGGGAAACTGAAGCCACCTCTTGAGAGTGTTCCTGTGATGTTTGGTAACGACTGAACGAGGGGGCGTGGTACCTCCGATAGAAGCCAAATTTGCGCTATCGACCACAAAAAAAAAAAAAGGATATATATATATGTGACGGTTTCGATCATAAAAGGCTAATATTTAGTAATTTTGTTCAAATGGTAATTGTCGGTAACTGTACAAAAAATGGGCGTGGTAGCAATATATCGCCCACTTTTTCGAAATCATGGCAATTCCGGAGTTCTACACATTTTTATAGTGAAACTTGCTGTCTAGGCGCTCCAAGAAGAGGTCACTGTACATAAATGTTTTCACGCCCACTTTTACCGCCCACAAATCAATATCTATACATATAAAAATCAAAACTATGTGTGATGCCTATAGACTCCAAAACTACTGAACCGATTGACCTGAAATTTTGTCAGTCGATTTGTTTTAGGTACGAGAAGGTTGAGGGAAAAAAATTGTCAAACTCCCGTTTTACCGCCCCCAAATCAATAAAAATGCTATATATCAGTCGGTTTGGGTCCTATAAGGCGCTGAAATTTGGTTTGTATGGTAACTGTCGACAACTGTACTAAAAATGTGTTTCCAAGCCTTCTTTTACCGCCCACAAATCAATAAAAATGCTTTATTTAATACGGTTTTGGTAATATAAGACTTAAATTTGGTAATTTTATTTGTGTGGTTACTATCAGCAACTGTATGAAAAATTGGTTTCTACGCCTCCTTTTACCGCCCACATATCAGTAAAAATGCTATATTTCAAGCAGTTTTGGCCGTATATGACTACTATTTGATACTTAAGTTTGTATAGTTACTTTCGGCAACTGTACTAAAAATGGGCGTTATCGCTATATAGCCACACCCACTTTTTCATAAATCATTAAAATTGACTACTGGGTCGATTGAGCTAAAATTTTGGCTTAGTTCGTATGGTTATTGTCAGCAACTGTACAAAAAAATGGTTTCCACGCCCCCCTTTTACCACCCACAAACCAATGAAAATGTTTTATTTTAACGGTTTGGGTCGTATTAGACAAAAATTTTGTGATTTAGTTCATTTGGTAACTCTCGGCAAGTGCACTAAAAATGGGCCTGTCCCACTTTAGTTAAGCTCAATTTTCGGGGGTCAGCTTGGAATGAAGCAAAGTGCACCAAGCTTAAGCTAAATTGAGCTGAAATTTTGGCAGTTGATTTCTTTCGATTACCAGATGGTTTAAGGGAAATAATTTTGCCGCACTCCTTTTTACCGCTTACAAAATAACAAAAGTGCTTTATTTCGCATGGTTTTGATCGTACTGGACTAAAATTTGGTTATTTAGTTCATATAGTTACTTTCGGCAGCTATACTAAAAATGGTGGAAATATTTGACATTTCTTGACATTTTCGTATATGGCAGCAAGCCGATCTGTGGCAGAACAACTTCTGCCGGGGAATAAAATCTTATATATAAAAAGATATCTGGATGGTCTGTAAATGGTTTATGTGAAGTTCGCACGAAGTCGGTGTGGTTCGAAAGTGGTTCCGTTCGGAAGTGGTTCCGTTAAAAATGTTCCCATATACTCCCATACAAATCGTTCGTGTGGGTTGGTGTCCATTAAGATGTCATGAATGGTAACACCTAAAGGAATAAAATTTACAACATTTGCTGCCAAGGCCCATATTTTAAATAATAAATAAATAAAAAAATGCCACACCCCCTATTACCGCCCAAAAATCAATAAAAACGCTATATTTCAAATGAATTCGGTTGTATTAGGCTAAAATTTTGTAATTTAGTTCGTATGGTTACTCTTGAAAACTCTACAAAAAATGGACGTGGTAGAACTATAATTACTCCCACTTTACAGAAATTATTATTACTCCTGAGTTTCTAACTTTTACCGTCCCTTCTTTACACAAAAAATCAATTGCGCAGTGTCTTTTAAGATCTCAGAAACGGTAACACCTTAGGCCACCAAATTTACATCTGTTTTCAAGGTTTATATCTCAAATAATAAAAACAAACAAAAGTTGCCACACCCCCTATAACCACGCACAAACGGTAACACCTTAGGCCACCAAATTTACAACCTCTGTTTTCAAGGTTTATATCTCAAATAATAAAAACAAACAAAAGTTGCCACACCCCCTATAACCACCAACAAACCAATTGTCATGCTATATTTTAAATGTATTTTGCTCTATTGGACTAAAATTTTCAAATTAAGTTCGTATGGTTGCTCTTAAAAACTTAGCAAAAAATGGGCATGGTCGAACTATAACTTTGCCCAATTTTGAGAAACGATTGCAATTCCGGAGCTGTGCATGTTTTATAATAATATTCGGTGTATATGAGTATTAAGGCGCATCAACTTGTATGGAGGAAAAAAAAGTTGTCCGGGTCACCTCCTGAAAACAAACTTTGGTTTATTTTATGATGATTCCCAAAATATTGCAACTCTAGCTTTAGCCGTTCGTGAGCTGGAATGGTTTGAAATAACCTCTAAAAATCGCGTTTTTGATTAATACTATTTATACCACACTACCTTCGGTCAAAAAAATTGTCACAAATAGTGTAAATCGATGAAGTACATAGTTTTGTTTTTTTTTTTTTAAATCTGCCCACACACTTAGTTATTGAGTTATTTGCAGTGATTTTTTCAATTTTTTTTTAATGCAGTTTTTATAAAAATATATATAACTTCCCCATTTATAGCCTGATTTACCATTTCGTGGTATCATTGGAAAGGTACTGAATGCTGCTTTTCATTTCTGTGGTTAATTAACCCTTATAAGCACTTTTATAAAAATGCATTTTTTATCAACATGATAAAAAATTTGTGGTTATTTATTAAGTCGCTAATTAAAAGGAAAAAAAAAAAAAACAATTTAGAGTTTTATCAAAGAAATAATTTTTTTTTTATTCCAAATCTTTTCGTGATTCAATTTTACAGTAACGCTTGCGCGATTGAATCTTGTTTGCAATATGTGCAGGTCTGTTCTTATCAATTACCGAAACGCAGGATTGGCTTACCACATGTACAAAACGTTCCGTATTTTGTGAATGACATGGAAATTCTGAAAATTGTTTATTAAGAAAAGCATAACAATTATTTTAAAAACTTTTCATTACCAGGAATTTTTACAATTTCATTGGAGTCGTGTAGTTCTAATAAGTATTGTTGAGTATAGAACTGGATGCATGGCAGTTCTGTATTAGCTCTTAATTCATTCCAATCTATCATATTTTTATAGGGATCACAATTGAATTGTATCTTGGGGACATTAAATTGGCGAATTCCTTGTGTGTCATGAGCACGCGATTGTAAAATAATATCGTAGGCTTCCTTTCGTGTCGCCTTGCTCTCATCTGTAACCATTGCCAGTAAAATATTTTCTGGGTGAGCAAAAAATCCATTAATTTGAACAGAGCGTTGTACAATAAATTGCATATCTGCCGGTAATTCGCGCGTCCACTCAATGTATTTAAACAAGTGGCGGCTGCCATGAATGGCTTTTGGTTGGCTTTTTATTAAATACCAAAATGGTGCGTAGACCCTCATAACAAAACATGCTAGCTGCTTTAACTTTTCGCAAGCCACAGGCTTCGTAACATATAGCCGCAAAATTCTTGATGCTGTTGTCAACCAGCGTGAAAGATTGAGCGGGCCAGGTTTAATGCTGGCCAAATGTTCATCGCACGCCCCAGCATCAACTGCTCGTACCATATCATAAAGATATTTTTGATCAGCTCGCAAAACCCAGTCATCAATATTTGTGGGCATACAGCCCATCGCAATTGGATCAAAGTTATGAGCAATCTAAAGTTAATATTTTATTTAAATTAACAGTTAAAAAAAAACAACAAAATAATTGAACACAATTTACCGGCACATCTTCGCAGCCCTGTAATGTATGCCCAATTATTTCTGGCCAGTTTTGCGGCCCATTAGCTTTTCCTAACATTTCTTTGAGTAACGCAGTGAATGGCAACTCGTTAAAATGAAAGAGGCATATTAGCCACTGCAAAGGGCGCTGCAATTGTCGTTCTAGGTTACAAATCGCTCCATTATATTTGCCTGTGTTGGTGCCGTCGCAATTTACAGCGACCACGTGCTCTAGTGAAAACTTTTCAGCTTTCAAGTAATTGACAATATCGTTTGCGATACCAGCACCGCTTCCGTCTACGGGAGTTAAGTAACCAATGTAGTTTGAGCTGGGTTCGCTTACCAGAGTTATATGCTCCTCCATCATTTTAACGTTGCGTGGTTTGCCATTCACAGTAACTTGTTTCAAAGTGCGTTCCCTTTATCCATCAAAAGAAATGCATTTTAGTATTTCATTGTTTTTTATGTCTCTTAGTGATTTCGTCCTAGCTTTAGTTCGCTCCCTTTGGATTTTGTGCTGATCAATAATTATGCCTGGAATGTCCAAGTCTTTTAGCAATGTTGTTGCGAGCAGAGCCCCAAAGCAATTGGATACACTGGCACGGTCCAACGCAGCACTGAATGTTGGTAAGGAAAAACTTTGTACGCTTGGTCCAAGATCTTTAAGATCTTCCTCAGACGATGATGAATATGGATCATCCACATCCATTTCTCTTAGTTGTGGTACAAAAGTGGCTGTTGCAATACTTTCGTTTTCACTTTCGCTTTCGAAGTCCGTAATAGAATCACATGGGATGTGGTTTTCAACGTCATCTAGCGTGAGCAACCTTCGGCTCGACCGATCAAGGTAAAAATTCCAAACATGCAATGGCATTTGTTTTTCACCTGGGCAACTACAAGACACTCTAATTTTTAGAGCACATTTGCAAACAGAAATTGAAAATAGTTCGGCCCACTCGCTTGCATTGTAATGCGATGGATTTTTTGTGATATCCCGATATAAAAGCGTTAAATTTTGAAGTTTTTTGCGGATCGCAGTCTTCGATATAACCGGAATTTCTGCTCTTTTCCAAATTTTTCTTAAATCATTTAGCATGTTTTGATGATAATTGGATAGCCCGTAAGACCGATTATTATTTTTTTCGCGCAAAAATAATAAATGTTTTATTACATCACTTTTTGTTGGCAATTGATTTTTATTTAACTCGCGAGAAACGAAAAGCATTTTTTTTATGAATAACTTGAACAATTAAGCGATCACAATTCAAAAACTCACATTTATATAATATAATATAACTCATTGTCAAACCTAAAAATCATGTAAAAGTCATGAGTGACTACTTATAAGAACTGTGGTAAAATTTACTCTTAGCTGTTTTGTCTAAGTACAATAAAGTATTTTCCTAAACTTTATTCCAAAGTCCATTTAAAAAATGCATTCTTTATCTACATGATTTAATTTTATTTCTCTTATATTTGAACAAATTCAGGAATTGAGGCAAAGGCCATCACAAAAAAATAATAATAAAATAAAATGCATTTTTATAAAAGTGCTTATAAGGGTTAATTATCGACAGAAATGAAAAGCAGCATTCAGTACCTTTCCAATGATACCACGGAATGGTAAATCAGGCTATAAATGGGGAAGTTATATATATTTTTATAAAAACTGCATTAAAAAAAATTGAAAAAATCACTGCAAATAACTCAATAACTAAGTGTGTGGGCAGATTTAAAAAAAAATAAAAAAACAAAACTATGTATTTCATCGATTTACACTATTTGTGACAATTTTTTTGACCGAAGGTAGTGTGGTATAAATAGTATTAATCAAAAACGCGATTTTTAGAGGTTATTTCAAACCATTCCAGCTCACGAACGGCTAAAGCTAGAGTTGCAATATTTTGGGAATCATCATAAAATAAACCAAAGTTTGTTTTCAGGAGGTGACCCGGACCACTTTTTTTTTTTGAGGCGCCTTAATGAGCATATCCACAAATAGTTTTCCGTGACCAAAAAACTAAAACTTATTAAAAACGTATTATTTGATGATATTATCTAAGAGAAACATTTTAATCATATTAATTTAAGTAATTTATGCATAAATTAATTTACGTTATTAATTGATTAATATTTATATACTAGCTGAACCCGGTGTGTTTCGCTACCCCCCTCGTATAAAATACAATTAAAAGCATTTATATATTTACAAAAATTTATTTATTTAATTTAACTATAGCAATGCTTCGCCTCTTTTTTTGTTGTAAACCAATTAGAATTCAGCACTGAATCGCATGTAATTTGCTTCATGCTCCCCCTTTTTATTTTTAGACCAATCAAAAAGCAGCAATTACACAATCAATTGTTTCGCAGTCAGTTGTGGGAGAATGAGGTTACCCCACTCTCTATTTTAATTAACACGTATTATAAAATCAGCTGTTTTGAAGACAGTGGTGGAAGAAAGAGTATGGGGCTACCCCACTATTTTAATTAATATGTATTTTAAATTTGTGGTAAAGCCGTTAATAAACGTAGTAAAAAAGTAGGTGCAGAAGTGTGCATGGTCGAAAAATATTACCATGTAATAAGTATTCCTGAGTCAAAGCTGAACGCTGTGAAAATTTAAGATCTTTTATCAGGTTCAGCCTCCAATATATCGCAAACATTGGGGCGTGCTCCGCCCACTTTTCTTTTGGTACGTATTTCTATTCATGCCAATACCATATATAGCAAATACTGTTGCCGTTGGTCAAAAAATGCCCAAGATATGACGATTTTAAATTTTGGGTTTTATGGGCGAGGCCACGCCCCTTCGTCCACTCACAGCTTTATGTAGTCAAGAATTTATTATTTCGTAAGAATATCCTATTGTGAAAATTTAATGACGATCGGTCCAGTAGTTAAGACTATATTGCGATTTTTAATTTTCATAAAAAGGGGCGTGGTCCCACCCAATTTTCTCCTGGTACGTATTCCTAATTATGCCAATACCATATGTACCAAATAGCATCAACGTAGGTCAAAAAATGCCCAAAATATGGCGATTTAAATTTTTGGGTTATATGGGCAGTGCCACGCTCCTTTGTCCAATAAAAGCTTCATATAGCCTATTATTCTTTCTAGAGTCATAGTAAAATGCAGAGAAAGTTTCAGGAAGATCGGTCCAGAGGTTTGGTCTCCTATAAGGTACAAACAAACAAATAAACAAACACACATTCCATTTTATATACAGTGGCTCACAGCTTATTTCATGCAGTGCATACTTTAAACTTTAGGGCTTTATAAAAACAAAACTAACAGGAATACAAAAGATAATATGGTGTCATTTAAAAGAGCAAAAAGTCTAGTTAAATAAAGGTTTTTCATTAATTGTGAATACATATATTTAGTTGTTTAAAAAATAAGAGAACAGAAAATACTCAGTCACTTCTCTCTGTTACGGTACTCTAATGCTGCGCTGTCTAACGGTACCTTCGTTAGCTATGCCTTCGTTCTATTTCTATAATTTGTGTTAGCTTTTTAGTCTGATTTTTTTGCTTCAAGTGTTTGCTTCTATGATTATTTAAAATAGGAGCGCGCACAACGCTACAACAACGAGAATTGGTTATATACTATTTTAAAAACAGCAGCTTGCAGCGAAAAATGGCTGAAATGGTTAATATCAATTCCTGTACAGTGCAAAAGATCATCGAGCGCTTCGTCCATAAGAATCGATTGTACAATAAGAACAAAGAAGCACCAAACAAAATGTTTAATGCAACCGACGAGCGGCATATTGTACGGAAGATAAAGTCTAACCCGAGATTCTCAGCTCCGAAAATGGCTTTTGAAGTTCAAACTGACCTGAGCAAACAGTGAAGTGCTGAAACTATTCGACGTGTTTTGCGCAAAAAGACATTATGCAGACTCAACTACGACAAAGAACATATTTCCAAAGCCCCAGAGTACTGGACTTCAGTTATTTTTGCAGATAAATCGAAGATCAATTTAATCGGTTCAGATGGTATAAGCTATATGTGGCGAAAACCGAATACCGAGGTCAACAAAAAAAACTTAAAAGAAACCGTGAAGCATGGCGGTGGCAGCGTCATGGTTTGGGCCTGAATGTCAGCTGCTGGTACCGGGAAGTTGCCGTTTATTGAAAAAACAATGGATAAATTTAAGTACTTACAGATCCGGAAGAACAATTTGTTGCAGAGTGCAAAGGTTCTGGGTATAAAATTGAATTTCCGATTTTACCAGGATGACGATCAAAACCACAAAGCGGGTATTGTGCAAACCAGGCTAATATACAACTGCCCGCAATTGATGACGCCGTCAGCACAGTCGCCAGACCTTAATGTTATTGCAAATGTGTGGTCTTTATTGGAAAATAACATCAGGAAACATCAAATTTCAAACAAAAACCACCTGAAAGAGAAATTGAAAACGAAGTGGGCGAATATTTCGCCAACTTTCACTCAAAAACTGGTCGCATCAATGCCAAACCACCTTAGATCTGTTGTGGACAACAAGGACATTTATCATACCAAATAATAAAAATATCAAATATCATTAGTTAATACGAAAAATTTATAAATAACAAGTGGCTGCATAAAATAAGCTGTGATATGAAATTAATAGTATTTCCTGCTTTCTTAATTTTAAGCCAACTTAATATATATTTTTACAATAAATTAAGTTAATTTATTAAACTAAACATTTTGTTTTTTTTTTTTTTAAATATTGCAAACATGCAATAACAATAGAGTTCAGCTACTACAGCTTTTTCGCACTTTCTCCGCATTAGATCATCTTAAGAACCAGCCCAAATATCATTAAAACATCTCAATAAGGCCATTCACAGTTCGAATACGCTGGTCTGCCATTTGTTGGATCTGCTATTTGTTCGCCAATTTACGAAAACGTATTTTGCTTCGTTGTTGTTTTGCATACAAATGCAAATACGCAGGCACGCGTAAATAAAAGCAGCCCTTGGACGTGCTCTTTGTACCTCGTATTTTTATGCTCTGTCTACAGCCGCATAATCACATACATCACAAGGTTGAACAATCTTTTTATACGACAGTCACATGGCGAGGTGCTCACAGTTTGAACAATAACAAATGCTATAAATATGATTTGTTAAAAGTACGCTCAAACCGTGAATAGCCTTAATGATACTGATAAGAGTGGTCCAAAACAATCCAAAGTGAGAAAAATTTACCCACCATAATATGGGTTGGGCTCAAGGACAACACAAGACATAACAACTAACCATGCGTTTACATAGATCTAATCATACATTAGTTTTCAATCTACTTTTGAGTTGACCTTTCGATAAGTTAACATCAAAAAAGCTACAGTTGTTAACAAAGGTACTCATGCGATGTAAAGGAGCAGTAGCCATATAATTTGTTCTACTAAAAGGTAAGTAAATTAAATTGTTAGCATTTCTACTGCTTCTACGGTTAGTGTTAAAATTTATAAGAGTTAGGAGTTCTGGTGAATCGAATACACCAGTTATGAGTTGGTGTAAATAGACGATATCTGCAGACTTCCTTCTCTCGTTCAAAGATTGCATTTTTAATAGTTTTAAACGATCCTCATAAGGAGGAAGGTTTAAAGTGTCAGTTGCACTTAAGCCCCTTAGAGCAAACCGAACAAAACGTTTTTGGATTCTCTCTATACGTTCAACATGTACATTGTAACTTGGGGACCAAACTTGACTTGCATACTCTAAGTGAGGTCGCACAATTGCATAATACAGTGTTGTAGTTGTGATCATACTATTAAATTCTTTTGCCCAGCGTTTCATAAACCCGAGCATAGAAGATGCTTTTTTACAAATATAATCAATATGAACGTTAAACGATAGCTTAGAATCCATGCATACACCCAGATCTTTGACAGCATCTACACGACTTAATGCAGTATCTTTTATCTTGTACTCAAAAATTAAATTATTCCTTTTTCGCGAGAAGGTCATAGTTTGGCATTTATCTGGATTTAGAAACATATTGTTTTTAGAACACCAAATTTCAAAGGATTTCAAATCAGACTGGAGCAGATCTGAATTGTCTTTAGCATCTATTGTTCTGTATATTTTCATGTCATCTGCATAGATAAGTAGATGAGAGTGTTTGATGATGTGGGTTACATCATTAATGGCTAAAATAAACAGAAGTGGACCAAGGTGGCTACCTTGAGGAACACCTGATTCAGCAATAAATTCAGCTGACAATACGCCTCGAAATCGTATTTGATAAGATCGCTCTGTCAGATACGATTGAATCCAGCTTACAAAAAATTGTGGAAAACCCATTAACTTAAGTTTAAATAGAATTAAGTTGTGGGGCAGTTTATCAAATGCTTTACTAAAATCAGTGTAAATACAGTCGACCTGGTTACCTGAATAAAATGAATTTAAGCAAAACGTTGTAAAATCGAGGAGATTAGACACAGTGGATCTGCCAGTAACAAATCCATGCTGACGAGTTGTCATGACCTTCCCACAGTGAATTTTCACACGATCATACACGAGGCGCTCAAAAAGTTTTGGAATCGACGAGAGTTTCGCGATAGGCCTGTAGTTGTTTATATCGTTCTTACAACCTTTTTTATAGATAGGACCTATAAAAGATTTTTTCCAAAAAAGTGGAAAAATACTTTCGCTAATTGATTTATTGAATAACATGGACAGTGGTTGACTTAGAACGGAACCACATCGTGTTAACACTGCGGCAGGAATTCCGTCAGGTCCAGCATTAAAATCCTCATCGATCAATCCAATATACTTTAAAATATCCTCTGAAGTAAAGGATATAGAATCCAACGAAACCCTGGGTGTAGAGTTCATATATTCAGAGTACTCTTCATCAGGATTAAAAGAGTCTGAACAAAATGACTCTTTAAAGAGATTGGCAAATAGACCACAAATTACGACAGGATCGTCAGTAAATCCGTCAGAGGTTTTAAATGATGAAGGGAATCCATCAGATTTTTTTTTGGTGTTTATGAAACCCCAGAATTTCTTCGGATCAGACAATATTCTCAGCTTAGTACTGTCTAAATAATTTTGATATAAGGTAGCTGAGCAATTTTCAAAGTCCAGAAACAAACGCTTGTAGATTTCTAGGTCATTCAAGTCCAAGCTACAGACATATTTTTTCCATGCCCTATTCCTGCTGTTGCGAAGAATCTTTAACTCCTTTGTGTACCAGGGGTAAGAACAATTTTTCGTAAATTTGAGGCTATATGGCACGGACAGAGAAAACATAGCAAAGATTTCCATATAAAAAAAATTAATTGAATCATCAAGAGTGTTATTATTAACATATTCTAAAATAACATGAAGCTTACTTTGAAGTAAATGATTCAACTTCAAAAAGTCAGCTTTTTTAAAATTGAATTCATAAACTTTATCTATTGAGTTAGACTTAACTATATTTTCCCTGTCTGATTTGTACCATATTCTCAATGGTGGATGGTATTCATCAACAGCAGTCAAAACATGAGGGGCCCTCTCAACAATCACGTTGTTACTATCTGTAGTTAAGACCAGGTCAAGAAGTCTTTCACGACTATTATAAATACAACTCACTTGTTGTAAGTCAGAACATATATTATCAACAAATATATGCTCTTGGCGAGTCTTCGAATTAGATGCACAAAAATATGTATCATCGTCAGAAGATTCCCATTTCAAGTCAGGCATATTAAAATCACCTAACAATAAAATGTCGTCATTAACGTCAATTATGCTTATGACATATTCTATGCAATCCGCAAGGCTTGCATAAACTTCTACACTGCTCTTAGGAGGAACGTATGCATTAATAAGATATACATTAGAATTGCAATGTACAACCTTGACGCATATAAGTTCGATGTTAGCAGAGCAGGGAATAACAATAATGGAACTAACTAAGGAGTTCCTTACAGCTAATAAGACACCTCCACCGACAGCAGAAGTATTGTCAGCATGTCTATCTCTTCTATAAACTTCAAAACTGTTATCAAACAATTCTAAGTCAGTAATGCTTCCGTTTAACCAAGTTTCAGTCAGTGCGATAATATCCTCAGAGAAATTCTGAGACATTAAAAATATGTCTCGCGTCTTAGAGCGTAGTCCCCTTACATTTTGATAGTAAAGGGATAACCTATTCAGTTTTTTTGGGATTGACGAGCGGCTTGAGTCGTCCCTCTAGGCTTATTCTTAGGCTGAAACTCTGTAACGAGTATATTATCAGTCCACAAATTAGAGTTTAGAACAGTTGCAAACTCTTCAGCAGGAACTGTGAGAATAAAGGAAGCATGGGAAGGTTTATTACCTATTTTTTTGCATGAGCAAAATGCATTTTGACTCAACAATTTATTATGTTTGATAAAAGTCAATACATTTTCAACAGTTGTGTCGGGCTGAAGACGTGAAATAAATAAATTTTTTTTCCTCGACACTGCCCTTAAGCTTGATAGATTTCTAGGCTCAATAGGAGTCAAAACTGAACTATTAGTCAAAGAAGGACGGTTAGAAGGTGACGAGGAAGTAACTGGAGTGTTCCTGTTCAAAAGCGGTGCTGAGGGCTGCTTGGCCTGAGAAGTAGATCCAGATGATTTTCGCTTCTTATTGGTTTTTTTTATTTTTTCTCTTTCTATTTGAGATAATATGGTCTTCTGATGAAAGGATTGTTTGTGTCCCGGAAGAAACAGTCTGTGACAAAGCAAGCGGGATATTTTCCGAAATGGAAATTTTCATCATAGACGCTAGTACTGGGTGCGGCCCTAACTTCACTAAAAAATGTTACAATTTCTCGAAAATTGTTGTTTAACGAGTTAAGACTTTCCCCAAAAAGCTTAATTTTTGAATAAAGTTCATCTGGGGAAAGTGCCCTACACGAAGCACAGTACCAGCGAAGACCTGATCGCAGAGATTTTAAGTCGTCAAGGCATGACTTGGAAATACCGGCACAAGATGCCATTTGTTCTTTTAAATGATACTATATTATTTTTTCTATTCCTGTTAGTTTCGCTGTTATAAAGCCCTGAAATTGAAAGTATGCACTGCATAAAATAAACTGTGAGCCACTGTATATATAGAAGATAAATAAAAATAAGTGTACATTTTGATGTCACCGCTAACTACAAAACAGGTCGACCGATTTCGACCAAAATAGCAGGGTACGTTGGGTATGGTCTATAGATGGTTTACGTTGTTCTGGCATTTTGCAGATTTTGCACGAAATCGGGTCAGTGGTTCTGGCATTTTAAAGATATGGCATTTTTAAGATTTTCCCATATATTTCCATACAAATATTTTGTCTCTCTGTGTGATGCCTACAGACTCAAAAACTGATGGGCCTATTGAGCTGAAATTTTGGCAGTCGATTTCTTTGAGGTAGGAGATGGTTAAGAAAAAAATTTTGCAACACCCTCTTTTGCCGCCCCCAAACCTATAAAAATGGTATCATTCAGACGGTTTGGGTCGTATAAGACTTTAATTTGGCAATTTAATTTATATAGTTGTTGTCAGCAGTTGTACTTAAAGTGGGTTTACCGCCCACAAATCAATAAAAATGCTAAATATTTCGGATGGTTTTCATCGCATTAGACTAAAATTTGGAAATTTAGTTTATATCGTTACTGTCGGACATTGTACTAAAAATGGGCATCCACGCCCCTTTTTACCGCCCACAAATGAATAAATATTCTTTACTTAAGACGGTTTTGGTCTTAATTGCAACAAACTAAATTTGGTAATTTAGTTTGTATAGTTACTTTCGGCATTTTTTGTAAAAATGGGCAAGATCGCACTTTAACTGCTCCCAATTTTTTCAGAAATTATAAAAATTGACTACTGGGCCGATTGAGCTAAGGTTTTGGCTTAGTCTGTATGGGTACTGTAAACTGTACTCAAAACTGGCTTCCACAACCTTTTTACCGCCCACAAACCAATAAAAATGCTTTATTTCAGATGTTTTGTGTCGTAGAAGACTAAAATTTGGTAATTTAGTTTGCCAGGCTATTTTCGGCCAGTGGACTAAAAATGGACGTGGTCTCGCTGTTTACTTTTTATCAGGAGATAAGCGTGGAGGAATCAAAGTGAGCCATGTATAAACTTAATTAAGCTGAAATTTTGTCAGCGTTGCCACACCCCCTTTTACCGCCCACAAATAAACAAAAATGCTATATTTTAGATAGTTTTGGTCGTTTTATACTTAAATTTGGAATTTAGTTCATATGGTTACTTTCGGCAACTACACTAAGAATGCAGAATATATACAATTTTTCTTTCGATTAGCATTAAAATTCATGTATGGCAGTAAGGACTGTGGCAGTCTGTAGCAAAACAACGTTTGTTGTAAAAATAAAACCAGTAGCGACATGTTGTAACTTCACTGTCGAAGCGAACATCGAAGCGAAGTTTTCGATCTGGCGGTATGTTGTAATATTTTCGTTCGACAGTCGATTTCGTTTGTTTCGAAGTTATGTTCGAACATCTAACAGCTGCACGCAAGCTTTTTTTCTGATTCTTGCCATGCTAAATATCGTGAATTAATATTTTTAAAAATTGTTTTATTAATGAAAAATGTAATTTAAACTAGAAATGATAAATTGGTTATTTTCAACAAATAACATTGTTTGGAAAAAATAAAGTCAACTTAATTTGAACAAACAGTTCTGTGGTAACCATATATATACTTTTATTAAAGCCAATACTTTTATTATTTCACTAACTTAAAATCATTATTTAACTTGATGAAACTAACTTCTATGTTAAATAAATAAAATATAATAAATAAAACCATACTTAAATGGATAAATATTTCCATTTATATTTACTTCACTTCTCGATCACTGCCACCAAAATAAAGTGATATTTTATCGCAAATATCGCCTGTCGAAAGTGTTACCACATACCGACTTTCGATAATTTCAACCACTTCGAAACTTTCGAAGTCACAACATGTTGCCACAGGTAAAAATTGCATTTTAGACTACCTTCCATATGAATTAGCATTTATTTGCAAAAATGTTTCTAACTGTTTTCGTCATCAAATCAACAAGGTACCCTCTGTGACTTTTTTGGCGGAATTTATTATTTCCAAAATGTTGTTGCTATATTTTTTACAAAATTTTTTTACAAAATAAGTCAAGTCTCCAAAATAATTTATATGAAAAAATTACCCCAGCATCTTTTTTCAATCAAAAGTTATGGCTTTTATAATTAAGTTACTTGATGATTTATCGAATAGCATTGGAATTGTAGGTAGCACAGATTCAGTATTCGAACACAATTTAAACATGCCGTTTCACTGTAAACATTTTATGGGTGTTTGGAAACGGGGGGGTGGCAGCAACGCTTCGGGTTTCAGCTAGTTTTTTATAAGCGGGCAATCAAACATTGCCAAAAAGACAATATGTTGTAGTATTTAGTAAAATATATCCTTATAATTTTTTCAAAATTTTCTTTTTAGCTACCAAAATGGTCTTTCTTGCCTCACAACTTTTCGACGAAACTATAAAGCTACATAAACAAATCTGCTTAGCTTTAACAAAGTGCTCATTTTGACGCACTGTGTGTGCTATAATTTAAAGAGTAATTTTAAACTTTTGCAAATCTGTTTGTTTCTGCAAGTCTATGCTCATTATTCTTATTTTCATCTTGTCTTTGCGCAAAGGGAAAGTTTATAGAATCACTTTTTTGTTGTTCTCTGATTGTTTTTTGTAAATATAAAGTTTACGCCAACGATTTGTTTAATTGCAATAATTAAAAAAGTTAAGCAGGCAATTAATTAAATCGTAGCAAAAATAAAAAAGTAAAAATCTTCTTGTTTGTAGTCTTGTTAATTTTTTATCGTAGTTGCTGATATTTTAAGGTAGGTGTTGTTTCAAGGAAAGATTATTTAATAAAGACTGTTTCTTAAATATATCTTTTTAGTTCTCAAGACAGACTTTACTTAAACGAAACGTAACGATATGAACTTGAAAAATATAACTAAAACTTAATTCTTTTTGTACATTTCTGACCTCAAATTCAGAACTTTCCTAAAGCTTTATGGTGGATAGTAAAAAAATAAGTTTGATCTACAAAAGTAGCGTGAACAACTGAAAAAAATTTATTTAAAATTATATAGCATAATACTTGAATCTTTAATGAGTGCCAGGGCTGCACTAAAGTTGTGTAAATTGTTTTGAAAAATGACAAGGTGAGAGAAAGTCTTTAAATACGTAGCAAAAATGGTAGTCAATAAGAGAAGAAAAAGCAGACAAAGAAGGAGAAGAAAAGTGACATTAGCAAAAACAGCTACAACAAAATATTAACTAAGGCCAGTTTTATGTTAAAAATGCGTAGATGTCCAAACATCCTTCAGCTAAATACGCAAGGGAGCTGTAGTGCGAAACGAGGCAGAGTGTTTGTAGTAGAACTTGTTGTGGGGTGGGTGGATGGCATAAGAATGGGACGCTAGTAGCAGCTCAGAGCGTTAATTATTTAGAAAGCAAGAGGAATTAATTCTTTTATTGTTGTTGTTGTTGATGTTGTTGATGTTATTCACAAAGCACGCTAAAGAAGGCTGCTGCTGCTGCTACTGTAAAAGCTTTCAATATACATTTCTTTTGTGCTCTTCGTGTTCTAGGCTTAATATTTTTCCTGTTATTTGTTGTTGTGTTTATTAATATTATTCTTCTTTGTATTTTTTGTATATATTTATTTTTTTTTTTTTTGTATTCATGCTACTGTTTTTACTTAGCCTCGACTGCCATCTGCCTCTGCATTCTGTGGTCCTCTGACCGGTTACTCGTTTACACAGGAATTTGTGTCGACTTTGTTATGTTTTATGTAGCTAGATTGACTTGAAAATTAGAAAGGATCTAGCAGCAAAGAAGACGAAAGTGCCAGCATGAAAGTGGAACAAAGCACATTAATTTAGTTGAAGTATTGAGAATACGTTCGTCCTTTCTGCTGCAAAATTTTCCTTTTTTGTTGTCGTCCTTCCCTTAAGTCGTTGATTTATTGGACAACCGTTTTGTGTAGGTTATAATTTTTTCTGGTTTCTGTACTTTTTGTTTTTGTTCTCCCTTTTATTTGTTTGCTTAAGTGATACTTTGTTTGGACCTTCGACTTGTTTAATTTACTTGTTAACATTTTTCTTCTTTCTGCTCTTTTCAGAAATTTAATGAACGGAAATTATATTGTTATCACCTTAATGTGCAAAAGCAATGGACTTTATTACGGCTTTCGAGGTCTTATTTCTTTTTTAACCAAAAAAAAAAATAGCCATAAATTTTGTCAAGATTGCAATAATTAAACCGAATCATTAAATCAAAAAATTTCTTTATAAAACTATATGTATCTAGGGTTGCCAGATTGCCAGGTTGCCGGGACTCTCCGGGATTGTCCCGGTTTTTCGTTTGGTCTAGTCCCAGTTTTTTTCTTGAAGTCTCAGAATTCGCACAAAAGATAAGAAACGCACTGAAAACCACAAACAATTTCGATCGAAATTTATGTAATTCTCACTTGTTTAAAAAAAATTTAATTTGAAAGAGCTATGAGTATGAATTCATACGTCAAGTTAAGTAATATCCAATAAGCAAGAAAATTTAATGAAGATAAAGAACACATAAAGAAGGTCTACTTCTTACTTTCCAAAAAACTAAAGATTAACTTCGGTTTTACTAGCACGGCAGTCCTAGTTAGGGTGGAAAATAGTCTGTCTAATTTTGGATGCTTAACTTGTGGGGTGCCTCAGGGCTCTGCACTTGGTCTCCTTCTATTCACAATGTTTATTAATGATATTTTCAGCAAATGCCGCCATGTTTCCATTTATGCATATGCTAATGATCTTCAGTTGCACCTGTCCAGGCCTATTGGTCTTGTAAATGATTTATGTGCTAAGGTTAAGACTTAATAAAGATCACCGATTGGGCTAAAACCAATAAGCTGCTCCTCAACCCTCTAAAATTATATGTCCTGCCGATTTTTAAATCTCGCTACAATGTTCTTGATATAAAGGCAATATATCTAAATAGTTTCGAGTTGAAATTTGTTGAACATGCTAAAAATCTCGGTTATTATATTGACTCAAAACTCTCTTGTGAAAAATCATACGAATTCGGTTGTGAGTAAAACGTACTTTGCCCTATGGAATCTAAGATGGATTGCATCATTTGTGCCTACCAACACCAGAATAAAGTTAGAATAAAGATCCAACTTGTAGTGCCAATAATTTTATACTCAGATGTTGTGTTCAGTAAACTCGATTCCAGATCCAAGCTCAAGTTGTAACTTGCATTCAATAATGCTGTCAGATGCGTATATGGTCTAAGGAAGTTTGGCCGCATTAGTCTCTGAAAAAATCAAGTACTTGGTTGTAATATATTTAATTACATTGACGCTAGAAACCGCATATTCTTACACATTTTGATTTACTCACAAATCTCTAACTATCGTTCATTCAAAATTTTGATCACTTGTTCCAGTTTATAAAGTTATTATATAAAATTTTGTCATAATTTTAAGTCATATTTATTTGTTGTTTAATACTATTTGCAATTTTCTTGCTTCTTACTGCATTAAAAAGACTCTGTATTAAAACATCTCTTTGAACATTATATTTTTTAAATTAATTGAAATTATACTTCATTCACAATGTTATTCCTGAATATCATGCCGCAGTTTAAGCTCTCGAATGCAATGATTTGCACCATATTGGAACTGGATTAAAATGCGGAAGTTATTTAACAGTTTCCATACTAGACAAAAATAAAAACTTTATACAACAGGGTAAAATGCCTTTTAAAAAATATAATTTATGCGAAACAATAAAAAAATTTATTTTTGATGCTTATCAAGTTTTTAAAAATATAGTGAATTATTTAGAAGACCTTTCATTATAACTTCTTAGAAGATTCTCTTTTTTAAAAAAATATTTATCTAAAAACTTAACACGGCAATTGAAATATTTTATTGAGAAGAATTTATAGATTCGCTCTATGTTTAAATACCGTCAGAAGATATGCTAATATCTTAAATTCTGATTATTGCTGCATGTGAGAGGTATTTAGTGTTCACTTGGGAAGTCAATTCCGGGGTCCCGGACGATTTAAGCCACTTTAAATTCCGGGATTGTCTTTCCTGGATCCCGGGACTTAAAAAAAAAATTTAAATAAAAAATTTCCATTACAAAAATTCAGGTAAATGCAAACATTTCAAATTAAGTTGATCTGAATATAGAATTAGAAAAAAAATTTTATTGAGGCTGAAAAAGATTGTTAGGACGATGAGCATGAATCACTGGAGAAAGGACTTTATATAGTTTTAGAAGAACTTGCAACATCGGGAAGTCAGCTATGTATTTCAAAATTGTCAGATATTCTGACTTAGGAAATAGATTTGTTTTATGGTGAAGGCAATCGCGATCGAAACTTACAAATTGCTTACGACTTTTTTACAACTATTTCCCCAACTAGCATAGAATCAGAGCGGTGCTTCTCATCAGCGGGTTATATTTGTAACAATATTCTAACAAAACTCTTTTATGAAAAATAAGATGCGCTGATCAGCTTAATGTATTACTTTAAAAATAATTAAAAGAAATATTTTAATTTAAAAAGTCTTTTCCAACCTTAATTTGCTTTAAACTAAAAAAAAACATGAAGACGGTGTGCAAAAAAAAGGTAATATTTATATAGTAATACCTTAAACTGTTTTTTTTTATATTTTTTGTTCTTTAACTCTTTAGATGGCTAGGCTAAACTAAGAACAAAATAATTTTTTGAGGCAATATTTCTAGCCTTTAGGTCCTGAAGATGCAAAAAACATACTTTTCATTTTAACCTGTGCTACTTACGTTTTACAAGCTTGTACACAGAAAAAATTGTTTTGCTCCTTTTCGGCACAAAGTCTTTTTTTTAATCCCTTAAAAGTTTCTCAGCCCTTTAGATCTTTGCGTTTTAAAACCCTCTTAATATTCTTATCCTTAAAGTCATAAAAAGTTAAAAAAACATAAATTTAATCTTTGTCCGTTTGATTTTTTCTTCGACACGAAAATCCAACTGACTTGAATATCAAATATACCTCTAAATTTATTTTTATCATGTTGGTTCATCTTTTTTTCATAGAACCAAACGATTTGATTTAAAAAAAGCTTTGCAAAATAAATACATATAAAAATTACTTTCTGACGTTTCCGATATATTAGGCAAGTCCACTAAAAGGGTTATATTAGTACAATTTGCTAGTCATCAAAGTTCTTTGTTTTTTAACAATAAGGGTTAACATAGTTGAAAACCACAATATGAGCACCTTTTAAACTAGAATTTGTGGTTGGGACCCTCCCACTATAGCTTTTTGTTACTATGCAAATAAATTAACTATCCAAATTGATTTTATTAATATATAGCATAGAAAAGTTTAACTTGCATTTTGAGCTTCTTCCATTTTTGCAATTAGAAAATAACTGGAAACCGATCAGTTGTTTATGGAACTTTAGAAACCACGTTCGTTAAACATATTATTGGGCTATTTAAAATTACTACACTTGGTTTTTAGAGATTTCATGTAAAACAATAAAAAATATAAAAACCGCTCAGTAAAAGTTGGTATCAATGCCACGGGGTTTTAAAACTACACTGAAAACAACGCAATTATGAATACCCTTAATGTGCTTTGTTTTTGCTGCATTATAAATGAATTCATTTACATTTTTTAGTTTCAAGAAATAAATAACAAAAAATTGTATTAAAAACGTTTTGAATTATTTACTTCTTAAAAATTTTCAATCCCGAATTAGTACCGGATTGATAATCCCGGGATCGAGAAAAGCTTCCGGGATTGGACTCTCTAGTGTACACCCAATAAATATGGTAAATGACAATATATGAACGCACTTCTTTGGAAATTCAACTCAGGAATTAGCTATTTGAATTAAAAATTTATGATATTTATATTTTGTATGAGTGTTAAGTCCTCTTCAGTGGCCATACTGTGGCCATACAACTTAATTTAGGCCTTGTATGGCCTTTGTTTGACTCAACTTTCGGCCGCTAGGCTTTCTGGATTATTTTTGGGCCATCTTTGACCCTTGTATGTCCGTGCGGCCCATGATTGACCGCTTATCGGCCGTTGTTCGCCCACACATATTTTTTACTCGGGTAGCTGCCGAAAGTTACCTTATGAACTAAATTACCAAATTTTAGTGTAGTACGATCAAAACCGTTCGAAATATAGCATTTTTGTTGTTTTTTAAGCGGTAAAAAGGGGAGCGGCAAAATTATTTCCCTCAAATCATCTCGTAATCGAAACAAATGGACTGCCAAAATTTCTGATTAATTTAGCTTAAGCCTGGCGCACTTTGCTCCACGCTTACCCCACGCTGACCCCCTGAAAAGTGAGTTTAACTAAAGTGGGACAGGCCTATTTTTAGTGCACTTGCCGAGAGGAACCACATGAACGAAATTACAAAATTTTTATCTAATGCGACCCAATCCGTTGAAATAAAACATTTTCATTGGTTTGTGGGCAGTAGAAGGAGGGCCTGGAAACCAATTTTTAGCACAGTTGCTGACTGTAACCATACAAACTAAGCCAAGTTTTTAGCTCTATCGACACAGTAGTCAATTTAATTGATTTCTCAAAAAGTGGGTGTGGATATATAGCGATAACGCCCATTTTTAGTACAATTGCTGAAAGTAACCATATAAACTTAAGTATCAAATGTTAGTCTTATACGACCAAAAAACCTTAAAATATAGCGTTTTCATTGATTTGTGGGCGGAAAAGGGGGCATGAAACCAATTTTCGTACAGTTTCTGACAGTAACTACACAAATCAAATTACCAAATTTAAGTCTTATACGACCAAACCTTTATTAAATAAAGCATTTTCATTGATTTGTGGGCGGTAAAATGGGGCATGCAAACCCATTTTTAATACAGTTGTCGACAGTAACCTTACAAAATAAATTACTGACTTTTAGCCTTATGCGATCCAAAACAACAGAAATATAGAATTTTTGATTTGGGGGCGGTAAAACGGGGGTGTGGCAACTTTTTTCCTCAACCATCTCATATCAGAAACAAATCGACTGCCAAATTTTCAGGTCAATAGGTCCAGTAATTTTGGAGTCTATAGGCATCAGACTCACATCATTTTGCTTTTTATGTGTATAGATATTGATTTGTGGGCGGTAAAAGTGGGCGTGAATACATTTATGTATAGTGACCGCCTCTTGGAGCACCTGCAGAGCAAGTTAGACTATAAAAATGTGTAGAACTCCGGAATTGCGATGATTTAGAAAAAATGGGCGTGTATATATTGCGACCACGCCCATTATTTGTACAGTTACCGACAGTAACCATCTGTTCAAAATTACTAAATCTTAGTTTTTTACGATTAAAACCGCCTGATATATATTCTTTTTTTTTTGGTTTGTGGTCGATAGCGCAAATTTAGCTTGTATGGGAAGTACCACGCCCCCTTGTCCAATCATTATCAAACCTCACAGGAACACTCTAAAGAAGTGGCTTCAGTTTCCCTGCAAATTAATTGAACTAACGATCGGTTCAGTGGTTTTGGAGTCTATTCGTGATAAAGCCACATACCCACACAATTTTTTTTAATTTGCCAAAATTTTTTTAAAGGATGATGTTTGTTAGTCGAACAGAGAATTCTTCTTTTCCTCGTATTCGTAGTACCGTCAATCGAAAATAGTGTAAAATCTCGCGTGTGCAATAGAAAATATTTATATGTGCACAATTGATTTTTTTGTGTATTAACTGCTATAACGAAAAAATAACGAAATTTTGTTGATAACCTTAGTAAAAAAAACCATAAACATTACGGTAATACTTTTTTGTAACGAAATATGGTCACATTTTAGAGTTATTTTCTTTTTCAAATAAAAGTGCCACTTGGAACCACTTTATCTGAAGAAAATCGTTGAAATATAAAAGGCTTAAATGAAGTCGGTATAAAAGTAGGTGCTATAGCTACTAGGACAAATCGTCACCGAAATACCATAACAAATTTTTTTAAAAACTCTGGCAACTATGTTATATCAAGTGTAGTGAAGGAAAATTCGTGATTGACCAACGGCACAAAAGATGAATTTGACATCTTGCTGTGGAGAAAGGGATGAGTTGTGGTGAAATTGCTGCGCATTTGGATCTAAAGGTTACCAGAAGCAGAATCCAAAAAATTTTGGATGAAAATGCCAACGTCGGTTATGAATCGCCCTTCCTTTAACCCAGGCTTCTAGCATGACACATTGTGGCCAGTCTAGCATATACCGAAAAATACAAATTCTGTGAGAAAGAATTTGGGAATGTCATATTAAGTGATGAGAAAAGGTTCAACCTTGACGGGCCCGATGGTTGCCAGAAATACTGGCACAATTTGCGATAGCCACGACAAATTAGATATGCGCGTAACCATGGGCAGGGATCACTGATGATTTAACAGTTTCAGTTACAGTTCACATGTGTATTGAGTTATTAGATGATGTGTTTTTTGAGTTCACATGCTTTCAATACCAGGATAACTTGACTTTTCAGCAGGACTACGCACCAACAAATTCTTCCCGAGCCACAAATGACTACCAATAAATCTTAAATATACCCGTTGTATAGTGACCTGCTGTTAGTCATGACTTGAGCCCTATCGAAAACCTTTAGGGCATTATTTCGGCCCAAGTTTATAAAAACGGGCGCCAGTTCGAGTCGATGAAGCATCTGAAAACACCTCTTTAAGATGAATGGCAGAAAATCGATGGCTCCATCTTCAGATCGTTTATGTACTTCATGCCTTTTATGCTTAACCAAGTCATATATAAGAAAGGAAGACATATTATTTAATGAAATCTATATATATTTCTATTTTATTCCATTAAATCAATAAAAAAAGGTTTTGCACACATAAATATTTTCTATGAACTTTTAGTTAAATAATTTCTTTAATAACAAGTTTTTTAAATAAGCTATATCTTGTTTTAGATATAAGTGCTTTATACTATTTCAATAAAAAAATAACATAAAAACAAATGAAGTGTTGCACATTAAATTATTTTACTGAGGTACATACATCCATTTTTATATATATAGATAGATTTACTATCAGGCCCGACAGACGTTGTGCTGCCCCAATTCAACTAATTTATTTGTGATCATTTCAACTAATTCAACTAATAAATTGTGGAAGTGCCCAAACAACGTGCCATTCGAGCCACACATGCAACACGTTTCTTATTAAAACTTCAATTCGTGACTATCAGAACTGACTTAAATATAGCATTTTTTTTAATTTTAATTTATTAAATTTCGGCATTTTTAGCTCAGTTGCCGAGAGTAACCATACGAACTAAATAGCAAATTTTTTTTCCAATACAGCACAAATCGTCTGAAATATAGCATTTCAATTAATTTGTGGGTGGTTACAGGAGGTGTGGCAACTTTCGTTTTTTTTTGGCCTAAGGTGTTATCGTTCCTGAGATCTTAAAAGACACTGCACAAATGATTTTGTGTGTAAAGAAAGGGGCGGTGAAGGTAGGCGTGGCAATATTTATGTATAAGGTGACCACCACTTGGTCTCATAGCACATATACACCAAGTTTTAATATAAAAACATGCACAACTCAGGAATTATCTCTCGTACCTGAAACACACAATAAGCTTTGGATACTAATTTTATTTTTTGGTGAAATAGAAAAACAAAATAAATCAAAAATGAAAGTGCTGGCTTTGAAAATTAATAACTCGGTCATGTTTAAATTTTGATTAATTGTCCGTTCAATCGTGTTTCAATCTTTTTCACTTTTGTTTCCCTTCTAATTTTTATAATTTTCCGAAAACTACCTCAACAAATTTCCTCATTTCGCAAAAAACTTTACTAAAAATATTTGTTGAAAAAATATTCAAAACCAAAAATGGCTTTTTTAATGTTCTTTCATATGGTATGCAAAAATGTAGGTTTCTATGTAAATCTATCGTAAAAATTTAACAACGTTTTATACAATCGAAAAATCAAACCTAACTGTCATAAAAATTTAAGATTTTTTTATACCCTCACGTTTAAAAAACGTAATGGGGGTATATTAATTTTGTCACTCCGTTTGTAACGCCGATAAGGAGGTGTGGCCGGTGTAGAAAAGTATATGTATTCCTGATCAGCATCACCTCCTGAGTCGATTTAGCCATGTCCGTCTGTCCGTCCGTCCGTCTGTCCGTTCGTCCGTCCGTCCGTCCGTCTGTCCGTCTGTCCATCTGTCCATCTGTCCGTCTATACGTCTGTCCGTCTGTCCGTCTGTCCGTCTGTCCGTCTGTCCGTCTGTGTCTACGATAGCAGCCGTAATTTTTGAGCTATCATAACGAATTTCAAAATATAAGCTTCTTATACAAAAATGGAGGTTAAGTTCGAATCTGAGCAAAATCGGATGAAAACCACGCCTACCTCCCATACAAAGTGACTTAACCAAAACGGTAAGATCTCTTTAAATTCCACAAAAATCAATTAAATGACTTCAAATTTCGCACAGTGTCTTAAATATTGAATATTTATTTTGAGTATTAAATTTGTAAAATCAGATGAAAACCACACCTACCTCCCATACAAAGTGACTTAACCAAAACGGGAAAATCTCTTTAAATATATTCAACAGTTTGCTTAAGACTTTATATATACTCTAATTCGGGCGTGGGGGTATTTTAACTTCGGCCCAGTTGAAGATAATTTCTTACTAGTTTTTGTTTATGTTTATTCATTTAGTATTTTTGTAGTTTTGTTTGCGTAAAATATAATGGTCATGTAAAGAATCATGACAATTTCTCTACTCGTTTCTGAGTTATACTCTCAAATACCCCTTAAAACACTGCCACAGCAACAACAGCGCAACCTACCGGGTCAAACTTTAGATTTTAATCACACACACACACCAAATTTCGTCAAAATCGGTCCTGCTGTTAGGAGGAGTTCAGTTACGAAGCCATGTACAGAAGAATTTTATGTATAAAGATATTCCCCGGCAGACGTTGTCCTGCCACCGCCTTACTGCTTGCTATATACGAATTTTCATTCTAATCGGAGAAAAACATTTTATATTTTCATCTTTTTTAGTATAGTTGCCGAACGTAACTTTATAAACTAAATTACCAAATTTTAGTCTAATACAACCAAAATCGTCCAAAATATAGTATTTTTGTTGATTTGTAGGCGGTAAAAGAGGGTGTGGCAAAATTTTTTTCCCTGAAACCATCTAGAACTCAAAACAAATCGAGTGCCAAAATTTGAGCTTAGTTTAGTTTATACCTATCGAACTTTGCTTCACTTTATGCTTATCCCCTGAAAAAAAGGGCGTAAACATAGTGCGACCACGCCTATTTTTAGAACAGTTGCTGAAAGTAACCATACGAACTATTTAACCAAATTGAAATCTTAAACGACCAAAACCGTCTGAAACGTAGCATTGTGGGCGGTAAAAGGGGGGTGTGGAAACCCATTTTAAGTGCAATTTCCGACAGTAAGCCTACAAATTAACTACCAAATTTTAACCCTATACGACCAAAACCGTCTAAATTAAAGCATTTTAATTGATTTGTGGGCGGTAAAAGCGGGCGAGCAAATCCGACAATATAACAAAAAAATAAATTACTAAGTTTTTATCTTATACGACAAAAATTGTCTCAAATATATAGTTTTTATTGATTTGTGGGCGGTGAAATGGGGTGCGGAAATAATTTTCTCTTTAACAAACCTTGTCCTTATAATTCAAAACACAACAAAAATCCCGAAGCAAATCGGACGCTTCATTCTTGAGTTATGAAATTTCAAACACATTTCACGAATTTGTTTTATATATATAGATAATATATGTTTAATATAATATATGTTCAATTTTCTTTATAGAGGGGGTGGAGGTTTGAAATGCACTACGAAAAGTAGCGAAGGGGTAAAAAAGCTCAAAAGCGGTAACGTTGTTTATGGACGACTCCTTTTCAGTAAAGGAAGTTTAAGTTCTTCTCCTTCTTCTTTTTTTATAACTAATAATTTTCTAAAATTAATTTGAACACAATTTGCTTGTATCTCTCAGGGCTTAGGATTTTTTGTTGTGTTTTTAAATTTTTGTGCTAAAGCGCCCTTCTAAAGTGGGACTAAGTTCGTCCAATTGGATTCTAACATAGCTGTGAATAATTTAATTAATAAGAAAAAATTTATTGTTAAAAAAATATCTCAATCGTCTTAGTTCCGCATCTTAAGCCCGCAGATTTTATATTTTAAGTACGATATATTAACAAATTCATATCAAACATAAAATAACTCATAACTATTTTTACCTCTTTGCCTAAAGTAATTTTTTTATTTTTCCACAAGTTAGACACTTAATAACCAAGCTGTGAACCTATAACTATGGAGGTGAATTTTTTTGACATAGTGTTTGAGGTAATGGTAAAGTTTACCCCTTTTAATTTTACTAAAAATTCTTATAAAAAGATTTTTTAAAATGATTTTTTGTGTAAAAACAAGATTTTATATTTGTATTTAAAATACAGACAAGATTTAATTATTTTTTTTGTTAAGTTCAACAAAACTGTCACTTTATTTCAACATTTAGAGTGGATACAATTTACCACCACCTTCACAATTGAAGGTTGAAACAAGCTCTTTTTTCTAATGAATTAAAAATGAAGTAAATAAAAACACCTGCTTTTTTAATTTTATTTTTATTTTGCTTTTACTCTCAGTCTTTGTATAAGAAATAACATTTTTATTTTATTTTTGAATTTGATTTACATTATATTTAATAGTTACATACATTTTCTTATCATACAGTATTCAATATTTATTTTTTAAAGTTTTCCTAAATGACCTTGTTATTTATTATGTTGATTTTATATGATTTAAATACAAATTATAAATGTTTGATAGTTTAAAACATACTTGATTTTAAATACAAATTCTAGTTGTTTGATAGTTTAAAATCGTTTATTGAGCTTTAAGTCAAAGTTAGAACAAATAATTGTTCTAACGTATCTTTTCTAAAGAAAAGAATTTGTGTTTAAAATCAAGTATGATTTAAACTATCAAACATTTAGAATTTGTATTTAAATCGTATAAAATCAACATATTTATTTTTTATTCATATATCTGTTATATTTTCTGGTAATTCAAACATAGCTTATAAGTTAACTCGATTCTGGACTAATATGTTTTATTATTCCAATATGTTTCCTTAAATTTGTTTCCAATTGTTTTAAATCTGCATTCAAACCAAGTTATTAAATACTTACATACATATATCACGTATGTTTATAGATTTCAGTTTGCTGTTTTACAAACTAATGTTTATTTATGTACTTGAAGCTATTATAAATAAATTGTCCATGCGATTTAATTGCAAAAATAAACAGTTTATGAAGAATTTCTTTAAATATTAATCAGGTTAAAAGTTAAACAACATCAAAGCGAAATGTTGCCTACCTTTATGCAGCCGATTTAAATATTGTCCTGCATATTTTATGGCAACAAAATTAGTTAATGAATATTTTAAATATTCAGGCATTTTGCTTGAAATTGCAACAGTATTAAAGTTTATGGAAACTCAACTATTTATACATAACACATTTTAATTAAAACGTATTAACGAACTTATATTAAAAGCTAGGACACTAAATTTTTAAGCAAATACCATTAAATGATTTAAGCAGTAATTTTTAATGAAGAATTAATTTGATATTTTAATTTAATGAGAAAAATAAAAGAAGTTCGAATAAAAAGATGGGTTTTATTAAACTTTCTTCTTAAGAGTATTTATTAGTTTGAGAATTAAAAATAAAATTCAAGCATAAGTTGCATAACCTTCTCATGGATGTGATTATCTCAAACTTATTTGAAAGTAATGACTGTCAAATTTGCATACAAACTTTAAGTACGAAGAGGTCAGCCATTTTTTGCTTGTGTTGAAATATTTGTGGTTACCCAATGTGCACAAAAACGGATGCGGATCCGTTACGAACCCGTTACGAGTCTGTCAGTACGCACTATGCTTTCTTATGTTTCGACGGACCCGTTACGAACCCGTTACGAATCCGCCAAAAGAGTCTGAAACGGATTCGTATATGAAGTCCGAAACGGATTCGTATCTGAAGTCCGTTACGGATTCGTTTCTGAAGTCCGTAACGGAGAGAGGAATTTCATATGAAAAAGGATCCGTTCCGGATGCGAAACGCAATCCGTTTCGGACAAAATGTACGAAGAAGTGAGTTCGTTACGGATTCGTAACAGATCCGTTTGGCACACTGGGTATAGAAACGATCCTAATTTCCTTTTTTCGTTTTGTTTGAAATATGAAATATTTTTTCTTTCTGATAGAGATAAAATAAGTCAGGCAGATGTAACCTGACAAAAGATTTCTATCCAAATGCAATAAAATGAGCTAAGCAAAATTTTGAAGGTTGTAAATATAGCTGACTTGGTTTTACAAATTTAATGAAAAAAGCTTTTGTAAGGGTTATGCCTCCTTATTTATTAATGTATCTGTAAATAGTATTGAGTAAAGTCCAAGGAAATAAAAATGTCGAAATTTAAAACTAGTGAGGAAGATAGGTGCTTGCATTCGGATAGCTTAAATAACACTCTAAAAATATTTAAAAAGCAATCTTTGAATCTTACCAATTAAGCGTGTCAAATAATGCAAATAAAAAACAAATTGACTGCGTTTAAGAAAAATTTTATTCAATTTCAAAAATGTTGTTTATAACATTAATGTTTAGTTAATGATTATTAATCATATCTAAATAAATTATTTACAACTAAGTCATATATATATATCTGCAGATCCATCTTATTATTTCTATATCATATATATTTTTTATACCTTTATTTTATATACAAGAAATTGGCGTTTATATGGTTAAGTTAGAGAAAAATCTTAATATTGTCCTTTTATGTTGTTTTTTTTTCAGAGATTAAAATAATAAAATAAAATAATTCATCAGTTTTGAACACATAAAAGAAAAAAAAATATTAAAATAGTAATTCTTAATATAACAGCGGGTAGAGAGAGGTATATTTGAGCTGTTGTAAAGTTTGGAGAATTTATTTGAATAATTTATTTAAATAATGCTTAAATATAAAAATATATTCAATTAGAAAAACATTTGATTTAATTTATTAAAATAGGAGCTCAATTTTTATTTAAAATTTCACATAAATTTTTTTTAAAAAAAGGCAGTGCGCCAAGGAAAACCTAAACACATACAGCGATAAGACCCAGTAAACTTGGAAAAAAGTCAATAATATTACGTTTTAGTTCTTACCTTAATAGAAAAACATGTTATTTTTAGTGGAAATGTCTTACACAGAAAAAACATGATGTTTTAAAATTTTTAACGTTTATCTTTTTTTTTATATTTTAAGAAATTTTTAATTTTTTTCAATTTAAAATAAATATATGTCATTTTTAAATAAATTGTATTGGAAAATAGCTTAAAGCAACATGTCGTCAAAATGTTGTCAAACAAAGTAGTTTAGTAATGTGAGTTTAAGAAAATTTGACAGTTGTGCTTAACTCATTAAACGCCGGCGTTGCTTTAAAGCAACGCTTATATTAAAAAAATCTCAAAAATCAATGCATTGAGCTTTCAACTTGAAATTTAGTGGAAACAAAGTTTAACCTATTGGCTGTGAAGCAAATTAATAAACTTTTGAATCTCTTAAGGGGAAGATACCTGTGGAGCTAATGAAAAAATCACCTTTTTTATAAATTTTTTGGAACAGTTTACTAAACTTAAACAAAGCTGTTATTTAGCAAATTTTGACTGAAATGTAAAGCCAAAAGCTCAAACTAAAGTTCAACAAATAAAAGCTCCACTTCAAGTGATCTTTCAACCTTTTAACATCTTAGATATTTTTTTAGCTGCTTTAAAAACACCTGATATGAAAACCGCTCCGATACATTTTGTTTAGTCTTTCTTCAAGTAAAAGTTAAATGTTTTCTCTGAAAATACTAATCTGTTTTATTTTTGTTTTATTGAATTGGGAGCAAAAAAGATGTGAAAGAAAAAAATGGTGCTTCGAGAAAATCGAGTCTAAGGTTTTTGAGAGCTTGTAGCTCATAAACTAATGGTTCAATTTTGCTGATTTATTTTTAAATTAATTCTGAAGTTAATTTCAGTGAATCATTTAAAGATATATATATTAAATTTAGTTATTTTAATTAAAACTAAAAATATATTAGAAGTCAAGTCGGACGTTTTTTTTCTGGAATACCAGAATTTTGTTTTTTTTTCCAAGCTTAGAATTTGTGATCAAGGGAGCAAAATAAGCAATTCCTGAAAAAAATCATCAAAATCGGCCGATGAAATCACATGTCGGGTTAATGGGTTAATGGGTCGGGTTAATGGGTTAAAATAATATGAGACGATGAAAAATTTTAAAAAGTTGTGAAAAAAATGAAGACAATTGAAAAGACGTTTAAAAAATTCGTTAGAGTCTCGCAAAAGTGTCTAAATGCCAAAAAATTAAATTCTGCGATTAGAGGTATATGAAAATATTACACGAATTTTTAGTACTTAAAACTTTAAACGAGTTTTTATCGAAACCACTTTTTTGAGACGGCCGGACATATAACTCGAGCATATCTTCACCGATCGATTCGAAATTTTGACAGTATTTTCAAAATAGCTTTATCTATCGACTCACGTAAGAATTTTTTTATATTCCTTTTTGTTTTACTAACAATTTTGTGATTTCATTGAGCCAAAAAAATTCCTGAAAATATCCCTTTTTTTCGTGAGTTCCTTAGGTTTTGCCCCTTAAATAAATTTTTATTGAAAAAAAGCTATCTAAAATATTTCCCCAAAAATAAAAAGTAATAAGTTTCCATCAAATTTCAATTTTGATAAGGTCTTCGTAGTCCTTAGAATATTAATTTACTAATTTGCAGACTAAAAATCACTAAAAATCTTAAAATTTTACATAGATCGTCTTTTTAATGAAATTTCCTATAAAAAAGATGAAAAATTTAAAAAATTATATAAAAATTTTTTTATTTTTTTTTTTCAAAATATGTATTTGGAACTTACAGCCGTATTTTGGCAAAGAATATTTAAAAAAAAAATTACAACAAACATATAGAAATAATAAAAATACTGAGTAACAATTGTCACTTTGCCAGAATAGGGCTATAAGAAAGCTATTAGTAAAAAATTCAGGCCACTCTCAAGTGATTTAGGAGTTAAAGAGGTCCAAAATGCGAAAAATTGACCTAAGAACTTGCTGTTTTAACAAAAGAAAGGTAATGCAATTATCTATTCAACGAGTTACTAACCACACAAATACATGCATAAATCTTGAAGATATAACTCTTTTTAAATTTAGAAAAAAACTTTTTATTGTTGATATCTCGTTTAAGAGGTAAGAAAATAACTTTATTTTTATACCCATATTGCTTTCATAAAAGCGAAAACCACTAGTTTTTACGTCCAGCTTTAGGCAACTATAACTTCTAAACCATTTGAAAGCGGCCTAAAATGTTTTCAGATTTGGATTAAAGAGTTCAAACTCTCGATCAAAAGTTCAAAATTGCGTCTTTCAGAACTTTAAGAAAACTAATAACTTTTCCATACATGTTTTTTGGACTTCATCGAATTAGACTAGGAAAAGGTAAAATATAGTATTCAAGTTATAAACTCAATTAAATTAATCTGGTAGCGGAAATAAAGTTCTCCATTATATATGGTACAGTATTTAAGGACGTAAAGTTTTTTAGTCTTAAATGAGAATAAAATAATATTTTTAAAACGGCTATGAAATAAAAATCCACATGAACAAACAAATAAGTGATCTATAAATTTCTTCAAAATATTACAAAGTTATAACATATTTTTAGTCTGTGATGACCAACGTTTTCCCCCATTTTAATTTCAAATAGAGCTTTTAGTTTTTTTTTGCGATCATGCTTTAATATATCTAAATGGCAATCAATAATGGTATTCATCTAAACGCGCAAAACCCTCGTACGCTGCGCATTTTTCCACCTTCGCAAATGAGCTGTGAAAAATAGTATGGAAAACTTTTAGCACAAGCCTAATAAGTATGCACAAGCAAATCGTCAAGAAAGTTTTCACTGTTATTGGGTAAATCCGAAGTAAACTCTTTTCTTCTTCTTCTGTGATTTTAAATATCTTAAAAAACAAGCATTTATGTTTTTTTTAAATAATATTATTAATTTGCTTTTTTGCTTTCTTTTGGCATTTTTATTTTTTTAATAATGACATTTTCTTTAAATGTTCATCAACTCTCAAAAATTGCTCAAAAAGGAGAAGATGTGTTCGTGAAAGTTGCCACTTAAAAATGCACATTTGTACAAATCTTTTATACGTTGCTATCTTTCTTGTAAAGAAAACTAAAATTTCAGTATCAATCTGTAATATTTATAGATATGAATTTTCTAAATTTGAAGTACATACACTGTTTTATTGATACCCATTTGAAACGCATACACTGTTTTATTGATACCCATCACAGACTACAGCTGAAAAAAATTCTTATAAGTTCTGCTTGAGATCAATTTGCGTGGGGATCCCCAAATTTTTTCAAACCTATTTTTTTTTTTTCTTAATTTGACCAAGCAGAACCCGAATCCAAAGAAATTTCTTTTATATGGCCATTTCCATCGTAACTCACGCGACATGCGTACGACTTAAAGCTTCGTTTTGTCGGAAGTTTATGTTATTAATGTAAAATAACTTCTTATGTACATATGTATGTCTTACAAGACATAGTAATGGTATGATCTACCAAAATTGTCGTTCCTGTAAGTAATTAAGAATGGCAGTGGTAAATATGGGCGTAACTCACGCGACAAAAAAAGGAAGTGTAGATTGTAAAAACTCAGCAAATTTTCCCATATAATTTGTTTTTGTTTTTAATTTTTAAATAATGGGAAAACATAGAAGGTTTATAATAAAAACACTTTACCTATGGACTTTTCTTATTTAAAAATATATTAAGTTTCCAAAAATATTTGTCGTATCTCACGCGACATAACCCACGGGACAAAATTTCCATAAATTTTAATTGAGTGATTAAGTAATTAGGTAGTAAAGTAATTATGTAATTTAGTTATTAGCAAACAAATTTCATATATTGTCCTTTTCTTGCCTCAACCATTTTTTATTCTTTTTAGCCAATGCCTTTCATTTTTACGTAAACTAAAAGTTTATGAAACATTTACTAAGCATTTATGAAAAAGGAAAGTACATTTGTGAAATAGTGCAGACGATTTGCTCATCATGGTTAATGAATTTATATAGAAATTTCTGAAATTAATAAAATTAAAATGTTTCTCTTAATGATATCATAAAATAAAAAGTTTTTAATAAGTTTTAAGTTTTTGGTCACGGTTGACTTTTTCTGGAAATGCCCATGTCTCTAACGGTCTAAGCTTATGTCTTAAGGGTTATTAACTGAAATTAATATCTTTTTTAGTGGATACCTTTTCAGTTCAACGTGAAAAAAATTCGTAATTTCGACAATAGTCTTATAGCCTTATTCTGGTGATTGACAACTGTTAATTCATTGACAAGCTCCTTTCTATTCTACTCTTTTGTTGTCTTTTTTTTTGGTCCATGGATTTGGATACTTCTAAAATGTATCGCAAAATTATTTGTTATGAATATTTTTTCTAGTGTTGACAGTTTTGTCAAGTTATGAGCCTTCGATTACATATCTATTTGAATAAGAAATCTTTACAATTGACAATAAATTAGCAATTGTTAATAACCAAAATAAGGCTAATAAGTACTTGTTGCCTTTGCTTTGTTTTCAAGAAACATAAAGTGCATTTCATAATCATAAGACACTTTAAGAAATAAACTTTTTGTATAAATTAATATCACTGAAAACTTTCTGAGTTAGCTTTTTTACACTAAATGACCTTTTAACTACTTCCCTGCCTTTGAGAAACCAGTTTTGGTGTCAAAGTTTACAACGCGCCATAGAGCCGTTAACTTTTTATTTTCGATTGCTCTTTTGCTGCACTTTTCGCTGTTTCATAATGGTAAGACAATAGTCGAAAATTAGTTTCTTTCGAAATGACAAGTAACTTACACAGTTTTTTCAAGTTTAAATAAAAAAAAATCAGTTTTAAGCCAAATGCCGCTAGGTACAATATTTTTTAATGAAAAGACATGCAAAATATTGGCCAGAGACATGCAAAATAATCAAAAACAGCGGGTCTGAACTAACGATATCGGAAATTTCGAAAAATTTATAAAAGTCGATGTGTCGTTCGAAATTATGTACGGAAACCAGATAATTATAATATTTTAAAATAAATTTTCAGAAAATTTTCACTGGCGCTGTCTGACCGAGAACCGCAGATAATTATCAGAAAAAGTTCCAACTCGACCAAGTAATGCACACTGCTCATTTTTCGATTTTAGGATGACAAAAGATTTTTTCAAATTTAACAAAAATAGATTTTTTCGACTGATAATTGATAAGATATTATGGAAGTGATATTATTAAATTGTTGCACTCTTCTGATATTTTTTGGGAATTTTTGAAAGTTGAAACTTTTATGAACAAAAAAAGCTAAAAAAACTTTCTTCCAAGCTAAAAAAGTAAGGCAATTTGAAACTTATATTAATTAGAATAAAAAGCATATATTTAAATATGTTTTTATTTTTTATTTTTTATTGACTTAATTATAATTGAATTGTAACAAACAAAAAACAAAAATTATAAAAAAAAATAGAAAAAACGTGGAAATGTGTCTCTAAATTTATTAAGCAGTTTTTATTTCACTAAAATTTAGTGCAAAGAATCTTAATAGTACAACCTCTTTACAATAGAAAAATTATGCTTTAAAAAAACGATTAAAAATCATACTTTGCCTTAAAACGCACTGGTTTCCAAAACAATTCATAGTTAATCTTAAATTAAAAAAATAAATAAAATAAAATTCATAACTAAGAACAAGTTGTGATCTAATTTTTTATTAGCAACCAAAATTTCTTGAAAAAATAATTATTTAAAATTCGTTAATTTGAAAACCTAGTTTTATAGGAGATATATCTAAAAGTTAACCAACTTGAAATATTTTTATCATGACGTTTAAGTGGAGTTAAATAAACTAAACACAAATAAGCAATTTTATGCGTTTTTTTTATTAAAAAAAATATTATTTTTATGGGAGGTAGGCGATGCAGTTGACGTAGAATTCTTATTTTTTGTTGTTACTTCGTTTAAGCTAAAACTTATTTGAACAAAATTGCATGACCCTAAGTTTTCTTCGATAATTCAAATGTCATCATAATATCGAAAAAAACGTACTGTGCGCCGTGAGCAATAAGGTGTCCACCACCACAATTTGGCGCCCTCTGCATCGCTGCAATCAATTCAAATTATCATAAATGTTTAAAACATACCATCTTTTGCCATGCAGGCGCGTCTTCGATTTGCAGAATAGCATCTATACACCGATTGGGAACACAGTAAGTTATTGCTATTGATCGTAAAATTCTCTACCTGACTCTATTTATTGCAAAGGTTTTCTTTTCGGACGAGAAAAAGTGGAATCTTGATGGTCACGATGGTTCCAATTCTATTGGAGAGATTTGCAAAAACACCCCCTTTATTTTTCCAAACTCAATTTCGTATGAGGCTCCGTTATGTTTTTGAGATCTTTTACGTCAAAACAAACGCTTGAATTATAGGTTTCATCGTCGCGAATAAAAAGCAGAGACTGGAAAACATCCTCCTTCCCTTTATTGAGACTAATAGGGAGGTTTCACTTATTTGTCAATAAGATAACGCTCGCATTCATACGAGAAAATTAAACGAAGCGATATTTGGAAGACTGCTCCATTGAAACTATGGACTGGCCAGCCTGCTCTCCGGACCTAAATTCTATAAAAAAAGTGTGTGGCATATTAGTAAGAAAAATGTTTGCAATCAATGACCAATATGACAGTACAGATGATTTAAAGGCTGCAATTATTGCCCAATGGGGTAATCTGGATATCAGCCTCTTGAAAAAGTTATCTGAATCGATGACAAAAGATTGTTTTGGGTTGCAAATGCTCATGGCGCATCTTTTGATTATTGATAAATAATAAAACCTTAAAAAAACAACTAATGCATATGTAATTTATTTAAACAAAAGTGAAAAGTATCTTATCATTTTGAAACGAAGGAAAATATGTTGTTCAAAAAATTTTTTGTTCATTAACAAAATAATGAAATTTTTATTGAATTTTTTTTTGTTTTTTGTTTATTCTCTCAAAATAATAATTTCCTGCCAGAATTCTTCGTCAAAAATTTTAAAAAACTCTTGTGTCGACATGTTTCATCATGTCTTATGATGAAATGCACTTTAGTTTTTATCTTGAGTGAGTGCAATGTTCTTACAATAAGGATGCTACACACAGCAAACTGTTTGCTAAATTTGTATTGTAGTTAACCAAAACCTGTGCTTAAACCTCCGCAACTTTAAAATTATTCTAGATTTCAGCAAAAACTAATCAAAATTTGCTTTTCCAGTTTATAATAACTAAGCAAATTTTTGATTTAATTCAAGCAAAATTTTGCTTAGTTATTATAAACTGAAAAAGCAAATTTCTACTGGATTTATGCAAATATTTGCTAAGTTATTACAAATTGGAATAGCAAATTTTGATTTGTTTTTGCTAAAATCTAGCATATTTTTGAAGTTAAATAATTATTGACATCAATTTAAATTGAAAAATTCCCACTATCTGTTTCATGTTTCTAATTTGAAAATCGGCCACGTGAGTGTAAGTCCATGCGCTTATCCATTCGACCATCGCAGTTGTTAATCAATCTTTGCCTAATTTTCTTCATTACGAATAAACGTTTGCTCTTGTGTGTAGAAGAAATTTGCTTGAATTTAGAAAAAAGTTGCTATTTTAGTTTATAATAGCATAGCAAATATTTGCTTTAATTAAGTACTAATTTGCTTGAATTAAGTAGAAATTTGCTTTTGCAGTTTATAATAACTTTGCTAATAAAATAAGAAGCTTAGGGAAAAGCTTTTTCTTAAATACATGAGTGATTACAATTTAGCAATATTTTTCTAAAAAAACACCATGATTGAGCAAACTTTTGCTGATTTGCTTTTAAAAACAATTGCTTGATTAAAGCAAAATAGTAATCTCCGTGTAGATTTAATGAAGCGATTTAATTTTAATTTTAAAGTTAAATTTAATTTAGAATTTTTGTCACTTAAAATTACTTTAGTTTAGATCTGAACTAGCTCCTCTGACTGGGTAGGTTACAAAAAAAGACGCGAAACGAGTTCAAAAGCTGTTCGTGTTAGATAGTAGCATGCTGCAACAAGATTGTTGATAAAACAAATGGTAAGCAAAATAAAAAATCCTACGTCTTTCGATAGATAAAGCTATTTTCAATATACTGTCAAAATTTTAAAGTGATCGGTTAAGATATGCTCGAGTTATGTGTCCGGCCGTCTCAAAAAAAGTGGTCTCGATAAAAATGTGTTTAAAGTTTTAAGTTTTAAAAATTCGTATAACATTTTCATATACCTCTAATCGCAGAATAAAAAATTTGGGCATTTAAACACCTTCGCCAGATTCTTTGTCTTGGTATATTATTTTTAAGGCCCTAAAGCATCTTTTAAGCAAAAAAAAAAAACTTTCGAGTTTTTCACAATTTTTCTTAGGTTTCCCTCCTTAAATGTAAAATTTTGCAATTTCTGTTACAAATTTCTAAATTAAATGGATCAACAGTATTTTTGCTGTTGAAGAAATAATTTTATTGTTGCTTTTACTTAGCTTACATTTATTACTTTTGAGAACAAAACTATACTGCCGTCCTAAGAAAGAAAGTCACAAATGCCAAAATTCCAAAATGTAGAAAAGGGTAGATTCGGAACCGTAAATGAGTTTCTGATTTTTGTGTTTAGCTAAGATTACCCATTTTCAACTCCAAATGACTGGAAAATTTAAGTGAAGTGGTCTTTCTTCTCACTCTTCTAGTGTGTTTCTTAGAAAGATAAAAAACGTAAAAGCTAAATATCTCAAAACTACTCAAATGGAGATATAAATCTTTTATTAAGGAGGGTACTATACTATTAGTTAATTGTTGTAACAATGAAAATTCAAATAAATTTTTATACGCGCGGAACACTCTTGTTTTGTCTTTGAGCCTGATTCTTGTTGTCACCTCACCTATGTGAGTCTTAGCTCAGTCAGTGTCACGTCACTTGAAATGTGGTATCATAGTTGTCCACACGTGACGTGAGGTGAAGGAACATGTGAAATGTAGCATAATTCTATATTAAACACTTCTTACAACGTTAAAAAGCTGACACAGTTCTCAAAAATAAATCAAAAATAAAATAAATTAAATAAGTGATTTAAAATGAATTATTTTGTATTTTGGTTTTCGGATTCTGATAGTTCAGATTATTCAGATTATGGTGAAAACCTAAGGAACAAAAGAATGAAATTAAGGGGTAGGTCTAACCCATTAGAATTGCGTGATGAAGTGTGTGTAACAAATGTTAAATATTTGTTTAGGTAGATTGTGATGACTTATTTCCTTTTTAGATTTTGAAGCTGTTTTAAAGTCACAAAAGAAGCTTTTATTTATGTACTTAGCATAATTAAAGTTAAATCAATACCTCAGAAGAGAAGTCTCGCAGAGTTCCATTTTTCTGCTTCCATCTCATTTCAAGAATCGTGCCGCTTAAAATGTCACTTCAATGCGCCACCGAGCAGCAGTGGCGTAGTCGATAAATTTCTTGCACTGATTAACGGTGGTATTCATAGAGCATGTAAGTTTTTAAAAAAGGTTAATAGTACAAAGTTTCAACTAGTGGCTATAAATGAGAAAATATAATTTTATTTTCCGTTAAATGTCTTTATAAGATGGTGACAGCTACCTTGTGCTAGCAATTATTTCATTTATATTTTATCAATTTCATTAATATGTTAAAAATATTAAAAGCAACTTGTTTTCGATTTGAAACTAGTTACTAGTTTAAACAAGTTAAACTTTTATTTATTTTCATATAAAATATATATATTAATTTTAAAGTTGCATATATATATGTAACTGAATTTTTTTTAATTTGCTAATGGTTTACTAACTATGAAAAAAGCCTTAATGGATTATCAGCTCTCTTTTAAGAAACAGAAATTGTTAAATCTGTTGAAGAATTAAGAACCGTTAACTTTTACTGTAAATTTCTTGACGCTAGGAATCTACAGTTATTAAAAAGTGAAAAATGTGGAAGTTATATCTGAACCATAGAGATTCCATTCAGCTTCTAAATGCCCTAGAAGTATTAGGTAACTGTCCGGATAATTTTCCAAATATATACGTGCTATTAATATTTTAGCTACACTGCCTGTGTCCACAAACACACCTGGTACGTTCAGCAATATAAAAAATCCAAAGAACCTCAATAAAAGAGGTTACTTCTCTTTATGTGTTTAATAAAAAGAAAAAATAATTACAACAACTTATATTTTTTTCAAAGTAGGCACGATGAAATGGTTTGACAGCACTTGCGATTCATCGAAACATAGTCATATCGGCTGAAGAAGTCATTGATGAACTAACAAAAAAACCACGCAGGCTGAACTTTTTGCTTTAAAAATTAACAAAAAATATAAAAAAAAGTTAAATACTATCGTAAAATTTTTTTGAATACAAATTTTTTTTTTATTATGATTATCACAAACGTTATTTTATGTATGTTTTTCACGAAAAGAAATGGCAGCCTCCTTCATTGCAAAAAAGCATCTACGCCACTGCAGGGCGGGCCACAGTGACAACTATAATATTGCAAAAAAAAAAACTATTTAGATGTGCTCAGTAACTTATATCGCTTTTAAGTGCCGCAGGTCGCAGTTCAGTGATTACTAGAATATGGTTTAGAACCGCAGTGACTTATGTATGTCGCCTCATCCGCCTAACTTCAATAAAGGCATATGTTTTTTTATTATCGGTGTCACTTCTGCCTCAATTCAATAATTTAAAAATTAAAGTTTTATTAAAATCTCTTACCCACAAAAATTGGTTAAAGCAGAAACAAAAAAGAAAAAAAAAAAATTAAATTGCTCCTCAAAATCTGCTAAGGTTTAAATTTCTAGTTTTTTGACTTCTAGTTCTTAATTCGAAAGCATTTCAATTTAATTGTAATTTTTAATTTATCTTTTTGGCTAAGGTTTATAATTACAAGTTGCATTACAATATAACATTATGATTCAATTTCATGTGAAGTTCTTAATTACTGGTTTTTGGCTTTTGTCAAGACCTTCTTGAATAAATAAAATATTTTCATTGAATTATAAATAAGTAAACTCAAAAAGAAGTCATATCTACATATATAAAGTCACTTCACGTAATGTCTTCATTGAACGAGAGTTACAAAATTTTAAATAATTTTTGTTATTGAGAAAAAAATAGTTTAATAGTTAAATTATGCAGTATTGACAATCAATTCAATTAAAGACTTCAGCCAACACTTGCTGCTATAAGAAAAAAATAAAAATTTCACTTGTACAAGTAATGAGTTTTATTTTGAGTAATTTTAAATATAGTATATTCTATTTTTTTAATAAACAGACCAATAATAAATATAATGAGAAACATTTTTGTATAATAGTTTAGCCCTCTAGCACCCTTTTCATGGGTTTTGTTGACCCTTTTGAAAAATGTTTAAAAAATTACACTTACACGTAGTCGTAACTAGTGTCCGACCGAATATTCGGTTTCGGTTTCCGAAACTGGCCCCTTTTTGGCTGTTTCGGCAGGTTTCGGCTATTCGGCCTCAATATGGCCGAATAACCAAAACTAGCCGAAACTTTTGATAAAAATTTCGGAACATTTCAAGAATAGCGAAAAACTATAATTTTTAATTTTTTTTTGCAGATTATATTGATTTTGGCCTCCTTACTCAAAATCTGGAAAAATTGCAGGCCGCTCGCAATTGATTTAGAAGTTATAGGCCTCCAAAGTTGGGAAAAATAACCTACAAATCTTGCTATTTTCTAAATTTTTCAACAAAACTAAACTCTATGGGTATCATAAGAAAGGTAATTTAAGTTCCTATTCAACAATATACCAATTCAAGTATGAAAATTCATGCATAACTTTTAAAGATATAAACATTTTTAATGTCGTGCTTTCGTAAAAGGGAAAACACTAGTTTTCCAGACAAATTGTAAATATTATAATAGGTATATCTTAAAAAGTTATGAATTAATTTACATGTTTGATACCTCCTTGAATAAGTACTAGCATTAACTTTCTTTTGATACCCATAACGCAGAACACTAAAAAAAAGCAGAAAGATTTGTAGCCCATTTTGCAACTTTGAAGGCCTATAACTTCTAAACCAATTGCCAGCAACCTGATATTTGGATTTAGCATTTTAAAATACGTATAATCCAACAACAAAATATTAAAAAAGAGTGTTTTCGCTATTCTTGAATTATACCAAAGTTTTTTGCATCAGTCATTTAATTCAAATATATAAGTTTGGTTTAATATAAATATTTACAACGCATTGTACAAAACAATAATTATAAAATTTGATTTATCGTGTTAACACAAAACATTTTGGTTAGTTTTATGAGTTCTATCATTTTCGATATTATCATCTCTATTGCCATTAAAGTTTTATAGGTACTTAAGCCAAAAATTGATAGTTGAACTTCCGAACGAATTCTGTGTGTGGAATAAAGGAAAAAAAAAATGAAATACATATTTCTATTTTTATAATACTAAACCTTAGAGAAAAACAGAAATACTTTGCTTTGTAGTTCTAAAAAAATGTACATTGTAGGTGCGTACTATTTTGAGTGTGTACGGAAATGTGTAATAAAAAATAAAATAAAAAATGATCTCATTCAATTAATTATTATAAACTTCAATATTCGAATAAAACTTGTTTTGTTCTTGTAGTACTTCTGTTTTCTTTTAATAAAAACAATCATTTGTAAAAACTTAAATTTTCATATCAATAACCAGTTTCGGTTTCGGTTTCGGTTTCCGCCGAATATTATAAAATGGCCGAATATTCGGTTTCGGTTTCGTCCAAACTCCGGTTTCGGTTGGACACTAGTCGTAACGTACAGAGTAGGTTAGGTAAGGTTAAGGTGGTGGCAGGTCTTTAGCCCAGCCCACTTAGAACACATTTTTGGTACGTTGTGATACCACAGAATGGAAGAAGGGAGTAATCAAGTGAAACTTTTGTGTAGGATGTTCTTAATGTGGCAGAAGCTGTAGAAACATGTGATATTAAATCTGAAGCAATTGTTATGCCTTGACTTCAGTCAATTTTAAGCGTTCCTCTCCACAAACTTTTCCTACCACTACCAAATACAACTTTCCGTCGTTAATTGATGTGTTTTTAAGTTTCTTTGATTAGGAATAAGGAAAGAAAGGTTATAGCATGGGATAATGGCCCAGCCAGGATAACGTACAGAGTAAAGATGTTCTATGAAAATCGTCTTTGATAAATATCACAAAAAGTCTCTTTCGACATTTTTTAAATTTTTTTTAAAACTTTATAAAACTTTGCAATAAAAGTTTCTTCTCACAATTCAATGCGAACATTCTTGCAGTTGATCAACTTTTTATAAGAAGTAATTTAAGTTTGATCATTTTTTTTGTCCATAAATGCCTTAGACACATCTTGTCCAAAGAGACTTATTGTAAAATTTTCTATTTAAATACATTTAAGACTAAGGTTAAGGATAATTTTTTAAATCCAAGCGCGTCGGAAGCTAATTTCATCTGGGGGGGCAGTACAAATGGTGGGGCAGTACAAATGGTGGTGCAAAAAAAGCTCACCAAAATTTCTTCAAAGAAACATGAATGTGAATAAACAAATTTTTTATTTTAGGTTAAAATAAAAAAAATATAAAAATATATAAAAAATATTAAAATTTCATTATTTTTAAAAGTTCTTCCAATTTCAATATTAGAGATAATTCTTTAAAGGATCTTTCATATGGTAATATGAAAATATAAGAAATAATGGTTGCTTTTATAAAGCATGACTAGGTATATCTTTACATGGTTTAAATGCAATTAGGTACAAGAAGTTATATCAATTTAAATTATTCCAAAATGTTTCTTGTGCGAGAAACAAACTTTTTAATCACCTCCATCGAATTCAATTCTTCGGTTTTATCTTTGTGAATGTGTATAAGTGCCGCATGAGTGAGTCGTTTCTGTGTCACAGTTGCTCGAAGATACGTTTTAAGTCGTCTTAGTGCACTAAAAGAACGCTCAGATGAAGCTGCTGATGCAGGCACAGCAATAAGTTTTTCAACTTCATTTAATAGTTTTTTTACAGTATCCTAATTTTTTGCAAATTGGGATACAATGCCACTACAATTTCAAGGTGTTTGGCCAGGCAATTGCTTCAGAAATTTAAGTTGCGCGTGGAGGTCGCTCACATCAAAGTCATCTGCATAAAGATCTAGTTTTGTTTTTAGATTTTGTTCAGAAGGCACTTTTCCGTTGAAGGCTTCGATTACAATATTTTCCAACGATTCTAGAGTGTCAAGATCTGTTTAAATGAACCATAAGATTTACAAAGTGCCAGTTTACACTAGCTTCACTCAACCGACTCACCGAATGTTAAATCAAAGTGAGTCGGTTGAGTGAAGCTGGTGTAAACATGCAAAAATAAAAAAAAAGTCAAATATCAACCTGTTTGATCGAATCTAGCCGTTATCTCATTTGAGAGAAGATCTAAAATTTCGAAATAATCTTTTCGTAGCCGATCATATAATGGCAACTGTACTGAAGGAACCGGATTTGATGTTTGTTCAAAGCGTCGAGGTGGATTTTCATCAGCTAATTCACAGTAGGAGCTTTCGCATGGTCCAAAACATTGGACCAACATGGCAGATTGTACAACATGTAGTACCATGCGTAAGATAAAACGATAGTTGAAATTTTTGGTTTTTTTCTGTCGATTGTACAATATTGTACAACTATGTAAAATTACTGCTCAATTGTTAGGGCATCTAAAAGTTGCTTAGCTATTATCCGGATGTGTTCTGCTCGAGAGCTTGTAATTAATGATGTTGATTTACAAGTTGGATCGTTCGAACGCTCAATCAAATAGTCCCATTAGTTTTTCATCTAACTTATCATACAACATGTCGTCCAATATGGAAAGCCCCTAGAACATGCCAAATTCTTTCTTACCAGAGTTGCAAAATGAACAAGCATTTAGCTACATTCCTAAGGGTGCTTTTTAACTGAAGTGGTGGGTTTGCAGTAGAAACTCTACATTTTGTTCTATCTTTTTGCAAACACAGAGAAAGAAAATGGTTATCCGCAAGCATGCTTATGAAGAAGAGAGATAGAAGAGGAAAACATATACAAAAAATATTATCGTTGTAAGAAAAACTGATATTTTGAATAACTTTTGAAGTTTTCCTTTTAAATTGTTTATCTAGCTAAAAAAGTGGGGGGCAACTGCCCCCCTTACCCCCCCGCTTCCGACGCCAATGTTTAAATCTTTTATCTGAAAGGGTTAAAAAAGACTTTAAAAAGGGCACTAGAGGGTGAAGATATTGTTCAAAATACTTCTCATCAATAATTTTCGCTTGAAGCTTTGATTCAGTCAAATTCTTTACTTATATAGATAAGACCAAAAATCGAATGCGATAACTAAAATTTTCTAATTTATATCATCAATTTATAAAATCTATAAATTTAAATTAAAAAGCCTTACAAAGTGGCCTGAAATGAAGAGAGCCTGCTTTTTATGAATCTTATCTAAGAATACAGAAATTGCACTGAAATCCTAAAAAATAAAAAATTTTCGTAATAAGAAAAAAAAATATGTTTTAATAATGCTATGACAGAGTTCAGGCATAAGCCTATCTATTAAAAGAAGTCTACCTATAATAAAAAAAATATAATTATTGAGCATAATTAAAAAGTATTCCATAATCTATAGTTGCATAAAAATTTAGTTGAAAGCACCTATTATTCTGCTTTTGCAAGCGCAGTAATGAAGTTTTTGTATTTTTGAAGCGGCAATACTTTACACTGTACGAACTAAATGAACTAAATTTTTAATTTAAATAAAAAATAAAAGTCTTCTTATAGCCGTAAACGTCAATTTATATGTATATATATTATACTGTTAATTTATTGCATTGTAATTAAATCTATGACATTTTACTGTTTGTTTGTTCTTAATTTAAAGTTATTTAAATTGTGTATTCAAACTTAAATTATAAGCTACTGAATTCTTTATACGTATCCCTTGTTTCATTTTACATTGTTGCTTTTTTTTTTAATTTTTGTTCTTCTTTCTTTAGTCAATTATTATTTTTAGTAAATTTTCTTGCTTAAGTGAAACGATTTTTAAGTTTTATAGATTTCTTTTGAATTTTTTTTTTGTTTTTGTTATTATAATAAATTTTAAATATGATATAAGAAATTGTCACAACTTAGTAAAACAAAAAATTAATACATTTATACATTCTATCTAAATAAAAATATTAATTTATAACAGTGCCTTTTTTAATTTTTAAGTAACTTTAAAAACTATTGAATAATATTTACAAAATTGAACTGTTGGGTATAGAAAATAAATTGTAATTGCTTGGCCCATTTTTTAGTATTTCTGGTCTAAGGAATCATTTTAAATTAAATTGTTTAAAAATTAATTTGCTTAAAATAGTAAAAAAAAATAATGAAGAAATGAGCTATATTGCCAAACTTTTTTTTTAAATGTAAGTTATTCCATTTTCATATAGTTTCACTTATATTTATATCTTTTATAGCATTAATCAAAGATTTCTAGTTATTTTTTAAGTTGTTTAGTCATGTTTTTTTGTGTGTTTCATTCACATTTTGTTCTGTTTGACATACTTTGCCCGTTATCCCTGTTTCTTGCATTCATAACTTTCTTCTACGGCTTCTTATTTTTCTTCTTCTCTTTCCTCTCCCTACTTTTTTATTTTTATTTTGCCTTATCCTAACCTAATTTCGCATAACTACTAGTACTATAATAATTATTATTAAAGCAATAACGCATTTCCATCGCCTCAGACTCTGGTGCCAGTTTCATTTTCATGCCATTTCCCTGCCTTATGAGTCATACATAGACCACGTGTGGCTTGCCGCCCGCCCCTGTCGTCGCCGATGCTGCCGCTGTCATTGAAACAGCCTTGGCCTTTGTCATCGAGTGCGTATCCGGGTACTCGTAGTGGTCGAATTTCTCGTATAAATGTTCGGGTTCATCGCTGTAGCTGTCCTTGACCGCCAGCTCCCACGGCTTTAAGGCACGATACTCATTTGCGATCGCCTGCGCCGCAAGATAGCGTTCCAACTCCAGCTTGTCCACCTGCTGCGGCAGCGTCTGATGGTATTCGTGATGCATTTGATGCATCGGATGATGCGTTGACTGCGGTTGAAGCGTGTGATGCGGATATGTGCCCAACGGCTGATGTGGCAGAATGCGATCGTGCACATTCACTATCGATTTGCTCGAACGTGGCGAACGATCCTGCAGCAACTTTCGGCGTCGTTTAACGAAACGCAAGTAGAAAATTATGCTAGCACCGGTCATGACTACCAGCAGACACGTGAGTATCGCACAAACGATTGTCACAATGTGTGCAGGGCAGGTGATTTCACTCTCGGACATGGCTGCCAAATGCCGACGTGTCTTGATTTGATCCTGCCAGACATCGCAGCCAATGTGCTCTGTGTCGAGTTTCAAGTAACCGCTGTTGCCCAAATTGTTTACAATGTGCTCAGACTTGTGATCTGCGGCATAGGCGGCCATTGATATGGCTGCTTCGGCATCAGTAGCTTCCTTTGCTACGCCCAGCGCTGCTACAGCTGCTCCAGCGCCATCATGCCTATGCGCTGGATTGGAGTCCTCGTAGTTGCCAGTCACAAGGCGCCACAGCCAGAGTAGCGAGCAGTTGCATTGCAGTGGATTGTCGCCGAGGTACAGTTTTTCTAGACGGTCAACCGGAAACTGGGCAGCGTAGAGCGTCTGCAGATTGTTAGCTTGCATGAAAACCTCGAGAATGTTGGGATTGCCTTGGAAGAGCCGAAGCGGTATATCAATGAGTTGCGGATTCTGATTCAAGTACAACGACTGCAGGTGCGTGTTGTCGACAAAGGCTCTGAAAGAAGAAAAAAAGGGGGAATTAGGTTAAGAACAGTATACAAGTAAAATGATATTTTAAGAATTGAAAAACTTTTAAGCAAAAATGACATATTTTTTAATCATTTTTAAAGGCTTTTGAATGAGCAATTCATCCCAATGAAATCGAACTTTTTCGATTATCTCGAATCTTGTTAAAGCAAAGATAAGAAAACTCAGATTGTAGTAATAATCTAGCAGACCTGACGGACGTGAAAAAAGTAGAAGTGTGTAAACAAATTGCCATTCGATAAACACATGACTGACGTTTCCTTTTGAAACAATCAATGCATGACGATCAAAACCTTCTGATAACTTAAATATATGTTCAAGGGCTAAGCAACGGCAGGGATTTGAAGAATGTGTTTTTCCAAAAGTCAGTAATTTTATCTGTCTCAGCTAAGTCCCATTTTATAAATCGAAATATTACAAATCCCATATCCGGTAGAAGATGTTTAGTTTTTATGTTTTTATTTACTATTAGATTTAATGGCAGTACAATAAGATTGAAAGTCTTACTTCGTACATCAACTCATGGTAAATTTCGCACATATGTGAAATAGAAACACTCACAGATATCTATTGAAAACTGCATTGTACTTATCAAATCTACGATTTTAAGAACATTCTAGTAGTCTTGATGTCAAAATAATGGAAGTATTTTTATTAGCTTCCGTAAATTAGAGACCGTTTTTTTGTCTGAACTAACAACTTTTCATACAAAATGCCTTATACTAATACTTTGTTAATAATATCATAGCTATCATAATATAACAATGGTTTTCATGTCAAAAAAAAAAAACGGAAATATTTTTAACATTTTATTTGTTAAAAATATTAGCAAAGGCTTTCGTAGGCCATTATTAACTGAAGACTTTTGATACAAAATGCATTTACTAAAAAAAAATGAATATTTTTTTAGATATCTTTGTATTTGTGATGTCAAAATAGCGGATATTAATTTTTTTTTAACTGGATCGCCATGTAAAGCCTTTATCCATAGATTGCTTTTTTGTTTTGTTTTTAGCGCCTTTGAGTGTCAATAACTACTCACTTATTTACTTAGTTGGCGCTTCTAAGAATTAGCGCCAGCATTTCTGTCTTTTGCTTGCTGGCGCCAGTTGGAAATTCCAAGCTTCGTCAGGTTGTCCTCTACTTGGTCTTTCCAACGAAGATGCGGTCGGCCTCGTCTGCGTTGACCGCCGCTGGGTACCGAATGAAATGTTTTCTTCACTGGAGCATCGTCTTTCATGAGTTGAACATGACCTAGCCAGCGAAGCCGCTCGATTTTAATGCGCTTAGTCAACTATGTCGATGTCAGCGTACAGCTCATACAGTTCATCATTCCACCGTATTCGGTACTCGCCATTGACGCAGATTGGTCTGTAGATTTTACGAAGAATCTTTCTCTCGATTGCAGTTAAAGTCCTTTCATCTGAACTGCTCAGCGTCCAGGTTTGTGATGCATAAAGTAGAACGAGCATGATGAGCGATTTAAAGAGCGTGATTTTTCTTCGTCAAGAGAGGGCTCTGCTTCTCTATTGCCTACTCAGCCCAAAGTAACACCTGTTGGCAAGAGTTATTCTTCGTTTGATCTTAATGCTGATGTCGTTGGTTGAGTTTATGCTAGATCCCAGATAAACGAAGCTCTTCACAACCTCGAAGGACGTATTGTCAACGGTAACGTGGGTTCCAAGTTTGTTTGTTGACTCTAAGTATTTCGTCTTATCTGCATTCACTGCCAGACCCATTCGACTTGACTCTCTTTCTAATCTGAAAAATGCTGCACTGACTTCGCGCGTATTATAGCCAATGATATCAATGTCATCAGCATATGAAAGTAGCATAACACTCTTGTAGAATATTGTGCCACTACGTCTCAGATCAGCAGCTCGGATGATTTTTTCCATCATGAGGTGGAAAAAGTCGCACGATAAGGAATCAACTTGTCTGAAACCTCGTTTGGTAATAAATGGTAGGGAGAGGTCCTTCCCGATTTTAACTGCGCTGCTGGTGTTGCTCAGTGTCATTCTACAAAGTCATATTAGTTTTGCAGGAATACCAAACTCAGACATGGTGGAGTACAGGTGCTTCCTTATTGGGCTGTCCAAGGCGGCTTTGTAGTCGAGAAAAAGATGGTGGGTGTCGACTTGTTTTTTTGAGTCTTCTCCAAGATTTGCCGTATCGTGAAAATCTGGTCGATGATGGACTTTCCAGGTCTGAAGCCACACTGATAAGGTCCGATCAGTTCGTTTACAATGGGCTTCAATCTTCCACATAAAACGCTCGAAAGGACCTTATATGCGATATTAAGAAGGCTTATCCCACGGTAATTGGCACAGATAGTGGGATCGCCTTTCTTGTGGATTGGGCAGAGCACACTGAGATTCCAATCGTTCGGAATGCATTCTTCCGACCATATTCTGCATAGAAGCTCGTGAATGCATTTAAGTAGAGCTTCGCCTCCGTTCTTAAACAGCTCAGCAGGTAAGCCATCATTTCTCGCGGCTTTCTTATCTTTAAGCCGAGCTAAAGCTTTCAGAACTTCATCGTAGTCGGGCAGCGGAACTTCGACGCTGTCATCCGTAATTGGGATTTCCGGGATATCAACTCTATTGGCGGGATTTTTGTCAGCGTCACCATTTAAAAGCTTATAGAAATATTCCCTCTTAACGTTAATATACTCTGGACATCTGTCACTAGATTCCCGTTTTCATCCTTACAGGAAGAGGCCCCGGTTCTGAAACCATCGGCAAGGCCTCTTATTTTTTGGAAAAATTTTTGGGCCTCATTCCTATCACCATACATCTTAGTCTTCTCCTGCTCGCGCTTTTTTGCCTCTCTTTTTTTTCGCCTGAAAATACGTCTCTCTTCCCTCCTCTTTTCTTTGTATCGTTCCTTAGCAGCGCGCGTTACAACCGGCTGCAGGGTGGCTTTGTAGGCGGCGTCTTTCTCTGCAGTGGCGTCACGACACTCCTGGATATACCACTGGTTTCGGCGAGGGCGGTGGTAGCCAATCACATCCTCAGCAGCCTCATGCATGGATTTGGAAATGTGTGTCCACTGTGTGCATATACCATCGATTGGAGGAGTGCTTTGAAGCAGGAGTGAGAGTCGAGTGGCGAAAGCATCGGCTGTCTGTTTCGATTGCAACTTGTCGACGTCTAGCTTTCTCTGTGTATGGTTGCGTGTATTCTTAGCTGCGCACAGACGTGTACGGATCTTGGCTGCAACAAGATAATGATCCGAGTCAATGTTTGCACTACGGATCGTGCGTACATCCAATACACTGGAAGAGTACCTTCCGTCGATCAAAACGTGATCAATTTGATTTTTGGTTTTTTGATCAGGGAACATCCAGGTGGCTTTATGAATATTGAAATCCTTGAATCTAGTGCTACTTACGACCATGTTTCGTGCTGCGGCAAAGTCAATCAGCCTCATTCCGTTATCCGAGGTGTTGTCGTGGAGGCTAAACTTTCCGACTGTTGGACCAAAAATATTTTCCTTGTCCACCTTAGCGTTGAAGTCACCAAGCACGATTTTTACGTCGTGACGGGGGCAGCGATCGTAAGTATTTTCAAGGCGCTCATAGAAAATTTCCTTGATCTCATTTTCCTTGTCTTCTGTCGGAGCGTGCGCACATATTAGGCCTCTATTAAAAAATTTAGCCTTGGTGCGGATTATGGCAAGTCGTTCGTTCACAGGTGTGAATCGCAGGACGTGGGGCCGTAGTCTCTTGCCAACTACAAGTCCGCATCCGAACTCGTGCTTCTCCGCATAGCCGCTGTAGTAGATATCACAGAGTGCATGCCGAATGCAACCTTGTCCCTTCCATCGCATTTCTTGGATAGCAGTGATATCAGCTTTGTATCTTTCCAAGACATCAGTTAGTTGGATGACGGCATCTTCCCAACTAGGGGTTCGGACATTTCAGGTGCATATCCGTAAATCGTTATCAGTTTTTCATTTGCGGTAGTCGTCATCAGATTTGCGATCAGTTTTCTTTTATTCGTATTTGTTTTGAAATGGGTTTTTGCAGATGGGCTTCAAGCCCAATAAACTATGTCAATTAACTAAAAACAGTTGAACTGCTCTTTTAACTGTTTTCATTAAGTGTATATGGATTGAAAATATTCGTGTTTTTCATTCGATTCGACTCAGTTTTAACCTTCGTACACTCGCTCAGTCCATTGTAGTATGCTTTCAGTATAACTTCACCTTAATATGAAGTTTACGGTTTGATGAGATTGTGTGAAAACATACCAAACAAAAGTTTTATAAACAGGTAAATGTATGTCGTCGGTCTGACAGAACAACGCGCGAGTATACGAAGGTTAAACTTGTTCCTTATTTTTTAAACAGGATTTATCTATTTAAATTTCATATTAGGAGTTAATGCTAATGAACAAAGTATACACTTTTTAAATTTGCCGCACCGTTCTAAAGGCAAATGCAATTATATTAATTTGTGCAGAAAAAAATCGGAGTTTTTGTTTAAATTTGGTACTTTCAGTAAATTGTTGATTGATTCAAAAGATATCCATAAATTGTGTTTTTGTAAACTTGCTAAGTCACTGGTTTATCTCGTTGCACTTTTTTCATTCCGCTAAGGCTCCATAGACGTCGCTATTTATTTTAGTTTTCATTGACTTATGGTAACCCAGTGCTGGCAAAATAAATGGAAAATTTAAAGCATTCGTAATTTTTTGTTCGTTTCCACTAGCAACTTAATTTGGTCGTCGTCAGCCTGCTATGACCTATCAGAACGATTAATCACATCTTCGCCATAAATTTTAACTAATTTCTGTTTGGCTTCAGTTTATTTTTTGTCTTTTTTTAATAGCTTTACATTTTCAGACACGACTCTGAAGACACGATTTCCAAAGAAAAGCAGAACGAACTGATTTTATTTATTTGTTTTTAATGTAAATTAACAGCTGATCACAAAACATGACATATACGTCAACATAACATTGACGATAACAGTGATGATTACAAAAAACAAAAAACCTCTATTTTTTCTGACCCAATATTGACCATCATAATGTTGGTTGTAGACGTAGTTGGTTGTTTTAATATTTTTTTAACAATTTATTCTATAAAAATTTAAGAAAATTTTGCTGAAAATATTGCGAAAAATTAAAAAAAATGTCATAACCTCTTTGAAAGTTGACTTTTTTAAAAAAAATTTCAACAAGAAACTTAGAATTCATAAAATTTAAAACTTTTCTTATTAATGTATGATGTTATACTTTTAACTATTAAATAGAAGATAGAAGACAGGTTAAAAAATTTTGGCAAATTTTTGAAAACAAAAAAATTTACAAAAAAAAAGGCATTGCTGTTGTTTATAATTCCAGTATAAAAACTTGTAAATTGTTAAAAATGCAGCTTTGTGTTTTAATAAAAAGGTATTAGAAACTCACTATTCATATAAGTTCTTAAAAAAATTATTATGCTACGGCAACGCATAAAATTTTTTTCAAACAAACTGCAATGTAGTATATATAATCTTTTATCATACTAAAAAAAGTGTGTTTGTATTTGTGTTTGTGTAAAACAGATAACATGTTAGCAGTGTAGAAAGGAAACATCTTTAACTTTGAATTATAGCGAAGCAATTCATCTTGAGCTCAAAATGCTCAACAACGTCAAGCAGGCTAAAAAGTAAAGAAAGACTTAAAAACAGAAAGCTAAGCACACATACAACCGGAAGTAAGCACAAGCACTTGCACACATACGGATTACGTACAGCAGCTGCTTAATGTTAGTGCTTCGTGTTGCCAAGCGAAGACAGAGATTTATTTAAAGTCGTCTGTTTTAACTTAATATAGCAAGAAAGAAAAAAAAAATAGTAAAATAAAACAAAAGTGAAAAAAAGATGAAATAACTAGAAACTGTTAGATTAAAGAAGAGAATGAGAAATGGAGCATTGGAAGTGGAAGAATAGCTTTGAAGTTAACCTGCAGCAAAGGTACGAGTTGAAATTTTGTTTTATTCTCACAAAATGAAAATGTTCAACATGGCGTATGCGCGACAAGCAACTCGAATTAAAGTAAATTTATAGCATGTGTGAGTGTATAAAAGTTACTGTGGCTCTTTGTGTGTGTATGTGAGTGCATTTGCTGTGTTGCGTTTGTGAATAATTGCAATACACTTGCATTAAATGCACGAACTAAAATTTGTCGCTTTCAATGTGGATGTCTTTCATTTTAAAATAAATAGAAAAAACAAATTAATGCGCATGTGTGTGTGTGTCCAAATAAGAAAATCACTAGATTTTCTTAGATTTTTGTGTGAGCGTGAGTATTTGTAGTACAGACTTGACATCATCTTGTGAAGCTTGTGTGCGCCTTTCTTGTCAACTTAATATGTTAGAGTTTTACTTTCGGGTTAGGTTTGCGTTTCTTGTGTGAAAGAAACAAAGGGATATACAGTGCAGAGCAGATTTATTGTGCCACTTTGTATGGAATCTTATGCGAATGCGTTGTGTACCAAGTACTTAATTTAATGAAATGAAGCTGCTTGGAAATTTAAATTAAAAAATAAATTGAAACTGAAGTTAGTGAAGCAAAAGCGAAAACTAATGTAAAATGTTTAAGTGTGCATGATTTTAACTTTTTAACAGCAATGGTTTACGTGAATTTTCTAGTTTTAGTTTCTTTTGACTAATTGGTTTGGAAAGTTATCGCGGTAATGCTAAAATTAATCTTGCATTTACTTGTAAGTTTTATGCATTAATAAATTTTTGTATGCTATTAACATCGGCTTAAGGAACTTAAATATGAATTATAGCATCCCTGTTATTGAAAATAGTATATGTTTCACATAAAAATTTTCTTTTATTGACTTGTATACGTATCAGTGAATATGTTTCCATAACAATTTATTAAATGAAATTTTTAAATTGATCTAAAAAGCTCTTAATAAATGTTCCCTTAAATTTTATAACGAACAAGTTATAAATATAGTTTAATGATTTATTCAATGTTGTTTATCAAGTGTTGCCAGTATTTTCTACCAATATGGGACAAGTGCAAAAATTGTAAAAAAAGGAATTTTAAAAAACTTTTCGGGTCAAATGAATAAACTTGAAGACATCTTAAATAAGTTTTTAGAATATAATTCTTATTTTACTTATATTACCACAAAAAATTAAAGAAAATACCAATAAAAATTTAATTGGTTTAAAGAATAAAAAAAAAAACAATGATGCGTCAAGTCGGACATGGCTTTATTTAATAAATTTATTGACTATTTTCTTGAATAAAATAATTTTTAAATTAAATATTTGTGTAAGACCATTATCTTATCTATTTTACTTTAGACATTAAAGTCTCAGTAGCTGCAACTTTTATCACATTTCTTATCGAAATTTCAAGTTTTTTGACTATGAATCACTTTATAATGATTTGTACTTTAGGCCAATAAGTTTGTTGTCATCTAAGTATATAAGGTTTGCGAATCTATAATGGCGGAGCAGATCTCAAACCACACTTGCACATTATCAGTCAAATCGATTATCAGTCTGATTTTCGTCCTGGTCATAGTTGTTCTACGGCTATGGTTAAAATAATGGATGATGTTAAAATAAAACTCAATAAAAGACATGTGACTCTACTCTGTCTAAAAGACTTTGTCAAAGCTTTTGATACCGTGAACTACAACATGCTATTTACGTAACTCAAGTATAGCTTGTATAGTTACTTATGCGGTAGAACACAGAGAGTGAAAGTCGGCACTAATTTATTTAATTTTTTTTTTAATTTACTGACAGATGATAGAAAATCATATTAGTCAGAACTTAGTCTAGATACAAGGTAATAAATATTACAAAGTTAAGTCTTAACTTAAGTTGACAAAAAAATCTTGCGCAGATTGCTTAAATAATTCCTTGGGCATGGAAAAATCTAAAAGAGTAATTGAAAACAAGTTATTGTACATTTTAAGTGCTCTAGTAATTGGTTCACATGCTGCATAGTTTGACTTGTAAGCTCTGATATAAAATGGTACACAACAACGCAAGTTTCTTGAAGGAATATTAAAATTTATACGTTCAAGAAGCGATGCGCAATCAATATTACCAATTATTAAACCACGAATAAACTCCAAGGCCTGAATTGTTCTTCTATCTTTCAGTGAGTTTACATGCAATAATTTACATCGTATACTATATGTTAGAGGCTCGGTAAAATTCAACGGCCTAAGTGAAAATTTCATAAATCTTTTCTGAATAGACTCAAGTCTATTAATATGAATATCATAGAAAGGACTCCAAATAAACGAGCAATATTCAAGCCTTGACCTTACAAAGGCGGAGAACAAATATAAACGCGTATATGGATCATTAAAATCAGAGCTATTAAGTTTTATAAAGGCTAACATCGAAAAAGCTTTTGGAATGATATAATCCAAATGTTTAGTAAAAAGGAATTTAGAGTCAAATACAACACCGAAATCACAGATTTGATCATTAAACTTTAGGGAAATATTTTTAATAGCATAGGTAGAAGCAATGTTATTAAATCGTTTAGAAAAAGTAACATGAAAACATTTTTTAAAATTAAGTGCAAATAGGTTCTTATCACACCACAAAACTAGATTGGAAAGGTCAGCCTGAAGACTGTTAACATCCATAAGGGAACGTATCGATCTAAATAGTTTTAAATCGACAGCAAAAAGCAAGTAGTTGCAGTTCTTAAAACAACTGCCAATATCATTAATAAATAAAAAAAATAACAGTGGTCCAAGAATACTACCTTGAGGCACCCCTGAGGTAGCAAGAAAACCATACGAATCGATGTTTTCAATAGAAACCACACAACGACGGTTTGAAAGATAAGAATTTATCCATCTCAGGAAAGTAGAGTGAAAACCCATCTTATTTAATTTAGCAATTAAGGCATTATGGCACACCTTGTCGAAAGCTTTGGTGAAGTCTGTATAAATAACGTCAACTTGGCAGCCACTTTCGAAAGAGGAGATGCAATATTCAGAAAAAACAGCTAAATTTGTGACAGTGGAACGACCAGCAACAAATCCGTGTTGGAATGGGCTGATTGCGTTTTTCACTATAAAATAAAGTTTATCTTTTACAATAGATTCAAAAAGTTTGGAGAATGTTGAAAGCTTTGAAATTGCTCTATAGTTTTCGACATCATTTTTTGAACCAAATTTAAAAACAGGAGTAACATAAGCAAATTTCCATTCATCAATGAAGATACCAGCACTTAGAGATTTATTATAAATAAGTGATAGCGGATTCATCAAAGACGGTGAAAACCCATCTATATCAGGTTTTGATGATATTTTTTGGGACATAATCCCATTAAAAACATCAAGTGGCGTAATAGCAAGAGTACCAAAATTAGTACAAGGTAAAATATTATTTAAAATTTCTGTTTCCGACCAACATTTAGGAGTTTCATATACCGAACTAAAAAAGTCTGCAAATAAATTAACTATGCCTGATAAAGCATTAGATGTCCTGCCTTTGAAGATCATTGAAGATGGAATAGAGGAGCATGCTCTTTTCGACTCAATAAAACTCCAAAAAGCTTTTGGGTTAGACTTAATGTTATTCTCAAAACCAATCACAAATTGTTTGTACAGAAATTTATGTAGAAAATCGAATTCTCTCATATTATGTTTATATTTTGCTTCAAAAATCTCATTCTTCGTCGCCTTAAATTTTTTTAAAAATTTATTGCGTAAGTTTCTCAATTTCATTAGGCCTTTAGTATACCGCGGTCTCTTGAAGTCCTTTTTATGGAATCTTGGAATATGATAGTTTAAAATATCCGACAAATCACTAGTAAAGACTGAAAAAGATTCAGCAACATTATTGCAGTTTAAACGACACTGCCAGTCAATACTGCCTATGTGAACATTTAGACAATCAAAATCACATAAACTATAATTCATATCTAAAACAGCTCGGTCATTGGAAAGTTTTAAATAGTTAAAAAATTCTACTTTTAAAATCAAAGGCACATGGTGCATGTCAGTTGACGACAAGGGAAACATGCATTCCTCCATATAAAATTTTATTTCAGAACTTACGAAGACAAGATCCAAAAATCTACCCAGCTTATTGGCAAATGTATTTATTTGGTTTAAATTTAAACTAAAGAAATTATCAATCAAATAAATTTCATTAGAATGATTCACATTTATTGGATAAAAGATTTTTTCATTCCCAAGAAATGACCACGAAATTCTACTGAGATTAAAATCACCTAAGATACAAAATTGATTTTCAGCATCAGTTGATGATAAAAGATTAACTACATTATCCACATGTGCATGATATAACTCATCCTCATTATTCGGAGGAATATACGAAACACATATAAAAAGCACGCCAGAAAGTCCAGAGATCTTAACACACAACTGATCCAGAAGAGAATTCATATTAAGCAATGGAAAAAATGATGATCGAAAATCACACTTTACAGCAATTAAAACTCCACCGCCACGAGAGCATCCAGTCTTAACAACATCCCTATCCTTGCGATATACGATGTATAGCTGCGGATCAAAATACTCAGCATCTATGAAATCTTTATTTAGCCATGTTTCAACAAGAACGATGACGTCATATTGCAATTGAGATGTTTCCGCCCATATCAGATTAGCTTTAGACCTCATTCCCGACATGTTTTGAAAATAAATTTTTAAAGATGCAGCCGTCTTACTTGCGTTGGGAATTGATTTTGCTTGAGACAACACTAAGTTGGGGTTGATTTTTCTCCTGGTTTTTGAAAAAACACAAAAGGGCGAACCTTTATGTTAGTTTGCCAGAGAGAGGGCTTAAGAAGTTGCTCATATAACGATGCAGAGACACCAAGTTTAAATGAAATATTTCTCAAATTCTTAACATCTATTCCTCTTTTAACCAAAGCAGAACAAGACAAACAGTGTTTTGGAATATTACCATGTCTAACAACATAATCAATAATGTTATCAGCAGACACAGTCGGTTTAAAAGAAGACACATGAACAAATTTCAAATCTTCAACAACATCGAGATCAGCGCTCATGCAGTCACCAACAATAACATTTACGTTTGCATTTTGAACAGTATTTATAATTGCTTTCTTCTTTGTTTTATTCTTATTTCTCTTCTTCTTCTTATTCTCAACTACAGTCCAGTTCGGGTCAGAGAGTAAAACAGTATCCAACGTTCGATTTAGCACATGCTCCTCAGCAACTTCACCTCCAACATCAGCTAGAAGAGCATTTTTTACAACAACAGCATCATAATCAGCAACAGCGCCAGTAATAGAGCTATTTAAAGAATACTCAGTAACTAGAGGGGCATCATTTACATCAGCAATTTCGACTACAACAACAGCATCTTCAGCAGCATCAACAGCCGCACCAGTATAAGAGTTTCTTAGAGAGTGCTCATTAACACCAACAAGACCATGCTCAACATCAGCACGGGGAGCATCAGTTAGAGAACAAGCATCATTTGCAGCCACATCAGAACTTTTTACATCAGCCTCAGTGGAAACAAAACTTACTTTTTTTGAGAGTGCCGGAGAAACAGCTCTAAAAGATTTAGTTTCACCAGCTTTTAACAAGACCCGTTCATTGAGTTTGGCCATTGAGCGTGTCAGAACTGCATTTCTTTGTATGCACTCAGCAGCACTTTGAGAAATCAAAACCGGTTTCTCAGCCGGTGGCACATTGTGAGAATTAGCAGAGACTAATACCTCTTTAATAACATTTAAATTATTCATCGAGTCATTTATTTTTTTCAAAATGTTCACATTTAAGAACTTTAGGCAATTGTCACATTTGTAAGCCAAATTAATATTGTTTTTTAAAATAACCAAGGCATCATCTTTCAATTTAGAGCATTTAGCATGAAGCCTAATACCACAGTTAACACATTCGAGATAATCAGTCGAAGCTAGAGAAAGACACTTAGTGCAACTATCCATTTTGACTAATAGCACATCCGCACTGTTCAAGAGATCATGCGAACTGATCTCTCATCATATATGCATATTTCTTATGGAGTTTCTTAAGGCTCGGTTCCTGACGCACTTCTATTCTCTATGTTCATCAATGACATATTCAACAAGTGCAATAACGTCACAAAGCATGCTTATGCTAATGACCTTTATCGGCATTTGTCCAGACATGTCGTGTTAGTCAAAGATCTATGTGTTCGAATAAATGAACTTTGGACACTATATCAGAATGAGCTAGATCTAACCAACTTGAATTAAACCCACTAAAATCGTTCATCTTACCAATCTCTAAAACCCCTTATCAAACATCGATCTACCCTAATTATTCTCAGCTTTTTTTTATTTTTTTTTTTTTAAAGATCAAAGAACCAAGGCATGCTTATACAAACAACGTTTGGTTTTTGACCTGAAAGAAAAGGGCTAAATAATTTGAAGAAAAAATGATTGGAACCATACGTGAATTATCGATTAGACGGAACAAACGTGAAAGACTATTTGAATTGCTTATAACCAAGGCTAGTCTTGGTTATGCCTTAACCTCGCCAAGCATTTCCAGCCCTCAGTTTTTTCTGTCCTCTACTTCAACATTTGCCACAATTTATTTGTGTATTTCTGGTTTTAATAAATCTTAAATGTAGTAAAAAATAAAGATAGCGAAAATATGGTTCTTTTGGACCGAACCCGGATTCGAACCTGAGACCTATGAGTTGATAGTCTAGCGCACTTTCGACTAGACAACAAAGGCCGAAATTATGTCGAATTACAGGTAAGTAAGGTTAACAATCTTGGCTTTTATGAAAACAATACTTTTCTTTATTGTGAAGATCACAATAATTCTTGCGAGAGTTAGGTCTATTTTTTATTAAGAAATCTGAGACGAAACTCTTATTACAGCTACTGATGCCTATACTCATTTACTCGGAAGTCGTTTATAGCAATCTTAACTCACGATCATCTTACAAGCTCCTAGTTGCTCTGCACAATGCTGCTTGTTATGTTTATAGACTGCAAAATTTTGACTACGTGTCACTTTTTCGTACAAAAATATTCGCTATCTTGAAGCGAAAATTATTTTTTTCCTGCATTAGAAAGTTTATTCGCGCTGTCCAAATTACCTTTTTGAAAAACTTCAGTTCTGAAGGGGGCTAGACAGGGTGACGCATAATTGCAGAAGTTATTTTCATTGTTTTATTTTTCAATAAAGGAATACATTTAAAACATTTTTGACTATAGCACATTATCGTGCATACTTTGTATATATTTCACATATAGTATATAGTATATCGCCGCTGCGCCTATAAAAACGGTTATGTGATTTTTTCAATTTTTTTTTATTGCATATTTTATTAACACTATAATCGCCCATATTTCTGCATGTGCTGTTTTTTAGATCTCTTTTGGCTTAAAGGTGATTAAAATAGCTATGCGCTCGCAGTAGTAGAAATGCTCTGAAAAAGTCAGGTTTTATGCTCTCCAGAAAAGCTGCTTAAAATCACTTAACCATTTTTGTAGGCGCAGCGACGATATAAGAAAACTTTATTTTTTATAAGAAAATTGCACCATGAAACCACTGCACCACATTAATAGAAGTCGGGAAATTTGACAGCTGTAATTTTACACCTAGAAAAAATGCCTTAAAGCTTATTATATTACCTGTGGAAGTTCGTACGGAAATTAAAAAATTATGATTTTGACAAATGGAGTTATATCGAAAATAAATCAATTTTTCGATCAAAAAATCACCAGAAAAAGCTGCATCTATGTTTTAGCTCCCAACTTTATATAATTAAAACTTGAAATAAGACACCCTAAGGAATATTTTAAGCCAATAAAAAATATTTCGCCAGATAAAATTTTTTAATCTGTCTAGGCTTCTTAAATGATCTCGGTGCTTTCTTGACAGAATGTTTATTCTTAGCTGATTTACTATAATTTCCTTATCATCAAAATTTATTAGGCTGTAAGTCTTATCCATAAGGGCAATGTTATGTTGGCGGTCATGGGCAAGACTAATAAATAATAGATTGCACCATCAATGCGCAAAAATTTAAATCTACTGCACAGCCTACGTAACATGAGAAAATACATCAACTCAAGAATAAAAAACATACCGCCTAGCTAAACAAAACTAAGCAAATGAATATGATCAGCTTATTGAAATAAAAAAACGAAGTACAAACAAAGAAACAGTGAAACTGCTGTCAAAACAAATCGAGCAACATAGCAGCTATTTTGTGCGAAGGGGCTAACATGGAAGTTAACACCCCTATGATATATGAAATTTTTATCAAAGGTAGTAAATTGTTTGCTTTGTTGAAATATATTTACCTTTTTTTTTGGACAAGCGTTGTTTTTGTTTAGACGTTCACCAAATAATTCAACAAAAATATGAAATCACGGGATTAAAATGTGTTGCGTTGTGGAATTATTCACAACATTTGTGTTTTAGCATAAAAATAGTACACTTTTAGTAAAAAAAGCAGGGAATCTGTAATAATACCTGCTAAATATCGACACTTTTTGATGAAACTTTTTTGGATAAAGTACTTAAAGTAGCAAAAACTGCACTATTTTTCAGGGATCAATTGACCGTTATTCAATTAAAAATGTCCGTAAAAAGTTACGTGACCGAGAATCATTTGATCGCCAATATAACATAGCTCTAACAATAAAAAACGCTAAAAACAACGCAATAAGTGTACACAATATGAAGTAATTAAAAACTGACATTTTTCCTTCATAAACGCTTTAAAAAATTCCGGGCCAAACAGGTTAAAAGTAAAATTTTTCAGGAATCATTTTCATAGACAATTTTTAAGAAGGTTCCAACAAGGCCCATAAAAAAATAGCACTAACGCGTTATAACGGGTTAAAATATTTTTCGTAAAATTTTATTGTTATGCTTGGTTTTCACTACGTCATTTTCAGTGGTCAGTTGTTGTCAATCAAATTGAAAATAATAACATTTTGACATTTGGACGACATAAGGTTATGTTGGACGACATAAGGTCGGAATATGATGCTGGTAACATGACATTGCTAGGCTTGCTTGATTTCTCTAAAGCTTTTGATAAAGTAAACCATAAAAGTCTGTGTAAAAAACTCAAGTTTTTATTTGGCTTCGGTGAGAGTGCTGTTAACTTATTGTCTAGTTATCTGTCAAATTGGTCGCAAAGAGTTAAAGTTGGGAATAGGTTCTCGCAGTATAAATCGGTACAAAGCGGTACAAGGTTCTATTCTTGGCCCACTATTGTTTTTCATATTTATTAATGACATTTTTTCTGTCTGCAAAAACTCATCCGTTCATGCATATGCTGATGATGTTTAGTTGCATCTTTCTCGCCGTATTGGACTATTTGATGATCTTTGTTGCCGAATGAATGAAGATCTAAATAACATCAATGAGTGGGCCCAACGAAATGGTCTTCAATTGAATGCTGCTAAATCGTATGTTCTACCTATATGTAAAAATTTAACGTGCGTTAAATTCTTAAATTATATAAATTCTTCTATATCGTGTTTTGATCATATTAACAGTGTAGTTAAAAAAGTTTATTATGTCCTGCGTAATTTAAGAATGTCTGCTAGTGTCACTCCTGTCAATATTAGACGTAAGTTGGTAGTACAGTTGGTACTACCTGTGATAACTTACGCTGAGTTGGTTTATAGTAGGCTCGACTCATCCTCTCAGTTAAAATTACAAATTGCTTTTAATTATGCTACGCGATAGGTTTATGGGTTGCGTAGGTTTGACCACTTATCAAGTTTGACCACTAATCAAACGCCATACTTGGGTGTGATTTACCTTCCTACCTTGATGCCAGAAACTATATTTATCTGCATAGGCTGATCTATACAAAAACACCTTCCTACTTATATGATAAACTTCAATTTAGCTTTTCCAGACGAAGTAATGTTCTTATAGTTCCAAGATATACTTCATTAATCTCCTCGCGCTTGTTTTTCATTAACGATATCAGACTGTGGAATGCACTGCCACGTGGACTGGGAGGTCTCAGGGAGAGGTGCTTTTAGGCAAGCTATTCTTACTTATTTTTCATCCAACTAAGTTTTTTCATTCTTTCTTTTTCTGTCTAAACATCGAACAATTATTTTTAAATTCACAATCTCTTATTAAATATTCTATTTTTAATTTAATGAACTGTTATTTGCTATTTAAAAATTGATATTAACAGCCCTATTCTGGCAAATTAACAAATTGTTAACCAGTATTTTGAATATTTCTAAGTGTTTGTTGTTTTCAATACAAAATTTAAAGTTCAAAAAACAAAATTTGTTAATGAAATTGTCAATAACTGAAAAGCAGTTGACAATTTTTATCAAAATTTTTTATTTTTGAGCTTCAAATTTTGTTTTGAAACAAAAAATTACAACAAACATATAGAAATATTCAAAATACTGGTTAACAATTTGTTAATTTGCCAGAATAGGGCTGTAAATATATATTTCATCTTTACTTAAGTAAAATCACTTAACAGTTGTTATTATACTTATATTATATTGAATGTATTTATGTTGTGCTATAAAAGAACTTAGTTCTTACTGCACTAATGCTTTTGTTAATAATAATAATAATAATAATATTAAATTACGACATTTTGTCTAACTTTGGCAATCTTGGAAAACTTAAAACAATAAAATTGTTAAATAGAGCTATGCAAAAAATTTTCTAGAGTTTTATTAAGGTGATGTTTGCTCTTATAAACTTTTGTGTCGTCATAAAAATGACATAGTGAAAACATAGCATAAGTCTATGCACGCAACAGCAATGTCAAAGATACATGTTTATTTTTTTTCCTCTGCAGAAATCTGTTTTTCGAAGTCTATTATTTTTGAAAAGGTTCAAAATCATCGATCAGTGAAATTCGTCAGTTAGTTTTAGCTGTTTTTCTAAGAAGAAGAGACGTACTAATTGACAAAAAAGCTATTTTAGTATTCTTTGAAAAGCGGACTAATATTCTTCATATAAATAAGTTTTTAGTTGATAAACATTTAAAATAGATTAATTTTTTTTAACCTTGGTAAATTCAAAATAGTCATTTTAACTACAAGTGCTCCTGTTATTTTAAGGTATAGTCCTGCTTTAAGTGTAGTCATAATATCCTTGCATTCAACTTTGTATACGGCTTTTACTGTCGCTTTGAGTTAACAGAAAATCCACACCTTCAAAAATTTTTCACCACTTGAGCTGCTACAATTTAACTGACTCGCTCTTCCTAACAGACTTCACATAAATATTTATGCAAATGCGTTAATGGAAGTCCCACGTTGGCAACCCTAGCGTTATAGGTGTATTACTTGTATGACACCTCAGAGAGTCACACACACAAACAGCTAGAAAGCCAGACAATTGTATCCACAGAGATAAGTAATATACATAGAAGAAGAAAGAAGCCAACGAGAACGTCGAACGAGGTCCTGCTGTATGTCAAAGAGCATTTTTAAGTGAATTTTTACACCCTGTACAACTGAGTGTAGCTCATACATAGCGGAAGTCACTGCGTCCGAAGCGCCAAAATTAAGGGACGCTAGAATAATGTGAAAAAGGATTGCATGAAAGAACGTAGAAAGCGGTTTTAAAGCTCAAGCTAGATGTATGAGTGAATGAATAAATGAATGAATGAATGGGTGAGTACAAAGAAGAAGCAGACGAAAGGTAGCTGAAAGAAGAAACTAATTGTTTTAATGTTTATCTAAGGCTTGTCTGGTGATGTGTGGGTTCGTATGTTGCTGTCTGAGTATCTTTAGGGTATGAGGATACGCTGTTGCTATATATTTAAGCCTCGCTGTGGTATACCTTCTGTAGGGATGTGTGTGTCTGTAAATGCAAATTATAATTTGATACACGAGTTGTGAGCTTTTTAAAAAGGGGGGCTTCAAAAGTTAATTAGGCGTATCCCGTTCTAAGCACCTGGGGATGATACGGAAACGAATATTTATTAAAATTGGGAACAAATCAAGTAGTGGCAAGTGAAATGCAAAGAAGTTTAAACATAAAGCTACTCGTAAAAGAAAATAGTTGAGGGATAAAAATAAAAACTGCAAGACTTAAGGTAAAAAATCGATGGTTAAAAAGTTTTACCATGTTGAGGAAAAATTTTATATAATTTTGACATAGAAAAATTAAAATTTTATAAATTTGAATTACACTAACTTTAAGTATGCGAAACTTTAAAAAAGGTGAAAAATCCTTTTTGATTAATAAATAAGACAAACTCGGTCTCCACTCTAAAGTCCTTAAATAAAGTTAAGTTAAGTTCTTATCTGATTAACAGAAAAAGTTTTGTGAAAATTTAAAACTTTAGCTTTCCTGCATTTATAGTGACATGAGTAATCCCTCAAGGAAGTTTTCTGGGTCCGCTCTTATTTATATTATTCATCAATGATATAGCAAATTTTACCTCAATGTGGCCTCAATATGTCATTTAATTCAAATATATAAGTTTGGTTAATTAAAATTATTTACAACGCATTCTACAAAACAAAAATTATGAATTCGTCTATAATTTGATTAATCGTGTTAACGCAAAACATTTTGGTTAATTGTATGCGTTCGATCCCATCATTTTCGATTTTATCATCTCTATTGCTATTAATTGCAAAAAAGTTTTATAGGTATTGAAGCCAAAAATTGATAATTAAACTTCCGAACGAATTCTGTGTGTGTGGAATAGAGGAAAAGAAAACGAAATATTTCCATTTTTTTGTTCTAAGCCATTAAAAAAAAACAAAAATACTTTGTTTTGTAGTTCTATAAAAAATTTACATTGTAGGTGCATACTATTTTGAGTGTACACGGAAGATATAAAGAATGCAATATTTTTGTATAAAAAATAAATAAAAAATTATCTTATTTATTATTATAGCAAACTTGAATTAATTATTGTAAAGTTCAAGATTAAAATAAAAATTTTTTTATATTAATTTTTTTATGTATGAAAGTAGTTTTGTTTCCTTTTAATAAAAAAAATTGTATGTAAAAAATTACATTTTTATATTAATAACCAGTTTCGGTTACGGCCGAATATTATAAAATAGCACAATTCATTCGCTTTGCTCTTAGAGCCAGGGTTGCCAGTTTGGTAATTAACTACCAAATTTGGTAGATAATTTTTGACTTGGTAATTTGGTAATTTTTTTATAGATTTGGTAACTTTTTCCCATAAGTTTTTCCAAAAAATTCAAAATAATCAGTTTGCAAGATTTATATAAAAAATTGAATTTAATATTACATTAAACATTTTTTAGTGCAGCATAAACTTTATGTTTTGTATTGAACATTTCTCTAAGTGTTCCGAACTCATCATCTGAAAATATTGCGAATCATGTCAAAAGAAAATGTCAAAATATTCCAATTTTGCAATCTAACGTTAACAAAGAAGTCTCTTATAAAAACGAAGCTACAAAAGAAGTTAGGTTTTAATACAATAAATAGCATAATGATTTTAAAGGAACTCTGCGAAATGAGAGACAAGCCTCTTTATGTGTGGTCACGAGAAGAAGGTTTTTAGATTTTAAATTGAGATTTTTTTTCGCCATCAGCTCTAGTTTAGGAGTTAAAGGAAAAAATTTAAGAACCTGTTATGTTCTAACAGATTTATATCTCTAAACTGCATCAGCCAATTTCGATCGTATTTGACAGCTTTGATTAGGAAATATTCAGCCCTATCATGATTAATTTTTAACGCGGAATCGGAAAAGGGTGTTTTTATTTTTAAGATAAAGCTCTAGAAAATTTTGGACATTTTTAAGTTATTTTTTCCTGAATATTTTTCTTGTTAAGTTTCGTGATGTTCTTGAGGCTTATCTTAATAATGAAAACTTTTTTTTTCAATTCCACTTGAAAAGTTATTCATAATACGGCTGATTAGGTATAAACATTTTTGTAAACAAATTTTTTCAGCTTTTGTTTTGAAGATAATGGCCTTGAAAATCATTAAATTTAAAACTTTTTCATAATAAACATATTTGCTACCGTGAAATGTCTGAATCATAAAATTATCTTTTGTCTTTGAAGTTTAAGCATTCATTTGACCTTTGCAGATATTGTGGATAGTTCCAGATATATTTTGAAAATACGAAAATTGATTACATGAAAAATTTGTAGGAAAAATTTCTAAAGTAACTTACTGAAAAATTAGGGTTTTCCAGCCGCTTAAAATTGCTTTGAATAAATTTAATAAAATTTTCGTTTCTTTCACAATATGCTTTTCTAAAACGTAAAATATATCAGCAAAAGCTTTAATTACTTTGCAAGAGTTTGCGCTTAGGAGCAGTTATTGGAAAAAGAACTGTATATCATATATTTTTCATAACTCCTTAACTTGAGGTGATTGTGAAAAAGTTTCCTTTTATTTAAAATCAGTGCCCGTAGTTAGAATTGATATCTTATAAAACAAACGAACTGTGTAGTTTATGATTTTTAGTTATTCAAAAATGATTAAAATTTAAACTTGAGGAAACCGATAATTTTTTAAAGCATTAAATGCCATATATTTGTATTTATTCATTTACTTTCTTAAAATCAATATTCATTGCCAATGAATGCGGTATAATTTTTTAGTTTCTACTTTTTTCAAATAAAAAAGATAAGGATCTTATTTTTATACCCACAATTTACAATTTTTTGTTATATTTTGTGACAAAAAAATTACGTTTACCTGACCTTACTACTAATTTTCGATTTTTATATTATAAATAAATTTTAAACAAGAAAAAGTTGTACTTTTTTATATACGTTTTTATCTAATTCAAATAAAAAGATATGCGTCTCATTTTTATAAGTATATGAGTTTATGAATTTTACTTAATTTGTGATTTTTAGTTATTAAAAATAAGAAATTTTAAACAAAAAAAATGTAATACTTAATAATATTACTAAATTTATTTTACCACTATTTCTGTTTATTAATTTTAAGTATTTTAATGTTGAATACATTTTTTTAACAAAAATTATAATTTTATTGATTTTCTTACTTTAAAAAAGGTTTGTTTATTTAATTAATTTTTATTTAATTTTGGTAAATTTTTAATCAAATTTTGGTAACTAAATTATTTCACAAAGGGCAACCCGGCTTAGAGCTCTTCATTTTGCTGATCCTATTCCCTCTTATAATTCACGATGTTTACTGATTCATTTTAAATCTCTTCAAAATAGACGACCAATTGCGCCACTTTTATTCATTTCTGATCTCATATCGGTGGCTATTGATTGTCCCTCGTTACTTAAATTAATTCATTTTAATGTCCCATCAAGAATTTTAAGAAAATCAGATATATTCTATTTAGATACATGCAGAGCAAACTATGCTATAAACTCTTCTATATAGAGAGCATTATCCAATTTTAATTTATTAGCAACTACTAAGTGTGTTGTTGATTTCTCTGTGCCTAAATGTGTATTGAAGAAATTATTGATTTGTAACTTTTAATGTATGACTTTATAAAAAACTGTTAGCTTTCATTTATTCTATGTATCATACTATGTTTTTCTTTCTTTTTATTACATTAATTGTTTAGTCTGTAAAAACTTTTTTCATTGACTGAATTGGAATAAATAAATAAAAAAATGTCATAAATTTTAATTCTTAAAAAACTTGTTACAAGCAAAAAGCACAAAATAGCACAAAGACTCACAATCAAATAGAACCATGATATACATAATTAAGTGAAACATCAATTTTGCTAAGCTATTCAAAGAGACACACAAAAATACACAAATAAATTAATAAGCTCACTTTATTAATTAAACGCCTTTTTATAGTATTAGCCATAATTTTATAATAGTTTATGACTTGCCTTCGAAGACGTTATTCAGCTGTTGAGCATAACTCTTAAACGAACAAAATTTAAACTGAAAACAGGCATAATAAGCAAGCTTTTAATAAATCAAAGCATTTTATAAGGTGCATGTCAGCGTAGAAAAAATAAAAATTAATTTGCAACGAAATTTTTGAAACATTTTTAATGAATTTTTTAAATTCATTTACTAAGTTTTTGATAACTCAAACAATTTATTTTTATTTATGTTGTTATATTTTTTGTAAATATTTCGTAAACTGTTATAATGTGCATATGAAATTTAGGTTAAGACATTTATGGTTGCCATATATTAGTAAATTCATTTCAATTTACTGTTGGATATTAAGTTTTGAATATATTTATGATGCTCATCATTTGTTGTGTTAAATGGAGCGCTTTATGATTGAAAATAAATGCATACCTAATATTTTTATGATGATTATAAATATATAGGGGCTTGGCAAAAAGTTTTCTTAGCTTCCTTGTTTTGCGAGTCTCTTTTAGTTTTCTATTTCAAGACTTGTGTGAGTTAAGGGATCACCTTTTTACTAAATATAACTTAGGTTGAATTAATCTGTAGACTATTGAGAAAACAATCTAAGTCGATTAATCCATTTATATCGAGTTTCTTTCAGTGTTATTCTAGTTAATTTAATAGCTAAGAAAACAAGTACTTGTTCAGCTCAAATACTTTTCACATTTCGAAAACTTGTATTTTTCCTGAGTTAATTTTCTTATTCTCGTCGTATATTTGATGTTTGCTAAATTCTAGTATAATTAGAACCATTCTGCCTGGTCCATTTGATGACCAGAAAATATAGGACCATTTCCTTCAGAGAGTTAATCTTACCATTGCGCCACAGGACCGTTGGACATCAGGTGGTCCAATTTAGTTACTGAAACCCATTCTTTATATTCTTTCGTGCAACCATTCTACTACCACGACCAATCCGTCCTTCACAAGAGCGAAGACCTCCACGAAATCTTCCTCGGGCTGGAGCTGCTTTCTTCAATTTGTAGTTATGCAGTTGTATCGTACGAAATCGAACGAATTTGGCAAAAACTCAAGCATTTTCACATTTCTACGGAAATGTACATATGGACATTTCCGCTTAAAGATCTACCGCGACGGAAATATTAAATTTTAAGCCTCCATAAAAGATAAAAACTGTTTAAATTTATATTCAGCTCGATTGTAAATAATTTTTCACGGGGAATCAGAAAAGGGAGTTTTCATTTTGAAGATAGCAGATAAGGACATCATATTTTCTTTTTCTTACACTCAACGGCTGATGAACAAATTTGCAATAAAAATTTTCAAAATGTTCTTGAGTTTTATCTTAAAAATGAAAACTCCCTTTCCGAATCCCCGGAAAAAATTATTCAGAATCGAGCTGATAGTGAGAGTACTGAGAGCTGATCTTAATTTTAATTTAAATTGCAGCAAACGTGAAGAATAGCAACAAAAGATGAAAGATGGTGACAAAAGTTAAAAAATGGTGACAAAAGTTGAAAAATTTTAAGGAAAGTTGGAAACAATTCGGAATATGTAGAAAGATTATTCTAGATTATATATAAAGAACTCGTGCACACTTCGCAGATTTTTTCGTTTTTATTGATATAGGCAAAAATTACTTCTATTTTGTGTCACGTAACGTCTAATTTTTGGTAGGTTCTATCTAAAAGCCGAATTTTTGACAACTGTTAGCTTTTACACCTTGTATAGTGCGCTTAATATAGTATTGAAAAATAAAAATAAGGAAACTGCTAGTTTAATTTTTTTGTTTTTCCACTCATTTAAGTCGTACGACTGTCACGTGCGTAGCCACGGAAATGCCCATATATATTTTAATTATTTTCACCAGCTGAATATTAGTTATTTTTGTACTGATTGAATGCCCTGTATGTGAACAACATTTTAACCAGCATTGTTTTTAACAGTTTTAAATCAAATTATTACCTTAAAAATATGGTTACTTCGAATTATTCAGTTGAATTCATGTTTGGTATAGTATTAATATCGAAAAAACAACTTTATTAAGATCGGATTCATTAATATTAGAGGGGAAAAAATGCAGCTACATTACTTTTTTTAACAGTACACAAAGTGTTAATTCACTCAAAATTTCACTCCTAATTCATTGCCGGTAAGACAATGTTGTTGGAGAGGACGTTGCTGAGTCTAGCAACAAACTATACAAATCTGATAGCATTATGCATGCAAAAACATCCGTACAAATAAGCTTTCGGATGTTTTTAATAAAGCTTTGGACATGTCTGATTTGCTTATTTTATCATTATGTTTAAAGAGACTGCCAGAGAAGACTCGTGCAATTTCCACGAGAAGTTCTTGACATGCTGACTACTCCAGAAGCATCTGAGGAGTTGAACGAGAGTGCCTATGAATTTGAAGATAGTTTCAATACACGTTAACCCTTTATAAGGCAAGTTTTTATTTTTCGGAAAATATAATTTAAAGTGATGAAGATTATGACGACTTTCAATTGAAAAACCAAATTGAAAATATATTTGTTCAATTCATTCGAATTTAACCTAAAAAAAAAAGAGTGGCACAACTAAATTTCTCAACACGCTATGGGCTAAAAATGTGATTTTTTTTAAAAAAATCAACTCTCTATTTTTTGGAAAAAAATGCGCTGCTCAGTATTGATCTCATCACAATATTTTGTAAATATTATTTTTTATTCGCTGTTTTTGTGCACAACTTCATCGACCATATGTTTTTACGAATACGAACTTATATTATTAAGTCAAAAAAAAAAAAAAAACTCCAGTCTGAGTATAATATTTTTTAATTTGTTGCTGTTAAGCAAAAATTATTTATTTGGTGAAAAATATGTCATGAAGTGCTTAACTAGGAACTTATTCGGTTTGTTACAGTTATGTTACACTTACAGATAAAAGGTTAAGCTACATAAAAGAAAATGAATTAAGTAAAATCAGTAAATGGTTAAGATACATAAAAGAAAATGAATTAAATGAAATCAGTTTAAATAATGAATTGTGAAACATAATTTTGATAAAAAATTTTTAAAAAAATAAAAACTGTTTTACGAAAGGTTTCACTTGGGACCCGTAAAAAAACAAAGTCAAAGGGCCTTAGTTATAAAAATTTTAAAGTCGACTCTAAATTTAGTGTACGCTTTAAGACAACAAATTCTATAGAAATAATGTCAGAAAAGCTCACGCCAAATTTAGAGTCGACTTTAAAATGTTTATTACTAAGGCCCAAAATTTTTGACAAAATTTCTTCTCTTATCTTTTCTTATACCTAATTATTTCATAAATCAATAAAATCAATGCAAAAATCCTTTCAGTTTGGATGTTATTAATTTTTGCCACAAAACAGGGTCATATTACCTATAGTGCAAGGGCTGAAATGAATATTATTATTATTAAGATGTCACAATGCAGTGCTGTTTGTTGCATTAAACTTGGCGACATAACTCATATAAGTCTAGCAGCATTCTGGGGCTTTGCTCGCAATACGTAAACAAGTTTTTAAGCGAAGCTTTTTACGCCTCGTTTTGTGATTTGCTAGAGTGAAATCTCAAAAATGACACTTTTTGTCAGTGGCAGTGCAACTTCAAAAGTAAAGCATACATATTGTCTTCAAAAAAATTCGAAAAAACTCAAAATTAGCTGTAAGTTGCAAGCCACTACAAGAGCAAGTGCAAGTTAGTGATGGGCACTATCGAATGATTTCATTTATTTTGTGTTTACTATCGAATGATTTCAACTATCGAACACTTCGTTCGAATATTTCGTTAATTTCGCACACTTCATAAAAATAGTACACGAAATTATAGAATGATTTAAACTATCAAATAATTCACTCATTCATTCGTATTAAAAAAATAGTAACTAGCAACAAAAACTATCGTACGATTTTTACTATCGAATAAATTATTCATTCATTCGAATTATAAAAATAGTTGCTAGTACAAAGATCAAATGATTTTTGCCATCAATTCAAGTATTCATTCATTCGACTTAAAAAACCTCTAAATAGCTAGTAACTGGTGTGATTTCTTTATAAATTACATTCAAACACAAAACAAGCATTGTTGTTAAACGTACTTTTTCCGCTAAATTTGCAGTACTCATGGTACATGATTTGCAAACGAAGTGCAAATGAAACAACTATCGAATCAAAAAAACTATCGAATGAATGAATGATTTTGAACTATCGAATAATTCGAATATTTTAATTCGATAGTGCAAGTTAATTATCTTGATGTCGTCGAATGCGAAGATTCTTGCTGCAGTTGCAGTTTTATTTAATAATTATTTTTACATAATCACAAAATATTATAAATTTATTAATTATGTAACTATAAATTATATATATTTAATTTCCGTTAATATTTGCATCGTATTTAGCTTCACTCATTTCTGTTTGCAATAATAAATAAGCTTTTACTGTTGCTTATTGTTAAAATAGCAGATATCCCGAAAAATTCAAAAAATATCCCCAAATGTACAACAAAAGCAACACTTTAATCCCTTAACTGTCTTCAAATTTTGTTGACAGTAGCGCTGATAGTGAACAGTGAATCAAATGTGAGTTTATTAGTAAAAATATATAAATGTATTGAGTTTTTCGGACTTGCACTGTCCCGTGTAGACGCTGCACTCTAACAAAAGTCCACGGGAGCTTACAGCAATTATTGCTGGCAACAGATTTACTACATTTAATATACACGCAGAGAAAAGACATGTTTGAGACATGATTGCCGCAATAATAATTTTTTTACTAAAATTATTGTATTATTTCTGCAATCACAAATTTTTGCCTTAATAAAGTCATTATTTACGAATTGTGGTACCAAAAATAACATTATAGTTGAAATCGTAACATCATTGAAATCGTCAACATACTTTGATTGCCTCAACTATTAGTTGCAACAAAAATGTTGTAGTTCTGTCAATCATGATAAATGTGAATATTATTATGGAGACAAACATATTAGAATTTTGAATGTTTGTCTGAACTATTCTTTGCTTGTTGGCAAACGAAGCAGAACATAACCAAAAATCGAAAGAATTTATTGTGTCTGAACATTTTGCAGGAAAAACTTTCACTTCATTTAGACACAATAAGTTTTATCGATTCCTGGCTATGTGCCGTTTCGGATGTCAACGGTTCAATTATTGTGTTTTGTTTTAAATCGCCTGATCCCAAAAAAAGCACGCAGAAAAGTGACATTTTTTACCGTAAACATATTTCGCAATTCTGACTATATTTTGTTTATCACAAATATTGTTATTTTTGTGACAATGCACTTAATGTACCATGTTTATGAATGGCATTAGTCAGGCGAGCGGTAGTAGTGGTTGTGGCTTACTGGTAGTGTGCGTGGCTCGTAAGCGAAAAAGCCGCGGTTCAATCCCCAGCTCGGACAGAATATTTTATCAAAAAGATTTTTCAATTGAATTAATATTTCTGTTTAGCCTAGTCAATGGCAAACCTTTGGAGATATCTTAATTAATAACTGTGGAAATTGGAGTGCATGAAAATAAATAAGATTCAATAATATTCTAGATCCTAAATATAAATTCATAATATAGTTATTGTAATCATTCTATTTTTGACCCAATTAGAGAAAAATGATTGTTCCAATAATATTTTGGTTCCTACAAAAAGGTTCCTTTTCTAAATATGGTTGTTGTAATCATTTTATCATGATCAAAGAAAACATTTTACGTTTAAGAACATGTTAGCAACAATCATAATCCGAATCATAATAGTATGATTCGGTATGATTCCTCTTAAAACACGGTTGTTGCAACTATGTTTTTTCTCTGCGTGTAGTTTTATTTCAGAGAGCCAAATTCAAAATATTTCACGTTAGAAAAGTATAAAAACTTTGTCCTATGACAGAATTATCCAGGTAGTGTTGACAACGGCTTATTTTCTCTTCAAAAAACATAGCCTGTCAAAAACAGATGTTTGTGAAAGAAAGCGAAAAAGAAAGCAAGCGTCGAAAACTAAAATCAAAAAAATCAAATAAGAATTTTTGTGCGTTTAAATAAACAAATAAAACTTTAAAATCATGAAAGTTGTAAAAAAATGTGATTTGTGCGAGAAGCTTATTTCTTTTTATATTTATTTTATTTCGGTGCTCGGGCGGAGGTGCTCTTCTACAAGAACACTGCCAATACAGCTCTGGTATGGTTCCACTTTTGAGCATTGTGTAAAAACTTTCTAGCTTCTCAGATGTTTGTTCATATTCTTCATCATCCGGCACACATGAATAGCTCCAGATTCTTTGACAAACAACGACCGCTGTCTCCACTATAGCTGCACAGCTGCCCGCTTAAGCTAAGTCACTAAAACTCGCCGTAAAGTAAGATAAAATGTAATAAATATATGATAGCACAAAACATATTTTTTACCTTTCAAAAATACACCACTTTAAATAAATATTAATTTTATTTGGAACATAGGCATTTGCAGCTGCTCATGATTCAAATACTATAGGTTGTCCATTCGTTTGACGTTTTCTCACAAGAAGGAAGATATACACCCGTAAAATTGAAGAGGAGAGCAAAAGAGTAATTTTTTAATGACAATGACAATGTTACAACAATGTTAATGACAATGTTTTGTTGTGTAAATTAACACAGAAATAATAAAAATATTGTATACAGCACACATAGCTGTAGAAGCTTCTTATGCCTCGTTTTGTGATTTGCATGAGTGAAATCTTAAAAACGACACTTTTTTCCATACACCTTTTTCTTAGAATTGTTGTTGCTTTTTGTTTGCGTCAATTACAACAAGAGAATATAAAATTAAAACTATTTCTATGTAAGCAATGAGTATCGAACCCGAACCTTTTCGATTGATACTTCAACTCGCTACCATCTAATCTAAACACCCTCGTTACGTTAAGCGGCTCATTCAATGTTAAGTATTAAGTGAAACTTTGTTGCAGTATATGACAAGAATACATGGATTGTAACGGTAAATTGTAAAAAGGATTGTGCATTAGCTATCCTACATATTCTATTGTGAATTCATGAAGCTATGATGCAGCAGATTTTAATAATCGATCAAAAGGATTGTGCATTAGCTATCCAAACAACAAAAGTAGCGCTGGGTGAAAATTATCACTAAGTGCCAATTGCTTTAGATGGAGATTTTAATCACGATTTAAGACATGAATGTTCAAAGGCACTTAAACAATTCCTCTTTGATAAATTAAATTTGCAAATAATTAGCGATTCAAATACTTGTACAACACGATTGAGAACAACAAGTGATGCAGTATTTGCTAGATATATTCACGTCATAACATCTAAAATATACGTTTGATATTTCAGTTATCTGGGCCCATTATTCTGGGGATACAAATTTACATTAAGGTTTTGTATGAAGAAAGTATTAAAAAAGGTTTATACAAAATTTTAAAGGAACAGATAAATTTATAAAAAAATCTCAATTAAAAAAAAAAATTAAATATTTTTTGTCCTATTTGGGTCTCGAACCCACGTTCCCGAAAGCTTACTTGCATTCTTAATGAAGCAAAATAAGCGAAACTTTGCTATCAATTGCGATAGACGAATGGAAAAGATGTCGGACCGGCAAACGAGAGGACCTGGGCTCAAATCAGGAAATATTCATTGCCAAATTTGATTTTAAGTTAATTTGCTTATATTGTTTCGTTTTTGCTAGCATGCATTCCTAAAATTTTAAACATAAAACTAAATCCTTTTTGAATTAGAAAATTTTAAACTTTTCCTTAGATTAAAAAGTAATCTTTTTTGGTGTTGTCTTATAGTTAATATTCTAAAGTTTAAAATTTAGTCCAAGACTTTCAACCGTGTGTTTATGAGCCAAGATTTTTTTAACTTTTTATTAGATACTATTGCACAATCTTTAGCAAAATTTTTTTTGTACATATTTTATTCCGTAGTATTTAAAAGCGGTAATAAAATCAAGGACTAGAAATTCTAATAAAGAATTTTACTAGAAATTCTAGAAATTCTAATAAAGAAAAGGAAATATGTTTTAAAATTAGAAAAAAACAAATTATTTTAGCGTTTAAAAAAGATATCGTAGGAGCTACTTTTTTGACTGAATTTCAATTAATATCCAAAAAAGGCCCAAAATAAACTTCATCAATTGATGCTGTCAGCACGATGAAGGCTTAAAACATTCATTCAATTCGGTTGAAAACCAACCACATGCTTATAAAACAGAGAAAATCTGAAACCCACACGCACACAGTCGAACACATCCCAACGCACACACACATGAATGCCTGCATGGATCCAATTCACTTTCCTGCCGTTAAATTCAATACGATTCAATCGCTGACATGCAAATTGGCAAAGTTGTAGGAAAAACTCACAAACACAATACAACCACACAGTAGCGCAGCCCTACAAATATTTTAAGAAAAAAGCAAGGGCAAAAGACAAGGATTTTCTCATTTCACTACCAGCTGATGCTTAAAAAAAGTTTGATTTTGCGAAAATGTTTTTTAATGAATTCTAAACATTTTTATGAAGAAGATTGCTTAACCCCTTAGGTCCCCCCTGGGGCAGCAACTGCATTGCTGCTATACAGCAGTGAGTCTCGACTTTGGCGGAAAATTCAATTATTTGTGCAAATATTATGCAAATAGAAATCTTTAAGTTTATAAACGTTGTACGTGATTCGCCTTACGTTATGTTACGTAACGTGACGTTACACTACAGAAGCAGAAGCCAGAGCGCAAGTAACCGCACCGAACAAACTAGGGAACAAGGCAGTTAGTTAAAACGAGCTAAAGTTAGACAAACAGGCAGAGTGACAGATACACGGACACACACTCGCAGACGAATCAATACACACACATACACATGAGCATATAATCAAACGAGCTGTCAAGCCAAATAACAACAACAACAACAAACAAGAGGAAAACGTCACGAAAGCGACAAGAACGACAAGAACGACAACAACGACAAAAACCAAAACAACAACACAATCAGCACAACAAAATGCTTTACTCAAAATTTACAAAAGGGTGACAAGCGACAGACAGCACGTTGCTGTTGCTGTTGTTGTTTTTGTTTTGCTTTACTTGTTTCATACAATATTTTGAAGCGCCTAAATGTATGCAAAGCTTAACAAGTCGTTGGGTTTCATGAGCGTTTTGTTGTTAGTGCGGGCCGCAACAAAATTTGTTGCCAGCATTTAAGTTGTTATTTTTGTTGTATAGCCGTTACCGCTGCTGCTTCAATTGGGTTTCCTTGATTCAATCGGTCGTGAGTTTCGTTTGTTTAATATTTACCTACGGGGCAAATTGTTTGTTCGGCGTTATAGCCTTATTTTTCTTTTTGTTTTTTCTATTTTTGAAATACATGGCGGAAACGGAAGCAGGTTGAAGCTTATGGCAAGTTAATACAAATATAGCGGCAATAGACTTGATTTTGTTTGCTACTGTTTGTTGAAACTGACAAGCTGGCGTATCAGCTTGGCAACTGATGAGTTCTACTGCAAAGGGTTCAGCTGGCGGAATTGAGAGAAGAATGAAGCAAGATGGTGTTGAAAATGTCAATAAAAAAATAATTCAAGAGAAATGAAATAAAAAGATATTCTTATAAAAAAATTGAATGAAGACTGCCGCTAGTATTAAATAATTTAAATGAGGATTTCAAATACTTTAAAAATATTTTGGCATATTTCATATATAGGTCATTCTTTTACAAACCGTACAAATTTGAACAAAAAATTACCAACCCATGTTTGATTTGCATGAAATTTTTTTTGAACAACGATAAGAGAACAACGGTATGAGACGAGAATATGAGGTGTACTTTGCAACTGGTAATAATAATTTTTTTGCAATAGTAATAATACCTTCTGAAAACGATAAAAAATCATTTTGCATGTTAAACTTGACATAGAATACGATGGTTATGTTTAAAACACGCAAAATGGTGGATGAGATTGGTTAAAATTTATTTAAACATTTAAATTGTATATAACAATATGAAATTCTTTATAAATTTTTTGAAGTTTTTTTTTCTTAAAATTAACTTTCTTGTCTTCAAAATGAAACAAAAATGTGGTCTCTAGCTTAAACAGAACCGGAGTTATGAATTTTTGAAAATTAGTCGTTAAGGCAAAAATCACGAAAATCTCAAACTTTTTGCGCCCTCTATTTAAAAAAAAAAAAAATCCTCGAGCACGTGTCTTTTTTCTGATATAGAGCCCGTAAAAAATTTTTAGGGCAAATCAAAAATGTGGCTGTCAGAATGGTGTTAGGTTTGTCAAAGAATGACCCATATAACCCTTTCGCTACGGATGGTACACATATGTACCACCAATTGTAAGCTTTGAGAAAAGTGGTAATTATCGTGCTCTTTGCTTTCCAAATTTACCATTTCGTCTCTTCAATTATGCTCTTTGTTAACAAACGGTACTATATCAAGTATCATTGTCAACACGTGTTCAGTTTATGGATTTTGTTGACAGAGACGGATTAATTGATCGTTTTTTTTCATATTTTGCAATAAATGAACCTATATATCAAATTAAAATAACAAATTTCGTCTAAATAAAGTTCGTTTCACTTTTGGTTTTCAGCTGGTAAGAATATTTTAACCTTTATATTATTTTTTATACATTTTTTTACATGGTACAAATATGTACCACCAGTCCTGACAGGTGGTACACATGTGCACCAGTAGTACCAAAAAAAAGTTTACTGATTTTTCACAGGTTGAAAGAAAAATTATGAATTCAGAAGATATTCGGAAGTTGTTGGAGGATGAAGCTGAAAGTGATAGTTTGGGAGACTTTTCTGCTTCAAGCAGTGACAATTATGTGCCAAGTGATGACAATAACAGTTTAAAAAGTTTCTCAGATGAGGAAACCGAAGATGAAGACGAAGCAACTGCCGAAGAGCTAGTGGAAGATATATCTGCTAGCAACCAACCAGCTGATATTAACTTAATTTGGAATACTCCTAATGAAGCTTTTGTTCCCAAGAGATCTATGTCCACCCCTCGTAGTTGTGCAATATCGCCACATATACCGCGCACATCAAGTATTAGTGAAATTTTTTACAAGCTTCTGCCAAAATCGATTTACATGTATATAGCTCAATGCACAAATGAACGAATTGAAATACTCCGAAATGCTCAACCTTAAAAGAAAAACTTTAAAATAACTCCAACGAATAGTGGTGAAATAGAGGTAATCATTGGATGCATGTTTATTATGTCCTACAATCGTCTTCCTTGCATAAAAGATTATTGGTCCCTTCATAAATCTCTTGGTAATTAATCAATTCATGAAGCAATTGCAAGAGATCGTTTCGAGATTATTTCATCTAAGTTGTACTTCGCAAGCCCAGAAAAACCACCAAATTGTAGTAAAACTTACTACATAGATGACATGGTGGAATGCCTGAAAAAAAATTTTCTGAAGTGTAGACAAGACAGTTGTTACCAAAGTATTGATGAATCTATGACCAAATTCAAGGGCCGTAGCACACTGAAGCAATATATGCCTCTCAAGCCCACCAAGAGGGGTATTAAAATGTGGCTTCGATGCGATTCGGTTACTGGATATACGTACGATTTTAACATACACTGTGGAAAGGATCTGACAGCATCCCTGGGAACACTTGGAGAGCGAGTAGTATTCAAACTCACAAGTTCAATCGTAGAAAATGATGTAACCTTAGGCTTTGATCGCTTTTTCACCTCAGTGCATTTATTAGACACGATTCCTTTTCCAGCTGTTGGTACAATTATGGCCAACAGGAAAAATGTTCCTCAATTTACAAAACGAAAACTGGAAAGAGGAGAATCAGAATTCAAAAGCACATCATCAGGCCTCTTATGTGTAAAATGGCAAGACACAAAAGAGGTTTTGGTTATTAGCAACTGCCATAAACCTGGCATAAGTAATGTACCAAAAAAAATTTAAAACAGGCGATATGACTGGAAATGACTGGCCTATATGAATTTGATCGCTAATCGGATAAATGGTGGAAAAAAGTATTTTATCGTTTGATAATGATGACAGCTGTCAATGCATGGACGATCTACAATGATCTTAATAGAAATAAGATTCCGTTCAAGCAATTTTTGGTGACTTTGGCCGAGACACTGATCGAAGAAGGTCTTAAAACTACAGCCGTTCGCAGATCACATAGACCAGGTCGTGTACCTAAGCCCGTAAAATCACTCCATCTTCCTACTGAAGGCAAAACAAGACGCCGTTGTGCTCATTGCACACAACAACAAAAAACAAACACGTACATATACGATTTGCTCTGAGTGCCAAATACCATTATGCAAAAACTGTTTTGCAATTTTTCATTCGTAAGTTTGCACTTGTCGTTAAAAACACTTCATTTAATGTTTACACTTATTATACTGAGTATTAGACTGAACTAATAGTTTTCTTTTTTGTTTTAACATTACATCTCTTAATAAATGAATTGCTTTATTTTATTTTTTATTAAAATTGTTTTTTTTTATATTTGTATTATTTGCGTTTTATGGGACGGTTGGTACGCATTTGTACTACTTAACAAGACGACTGGTGCAATGGTTTAAAAGCCCCCCTGAGTTTCGCCACTAGCGCAAGCACCCACTTCCCACCCAGACTAATTCTGGGAGACACAAAACACATATTGAGTACATAAATTACAATATAGCATTGCAATTCGAAAGCCGTAGCGAAAGGAATAAGGGAATAAGATTAAAAATTACTAATTCCATTTTTTATTGATTCAATAAAAACTCAAAAAACTGATAGACAAAGACAGGTACATTGAATTTTATTTGAAAAAAATATAGCAAATAAATATAACAGGTTTATACAATTGCTAAACCAATTGCACGTGAAAAAGCGAGACAAAAGTTATTTCTATCTCGTTTCTTGGCATGTTACTGCCTGCGCCTGTCTGCCTGACTGTCTGACTGACTGTCGGCTTTCACTCTCTCCGCAATCTAGATCGGATCAGAAGCATGGATAAGCTTAGTATCAGTAGTCAAACAATTTTTTAGGGAATCATAAAGCTGCAGAGTATTCTGAAATAGTTTCTAAAATACTTTTAAATTTTAAAACCTGGGAGCTAACATAAGTATTAAATTACATTATTTACATAGTCATTTGGATAGATTTGCAGACATTCTAGGTGATAACAGTGAAGAACAAGGAGAGCGTTTTCATCAGGATATCAAGATAATGGAGAATAGATATCAAGGCCGATGGGATTGCCATATGATGGCAGACTACTGCTGGACCTTACAAAGGGACTGTCCTGAACAATTTCATCTCAAGTTGGCAACTCTAACCATAAACTTGCAATTTCTTGCTCTCCTCATCGTGTGTGAAGTTTTTATTAAATTAATAGCATTAATTTCTAACCCTAACGATATGGCCAACGAACGATGATTACTCGAACGATGACGTAATAAGTTGAAAGTCTGCATCTCTATCCATTGTGCTCGGCAACCCTTACGTGAATCTTACGTTCCTTACGTCAATCTAATATGTTGACGTAAGAAGTTGTCAAGAGTAGCATTGCCTGATCAGACATTTTCATTGATTTCTTAAGATTATCTAGTTTATTTAAAAATTTCATATGGTTTGCCTTTGTTTTTTTTTTTGTGTTGGCAACGCTTATGTTCACTTTGTCTAATTGTCATGACAGCTGTTTTTATTTACATTGGATTTTGTGTTTTTAACAATTCTGTTGATTTTTCAAGTGATAAGTGCTTTGCGAAGTGATTGTTATTAATTTATTACTAATTATTATTATAAAATTGTTTTTAAACCAATTCGCGACGTGTTGCAATGTATGCAGCTATTGCAGTATTCGATTTTGAGAGGCTGGATGAAATAGAGCTCAGGGTGGAGCGACGAAGATTGCGTGACCGCACAAATGTTCTGGAATTGAAAGATACTGAGTAAGTATATTATTTTATTCTTTCAAGTGCTTCACAGCCTTCGATCACTGACCAGAAACTTGCAACGCCATAATTTAAATGAAAACATGAGTGGATGAAAGTGATATCCTCACCTGCATGCCAAAACCATGAAAGTGAAAAAATTCAGTTTTGGGTTTATTGCTGTTTCTGATGCAGTTTTATTTAAGGAACATTGTACCAACATATGGAATAAGAATGTAGATCAGATCTGCTGCAATACTACAGTTCTGAATCAGAGAATGTGTTTTTTTATATTTTCATCATGCCAAAAAAATGAATGTGCCACATTCGTTTTTCTGGCACAAATATTTAAACAAAATTGGAATTTTTCTGCTTGCCAAAAAATTAATGTGTTCTAAAATCCTTTATTAGTGAGGTAGGCCAACCCAATTTTATTCATAAATCATAAATTAAAGAATTTTGTTGTGCCGACATGCGTTAAATATTTGCAGCCATTTGCCTTGTTGACAATTAAAAACAAAATCTTTTTTTTTTGGTAGAATTTTGCAGGGAATAAGAGTTTGCAAAAAATTTGATGAAATGGGTGCGTTTTGTATCGTAGTAAACATAAACATAGAAATCAGTTTTTTTACGAAAAAAATTGACGCCATTTAGCGAATCCTTAACCGATTTCGATGTTTGTAAGTTCAATGGAAAGGTATTGTAACTTTTATAAATGGCGTGAAGCACTTATAAATCAGTTTCTAATCAATGAAGTTGAATAACTTGAAATATTTTTCCAAATAGATTCGTGGCAAATTTTCGTGTGAGTAAGGTAGTGTTTCAGCAAATATTTGCTGCCGTCAGTATTCATATGAATACCACCTATAGAAACACTCATTTACCACCACAACTTAAGCTGTCAACATTCCTGCGGTTTTTGGCTACTGGAAGCTACCAAAAGTCAGTGGGAAATGAATGTGTTTCCAGTATGTCACAATCAGCAGTCGGTAAAGTGATAAATGAGTGTCTTACGATTTTCGAGGAACATTTTTGCCAGAAATGGGTTGTTTTCCAAAGGACTGATGATGAGGAAAATAGTGTTAAGGAGCAGTATTACGACAAGTTTGGAATACCAGGTGTTATTGGCTGTGTGGACGGAACACATGTCCGCATAAAGTCACCTGGTGTAAATAGCCGACATTTATTTCATAATAGAAAAGGATTCTACAGTCTCAATGTGATGGTCGTAAGTATTAGCTTTATATTTCTCGATTATATATATTCTCGACTAAAATGTTTGGTTTTTTAGATTTGTGATTTAAACATGGTTATTACATATGTTGACGCAAGACATCCTGGTGCGAATCACGACTCCTTTGTTTGGAAGTATAGTGCAGCAGAACAGCAGCTAAAGTCAAATTTTTTAAATGGAAAAAGAAATACTTGGCTTTTGGGTAAAGTTAAAAGAAACTTATTAATTTCATTATTATCATGCTTTTATAACTATGAATACAATAACAATTAACACTTCATTTTACTAATAACCATTTTAGGTGATTCCGGCTACCCGTTGGAGTCATACTTAATGACTCCGTATAGGAATCCATCTGATGAATCTCAAAACCGATTCAACGAAAGACAGTGCAAGGCACGAAACGTCATTGAACGCTGCTTTGGTGTTTTGAAAAATCGGTTTCGCAGCATTATAGGTAAATATTTTTTTAAATTTAACAATACTTATAATCATACTAATGGCTTAATAGGTTCAAGAGGACTTCATTATTCTCCTGAAAAGGCCACTAAAATCGTAAATGCATGCAGTGCAATCCACAATGCATGCATTTTCTTCAAGCATGAATGGCCTCCTTTGAACCTTCGAGATTCTAACGACGACTATCAAAACACGAGCACTGATGACGTAGCAAACTCTGAGTTTACTAGCATAGCCACAAACATAAGAAGACAAATTGCTGAGAGCCTGCAATAAGCAAGTATTCCTATAACAGGCAGCGTTGATGAGTTGATGTAGCAGTCAACAAAACAATGCTGTCCGGTCTGCTTGTGAATTTTAGATCACTAAGACCGCTGATGAGTTGGTGTAGCGGCCAACGAAACAGCATTATCCGATCTTTAATATTTAAATCATATTTAAATTTATTTCAATTTAACCAACCCAATTTAAATCATAAATAATAATCATAAATTAAAGAATTTTGTTGTGCCGACATGCGTTAAATATTTGCAGCCTTGTTGACAATTAAAAACAAAATCCTTTTATTTTGGGTAGAATTTTGCAGGGAATAAGAGTTTGCAAAAAATTTGACGAAATGGGTGCGTTTTGTATCGTTGTAAACATAAACATGGAAATCAGTTTTTTACTCAATAAAATTTAAGAAAATAGCTTCTAATATTAATACTATTTTAATTAATATTATTGCTTTTTAATATTGTGTTGATTTTATATTATTTAAATACAAATTCTAAATGTTTGATAGTTTAAATCATACTTGATTTAAAATACAGTTAGAATTTGTAATTAAATCATATAAAATCAACCTAATAAATAACAAGGTCATTTAGAAAAAACTTTAACTTTTTAATATTATTTAATTACTATAATAAATTGGGCTTTATACGGAGGGCTTTGGCCGGAGCCCAATTTATTATAGCAACAAACGACAGAAGGCCGAAACAATATCAATATTGTTTAATTATTTATAAAATTTTTAAATCTTGATTAATTTTTGAATCTGAGCTATACATCTTTAAAAAAAATTTTGTTCTAAAGTGTTTGGTGAAGTGGAAAAACAAATGTCACCACGAGATTCCTCATAATAAAATTAAGTGAAAACATTACAATTATCAAATACAGATTTTCGTGCCGCACAGTGTTATTATTGGAGATTACAATAACATCAAAATATAAACAAGTTCTTAAGAGATCATCGTATATTTAAGTATCACAAAAATTCATATTACATTATAATGTATAGAGGTACATTTTTTATATATATTTATATATGTAGCATATTTTTAAATATAAATATATAAAAAAACAAAAAAGTATAAAAAATTACCAAAACAATTCATTAGAAAGGTGAAAAGATAAAATTAAAATTACTTTTAAATTCGTTGTATTAAAAATTAAAATGAAATAAAAAGAAATTAAAAAGGAACTATATGAAAATAAAATAATATAAAAAATAAAATAAAGTAGAACGTTATGTGTTTTTCATTATATTAATGAATTCTTCTAGCGCCTGTGTCTGGCGTTCCAATATTTCGACCAATTTTGCCATAGACTCTGCAATGCTATTTGCGGCAGTGGCGATTTCTTTTGAGGATGCTGCTTGAATTTTAGCAGATTTGGCCTGCTCTCTAGCTGACTCCCCAATAGTTTGTTGGAAGTTTCTCTTCCTTCGTGGAGATTTTGAAAGTTGTCGGGCTATGCGTGGGGTCTGTGTGACATTAATGGGTGTTACCATTGTTTGTGAAACTACTCCTATTTGAGTTGTTTGTCTAGTCGGTGTCAAAAGTATGTCTGTCTGTGACTGTCTTGCTGGTGTTGCTGTTTGCTGTAATTCGTTTTGTTGAATTTGCTGTGCTGCAGGCTGTGTTGTTGGCTGTGACACAAGCTGTGTTGTTGGAGCTTTTGTTGGCTCTGCTGTTGTCGGTACTGTTCGGAATCCCAAAATTTTTCCAGAGGGTGCTGCTGCCTTAGACATTAATAATATCGAATCGATGACCTGCTCGATTTCAGAAAGTGGAGAGCTCTGAAAAGGTCCACCACCTGTCGCTTGAAGACTGCTGTTATTTTCTGCTATTTTTTTTTTGGTCCTGCTTTTTAAATCCGCCAAAATCTTAAGTGCAAGAAAAATAAACTAGTTGGGTCAAGACCATTCATAGTTTTAAAGTTATATCTTACCTTTTTCCATTCAGCAGCACTTCTTTGTGGTGGACCGTATGAGTTTACTTTAATTGCTATCTTCTTCCACAACTCATCGACGGATGCTCTATCAGCGCCATACGTAGGGGCACCTCTGGCCATATCTGGATGAGCTTCCAACTGCTTAACTAGCACTTCGAACTGTGTGCTTGTTGTTTTTTTTATCACTGAAACTTAACTCATTGCACTTTTTTTTTAATATTTATGTATTTGAGTTAATATATACCTTTTTTAACAGAATTGTCCATTTTTTTAATAATGTTCTTTAGCAAACAAAACACAACGATAACTTAAAAGTGTTCGTTAGATTTTGACGTCTGGCTTCGTAGTTTTATTAATCGTCAGGGATACAAATTGCAAGAAGTTACTGTGTTACGGCATCGTTCGCCAGCTGATCAGCTGTTATCGTTGTTTGATTCTGTTCGAGCTACAAATTTCAAACACACGAACGATCAGTGTTTTGTACGAAACGATTGATCGGATAGAGATACAGAATAATGCCATAAATTAATTAATATCAGTCTTTTAATCTAAAAAACACTTAATTTGTGTTGTACTAGCTAATTGCTATTAGAATATACATAATTCTTTGTTAATTAATATTAAAATCAGTGTTATATTCTGCTGTATCATTTTGGGTTGCACATAACCTAAAAATCAAAAATTCATAAAATGGATAATTCATCTAGCTGTGGGACTTGCAACTCGGAGTGGAGTACCTATGATGTTTTTATATCATGCAATGGCTGCTCTGCTCGTTTTCATCAAAAATGTGTGGGGCTGTCTGCCCGTATTGGAGATGCTTTGCGCTGTGCTGTGCCAAATGGCCTGCAGTGGCTGTGTGAGAAATGCAGAAAATTTTCTAGTGCCACTATCCTCCAATCGCTCTTGGAATGTTGCGCATCTGCTGATAGTTTAGCTAAAAACTTTGTGAGTATTAAAGATGCTTTGTCTCAGCATTCTAGCGTAATGTCTAATATGGTCGAGTTGGTGCAAGCTGCTATTTCATGTAAGCCTCAGATTAATTCAGGCCTCGCATGTCACTCCATGATTGGAAAGGCAAACTCTTCAAGAAATACGCGATCATCTTTAAAACCTAAAGCATCATCACAAATTTCTCAGACTCCATCTCCTGTGCCTTTACTGGATCCATCTGGTCAACTTTTGAGTTCTGTAAATGGTGCTTCTATTAATGTTGCTTCCAGTATTGAATTGCCTGGCAACGTTACATTGCCTGTGTCGAATGTGACTAGTATAATGCCATCTATTGAGCCTAGCTCGGTAATTGCTGCTGAAGTAGTTCCTAATTGTGTACAGACTGATGTCCATGGACCAGTTTCTGGTAATGTGTCTGATGTTATGACGTTTGTTCCTGTTGTTCCTGATGCTACTGCTGATGTTGCTAGTGCTGTTGATAGGTCTGTTCTTGGTCCTACTGCCGTGAGTTCAAATGGCTATAATGGCTCTACTACTTTAAATGATAATAGTGCTTTGAGTCATGTAATTTATGGACAAAATGCTAATTTTGAGTTGGATGTTGTTGATCGCATAAAAGGGTTCCATTTGGCGTCTTTCAAACCAAATGTCTCTGAGGATAACATTATTGAATATGTAGTCAAGCATACGAAAGTTGAGAGACCTCATTTGCGCTGCTCAAAACTAGTGAATAAAGATGTTTCGCTCAACTCGCTAAGTAAAATCAACTTTAAACTTGGAATATCATCGTCGCTTTATGAGGAAGTAATAAATCCTATTTTATGGCCAATAAATGTAAGGATTAAGGAGTTTAAGTTTTTTCGCAAAAACCAAATACCAATGATGCTGCGTTAACTGGTTTGTCTTGTAGCTCTGTTGGAACGTCGGATAATAAGGCTATACAAATTTATTATCAGAATGTATCCGGTCTTCGAACTAAATCTAGTTCTATTTTTCGTGCTACTGCACAATGTCTCTATGATATTTTTATTCTGACTGAGACCTGGTTGAATGAAAATTTTTATAATGAGGAATTCTTCGATACTAATTTATACAATGTCTATCGTAAAGATCGAGACTTCAATAAATCGTCGTGGTGGTGGTGTGCTGATTGCTGTGAATCGAGCTCTAATATCATCTATAATTACATTGCAAAATACTGATTCATTGCTTGACCAGCTTGCTGTGTTGATAAATGGTATCTCGAATGTTCTCGTCATTTGTGTATCATATGTTCCGCCAAACAGCTCCTTAGTTGTTTATAAAGCTCACACGGATAACATCTCAAACTTGGTTGCTGACTCCTGTGAAAATAGCAGGGAATTTTTGGTGCTTGGTGACTTTAATCTTCCAAATGTATCGTGGTTGAGAGAACAAACTGATGCCTACCTATCTCCATCGAATGTTTCCAGTGGTGCTGAATTGTATCTTATTGATAATTTTTTTAATCTTGGCTTGAATCAAATAAATTCTTGTTTTAACTATTTAGGTAAATTATTAGATTTAGTCTTTGTATCGAGCAATATAAGTTTTAAATTATTTGAATCTGCGTTTCCAGTTTCTGCTTTGAGTGCACATCATGTCCCTTTAGAGATCCAAATTTGTTTTTATAAATATTTTGCATTAGTTAATGACATTTCAAATTTCAAATACAACTACCGTGTGTGTAATTTTGAGAATTTAAACGCTATTTTTAGTTGTATTAACTGGGCTAACGAGTTTGATAAGCTTGATACTGCCTCGTGCTTTCATAACTTTAAGTTCATAGTCTCTACAGTGTGTAATGATCAAATTCCAAAAATCAAACAACATAATTACAAGTTGCCGTGGTATTCTAGTGGGCTTAAAAAATTAAAGAACTTGCGTACTAAATTTTATAAAAAATATTTGCTAACTCAAAATCAAGCTTTTTTTCTTAAATACAGACACTATATGAGGGAATTCAATTTTCTGGATAAATACCTATATAAGCAGTATATATTAAAATATGAATATGATATTAAATCTAATCCGAAGTCTTTCTGGCGGTTTATTAAATCTTAGAAAGGTTCTTCTAATATACCTATGTCAGTGTTTCTAAATAACACTACTTCTAATGTACCCTCGATTACAGCTAATCTGTTTGCAGATTTTTTTCTATCAAATTTTGAACCGGATTATAATGTGGATTTTGAGGTTCCAAGTAATATTGCTCCTGATATTGATTTTGGGTCACTCGCTTTGACGGTTGATGATATTGTTAATGGGATTTTTCGGCTTAAATCTTCACAGAAATTAGATGTGGATGATTTTTGTTCATTCTTCCTAAATAAATGTGCAATCAGTTTAGCATTTCCTCTTATGCTTATATTTAATAGCTCACTGTGGTCTGGCAATTTCATTGATTGCTGGAAAGTGTCGTTTGTAACTTCTGTACATAAATCTGGGTCAAAAAATAATATTTCTAATTATAGGCCAATATCCAAACTCTTTACCATATCAAAGCTTTTCGAAGTCATTGTCAAAGAGAAAATGTTTTTTGCTGTTAAGAAAGTTATCTCCCCTTATCAGCATGGCTTTATGCCTGGTCGCTCTACAGTTTCTAACTTAGTTTTTTTCACGGAATATTGCTTATCTGCATTTCAGGATGGATGTCAGGTCGACGTCATTTACACTGACTTCTCTAAAGCTTTTGATAAGGTCTCTCATTCTCTTTTAATTAAAAAGATTAAGTGGATTGGATTTCATTCGCGGTTTCTTAGTTGGTTGTCGTCATACTTATCCAATAGGCAATGTGTCGTAGCTTTTGATAATGTGAAGTCCTTCCCTTATGTAGCCACTTCTGGTGTCCCGCAAGGTAGTATTTTGGGGCCCCTATTATTTATCATTTTTATTAATGATATTACTACCATCTTTCACAAATGTAATTGCCTTTTGTATGCTGATGATTTGAAGGTTTTCCTTAGAGTTAGGAATTTGAATGATATTGTATCCCTTCAAGATGAAACTTCTAAACTTTATAACTGGTGCTCTAGGAATTATCTCTTTTTAAATCTTGATAAGTGCATCTCTATGTCATATTCTAGATCTGTCAATTTTAATCGGTCATATTATTGCATTGATGGATCTATCTTACTATCTTTGGACCAGGTTAAGGACCTTGGTGTTATCTTTGACTTCAAATTCACTTTTGTTCCGCACTTAGATTATATTGTACCTACGGCGTATGCAATGTTAGCTTTTATACGCCGGAATGGCTCATGTTTTTCTGACCCTTATACTTTCAAAGTTCTGTTTACAAGTCTAGTCCGCTCTAGGCTTGAATATGCTTCCATTGTCTGGAACCCATTTTATGAGCACCATAAGCTAAGGCTTGAGAGGATCCAAACAACATTTACTCGCTTTGCGCTGAAGTCACTTAACTTTGAAGGTTCTATTCCATCATATAGTGCACGATGCCTATTAATTGGGCTAAAATCGCTGGAGATCAGGAGAGATATTTTGTCTCTTCTTTTTGTATTTGATGTCATATCTGGTGTTGTTGATAGTCCCGATTTGTTATCAATGATTAATTTTAATGTTCCTACTAGAACGTTGAGAAATTTAAATCCATTCTATTTGGACATGTGTCGCACTAATTATGCAGCTAATGCACCTATCTCTAGAACTTTGAATTTGTTTAATCTCATAAATTCCAATCATAATTTGGATTTATCTATTTCTAAATCTCAGATGAAAACATTATTAAATACTTTTTTATAATTTTTGTATTTTTACTATTATCGATATTAGTCTGTAAGAATTATGTTCATAGACTAAATAAATGAAATAAATAAATAAATAAATAAATAAATAAATAAAAAAAATACAACAGACAATCACATACAAAACATTCTTCTTAACAAATTTTTAAATATTTTTGATAACTAGTATCGCCTGTGGCCAACCGTCTGAAATTTCAATCATTTTTTTCTAGTTCTGAGGCATGACCTTGCTTTAAAACAATGTGCTGCACTAAGAAAATCTTAAGTTTCAAATTATCGCAATAATTTTGATATAAAAAAATTCTAAATTTTTTTAAAAATATCTGTATAAACATTACCCATAAAAACTTTCGTACACCGTTATTTTTCACAATCAGGGCTTTTCAGATAAAAACACATTGTACTGAGAAAAGCTATAGTTTTCAAGATATCGCCATAACTTTGATGTCAAAATAAAGGGAATTTTTTAGAATTTACTATTTATAAGAAATTTCACCATCACAATATACCATCACACATGTCACATACAAAAATTCTTATTGTTGGGTATTCGTAAGAGATAGCGAAAAATGATTTTTGTACATTGTATTAATTTCGAAAATTTCCTCTTACACCATGTTCTTCCAATTTTTATAGTTTCGTTTTTACTTAAGAAATATTCTTTAAACGGTAATATTTCAGGTCAAAGGTCACCAAAAATATTCAGTGAACTCCCCTCCCTACTCTAATTTCTTTAAAAAAAATTATCAAAATCGGTTCAGAAACACGGAAGAACTGTTTATCCAACGCATATTTCTATATATGTGACCTTCTCCGAGAAAAGGGACCTTGTGTGTCAAAAACGGGTTTGGACTTAAGAGTGGATTCTGGTACCTAAAAGGGTGTAAAATAAGATGAAATGAGTTAGATTTCTGATAAAAATTTATTTACCCCATAAAAACGTACTAAACGAACTTGGGAAAATCGATAAAAATGAGAAAAACATTAAAATTTTACTTTTTATAATATATTTTTTTGATAATTCTAAAAAAATATAATTTTTTTAGAATTATATATAAGCTTAATGCCAAAAAAGTTCATGAAGCAACAGGTTGCAACAACAATAAGTTCTTTGCAGAACAAACCACCAAGCAGACTAGACAGCTGTTTCGTTGATAGCTACATCAACTCATCAGTAGTCTTCTGTGGCTTCTGCAGTACCATCCACTTTGATAAGCTTATACTAACACCTTCTGTTAAATTAAAACAGAATTATGTGCTGTATGTCGCCTTTCAAAGCAATGTTTTTCTACTACTTTGCAAAAGCAAAGGTTCAAAAAAGCGACTGCATTGATTCTGCAAAGACTTGTTTGTTGTGCTCTTTGTTTACTTCTTTATCACGAATCAATCTAGGCTCCAACAGTTCGTTGGTATAAACCATAGAAGGCGTGAAGAAGGTTTTTTTGAAAAAAGTTGTTGAACCTTTGCTTTTGCAAAGTAGTAGAAAAACATTGCTTTGAAAGGCGACATACAGCACATAATTCTGTTTTAATTTAACAGAAGGTGTTAGTATAAGCTTATCAAAGTGGATGGTACTGCAGAAGCCACAGAAGACTACTGATGAGTTGATGTAGCTATCAACGAAACAGCTGTCTAGTCTGCTTGGTGGTTTGTTCTGCAAAGAACTTATTGTTGTTGCAACCTGTTGCTTCATGAACTTTTTTGGCATTAAGCTTATATATAATTCTAAAAAAATTATATTTTTTTAGAATTATCAAAAAAATATATTGTAATGAAAATATGCCATCATTAACTTTTCATGTAAATTTTACTTTTTTTGATTTTTTGGTTTTAAATTATTTTTTTCGTCAGTCTTCGAATTTATTGGAGTTTGGACTTTTTTTCGGTGTTTCGTGATCTGGTACTTCGGTTTTCTTCCGTTTGACAATTTCAGTTTTTTCTTTTTTTTCGGCGCTCTGACTTCAGCTTTCTTTTTCTCGTGATCCGGTGCTTCGATTTTTTTCTTCTTGCTGGCAGGTTCAGATTTATTTTTGGATTTTTTTTTCGCTTTGGGTTCACTCGGCTTAGGAGCTACAAAATCCCGTTTCTGTGAATCAGTACATAAGACCCTGACATTCTCATACAAATACCATTTGCGATCTAACGATAAAGCGCTTGGTGCAATGAGCGGAGGTAATTCGTTTGATAGCTCAGCCGTTAATCGCAGATTAAATCTTTCTTCTTTCGAGTCCACAAGTTCTTTACATACAATTTCTTTTTTTTTAAGTCAAAGTGATGGTACTTGGTAATACCTAAAATGAAAACGCTTACAAAATTAGTTGAAATGAATTTGAAAAATTTAAATCACAAAATTGCGACAGTTTACCTGGTAATCTTTTGTAAAATTCTTCGAAATGAGTATCCCATGTTCGCCACTCTACTTCACTTCCATTCACAGCATTGTTAAATTTATTACTGCTAGATCTATTGACCACATCTTCAAAATCTTGGTAGTAATCTACATTTGAGAGACTATATTCTAGTTTCATTAATCCGAAAGAGCGATAGGGACTGAACTTGGTATGACCAGTTAGGAAGAAATTTAATGATATCGATTCGTTTAAGCCAGAATCCACTCGCCAGGCCAAATAATGCATCATTGCGTTATTTTTATTCTGTGCTACGCAGTTATCACAAAATAAAACAAAATTTTTAACGGCATTCTTCGTGAAGTAATCGTGAATTTGGCTAATGACAGCATTAGGTCCTTTTCCTATTTCGAACTCTTCGTCTAATAAATAGTTCGACTGAACGTTAGTGAATTCATTATGAATACCAAAAATTGAACTTGTACGAACTGCTTTGCAATATGCCGTTCCGACTTGTTGTGGACTGGATGGATAACATATATTTTGTGCATAGTCGAAACTCACTACAAGAGTAGCATAAGCATCACTCAGCATTGTTGGTAGAATTCACGCTGGCGTTTCGCATGGTCAAGATGAGTAACAGCCACAAGGAGAATAAATAATAGTAAAGAGATTTCAGAGGCGAATTAGATGAATAAGGCGAAAAATTATGAGCATTGAGGTGCAGCCCGTGCGAAGAAATATGGCGGCGATATTGAGAGCAGAGCTGAAAGCCAATGAAATGAGTCGACCGAAAACAAATCGTGCTGAAAGAATTTTGTAGTACACTCGCAACTGGTTTGCTAATAAAGACATGTGGCGAGGATGAGCGGCCGGAGGAGAGGAATGAAAACACCAGCAAAGTCAAGCAACAACGTAAACAAAACAAATGCACAGATATCATATGGCAATTGGAAACTATTGAGTATCCGAATTGACTATTTATTATAAATGAAAATGCAAAAATCTAATTGTCACTGCTTTGACCGCATTTATTTTCATGCTTTCTTTTCTATGCCGACTTGGTTTCGTTTTATCCTCAGCTGAACGTTGCTGTTGTTGTTCTTGTTGTCAACCATATTATAAGAATATTTCTAACTTAGCCGATATTGTTTTGTTTTTTTCTTAGCTGAATAAATAGAACACCAAGCAAATATCACATTTTCATGATCAATTAAATTTTTGAAAATATTTTATATTTATTACGAAATATTTGCAACAAATATTTCCCTTCTTTTAATTAGATTTGATATGAAAAATATGTGATAATAATTATTGTGAAGAATTCTAAATATCTATGTATTTATTTGAAAATTTTTTTCAAATAATTTTCAATACAAAAAATATATTTCAACAATTTTTAAAATTTAACTTATTAAAGTCCTTATCGCATTATTAACATATATGCAAAGCCATTTTTTTTGGTTACATATAATCGAATCGAAGAAACTTATTCGACACACTATTTTTTGTTTGATTTCTGTTAAACATACATATTATTAATTTTTAATTAAAATTTTAATACATATGTATGTATTTACATTTTATCTGGGCTTATCTAATTGTTCATCTTATATCTGTTTATTGATCTCTTATCTGTTTATCCATCTCTGGACAGTTCAGAAAATTATTTATCTGTATATATTACATTTTAAAGGATTGCGCAAAAGTCCATTAAAAGAAAACTTCATGGTTTTTTTTTATAATATTGATTTCAGGAAATTTTGTCACAGTTAGAAAAATGTGTTAAAAAATTATGTGAAATGAAGATATCTTGTCTAAATGGAAAATTAACACATTTTGTTTTACATAATTTTTTCTATATACTGTTGCGTTTTACAAGATTTGTCTTTATGTTTGTAAAAAAATTATAAATAAAGTAACATAAAAATAGACATAAAGTAACGTAGTAGAAAGATAAATAAACATATCATTAAATTTAAGGTTACAAAAAGTCGATATAAGTTTTTATCTTACAGAAAGAAGTAATAAAAACAGCACTTGAAGTATTTTTAAAAAAAAACCTGGTATGCACTTCGATTTATATTTAATTATTATTTAATATGAGTTATTAAACATAAAAATCAGGTGAAAAGTACTAGAGTAGTGGTATTTTACTTTTCGAAAAAATTTAAAATTCTTTCCTGTTGTAATAACAACCTTTTTAAAATCAGCATTTTCAAAAATGATAATAAAAATGTTGTTAAAATAATTTCTGAGACAAAACTTAAAACAATTACAATAAAGTTGTGTGATTACGTAAAATAACTAGATAATTATGACATTTTTTACTGAAAGTGCAACATTTTGTAAATTTCGATTTTGAGGATTTTTACGTTATATTTTATAAAAATCGCAAAAATTCAAATTAGTCAGTATTTCAATAAAATTCAATGCAAATACTTTCTAAAACTATGACTAATATTGACACAAAAAATTATTAGATTACGTTGGATAACTTGGTCGTTTTGAAAGTTTTTCCTGGAAGTGTACCGTTTTCAAAATATCGAGTTTGAGTATTTTTGCGAAAATAGTTCCCAAAAATCCAAAAATGCAAAATTTTAAAAAACAACATCACAGGCGGTGTGGCAATTTTTCCAAAAAAAGCGACAATTAAAAAAAGTTATAACTGTTGAAATTTAACTGTTTATTAAAAATGCTCAAAGTGCCTGTTTCTGGCATATTGATCAATTCAAAAACAAGAGTATGCAACCGTCATTTTGATTCTTCTTGCATTGGAGGTTCACGCCTAAAAAGTGGTTCAATTACAACCATATGTCTTGGTAAGTGTTGTACAATTTTGAAAAATTTTAAAATAATTATAAATATATCACTCATTTCGTGTTGCGTACGGGGACATTTTTCAGTACTTAAATGTAGGTATATTTTGGTGCTTTTTAATGATAAGACGAATTCAAATATTTTTTCTTGCATCCAGTTTGGTTCAGTATATGTCTATATTTAAATTTAAACTTGGTTTAAACAATTTATTAAAACAATATTCTAAATATATGCGTTCGGAGGACACCAAAAAGACTGCGGTTTTAGTTCATTTAAAAAAAAAACAGTAAATCAGCGAAATGTGTTGAAATTTCAAGATACATTCTATATGTATAAAAAGTGTAAATAGTATAGAATTCAATATTTTGTTTTTAATTGAAAGTTTTAAACAAAAATTATAAAAATTAAAATTTCGGTCGGCTGCGTATGGTGTCCCCAATGGTTGCGTACGGTGGACACTTAAAAAAAGTTAACAATACGTGTTAATAAAATTAAAATGTTATTAATTGTGTCTTGTTGGGACCTTTACTATTCCATGGTTGTAGATAATTTTATTTTGATGCCTCAAAATTATGTGATCTCGTATATTCGGCATCTTTTAAATTTTTGCCCATTCAGTTTCAATTTTTTTCGAGTCCTCTATTTCTCTTTTGTCGATGTCAAGCACTTTCATATTTTTTGCGGCCTTAGTGGCTCATATTTTCGAAAATTTTACTATGAAAAGCAAGAATTTACATCGTAAAGAGTTTCACACTTGTACATTTCATCAAAGTTCATTAAAGTGTCCCCAGTACGCAACCAATAATAGTCAAAAAACTTACACTTATGTGAGTTAATAAACTCTGAAAATTTCATTCGCTAGTATTATTTTTGATTTGTTTTAGGGAGGCTTTACACAATTTAAAAAATTGTATAATAAAAATTGTGAATGTATAATTTTTTCCTTTCCAAAGTGCCCCATTCGACGCCAGCAATGGATCGAAGATTGCGGCTTGGTTGATGATGCCCGTAAAAAGCTATTTATCTGCGAAAAGCATTTTCGACAGAGCATTCAGAGATTTCAAACAAAATTATCAACTCACGGTCTTTCGTCGAACTCCTATCGAACTCATAAATCTTAGTTTTTATTTTACTAGTCGATTTTTTTCACCTGAATTTTTTTTTGTTTGTCTGTAATACCCTAAAATATTCATTTTACTTATTTACATCACTACTAATTTAAACAACATAAATCAATATATTTTTCTTAAAAGACATATTTTCTCATTTTATAACATTTTCTAGAAAATCTTCCCTCCTGAATCCTCCTGAAAATGAATCCTCAAAGAGCACTACTACTGGGTATTCTAACTAGTTTATTTATAAATTGACATATAAATATATATCACGCATTCCTTAAAAAAGTAAACCGCAAATCGAAAAAATCAACTTTATGCAAACTAAAAATGTTTTCTACCGTACTTCAGCACATACTATGTGCAGTAAGAAATAAAAGATAATACGGTTTTTCTATTATTTTAGTGTGTGAATTAAAGCATATTAAACGCATTTTTAGTAAGCGAATTTTTTTTTTCGTGGTGAAATATCAATACGTTTTTGTTTATATTGATATACGGTGTTTATATTGATATACGACATAAAATATTAAACGGAAAGATTTTTCCTCTGTACTCGACAAAAAATAAATTTTTTAAATTGTGTAAAGCCTCCCTAAAACAAATCAAAAATAATACTAGCGAATGAAATTTTCAGAGTTTATTAACTCACATAAGTGTAAGTTTTTTGACTATTATTGGTTGCGTACTGGGGACACTTTAATGAACTTTGATGAAATGTACAAGTGTGAAACTCTTTACGATGTAAATTCTTGCTTTTCATAGTAAAATTTTCGAAAATATGAGCCACTAAGGCCGCAAAAAATATGAAAGTGCTTGACATCGACAAAAGAGAAATAGAGGACTCGAAAAAAATTGAAACTGAATGGGCAAAAATTTAAAAGATGCCGAATATACGAGATCACATAATTTTGAGGCATCAAAATAAAATTATCTACAACCATGGAATAGTAAAGGTCCCAACAAGACACAATTAATAACATTTTAATTTTATTAACACGTATTGTTAACTTTTTTTAAGTGTCCACCGTACGCAACCATTGGGGACACCATACGCAGCCGACCGAAATTTTAATTTTTATAATTTTTGTTTAAAACTTTCAATTAAAAACAAAATATTGAATTCTATACTATTTACACTTTTTATACATATAGAATGTATCTTGAAATTTCAACACATTTCGCTGATTTACTGTTTTTTTTTTAAATGAACTAAAACCGCAGTCTTTTTGGTGTCCTCCGAACGCATATATTTAGAATATTGTTTTAATAAATTGTTTAAACCAAGTTTAAATTTAAATATAGACATATACTGAACCAAACTGGATGCAAGAAAAAATATTTGAATTCGTCTTATCATTAAAAAGCACCAAAATATACCTACATTTAAATACTGAAAAATGTCCCCGTACGCAACACGAAATGAGTGATATATTTATAATTATTTTAAAATTTTTCAAAATTGTACAACACTTACCAAGACATATGGTTGTAATTGAACCACTTTTTAGGCGTGAACCTCCAATGCAAGAAGAATCAAAATGACGGTTGCATACTCTTGTTTTTGAATTGATCAATATGCCAGAAACAGGCACTTTGAGCATTTTTAATAAACAGTTAAATTTCAACAGTTATAACTTTTTTTAATTGTCGCTTTTTTTGGAAAAATTGCCACACCGCCTGTGATGTTGTTTTTTAAAATTTTGCATTTTTGGATTTTTGGGAACTATTTTCGCAAAAATACTCAAACTCGATATTTTGAAAACGGTACACTTCCAGGAAAAACTTTCAAAACGACCAAGTTATCCAACGTAATCTAATAATTTTTTGTGTCAATATTAGTCATAGTTTTAGAAAGTATTTGCATTGAATTTTATTGAAATACTGACTAATTTGAATTTTTGCGATTTTTATAAAATATAACGTAAAAATCCTCAAAATCGAAATTTACAAAATGTTGCACTTTCAGTAAAAAATGTCATAATTATCTAGTTATTTTACGTAATCACACAACTTTATTGTAATTGTTTTAAGTTTTGTCTCAGAAATTATTTTAACAACATTTTTATTATCATTTTTGAAAATGCTGATTTTAAAAAGGTTGTTATTACAACAGGAAAGAATTTTAAATTTTTTCGAAAAGTAAAATACCACTACTCTAGTACTTTTCACCTGATTTTTATGTTTAATAACTCATATTAAATAATAATTAAATATAAATCGAAGTGCATACCAGGTTTTTTTTTAAAAATACTTCAAGTGCTGTTTTTATTACTTCTTTCTGTAAGATAAAAACTTATATCGACTTTTTGTAACCTTAAATTTAATGATATGTTTATTTATCTTTCTACTACGTTACTTTATGTCTATTTTTATGTTACTTTATTTATAATTTTTTTACAAACATAAAGACAAATCTTGTAAAACGCAACAGTATATAGAAAAAATTATGTAAAACAAAATGTGTTAATTTTCCATTTAGACAAGATATCTTCATTTCACATAATTTTTTAACACATTTTTCTAACTGTGACAAAATTTCCTGAAATCAATATTATAAAAAAAAACCATGAAGTTTTCTTTTAATGGACTTTTGCGCAATCCTTTAAAATGTAATATATACAGATAAATAATTTTCTGAACTGTCCAGAGATGGATAAACAGATAAGAGATCAATAAACAGATATAAGATGAACAATTAGATAAGCCCAGATAAAATGTAAATACATACATATGTATTAAAATTTTAATTAAAAATTAATAATATGTATGTTTAACAGAAATCAAACAAAAAATAGTGTGTCGAATAAGTTTCTTCGATTCGATTATATGTAACCAAAAAAAATGGCTTTGCATATATCTTAATAATGCGATAAGGACTTTAATAAGTTAAATTTTAAAAATTGTTGAAATATATTTTTTGTATTGAAAATTATTTGAAAAAAATTTTCAAATAAATACATAGATATTTAGAATTCTTCACAATAATTATTATCACATATTTTTCATATCAAATCTAATTAAAAGAAGGGAAATATTTGTTGCAAATATTTCGTAATAAATATAAAATATTTTCAAAAATTTAATTGATCATGAAAATGTGATATTTGCTTGGTGTTCTATTTATTCAGCTAAGAAAAAAACAAAACAATATCGGCTAAGTTAGAAATATTCTTATAATATGGTTGACAACAAGAACAACAATAGCAACGTTCAGCTGAGGATAAAACGAAACCAAGTCGGCATAGAAAAGGAAGCATGAAAATAAATGCGGTCAAAGCAGTGACAATTAGATTTTTGCATTTTCATTTATAATAAATAGTCAATTCGGATACTCAATAGTTTCCAATTGCCATATGATATCTGTGCATTTGTTTTGTTTACGTTGTTGCTTGACTTTGCTGGTGTTTTCATTCCTCTCCTCCGGCCGCTCATCCTCGCCACATGTCTTCATTAGCAAACCAGTTGCGAGTGTACTACAAAATTCTTTCAGCACGATTTGTTTTCGGTCGACTCATTTCATTGGCTTTCAGCTCTGCTCTCAATATCGCCGCCATATTTCTTCGCACGGGCTGCACCTCAATGCTCATAATTTTTCGCCTTATTCATCTAATTCGCCTCTGAAATCTCTTTACTATTATTTATTCTCCTTGACAGCCATTCGTAATTTTGCTTCTTTTGTATATGAATACAGAGAGCAGCGTTGTTGCGTCGGTCACTGGTTGCGGCTTAACCCATTAAGCGCCACTTTACTCATTTGAGTACAGCAAAATATTTCTAACTTTTAAAGTTTTCTTTGTTGTTAAGCATTAGTGAATTTTTTTGTTAATTGCCAATTGTTAAGCGGCTCAATTCCATTTGTTTCTCATCTTTTTTTAAAAGTATATTTTCTTTAAAAAAAAAAATTAAAATAAAAAAATAAAAAAATGCAAAAAATGCAAAAAACTATTGTTTGCTATTTTAGTTTGCTTTATAATAGGGGTATTCACGATTCCGTGCACTTGCCTGTGTAGTTGAGGACTTGAGGACTTGTGCACTTTACAAAAACAAAATACACGTACGTCAAAAATCTGCACAAGTGCTTTTCTACTATTGCCTAAAACTTGAGGACTTGAGCAGTTGCGCACTTGTGTATATTGAAAAACTTTGACAGCTTTGAAATAGTGATGGCAGTGTGTTCACGAAAACCTAACTGCACAACTGCACAAGTTCTCAAGTCCTCAACTGCACTGGCAAGTGTACTGAACCGTGAATACCCCCATTGTAAAATAAACATTTTTTGAACTTTTCATTTTTACTTTTCATTTGGCTGTTAATGGGTTAAGAATCAAGTATCGATATCATAACAAACAGAGCAGCAACAAAAGCAAAGGTGTTCTCACACTAAAAGCGAAAAAAAAATACGTCACCACATAGGCACGACGTCACCAAAGTCGGCACCCAATCATAACTAACCATACCAAATCGCATCTCTCAACTGAAGGTGTGTTCACAGTGATAATGTTTTATGAAACTTTAAATGCGTTTTCCTCAAAACTTCATTTTCTCACACTAAGTCCCTTTTCTCGGAGAATAGATTTGTGTATATAACTTTGGAATGGTTTGAAATATTTGAAAAATTTTTTCACAGATATTATTTCTTGACCTGTAGAACTTTGTAAAAAATGTAAACAACATTTTGAAAAATTTAATTTTCATCAAAAAAATCATAGGGGGTAGCTCATGAATTTCGATGATAGAAACTTTTTATTGAATTATGTGTCAAAATGTGAAAAAAGAAAACGTAATAAGAAAAAAAAATTACAACAAAAAAAAAACGTTTGTCTTATTTTTTGAGCAAAACCTAAATATTTTAGAGGTTTTTTTAAAACAATATAAAATATTGAACTGATAAGATAACGGTAAATCTTTTCTTATTTCTCCAAAGTTATTTAATTGGTCTTTCAGACAAAGAAAATTTGTTGAAAATCGATTAAAAAATGGCTGAGATATTTGCTTGCAAAGTGACAACTTAAAATTTCAATATTTTTTCTCATTCTGAGGCGATGGACTTTATTCAAGAACATACGTTGTACTGAGAAGATATACATTTTTCGAGATATCAAAATAATTTTAATGTCATTTTAAGGGGATTTTTTTTTAAATACTATCCGTGAAAAATATGACCAAGAAAGCTTTTCTATACCGTTATATGTATTCCTCAATCAACGACTTTTCATACAAAAATACGTTGAACTGAGAACATATATAGTTTTCGAGATATCGCTATAATTTTTATGTCAAAATAACGGAAATTTTCCTGACTTTACTATTAGTAAGAAATTCCACCATCACAATATATATTCTTTCGTGTTGTATAAAAAAATGCTTGTTGTAGGGTATCCATAAGAGATGGCGATAAATGTCGTAAGTATTTATTGCACAACTTATCAATGTCTAAAATTCCCTCTTACATTATATTCTTCCATCTGTTACAATTTAGCTTTTATTTAAATTATGCTTTATTTACGCTCACATATCAGGTCAAAGGTCATCAATCTAAAATGGTATCATTCTGTCCAGCCAGATCTTTAATTTGATACCTCATTCACCATTCTACCTCTTCCTAGCCTCTTCCTGAGATTCCTTACTAAAAAAAATAAAGGTTCTCATCTAAGCATGTAACTGACCTGTAAACATTGTATACCTTGTGAACTTATATGCGCGTAAGGGGTCGTCCATAAACTACGTTACTGATTTTCCGGTTTTTTTTACCCCCTCCTCCCCCTGCGTTACTTTTCGTAGTGCTTTTCAAAACCCCTCCCCCCCCCTCCATAAAGTAACGTGACATATGAAATTAATTCATTCGAATGATTATATATTTTGACTAGCTCTGACAATTTTCACTAGTATTAGTGACTAGTATGACTAGATACATTAAAGGAACAATTGGAAAAAAATCAATAATTAATATCATCTGTAAAAGCTATTCCATCTGCGATCCAAGATTCGATGCTCTCAATCACTGGGATAGAAGAAGCTGGTAGCTTTGTTGAGGATTCTTCAAAATAGAATTTTTTATCGGATTCTATGTCAACCCATTCAGGTGAATCCTCATTTCTAACGCAAAGAAATTCGACTGGTCTTTGACAGAGTACCCTTAAAGGCTGCACCCGAGCTGCACCAAGTTCTGTGTTTTTGTGTTAATGCTTTCTGAAAATTGATTTATTTAAATAGTATTTTTAATTCCGATTTATTGTAAACGATATAATACAAACTTATGGCAATTCATAGAAGTTTTAAAAACTAAATACAAGCCGCAGGTAGGACACGACCTTGAACCGATTTCTTCTTTCTGAGAAGGACAGTACATGTCATACGGTATCTCCTTTGATCAAGAACATTCAGGCCTTAACGTCAAAGCCTTGTGCAAAAGCAAAGACCCAAATTTTTCAGACGTGTGCTGAGATGGTGAAGGAATACCAAAATGTTCCTGTGTCGAGGGAAAAGGTGGTGGAAGAAATCGTTGAAACAAAAGTTAACCATCAATTTAGACGATCAAACATAAACATGTAAGGTTAAAAATTTTTGAAATGATTGTTTTATTAATTAGAGGTTTTTCGTCGATTTTTTTAAATTTTGGTAACGTTACAATATCTAAACACCTCTCCCCCCTACCGTTACTTATCGTAGTGCATTTCAAAACCCCTCCCCACCCCTAAATTGGTAACGTAGTTTATGGACGACCCCTAAGCTATCTGTCAAAATTTGTATGGGCGTTAGTTTACATCATTTCCGAGCCTATTTTGTAGCGTAAACTAGCATGTAAATCTACGTGTGTGAATGAGAGTTGTCTTTGGGACTAATCATTACATATTTAAAGTAGTTGAAGTAAATATGAACACGTTTTATTTATTTTTCTATGTTAATGAAGGTTTTTAGAAAGTTTAAAATTTAAAATAATTATAATGTTGTCGCAGCCGCAGCCGCCATTTTGTCGACATTTACGCTATTTACACTTTATCGCTCATCAAAAGTTTACATGCTATACATGTTTACATGCTTAGGTGAGAACCCTTAATATAAACTTTCAACGTAAATATTTTGGGTCAGAGACCATAAATTTAAAATCTAAAATGACTTTGCACATATAGGGCGCAGTACCTTTCGAATGACATAAGTTTCATTGCACTTATTCTGAAATTAATATCGAAAAAGTGTAGGACAACATTGATATTGTTATAAGTTATTTATTGCATTTTTCGCTTATGACATAAATTTTCTTCAATATATTAAACGTTTAACAGTTATTTCGTCTTGATTTATTTTATTAGAGATTTAAGCACTTGAAGCTCAATAACTTGACGAATTTACTTCTTATTTTATAATTTGTACGTCGATGGATTGGAAATTAATAAGCAAAACAAAAACACCAAAGGAAATTCCAATAGGAAACTATGAATTTTAACGAAATGTGGCTTATTTTCTTTGAAACATATATTAAGTTATAACTTAATATCAAAAAAGAGCTATTTTGACGTTTTTGATTTTTTATGAATTATGAAATAAGAAAAAAGTTTAAATTTTGCATAAAAAAATGTTTTTTTCAGAAGAACTTTCTGAATATTTTCGAAACTATTCAGCTGATTAAAAAACAATGTAGATGTTACTTGGTGGCAATTTAGCTGCGGATTTTTAGACTTTTTATTTTACCAAATCAGACTGTTTTTGGAGTTATGTTAAAATCTGTGATTAAACCTGATTAATTTTTAAAATAGCGGTTTACCGCGAGAACCAGATTCAATTAAAAAAATTTGAATTATAGGATTAAAACTTCATTATCCCATGTATTTTAAATGACTCCAAAAATATATGCCGTAGAAAAAATATCTTTTTTGTTCCCCTGTGTTATTTTTAAGAAAAAAATAAAAAGAAATAAAAAAGCAATTCCAGTATGAGCGTACCGGCCTTACGGAATGATCCTAACCGATTTGAGTAAAATTTTGCATGGAGCATCACTCACTGAAATAAAAAACTAAATTTGGAGGAAAAAAGTTTGACGTGATTTTTGGTGGAGTTAAGAGTGCACAAAATTGACAAAAATCGACAAAAAGTCGAAAATCGATTTATACTAAAATTCATATCTCAAACACTTCTAAGCCGAATCTAAAGCTTAAACCAACGTTGGAAAGGTAATTAAATATACTTTAATCAGAAAGTAATTAATTTGGAAAATGTTGGTGGTTAGAGGTGAGAAAGCTATTGTGTAATGCTCATTGAGTTGCAATGCCTCTGTGTAAACTTAAAGCTTCGAGTGACATGTGTTATTGCTGTTGTAAAAAAAAATTAGGGAACTAAATTTAGACTATTTTTTTTAGGGAACAAAAAAACCGGGTGCTCAACAATTTCTAAAAAAAGGACCATCCTAATATACATATCTATTTTTTTTATGGAAAAGTATTAGTCATGTAATTTACATGAATAATTTAATAATTGCTGATTTAATCACATGAGCCAATTTAAAATAAATGAACAGTCTTTTGAAGATCTTATATTTTAATTCAATCGATTACAGCACTCCCAACCGCTATTAAGCATGTCTGATAATTATGCAATTTTGCACATATCGCATTCACCTTCTCCACCCCTTACCACTACTAAACCAAATCTAGTTAATTTTTGCTTAACTCAACAAAAGACATTTCAATCGCATTTCAATCGCAGCAAAGATAGACAGACAGATAGACAGAAACTCACACACAGACAAGTATACAACGACATACATAACCACAGACAATCACACACATGACTTAATCACAAATCAACTTAGCTGGCAGAAGACGCCAGAAGAAGCATGTTGGTAAGAAAAAGAAATAAGTTACGCTACTTGTAGTTAAGGAACTGTTTGCTCATGTCTGAATGTAGAGCTCGTTTAACTGACATAACCTGACTTTATGTTGGTTAATGCTGAAAGCTGTGCTTCACTATAGCACAGGGTGAGAGAAGTATGCAAAAATGATTGAAACATTGCTTGAAAGATATTTGATTTATGGCCAAAAACTTTTGAATGGAGTGAGTTTTAATATAATTGATTGCTTGTAGAATTCGAGTGTGGAATATGGATTCCGGCTTGGATTCAAGAGAGTTAATTTCAACATATACAAAGAAATGTTAATGACAGTTTTTGAATATATACCTATATTCACTTCTTCTACATATGAGTCTTAAAATCAAACTCATCCTCTTCCAAATATTGTTGTAACTTTTTTTTGTCAGCTTTTATTGTTACGCTCCATTTTGCAGACACTTTTCCGCCTGTTCTGACATGTCTGGCTGCCATAATTTTCTAACAACAACCATAACAAGTTTATTTGCAACAATTTAAACTGACATTTAATGTTGTTACATCAACAACGATAGTGTGTTGATAATACAATACCTTGTTGAGCAGAATAAAAACAATGAGACATACTCACACACACACAGGACATATTTTCAATAGTTTTCCGGTATAACTTTCATTGAGTCATCAAAGCCTGTCATCGTAAAAATGTCACGCAAATTGCCTTTAGATATGTAGACAGCTATAAAAAATTACAACAACAGTCAATACGCCAGCAACTGAGTTACGTTTTACGTTCGCTACATCTTTCCATAGCTCATGTTAGAAGTTAGTTTGGCAATCCTTGTCGCTTGCTCTAAAATTCATGCTTTAAATATTAGACTGCTTGTTTAACAGACACTTCCTCTACTTCCGGTTGCCATGTTGAATGAAAAGGTTTCTGTTGTTTTGTGTTTGTTTTAAAGTAAAGCTCTTGTAGTTATTGTTGTTGCATTTTTTGCTGTTGTGTGTATTGTTTGTTGAGTGCAGAAAATGCATTGAGAAAATTGAAAATTTAATCCTTGACTTGAGGGCAGCTTAAGGTTTAATACTTTGAAGATTAAGAATTCAAACGTTTACAAAGCACAATGAAGCATTTTACGAATAGACGAAATTTTGAGCTATTCCATCACTGTTTAATCTAATTTATTTTTACATTCTAAAGCTATATCTTAACTTTACTTATTTCTATGCATCTACAAATATGCAAAAAAATATAGAAGAAATTATTACTTAAATAAATACCTTGAATCAATTCTTGTCAGCCGATCCAAGCGATTTAAATGCAGTTCCTTGAGATGAAATAAATTTAGCAAAGCTACGGCCGGTATGTGACTAAAGCGGTTTCCACTCAGCGAGAGATAGGTTAGATTTGACAATTTCGATAACTGTTGGGTGGGAACAATCTGAAAATATTGTAAAAAGATAAAGTAAGTTTAGGGCTAAAACTAAAATACAAATATTGTATCATGAAGCAAAACTGATTGTTGAATAGTACTCTAAATAATGTAATAAAAACAAACGCCAGTGGCACCAATAACAATGCGCACCCAAAACGATGATTGATTATTTTATATTTCATCAAAAATAATGTTTATCGGATTTCGAAGATTAAATTGCATTTGTGTTAATTTAATTTCGTCCGTCCGCCAAAGGCTAAGTATTTCGAATTTGGGATAAATATTTTGAATATATAATAAAAATGGTTTAACCAAATTTTAAAAATCAGTAAGTCAGAGTTAAAAAGAAAGATATTTCTTAAGTATTATTATAAATAATGTAAAAAAGAGCTTCAAAGAGTTCACAATATTTATCATATTTTCGTTGTATATCAAGTTTCTTAGTTTAGAAGTCTAATATATCATTTAAACAAGTCAAGATACCATTCCTTAATTATTTACATATTATTTCTATTGTACAAGATATATTTTTAGGACATAATAAAATATTTAAAAAATGCGAAGTTGGAAAAATCAGATTTTTCATATTTACGTAACATATTTATGAAAAAAGTACAATTTAAAATTAAAGTCAATTTCGAAGAAAAACAATTAATATTCTCAAATAAATACCATAAAATTACATGGTGCTAAAGTGAAAATTTACTTTTACTTTTACTTTAACTTTAACTTAAATTTTAACTTAAACTTAAACTTAAACTTTAAATTTAACTTTAACTTTAATTTTAACTTTAACTTTAACTTCAACTTTAACTTTAACTTTAACTTTAACTTTAACTTTAACTTTAACTTTAACTTTAACTTTAACTTTAACTTTAACTTTAACTTTAACTTTAACTTTAACTTTAACTTTAACTTTAACTTTAACTTTAACTTTAACTTTAACTTTAACTTTAACTTTAACTTTAACTTTAACTTGAACTTTAACTTTAACTTTAACTTTAACTTTAACTTTGACTTTAACTTTAACTTTAACTTAAACTTTAACTTTAACTGCAACTTTAACTTTAACTTTAACTTTAACTTTAACTTTAACTTAAACTTAAATTTAAACTTAAACGTAAACTTAAACTTAAACTTAAACTTGAACTTGAACTTCAACTTCAACTTCAACTTCAACTTTAACTTTAACTTCAACTTCAACTTGAACTTTAACTTTAACTTTAACTTTAACTTTAACTTTAACTTAAACTTAAACTTAAACTTAAACTTAAACTTAAACTTAAACTTAAACTTAAACTTAAACTTAAACTTAAACTTAAACTTAAACTTAAACTTTAACTTGAACTTAAACTTTAACTTCAACTTTAACTTTAACTTTAACTTTAACTTAAACTTAAACTTAAACTTAAACTTAAACTTAAACTTAAACTTAAACTTTAACTTTAACTTTAACTTTACCTTTAACTTCAACTTTAACTTTAACTTTAACTTTAACTTTAACTTTAACTTTAACTTTAACTTTAACTTTAACTTTAACTTTAACTTTAACTTTAACTTTAACTTTAACTTTAACTTTAACTTTAACTTTAACTTTAACTTTAACTTTAACTTTAACTTTAACTTTAACTTTAACTTAAACTTAAACTTAAACTTAAACTTAAACTTAAACTTAAACTTTAACTTTAACTTAAACTTTAACTTTAACTTTAACTTTATTTTTAACTTCAACTTTAACTATAACTTTAACTTTAACTTTAACTTAAACTTAAACTTAAACTTAAACTTAAACTTAAACTTAAACTTAAACTTGAACTTGAACTTGAACTTGAACTTGAACTTGAACTTCAACTTCAACTTTAACTTCAACTTTAACTTTAACTTTAACTTTAACTTTAACTTAAACTTAAACTTTAACTTAAACTTAAACTTAAACTTAAACTTAAACTTAAACTTAAACTTAAACTTTAACTTGAACTTGAACTTCAACTTCAACTTTAACTTTAACTTTAACTTAAACTTAAACTTTAACTTAACTTCAACTTCAACTTTAACTTCAACTTTAACTTTAACTTTAACTTTAACTTTAACTTTAACTTTAACTTTAACTTAAACTTAAACTTAAACTTAAACTTAAACTTAAACTTAAACTTAAACTTAAACTTAAACTTAAACTTAAACTTAAACTTAAACTTAAACTTAAACTTAAACTTTAACTTTAACTTTAACTTGAACTTCAACTTCAACTTTAACTTTAACTTTAACTTTAACTTAAACTTAAACTTTAACTTAACTTCAACTTTAACTTCAACTTTAACTTTAACTTTAACTTAAGCTTAAGCTTAAGCTTAAGCTTAAACTTAAACTTAAACTTAAACTTTAACTTTAACTTAAACTTAAACTTTAACTTAACTTCAACTCTAACTTTAACTTTAACTTAAACTTAAACTTAAACTTAAACTTCAACTTTAACTTTAACTTCAACTTTAACTTTAACTTTAACTTCAATTTCAACTTTAACTTTAACTTTAACTTTAACTTTAACTTAAAATTAAACTTTAACTTAAACTTAAACTTTAACTTAAACTTAAACTTTAACTTTAAGAACTTTTTAAGTTATAATGGCCAAACCTACATTCCATTTTTTCCAATTTTTCCAACTTAGAGGATTATTTACTGCCAAAGTTTTTTTAAAAGCACAATCACAATAACTTTCTGAAAATACTTTTTATTCAAAATGAAATGAATTTCATTCATGAAAATCGGATAAAAGTTTACTGATTTATTTTATTTTGTTTATGAATCAGAAATTACGCCCTCATTGCTCATTGGGTCTTGGGATCATTCACGTATAATTTTGACGGTTCCATTATATATATTTTTAGGATTTCTTTAAAAATTGGTGTATTTTTAAATACAAATGACCATTTTTTAATTTCCCTATTTGGAAATAACCTTTTAAATACCCCCAAGATTTTTAATTTTACATTAAACTAATCTTTATATGAATAAAGCAATATTTAAGAGTTTTTCTATTTCTTGTTTCATCGTAAAAAGTTTTTCCGACTTCGATTCATATAAGGGTAGTTTTCAGAATAAATAATTACTGCAAAATTGTTCCTAGGCAGAAAATATATATCAATTTGAAATGATACAGAACAACATTTTCAGTTACATATCGTCGTTGCCGTTTGGATCCAATTGGATCCATTTGGATAATTTTTTCCTTCAAAAATTGATGGATACTTTTTTTAAGCCTCAGTGTAAGTTTGGATACTTTTTTTTTTAAAATCTTTATTAACATGAATATATGTTTTTGTTTGCAAAATATAAAAAGTAGGCAGTCCCTGAAATTCGATTAAAACGTTAAGACAGATGTTGACATTGAGACATTTTTGGGAATTATTTTCTTCATAATATTAAATATTTCAAAATGAAATTTTTTATCAAAAAGTGCATTAAGACCTCATGGCTCAGCTGCTGCTGATCGTATTTTTTCTCTTATAAAACTAACTAAAAACGATAATTCTAATAGATTTCCTTTGGAAATAAAAGTAGAAATATATTGTTTTTCAAAATGCTTACAAAATAATATTCTTATACTTAAACTTAAAAATAATATACTTAAACTTAAACTTAATTTAAAGTGACATGGCACGTTGCAAAAAAATATTAAGAACACTCACTCAATTTAAGACATTTGTTGTGAGTTCGGCCCAATAGTAAAACGTGAGTGCGAATTTTTAAAAAATTTGTAATTTTTACCCTTAAGATCCCAGTAGCGATTGTAAATTGCAACAAAGGGTCTGTTCGAAAATGCATCATGATGCGCAAATTGCTTTTGCTGCACAAGCAAAATGTTCGAAAAAGGAAAATTTTGCAGCACTGCAAACGGCAAACATTGAACAAAAACAAAATGTAATTTTTCTATCAAGCGTCACTCATCATTCGCATCAAAAAAATTCACGCTGCAATTTGGACGCTTGATAAATGCCAGTTATGCGCATACTGTAAGTGGTGATGCATTTCTGAACAGACCCAAAACTTTGTAGCAACAAGTATCTTTATTAATATGCGCTTTGATTTTTTTGTTTCCGATAAATTGGGACCAAAATTTCTGGACCCTGGCTGAATACGACTACTTTTTTTACGCCTCCCAGTGAGAAGGAATGCATTAAAAAATATCTTTTATGTAATATTAGTTTTTTGTATTATATACGAAAAATAAATTTCAAGTCTTTATCACTTATAGTATTTTCACAGTACATGTTTCTATTTAAATCTTTTTATTTTCTTTTCAACGTGCAATGTAAGCTTAAAAAATTTAAAGGGCAAAAGCAACCCATATAATTTATTTTACACTAAACTGAATAAGTTATATAATATTGTGTTCCTTTTTTATGCAGCTATATATTGTTTTACATATTGCTTTTCTGTAAATATTATACTTATAATATTAATGTAATTAAAGGACAATAGCCACACATATAAAAGACTGAAGTACTGAAATTAATGTTCCTTTTTAATATTATTATTCATATTTTATTTTTTTATTATATGTAAATAAAGTTATATTTTTGTGTCAAAAAAAAGAGTATAGTATTATTTTTGGATTTTGATACGTGGATACTTTTTTTTTAAAGTGGATACTTTTGGATACCTTTTTAACCTTTTCCTGGATACTTTTTTAGAATCTTCGCGGCAACTGATTGCACGCCTAACGACGATATGTTTATATTTTTATTAAAAATACATATTTTGCACAATGCTAAGAAATGCTTACTAGACCTTTTCCGTTTGTAAGAAACTTCGTCAGTTTCATGTTGAAGCGACCAGCAGTAATCAGCTAACATTCTGGTTTGGCTCTTCTCTTGAAAAGCATCTTCAAGTGAAAGATAGCATCTCTTGATAAAATCGTTCACCTTGTTTATCGCTCAATTTATCAAAATTCTCTGGTAAAAAGTTAAAATGAGAATGCAATTAGTTTTGATGGACATTCTGCATCCCATATCTCCATATCAATCAAATTTTATCGACACTTCTTTTGTCTACCAAAAAATTCCCACATAAATAATAAAACTTTTCCATGCTCTTCTTTCAACTCTACTCAATTTTTATGGGCAATTTTCATCGTGCATAATTTTTCGAATTTGAGGTCCAACAATTATACCCGTAAATTGACAAATATATAATTGCGTGTAAGTATTGTTTTCCGAGAAGAGAAAGCATATACCTTCTTTGATTTTGGCGTCACTTAGCCTAATAAACACCGTTTTTAAATATAAAAAAGCATTCTGTGTTAAGTTGTTTAACAAACTGTTTCATGTAACAAAAGTTGAGAGGCAATATATGCCAAATGATTTTTTCAGCTTGTACAAAAGAGGAATATTGACAACATTACTTTCTCCAATCATAAACGATTTTCGCGCTGGCCACTCACTGCGTTTGAAGAGATCCCTCGCAAGACTGTGCCACTACCAAAGATAGCAGGGATACTTAGCATATCCTCCTTGCATTTCAAATAGTATAGTGAGGACTTTCAGGTCCAAGACGATATGTTAGTGATGTTTTGTGCATTCAATTACCCTAAGAATCTTCGACATAGTTAAGTACTTTTTAAAGGCTATTTCCGAATAGGGAAACAAAAGAAATGGTCATTCACATTCAAAAACTACACTAATTTTACAAGAATTCATAAAAATATTTTTAATAGAACCGTCAAAGTTATACATGAACACTTTCAATACCTATGGACCAATAAAGGCGTAATTCTTATTTAAAAAATATTTTAATAACTCATTAAATTTTCATCCAATTTTTCATAAATAAACATTTATTTTATTTTTAATGTAGTGTGTTTTCAGAAATTATTACGTTTGTTGTGTTTGAAAGAAAATAATTCTCAAAATTGAAAAAATTTGAAAAAACGTAAAAATGTTAGATTTTGCCGATTATAACTAAAAAAATTATTTTAATTTTTCTAATCTTTCCAAAATTATTTTAAAATTGAAAATTGGTTCAAAATTGCTAAGTTAGTGATTGTTTTGTTTAATGCGTCAGGTACCGAAAAATCGATTTTTAACAGTGAAATTCAATTTTGGGGGTGTATTAACAATTTCAAGTATAGTGCCATGTTATACTCGACAAGATCTACAACCTGTGCTATGTAACTTCAAAAGCACATGCTATTTTTTTTGTAGCACCGTGTTATTATTATTCAATCCATTTGGTTAACTGCATTAACCGGATAAACTTTCGACAAATCCGGTCCTTAAATTAAGACAACTAGTGGACTGCCCCCCAAAAATCGGAGTTGGATATATGCTTTAGGGATCATATCATTAGTCATAAGGACAGATTTGAATAAAAACATTTCAGTGTACTTATTATAAGAATCTAGTTTCTCTTCAACAATCTAATTGAAGTCACTTTTCATGACTTTATATAAAATTTACTTAATATTACAATTCGACAGTGATAACACTTTAACCCATTTCACAGCTGTGTTACATAATTTAACTAACTGAATAAAATAGGATGCCAAGCAACAACTTATAACATGGCCTAATTCTACTTTTGAACAATATTAGTCATTTGACGTACAATTTTCCCATTCCTAAAGATAAAAAGTCCCAACGAAAATGAAATAAATTCCAAACGAAAAAAAATGAAAAAATGCCCAAATCCAATGAAATAACGCCTAAATGGAAAATTAAATAAGTCCCAAAATTTGGCGCTTAGTTTCAAAAAGGTCATGAGACCAAAAAAATTGCCGGTCGTAAATCGTAATCGGCTTTGAAAAGAAAGCAGAAACGACTAAGGTAAATACACCTGAAATAATAACTTTCCGTATGAGGGCAAATAATTTTTTCGTAAAAAACACTGTAAAAAAACTTAGTTCACCCTTATATAAAATGGTGATAGTAATATTTTATGCAAGGGTAAATCCTTTTTTGATATGCGCTGTTTAGGCCGAAACCCTAAAGGTTAAAGAAAGTAATAGATTAACTTACTACTTTATCAACTCGTTCCAGAATCGATTCTCGATACACGAACGAGTCGCTCGATCGGCTTCTCCGACGAGTGAGTTTTGCTTTTTACTTGTGATCGCAAATTGATTCCTCAAAGAAGTGCATTTAATTTTATAACAACCGCGTTAAATTTAATAATAAATTATATATTTCCACTAATTGGAAGCAATCACTTATTGATTGCCAGCAACACAAATTAAGTTTTATTAAACGTTCCTGTATATGCACTTCTTGCACTAATTGCAGCAGCCATATTTACGTATTTATAAGTAAATATCACCTATTGAAGATTTGCCTAACAAACAAAACGTAAGAAATAAACTTTGTACATCTAATCTAACTTAACTAATTACTGGTGTTTTGTTCTTTTTTTTTTTGGTTTTCTCCGTTTGCATATAAACCGAGCACCAATTGCCCGGAAGTTATATGCAAACAATAGCGCAACTTACCAAGATTTGCAGCTAAAGGCCAGCGAATCATGTGAATCAGGTGAATCATAACTTCAATGGAACAGACCCAACTGATCTAATCATGCACCTTTTACAGAAAAAAGTAATGTCAAAAAGGATCAAATATACAAAATCTTTAAAATGCTTATTGTAGAGTATCGGTAAGTGAAAGCGAAAATTTTTTTGTTGTTTTTTATACATCACAGTAATGCCTAAAATTCCCTTCTACTCAATGTTCTTCCATCTCTTATAGTTTAGGAGTAATTAGGGAAATTTCCTTTAAACACTCACATTTCAGGTCAAAGGTCATCAATCGAAAAACAAACCAAATTGGAAAATGGAAATTTTAGTAAAAACAAATTTAGAACAAAAACAACTTTTGGCCTATTTTTTGAGCAAAAACTGTGAATTTTACATGTTTTTTGAAGAATATATAAAGCATTGAATTGGTGAGGTAACGGTTATTTTTTTCTCATATCTCAAAAGTCATTTAATTGAACTTTCAGACAGAGTAAATTTAATGAAAGCCGTTTAGAAAATGGCGGTGACATTTGCTTGTTAAGTCAAAACTTAAAATTTCAATTTTTTTTTTCTTATTCTGTGACGATGCGTTACTTAAAAAAATCTATAGTTTTAAATATTGAAGAAATATTGATGTCATACTAATGGGAATTTTTTCCTTTTACTCTCCGTACAAAATAATTTCGAAAAAGTTTTCGGTTACCGTTATTTTTACTAATCAAAGACTTTGCATAAAAAAAACTTTGTTGAGAGAAAATCTACAGTTTTCAAGATATCACAATAATTACGATGCAATATCTTAAATTTTTTCAAAATTTACTTTATATGAAAAATTTCATAATCGCAGTATGTATTCACACATGTAACAAACAAAAATGCTTATTGTAGGGTACATCTCAGCAATAGCTAAAATTCTCTCCTACACAATGCTCTACCATCTGTTATAGTTTAGAATTTATTACGGATATTCCCTTTTAACGCTCATATTTCAGGTCAGAGATAATCAATCGAAAAAGCAACCAAATGGTGCACGCCTCCTCATCCAGCTCTTTCATTCGATACCTCATTCAACACCCCGCCAATCCTGGAATATCTTATTAATCATTATTGAAATTTATTGAAATTAATATATAGGTTCTTTGAAGTCGCATAATAGTTACCAGTTAACTAGACTAAAGAAAAAAAAAAGTAGAGTAGATTTATTCAGGTCCCATATAAGTCCAATTAACCGAATTATGTATAAAAAAAAAATCCAGAACGTGAAATGTCCCACCAATCACATATATAAAGACAATTTGTTCTATGTAATTATAGCATGCACCAAGAGAGTATGAAGAGAGAGCTTTCTACAGATAGCAATTACATGTGTAATGCTATAATAATTTTTATAACTTTTGTACCGTACCAATTCATAAACTTTGCAATCATTTAAAATCTCTTGACATAGTATGTAATGTTTTTTATAGTAAAATCATTTTTCTACATATCAGAAAGATTTTTTTGATTAGGAAAATTATTTATATAGTAATTCTATTATATAAAATTGAAGTGAACATTTTTTGTTGCAGGTAAACTCCAAAAGTACTGGGCCGATTTTTATGAAAAAAATTGTTAAATGTTTTATATTTGCCTAAGCACTTTTTAGGGGTATTTACGAAATTTAGTTAATAAGTATATTTACTTAAGATGTTAAGTTATTTAAGAACTCATCCTAGCTGCCACGCATTGCTTATTCGTTTTCTTTTCACGCGTTTGTGCTCTCTACTACGCTCTTTTTTGCTCAGCAAGCACAGCGCAACAAAAAAACAGATGAGTCTCTAGTATGGCAAAAAGTGAGATACATATAAATGATACATATAAAGTACTGTGCTCCAAAACCGAATAAACACAAAGAACATATTTTTTTATTTCGTTTGACATGAATTGTTTTATGGAGATTGACAAAAAACGTCCGTGGCGAAGACGCTTACAACTGCGTCCTGCTAGTTTTTTATATATTTATTATTTTAGGTTAATAAGTTGTGATCTATTTAAATCTAAATTTATTTTAATTGTGATCCTTAGATCAAGTAAGTTTTTGAAGAAGGCAACAACAACTCTGTATAGAGTGAATCACACAGCTAACTCTACAGCCTGTTTCGGAAATTGCTAAATTTCCTCTTCAGTAGTCTTGAGTGATTAAGCTGTGATTAACCCACTGTTTAAGTCTTATATGATTCTACAATTGTTCGAACAAGTTCGTAAGAATTATTATATTCTCATCTACCATTTATGGCAATCATATATGACTTTAAAGCAGTAAGCTATTTATAGATCAAGGCCATCAACTCTTCCAAGGTTGCCATCTGTTCTAGTTGCTTCTTATTTATATGGATTTCATTGGAGTTTGACGAGACTGTCGAAATGCACCATTGTATTGAAACAATTTTTGCTTTGCTAGAAGCCTGTGTTTTTTAACTGCAAGGTGGCTATTTTCACAACCAAATGTTCAATTATTCATGACCTTGAACGAAAATTATTTTTAGATTATGGCCGATTACCGATAAAAACATAATAGTTCTTACGAATTTGTTTGTGTAGAATTTGTTGTAACAAATGTAGAATTATATAAGTCTTAAACAGTGGTTGATCACAGCTTAATTACTTAAGACTGCTGAAGAGGAAATTTAGCGATTTCCGAAACAGGCTGTAAAGTCAGCTGTGTGATTGACTCTATACAGAGTTGTTGTTGCCTTGTTCAAAAACTTACTTGATATAAGGATCGCAATTAAAATAAATTTATTATTTTATTATTTAATTCTATTCTATTCTATTTCAATATAATAAATTATGTATATCAATATTGCAATATTGAGTAAATTTGGTTACTTGTCCACTTTTAATGATTTCAAAGGGATTTTCACTCGCAATAACAATGCAATGGGGTCTGAATACATATGTAACTAGAATTTTTTTTATATTGTATTTGATTACAAATGCTTTCAGCTCAATATTATCTATGCATTGGAATCTTTGAACATTAAATCTGTATATTTAAAAATTGTTTAAATCTTTAAAAACTGAATTAGCTGCTGTTCCAAATTTAAGAAACTCATAAATATTTTATTTAAATTAAAAAATTAATTTTATAGAAAATTAGTTCTAACAAAATTTTTAAAGAATACAACTATTGTTAAGTCAATCTTTTCGACATTTTGTCAAATCTCCAATTTTTGACCAAGAATTTTATTTATTTATTGGTTAGTATAATAGTTGAAGAATTTTTAGGTATAACAGTTAACGTTTAAAAACTTAAAATTCGCGAATTGTTTTTTTTCAATACAAACTTATACAAAAAAACATACTTGCTAACAGGAAAATGAGTTAACTTTGCGAAAAAGATCAGTTATAAAGTAACAGTAAAAAAATGCTAGAAACGTGCGATAAAATCCAGCGGAAAAGTTTAAAAAATTTTAAATTCTTGTTGTGAATTTTGGAAAATTAAAGTTCACGTCTACCTGCAAACACCTCTATTGCAAACAAAGTGTTTTTTTAAGGTTTTTTTCTTAATTTGAATTTCAAATTCAAGCTCACTTTCAATTTGTTCTAGTACTCATTAAAATAATACAATTTTTTTTGTTGCTTAATTGCTTATAATTGAATAAATGTATGTTCTTGTTTGTTTGTTTGTTTATTAAAATTCAAGTGTTATCATTAAAAAGGATGAAGTGCTGCAGAATATAAATTACAAACAAATAGCAATTAGAAAGAAATATCATGTATTTTTGTGTTTACTTCAAGGCAAAGTATAAATTTAAACATTATTTATGTTGAAAATATGTGTGCATACTCAAAATGATTTGGGCATTTTTGTTACATATTGAATATTATTTACGAAATTTTCCATTTGCAAAGCAAGAAACCACAGGCAGCCTCAAAAATCCAATATTTTGTATTAAATTACAATGGTAAATAATCTACAGTGTTAACAATTTAACATACTGCACTCTAACAGCACAAAAAAGGCAGAACTCAAAATGTCCAAATTTTAACTTCATCATGTAAAACCATTTGTAGTGAACATCTCTGTCGGCTGTCAAAATTTTGTACACATATTCTTCAATTAAAAAAAAAAATCGTTTTGTCTTTGTATTTTGTATGGAGTCCTTTGAAGAAAAAAAATGTTTTTTTGTTCCTCTTGAAAATTTTAAAATTTTTAGCTGTGACCCTTTTGAAGTTAGGGTGCGATATGTTTTTATAAACTCGCTTATAAAAAGATATCACTTTGAAAGGTAAAATCATAATTTTTTTAGATATTAAGAGAGCAACAGTTTTAACAGATATTTAATAGATATCAAACAATTTTGGTTGGACATAACAACAAATTAATAGTTCTTAAAAAATATATTTAATTAAAACATTTAGAAAATAAAGCAAGAGTGTAATAACAAAAAGTGAATAATAATAAATTAAAATCTTATGCATCTGTTTATGCATAAACGTATTTTAAGAGCATTTTAAGCAATATGGGAATTTTTTGAAAACAGTAAGCAACACTTCATTAGCTGACAGCTTAACGAATGAACTTGACGAAAAACAGACTTTTTGTCGCCTCATAGCTGATTTTGAAAAGTATGTTAGGTATTAATAGAGCAAAAAAGTGAAGTGAAAAGTAAACAAAAATATAACAAGTTAAATAAAAGCTTATAAAAACAATGGATATGTTCAATATTTTGATTATCTGCGCTTATCTGCGATTATCTGCGCAGAAGATGTCGATGGAGGCAAAAGGGTTGGAAAGGGACCACCGGAGTTGCAAGTTCTCTCTGCAATTAGCTGTTCGAGTAGGAACGACGTCCAGGATGATTTTGACGATCGTTAAAATACTCTTAGAACGTTGATGCTAAAATACGTTTATGCATAACAAAAAGTTTTTCACTGTATAACTATCGCTAAAACAGGTTTATGAATACGAGGGTTAATAACTAACAATGCCTGCATTCAGCGGAAAGAACTGTTCCACAACTTTCGGGCTGAATGGTATGCTCTCACAGAACATGTTCCTTGAGATGTCACAATTTATATAGCGAAAATATTTTATGCTACTTCGCTACTTGAGCACTTTTTTGGCTAGAATGCGGCCAATGTTTCAAATAGTAAAAAAAAAAACAGGAAAAAGGAAAAAAGTAAGAAAATAGTGATAGAAGAAATTAATGAGAAGAAAAGTGAGTAAATACAGATTGCCTAAAGATTCCCCTCCCTGTTATCTTTCTCAAAGAAATAGGTAACGCATTCCACAATCTTACGGCATTAATGAAAATAAGATTAGAAGTAGTTAAAGAACAATGTCTAGGAACTATTAGAACACAACTTCTTCTGGATATGCTGAACTGTAGTTTTTCATAAAGATAGTGTGGCGTTCTTTCATGTATTATTTTATGTAGGTAAATACAGTTTCTAGCATTAAGGTAACTTGCCAAATCGCAACCAAGTATAGCAGTTCTGAAGCTTGAAAGGTGTTCAAATTTTCTTAATCCATACACAAAACGCGTGGCATAGTTATATGCAACATTTAGTTTTAGCAGAGAGGAAGAATCTAGTTTACTGTACACTATATCTGAGTATGTAATTACTGGTAAGACAAGTCAAGTTAGGTCAAGACTGACTGTTAAGACTAACTGGTAAGTTAGGTCAAGAGAACAAACACTAGCAGACATTCTTAAATTACGTAGGATATAATAAACTTTCTGGACAACACTGTTTACGTGATCAACACAGGAAAGGGAAGAATTTATACAGTAACCAAGATTCACAATTTTTGATACTACACTCAACTTTCTTGTTCCAATATATAGGTTAGGGAGTACATTAAGGTGAGTTTTATTCTTACAAATAGGAAGTACATATGACTTGGCAGCATTAAGTTGCAGTTCATTGCTGCTAGCCCACTGGTCAATACTGCTGAGATCCTCATTCAGCCTGCAGCACAGATCATCAAATAAACCAGTCCTTCTCGAAAGATAGAGTTGTATATCATCAGCATACGCATGTACAGAAGCATGTTTGCATACAGCAAATATGTCATTAATAAATATAGAGAAGAGAAGTGGACCGAGTATTGAACCCTGTGGAACTCCATTTAGTTCCGGTCTATTTTGGAAAAATGATTGAGCAACTTTAACTTTATGCAGTCTATTCGACAAATAACTAGATATAAAGCTGACCGCACTATTACTAAATCCAAAGAGATACTTTAGTTTCAGACATAAATATTTATGGTTCACTTTGTCAAAAACCTTAGAGAAGTCAAGCAAACAGAGCAAGGTCATTGAGGCAGCGTCATATTCGGGACGAATATCGTCTAAAACTTTGACGACAGCCGAAGCACATCCATGACCTGCCCGAAAACCAGACTGATAAGGCGACAGAAGCGCAGATTCATTTAAGTACTTATTTATTTGCTGACTCATTAATTTCTCACATATTTTAGATAATGGGGACAATATGCTTATTGGCCTAAAATCATTTAACCCACAAGGATTAGACTTTTTAGCTACAGGCAACACAATTGCAATTTTCCACATATTAGGGAATGATTGCAACTGAATTTTAAAAATAAAAAGTAATGATTAATTTGTGAGATCAGATGAATCCTTATGTTCATTGTTAAGTAAAAGAATGTACGGTGGAGGTCCAGTTTAACGATTGATATAATGTCCAGTTTCATACGATATATCGAGAAGTTCGTTGTATCGAAACATTTTTTTTCGCAGTCTGTTTTAAACAAAGAGAGTTTAGTTCATTTAAACATTTGTATATTAATTTGTTTATTGAAAAATTACTTCTATCTAAAAAATTACATTTCTTCTGAACACACCTTCACTCTATATGCCACTATTCTGGGGGTCCCAATACAAAAATAAAAAAAGAAATAAAAAAATGTCTATTTTATTTCATATCAAAAATCTATGACCCCTTGAGGAGTCAAAGGTATGAGCTGGTGCTATTAAGTTTTCCTCCTGAACATTTCTTCTGAAGATCTACAATTTATCTGACCCCATACAAAAAACACCAAAAAATAGAAAAAAAAATGTCATAATTTATCTATTATAGTTGATAGTTTATCTTTGACGTTTTGAAATAAACTATTTGAAATGGGCATTTTACATTTTGGGATATATGTCTTTCCTCTAGGAAAGTCAATATAAAGCACTACTTTGGGTAGTTTCCAATCATTTCTGAATTTTTTTTCCATCTATTTATAATAAAGGTAGAGACACATGATTGTGGAATTCCAAACATTAATCCAATTTATTTTAATGATTTTTTTCTTTTTATATTCTTCAATAATTATTTCCTGTGCAAAGCACAAACGCTTACGGTACGAAGGCATTTTCACATAAGATAATTCACTTAATTCCTAATACCTTCACTTACAGTCAGTCTGGTTAGAGCGTAATCGGCAACATTTTTCGTGGTTTATCGTTACGCGTGAACGAAGTATGCAAAAATTGAGAGGAGAGGTTGCTTCATTACGCAATATATCAAACAGTTTAATTACATTTGTGGTTTCAAGAGGAAGTGTAAAATATTGTTATGAGTTCTGCATTTGAAAAGCGGTTTGAAGCAGTGTTTCTGTGTTTGCACTCAAAAGGACCGAAAATGTCCCGTTTATCGGCAGCAAAATATATGAAAAAATCAAAAGCGTTTGTGACAAAGTGGGTTAATCGCTATATGTGTGAAAAAAATGTCGATGACTACCCTGGGCGTGGAACAAAAAAGAAGACCTCAGATAATGATGATAAGAAAGTCCTCCACGTCTTCGAGAAAAATCCTGGACTCTCCTGGAAATCCTGGAAAGGTGCGGCAATTTTGCAAGAAAAGGGAGTAAATTTGTCCAAAGATGCTGTCCGAGAACGTTTGCGAGCAAATGACTTTAAATATCGCAGTTCTTTAAAAAAGCCCTTACTTACACCAGTTCATATGCAAAAAAGACTCACTTGGGCTACTGCAAACAAGGATCGTGATTGGAGCAATGTAATATTTACGGATGAATCTTCTTTTTGGGCCGGAGGTTTCATTAGTCGATCGTGGTGTACTGGATTAGTTCAGCGAACTGTCAAACACCTAGTTAAAGTTCATGTCTGGGGATGCTTTTCAGAACGGGGTTTTGGACACCTTAACATATTCACTGCCAATTTGAACGCTGAACTAATGACGAAAATATACAAGAAATCACTGTTACCATCAGCTGATTCAATGTTTAAAAGGAGAGGAGTATCCTGGATATTGCAAGAAGACAACGACCCCAAACATCGAAGTCGTTTGTGCAAAGCGTGGAAAGAGCAAAATGGGGTCGAATTGTTGGATTGGCCTTCACAGTCTCCAGATGCAAATCCAATCGAAAATGTCTGGTCAATTATGAAGGAAAAGCTCAAAAGAAAATGTATCTGGACTACTAAACAGCTTATCCGCAATATTAAAAAAATTTGGAGGGAGCTACCACGGGAGTTTGCTCAAAAATTAGTTCAAAGTATGCCTCGTAGATGTGAAGCTATTATTGTTAATGGGGGCGATTATACATTTTACTAAATAAATTGCGCACTAGCCAATTAAACATGCAACAAAATGTTTTTCATTTTAAAAGAATCGAGCTAAGGGTTTAAAAGTTATGCCGATCACGTTCTTACCAGACTGACTGTATAACCGTTCGTTAAAAAAACATTGTTAGAAATTTACCTCAATGTTGTTGGATAAACATTATTTTTACTCAAATGAAAAAAGTTCCATTTGTACCCCTCTTAAAATTAACCTTGCTTTTATTTATAAAGATTCACAAAATATTTTGGCTGCTACGATAGCCACCAGTGAGCTAAAACATTTAGCAAAACCTCAAAATTTCATGTTTTTCGTAAATATATTGAATAATTTAAAAAAAAAAATAAACTGTCAGATATTAAAAGCATTAGAGATAATGCTGTTTTTCGTATAATAACTTCATTATATCTAATGCGATCCTTACTTTCAAGGGTTAGAAGGGTTTTTCTACATGGCCAGAATTTCTAAAATTTAAACTAATTATAGCAGAAATATTTATTATAAAATAAACACCTTCTGAAAAAGTTTTGTAAGAAATTAAGAAAAATAAAAATTAAGTTACTTGATTTTCAAAAGTTTTTGTATGGAAATAAAATAAAAAAATAATAAAAAATTTAGTCTTCTTTTTTTGCAAATTCTACCAACACGTCCTGCTCTGTTACTGTGCGATCATCCGTTCAAACTGATCTAGCCCATTTAATTACGGAGGTATGTTTTAAGAAATTTTAGAATGAGTTTTTGGAGTAATAATGTCACAATTCAAACAGGCACCTGCAAAAATATTGCTTAAAAATTCACTATTGACGCAAAATGAAAAATTTATCATATTTTTGGCAGAAACTATTATGGCCTACAAATATTCTTAACAATTTTCAGTCTACCTTTACAAATAATGTTGCTGATGTCATTTCAAAATTCCATAAGGCTCTCCTGAAAAATACTAAATATTGAGTTGTGACAGTCTTGCACGAAATGAGCGATGTGTACGTCATTCTTGTTGGCTTCACTGTTGTCATTAAAACCATCATCTACAACTGCCGATGTCAAGGGTAGAGAAAACAATAGTGATGGTAAATTTGAATGTATCACGATCCGATAAATCACGATACATTTGTTTTCACTTTTGTTGCTTACACGAATCAATTCATAACAAAGATTTTTACACGTAAACGCAACTTCAGTATATGATCTGTTAAGTTTTCTTAGAACATATTAAAGTATTCAATGAAATAATTATTTAAATGCATTAATTTTTTTTAAATTCAAACCCTCTGGGGGAGTTTGAACCCCAAAAACTCCCCTTGGCTACGGCCCTGTATGTATGCCAAATTTTATTGCTCTGATATAGTTTTTTGGACAAATATATTAGATTATTACAAATTTGTATAAAATTTAATTTTTCTGGAATCATTTTTTGGAGAAATCTGGTATTACAGTTTTCGGTTGTATGGGAGGTGGTCGTGTTAGTTGACATGGCATTTAACTTTAAACCAATTTGCCTTTGCTACAAAACAATTATGTGTATTAAATTTTATTGAGCTGGCATAATTTTGTTGGCTTAGTATTCCAGATTTCCGAATCTGGTTACATGGGAGGTGAGCAAGCTAGTCAGCTGAATTGGTTAATCTTTACAAAAAATATTTCCTGCTAAGAAAAAAACAATATTTGTAATTAATTGTGCGGCACTGGGATATTTTCTCTTTTTGAATATATCAGATTACGATTTTAGGTTAAATGGGAAGAGTGCGTGTAATTAATCTTATTTAAATAAAAAATTTTGTGCATAATACTATATTCCTAAAACTTTTTCTTGCAAAATATCATGATTCCACGGAAACTAATTCTATTTTTTTTTCACTCGATAGGAACGTGGTTTTGAATTTTCGCTATCATATGACTTTCTGCAAATCAAATTTTAGGAAATTCATAAAAAAATGGGGAAATATATTTTCTCCACTTGTATTTCCATAAAATTTCCATACAAAAATTTTTATTGAATACAATTTTTACGGCCGATTTCTTCACCGAGTATCAAATCGAGCTAGTCCGAGTTCTGCTTAGAACTCAGTTTCAAACTGATTCTCGAATCAAAAAAAAGTTAGAACTCTGTCATTTCTTCACTTATATAGTACTTGGATCATTTTCAAAAGACAGTGTTAGACACTAATACTCGGATCGAGTTTATGCCAACCCTCTAGGAAATGGAAACATTCCCAGATTCAAGCAGGAAACATTCCATAGAATGTAGGAAGCATTTCCTTTGAAAACGCCATTTTTTTATTTGCACATGATGTCGTTAGAGGGAAAAATTGCTCTCCGCTGTCTTAAAAATGAATGTGGAAACACATGAGTTTAAACATTTAAATAGACTATCAGCGAGGTGCTGAAAACGCCTACTAAGGAGAAGAGTAAGTCTTGTTTGAATATTGAAGTTTATATATGATATATTTCCTGTTTTATAAAAAGTACATATGGACCACGGTCCATATGTACGTACATATGTACGTGCTTCGTGGTTAGTTGCCGATAAAGCCAAAATTAAAGTCAGCCACGAAAGTCGCTTAAAATACAGTGACACTTTTGTTGTCATTGCCTGCCAAGAAAAGTGGATAAGCATGTCTACTGGTGATTGCTGGAGCAGACACGCAATTCGCGTGAAATAATTGAGCTGACACGAGTGGGAAATATCCTTCCAAAAATTTCTTACTAAACAGTCCACTAGAAGGGCATTTATTCGCCGGGTAGTTTTTTAGTTTAGTGATTATGGCAATCAATTGGCCCGTTTAAACTGAACAATTTTAAATGCTAAAAGATCGTTTAAGTAATTTTTATGGTCGATTGGCTTAGTAGTTAATAAAACGCGGTAGTTATATACAAAACTCACCAAATAAATAGTTATTTAAAATTTATCATTTTATTTGAAGTTTTTGTTTTAAATAAAAAAAATTTACAATACTTTAGGTGCTGGTGGTGGAATTTTGTATTCCGTCTCTGGAGTCTCGTAGGTTTTCTTCTCCTTTGGCTCAACAACAGACACATTATTAGGCAATGGTTTCCTAGGACCAATCTTGCTCTTGGGATCATAAGGCAACATGATCTTGATCTTAATACTCCACACATTCTAGCGCAATAAGACGTGACGAGTAGCAGTTTTGACATAGTCGTTGCATGGATCACCAGAGTGAATCATCAGACCATCGACGAACTTTAAAGACTTTGCAAGTTGACCACGAAACTTGCCAGAGACTACGTTTTCGCAGCCCTTTGCTCAAGATTCAAAAATAAAACGGAGCACACCATAGCAAGCGCAACGCGAAGCCATTCAACCGGTAATATTGTAGCGCAGTGACTCGGATTGAGCAATGGCGTGAAGACCACGGATTGCGACTATCGGCATACAACTCAATACGGTTCAAAATTGAAACGCCTCTGTACCATTGCAGTTAACTATCGAATGCGATGTTCCTTCTCTCCCAGCAGGTTTTTGTTGTCATGATAATGTTTTCAGTGCGCGATGGTGTGACGCGCACCTCAACTCCGGAGTTACCATCTTCAGCAAGTTTGCGAGTGAGGAACTCGTTCAATTTAGACGAACTTGCTTTTTATATTTTAAAGCTTACTTTTTAACACAACTAACACAAAGCGTAATTAAAAAAGTAAAGAAATTATAAAAGCAAAAAATTTGTTTAAAATATTTTTTATTATTAAAATCAAAAACTTGACACAATAGTCAAAACAAAGTTCTATTTTTTGATGTGAAGAAATAAAAAGAGCACAAGACCGAGTTTTAAGATTGCTAGACTTCCGATTTCGGGGTTCCAGCTAAAACTCAGTATCAGCTAGAACCGAGTTTCAAATTTAAATTTTTATGCTTTAGATCTCTGTGAAGAAATGACTAAGTACTCAGGAGAGAACTAAAAAGAGGTTTAGTACTCGGTCTAGCATTAAAACTCTGTGAAGAAATCGGCCGTTATAGGTTTGCATTTTTTGGAGTTTTGGTAAAATTTTTTCCTCTCTCTCTCAACGTCTTCTAAAAGTTGAATTCTTATCACAAAATTTTATAACGAATAGGTTCATCAACGTAATGACACCATTTTCTTTTTTTGCTCTATTTATTTAAGTTTTCGACAAAATTCTCTCACAACAGTTCATTTGGTTTCCTTTAAATTTGGATTTGTAGCAAATTTCAAAGTAAGAACTTTCCAATTTTTTTAAAGCGAATAATGACAACTTTAAAACATTCTGTCTAGTTTTCGTGTTTAATAGCTAGTTTGAAAGAAAAATTTAATTAAAAATATATACATAGGTACTATTTTTGTGATAACTTAATAAAGTTAAAACAATTTTTTTTTATTTAGACATAAAAGAATAGGAATCCTTATTAACATTTTTTAAAACTATTTTTATTTTCAAATTAGAGCATTGGTTATTCTGTTGAACAGTGTATTTATTAGTAATTAGGTTATTTTTTATATTTGTGCGATGAAAAGAAAGCATTTGAAATGATTTTATAACAGCATAGGCATAAGTTTAGTAACTCAGGATACACTTACATAACTATATATCCACAAGGTCTCAAAACTGCGAAACTGCTGCAAATTTTCTGAATAGGCACAAAGGATATTCATGCGAAAATTGCATGATTGCAATTATTTAATGCAATTAAAAGCTGCACTTAGCTTGCAAACAAACATGCTTAAACTAAAACACACACACACACTTGCTTAAACTTATTAGAGCACTAATAAGCACACCAACACAAATTCCTACAAATACTCTCTTATGCAAACAAACTTGCTGACACATAAATACACCCACACACACACACACACACCTCTAAGCTATTTATAATTATTATCATAACAGGTTAAATGTTTGCCACATATTTGTGTGCGTTTGCCAACCCTAGTGTGCGAAGCACTTCAAATTAAAATCTAATTAAAAACTTGCCGCGCATATAAATTAAAAAGAAAAATATTTACTTTGATTTCATGTGGTTATATTGAATGATGGCAAAGAGTGGAAACACTACATAGAAGATGGCATAGGAATAGAGTCAGCATAAAGGAATATAAAATGCACCATGTTGTAAGATATGCCAGATTTTTCCGAGAAAGTTGTGAATATTTTTTTAAGGACTAGACTAAAATTAATAAAATTAAAAATACATAAAAACAAATTATGTAATATACATTTAGAATGAAGACAAAAATTTTTTTTAGAAAGTATTTTTGTATCGTTGAAATCAAAAGAGAACAAGAATGCCTCAAATGCTTATTCGGTAACTTTGCCTTTATATTAACTCTTGGCCACTTGATAGCTATTTTATGATTTAGTCCGATAAGATAATATTATTATATTAAAGAAATGACAAATACCACAAAATCGCTGCATTATCTTAATTCTATTAATGTTTAAATGTAAATATAATGCTGAAAAGAAATGCACTCAGTTTCTTTTATTTACAAAAAAGTGAATTAGTGAATGACGAAACAGGAATCCATTCGATAATTGTAAAATTTATTCATAGTGAATATTTTTTATTTACATTCAATTTTCAAAAATTGGTTTATTACACTGCTTTTCAGCCAGAATGTACAATGAATGACACTATCCATTTCTCATGCAAAATTGGTCGGTGATTCCAAAAATGCCATTCATTCGATTTAACAGTTACGGCGGTCGCGCTATTTTTCATGAGCCTACCTGTCTTTATTGTACCTTGAAAACAAATGGATTCCGTTTCGTTTTGACAGATTCAGCAGTCGCGCTCTTTGTCGTGAGCCTACCTACCTTGTTTGTATCTTTTGTTTGCTTTCGCAAAACACTGGATTTGACACTTATGCCTAATGCCGTGGTTATGCTAGCCAAACATGTTTGATGTTCATTTTCGTTAATTTATTCTCTTCGCTGAAATGTTTTTTTGGTGGTTATGCTATGATTGGTAGCACAGTTGCATTATATCAAATAGTATGTCAAAACACAAAAAGCACAACTCTAATTTGCATTTTTGTACTTAATATACATATTTGTTATAGAATTGAAAATAAAATTAACGAATTAATATATACGAACTAATATTACTTACTCTGAATTTTTATTATAATATCTTAAACAAAATGGTTTGCATATATCTGACATGCTATTTAGCTGTTTATGTTTAGGGTTACTTGAAGACACAATCAACTTCACTTTTTAATACTTTTACCTACTTTTTTGATGCTATTATACAAAATGACTACAGCCAACACTGGAAAGCTCGCATGTTTGGCGTTTCAATCAGCAATCAAAATGTTCCGTCCGAGAGCAAGAAAATGAATATGAGAAAAAGTTCATTTTTTCATTTTATACGTGAAACAATAACAACAAAAAATGTTCGGCAATCATGTTTGGCAAGCATAACCACGGCATTAGGAACAATAAAAATTAAACATAAAAAAATTATTTTACAACAAGCTTTTTCTTGTTATTTGTGTATATTTTATTTCTTAACAAAATTTGCATATATTTTTTTTTTGTAAATTTTTCTGAAAACGACGAAAAATCCTCAAAAATGTAATTTATTCCGCCGAAACTAACAGCTCATTCAAAAAATAATGTAGGCATTTTTTAAAGCTTTAATTTGATATTATTTATTTGATTATTGTTGTTTGTTCTGGAGATGTATGCAATTAAGTGGAACCAATTTTTTATCGGCATATCTTGGTTATATCTCGAAAACGGTGCGGCAAAAAAAAGGAATGACATTTTCGGAATCACCGATCAATTTTTCATTAGGTGATTCCGGCATTGTCTATATTATATCGAGTATTGTAAAATTTAATTGTTCTGTTGCTGTTATGTTCTGTTGATGATATGATCTATCATTAGGTGAAAAACGTTGGAGGATAAGCTCATGCATCGAATTAAATATTATTTTAGTATAATCTTCCCATCAACATTTTAAGCGGTATACAGCAACTAAAGTGAGTTTTTTCCAATGTGAAATTTTCTTCAAGACACCAACTAGCGTTTTTTAATGAACTCATTTCAGCTTCATTCAATGATACAAAATTTTTCATTGTGGATGAAATTCCAAGATCAACTTCAAAACCATTAATTTCTATAAATCCTAAATTTCTATAACTATAAAGCCATGAATATAAATCAAACTCTCTTTTGGTAGGACAAAGAGATCCTGATTTTGAATGGTATACGAATCTCATCATTATTGTTGAATGATTACAAATCAGTAACTATGATGTAGAAAGTAACTTTGATTTTCCCTCTTTATAATATTCTCATCATACATTGGTTTTTGAAGGACATTTAATATTTCGTTTATGATTGAAGATGAAACCCCAAGGATTTTAAATATTTTATGTTAGATGTTGACAATAATTTCTTTTTTTTTACGATGATGGCATTCATTGTAGAAACGACTTTTCGAAATATGAAAGCCAGTGCTATAAAATAAATTTATTCACTTTCGTTACTAAGAATAATTAAAAAAATTTTAAATATGACAGTTATTTGTGATCTATTTTTAGATTAAGTAAGTTTGAAGAAGCCAACAACAACAACAACAACAACTCTGTATAGAGTCACAGCATACTATACAGCCTGTTTCGGAAATCGCTACATTCCCTATTCAGTAGTCTTAATGATTCAGCTGTGACTTTCTTGATCCAAATAGCTGACAATTAAAGCGAAGAAAATCTTAATGAAAACGTCATCGTAGAAAACGAAGAAGAGGAATGCAGCTCACCGCAAAAGGAAAAGGGCACCAGGAAAAGGGCACCAGGAAGACCGAAGAAGATACTCACTGGTAAAGAAGGGAAGGTCCAGAAAGTTTTTCAACGCAGTACAGATAAACGCAGAAGTCCCGATTGACAACGAAGAAGCGGATCCAGTAGCAAGTTTAACAACTGAAGACGATCCGCAAACAACATCAGAAGCTTTTCGCAGTTCAGAAGCCGAAGAGTGGAAGCAAGCGCTGAGAGATGAATAAAAAGCCCTGAAGAGAAACGGGACATGGAAGGTTATCAAACGTCCAAAAGACAAGAAAATGGTTGAATCAAAATGGGTATTGCACACAATATACAAGGTGGATGGCTCAATTGTAATGAACAAGTCTGATATTATTTTGGTGTGTGAAGGTTTGCGCAAACTTATTTTTTTACGATCGGTCTAACAACCAAAGTTTGTTACGTTACAAGTAGTGAATACATGTTGACAATCATGCTCATGTCAAGCCAAGCAAAATTCAGAAATGTTAACAAGCTTACTTAAAAAAATGTGGTACTTCGGTACAAATTTTAACACTTCTTTTTTCTCTGAATCTACGACTAAGCAAACGTGCGAATTCTAATAAAAGCTAATTATATAGATGCAAAAGAAATTGCGTAAGCGTTGAAAAATCATAATATAAAACAAATTAGTTTGGTTTAAATTTCTAAATTAATTTCACACTTGTAATGCTGAACGCAATATTTTTTCTATGCTAACCAAAAAAAAATCCAATTGTGAAAGTAAATTTTGTACCTTATCTTTTAAGATATGACGTGATAAATGGCTAGTGAAGACAGTACACAAATAGTGTAAAACATTTTGCACAAAAATCCATATAAATACGTTATAATTCGATTAAAAACTTGCCAATACAAGAATTTTTGTATACAAGTTGCTCTCAGTGCTGTGCAGGATCCAAGGTGTGGTTAAATTAAAACCACCTAGAGCAAAATAAATGAAGGTAAAAGAAGTAATTTAAATAGCAAAAATAAAATTGTAAATAATATTTTTCTAATATAACCATCCAGAAAAAGTGCAAAGAAAATAGCAGCTCAATCGGGAAATTAATAGGCTAAGACGATTTTTATAGCGCTACGTTTACACCTCCAGCGTTTACCCCTCTAGCATTTACACCTCCAGAAAAACGCAATTAACAGCAATTAACGCACGAAGAAACAGAGCTACGTCGCTGCTATTATTTCGTGTGGTATACAAACCAAAATGCGTGCATACTAGAACGGCACCTTGAGAGTCTTCAAAAACTCAGCAAAAAGTGTTCAAAACCAAAATTAATTAAAAATTTCAGAAAATTAACTATAAGGTTATACAAAAAAAAAAGTAAAAAAAAAAGAAATCGCGTAGAAAATATGCTGTAGTTAGTGTAAGATCCACGTAAAAGCATCAAAAGAAAAACAACAAGAAAGACAATGATAAGTAAAAATCTGCATGTAGTAATTTTCAGCAGGTACGAAATTCACTTAGTCGGCATCAAATAGTTCAAACTTAATTTGCTCGTATAAAATATTTAAGTTAATATATAATAAAACATTTAATTTAACATTTAAGTGATAATACAAATTAAAATAAAAAATCCTTAGCCCATAGCTCAATAGCTCAGAGGATGCACCGATGGAGGCCTTCTTCGTTCATCATTAGACAAAGTGAGTGATCTTTTTTTTTTCTTTTTTTGTTATTAAATTCATTAAAGCTTATTGTTTGATTTAAAAGCATAACTATGCAAAATTATTATATATTTAACAGATCGATCGTATAAGACATAAAGAATATAGGAAAAATATGTATGCACATATAAGCAACGGCGATCCGGTCAAAAAGGTTTAGACGCAACAACAATAATGTTAGTGGTAGATTTAACACAGAGAGCGAGTAAACTTTTTTTTTTGACATGATTTAAAAAGTGGAGACTTTTTATTTTTGTCTTTACCCTCATGCTAACTTAGCTAAACGCTCCCTTTGTTTACTTTTAGCAATTGTCAAAATTTTGCTCTCGCTGCATTAATATTGTTGTTGTTGTTATAAAATATCGTGGTTTCTTTGTTATTACAAAAACTAGAGCTATATGAAAATTAACTAAAAGCAGATATAAATTCCTGCTACTACGAGCGTAAGCGCAACATGTTTTTTTTTTGTTTTAACAATAACACTAAATATTCTATGCTTATGTGGTTGCATAAAGTTAATGAAGAAATTTATTATGTGAATTAAAATTCACTTAAAATATTATTACGATAAAATAAAGAATTCACTTGCTACTTAAAATTATAATGATAATGTAAGACTAGATACATGCGAATAGTTTTCTATGGATCTATGTAGAGATAAATATGTGAAAAAGTAATTGAATTGAGTTGAATTGAAAAGAATTTATTAAATAAAACTTTGTATTTCTCCGTATAATGGTGTGAGTGACAGGGACATTATTTAGATTTGGGGTTTCCGAAAATGAGAGGCAAACAACGAAAGCAATGGTAGGGCGGGTATAGAGTGCATTCGTATCTCAGATAACACGAAAGAGATACTCTATATATATGTCAAGATTGGTACTAGCTCTTTCTTTTTTTCTGTAGCCTATACAGTGGCAAGAAGGGGACTTAAGTTATTAGTTAATAATAATTCTTTTGATTGTTTTTTTTTTGTTTCTATTACAAATACAGGGAGTCTAAGATAAAAGTGTAGTGTGGTATTTTGGCTAGTTGGAGCAGTCACTTACCTCCCCACAACTGAAAGCTACATAAATTAATGGCTCCCGCCCAGACTACTTCAGCACCAGATATATTCTGCCAGTTTATTTTGGCTACTACTATTTTCAAATCCATACTTTACACAATCGATCGACGAATTGACTGGAATTGACCTGGAATTGACTACACGGATACATATGCACCAGCAGGGAGAATTGGATCAATTAGACAGTTAATGGCACTCGCCGTGGAACTTGATCTAGAAGTACATCAGCTGGATTTTGTAAGCGAATACCTGAATGGTGACATTGAAGAAGAAATTTTCATGCGAACGTCACATGAATTCATCAATATCTTAATATAGAGTTTGAAGAATATGCTAAAAATAAAGTTTTCTCAATCAAGAAAGCACTTTATGGACTCGATAAGTTCGGACCCTTACGTATACTATTACAAACAAAGGGAGGACATAATGATTATTGCGATCTACGTCGACGATTAAAAAGTGGCATCAAACAACAAGAAAATGTTAAAGCAATTGAAATCGGACATAGCACAATCTTTTGAGATGAAGGACTAAGGTTTGCTCAACTTTGGCCTTGGAATCGAATTTAAACAAAGCCCTGTCAACGAAATCACCATGCTACAATCAAACTACGTAAGAAATATATTGAGCCGTTTCAACATGAAAGACTTCAAACCAGCTGCAACCCCGATAGATACGAATCAGAAGCTATCGACGTGTATGTGTCCGAAAACCGTAGAGAAAAATATGGAAGCTCTAAAGCTACCGTATCAAAATATAGTAGGATCTTTGATGTACTTGGCCGTCTCAAGTCGTCCTGACATAGCTCACGCAGTGAGTATACTTAGCCAATATGACTCGAATTACGGCAAGCAACACTGGGTAGCCGCGAAACGAGTATTGCGCTATTTGAAAGGAACAGAAAATCTTGGATTGGTGTTGCAGAAAACAAGAAAAGATCTCGTTGGGTATGTCGATGTGGACTGGGCTGCAAATATCGACGATAGAAGATCATACACTGGGTATGTTTTCAAATTAGCGAATGCAGCAATCACCTGGGATCCCGCAAGCAGAGAACAGTGGCAATGTCATGCACCGAAGCAGATTACATGTCCTTGTCTGAATCAATGAAGGAAGCAGTTTACTTGAGACGTTTTCTCTCTGAAATTCTGGGTTCACAGAAATCGATAACTATCTACAATGACAATCAAAGCGCTAGACTACTGTTGTCTGTACAACCCAAAAGCAAATAAAAACAAAGAAATAATAATAAAAAGCAAGGTCATCAACGTAAACAAACCTTGAAACACTGAGCACATGTGAGTGCAATATGATCAAGCTGAGTAGTGCAACATAAGCTAAAACAATAAAACAGCATGAACGTAAACAATAAAAGAAATAGTGATTATTAATGAATCACGCATGTTGGTGATTGCATTTTCGCGGAAGACGCAAAATGCAAGTCTGTATATTTGGCTAAATCAATTAATGATTGGTATAATTAAATATGTTGGAAATGTGACTGGAAAATGGGTATGTCTTAGAATGACTATTTAAGTTATTCTTTTAATATTCAATCTGGGGATATTTATTTCCCAATAATTGACACAAACACAGTCTTATCATTTTTAAAAAATATTAAAACATCATATAAAAGTGGTCCTGATAACATACCTTCATGTATATTAAAATACTGCTGTGAAGAATTAGTAACTCCAATCTCTTTACTATTTACTTCATCATTAAAATCCTGCTATTTTCCTGCAGCCTGGAAGCATTCATTTATCATTCCGCTGCATAAACCCGGAAATAGGTCTTTAATTGATAACTACCGTGGCATCGCAAAATTAAGCGCTTTGCCTAAACTTTTAGAGGCAATTGTTACATCACGACTATCGCATAGCGTTAAATCTTTAATGTCTCCTTTCCAACATGGATTTCTTTCTGGAAAATCTACTGTTACTAACCTTCTCGAATTTACATTAAAAACTATAGAAAACTTTGGAAAAGGCATGCAGACTGATGTTATTTACACGGATTTTAGCAAAGCTTTTGACGTTGTAAATCGCAAGCTATTGATCTTAAAATTACATCTTGTTGGTTTTCCTATACCGTTGGTAAAGTGGATTGAATCTTGCTTAAGCAATAGAACACAATCTGTTATTTTTAAGCTCAATAAATCACATGAGTTTCCTGTTACTTCAGGAGTACCTCAAGGAAGTCATCTTGGGCCCCTTCTGTTTCTACTTTTTATAAACGATTTGCCATCTGTCATAATGCATTCTAGCAACTTAATGTTTGCTGACGATGTCAAACTCTTCCTTTCTTTTAAAAACGATAATGACGCTGTATTTTTGCAAGCCGACATTGATCATCTTCATAACTGGTGCAAAACAAACCGTATGAACCTCAACATGAAGAAATGCAAGCATATTTCTTTCTAGCGCAAACCACCAATTAAATGTACCTTCAAAATTTGTGGTTATCCATTGGAATCCTTAGATATTTTCAATGATCTTGGAGTTACAATGGATCCTAAACTATGCTTTAATATTCATGTAAATAAAATAATAAATAAAGCAAATAGTACTTTAGGATTTATTAAACGTTGGGCAAAAGAGTTTAATGATCCATTCATAACGAAAACCTTATTCACTTCTCTAGTGCGGCCTATTTTAGAATACGCTTCAGTTGTTTGGTGCCCACATTACGGTTGTTACAAAGACGACATTGAATCAGTGCAGAAACAATTTCTTTTGTTTTGCTTAAGCTATCTTTATTGTAAAACTGATTTTCACTTACCACCTTATGAATATCGGTTACAACTCTTAAATTTTCCTTCTTTAAAAAATCGGAGAATTATGATAAATGCTTGTTGGATTATAAAACTTTTACATGGTTATGTAAACAGTCCATATTTATTGAGTAAAATAAATTTTAATATTCCTCTTCGTCCTAGAAGATCTTTTGAGTTACTCCACATGAACTTTTGTAGAACTAATTATTTGCAAAATGAACCTCTTAGAAGCGCTTAAGGTGATTTTAATTTTGTATCTGATGTTATATCCTTAAGTCAATCCATGGACTCAATCAAACATAAAATTATAGATTACCTGCAGTACCGACGTTGATTATGTAAAGTTCTTTTAAACATATATCTGATGCATCTGATGTGATTAGTAAACACATTATCATTAATACAACAATCTAAATGGATAAATGGACCTAAGCGTAAAATGGAAAATTTTGGTGTATAAACATCTAAATAATCTGAATGGACCTAAACCGGGGATCTTCAATTGCCTCTTATCTTCATGATGATTGTGACTACATTTGTCGACGGTACCGTGGTGTCTTGGTGACTTTTTACCTCTTGAAACACTACGTTATATCGATTTGTAATATATTAATATGAGTGGCCGATAAGACCTAGTTTGTCTTGGTGCCTGCGTTCGCAACTGGTTTTCTTTATTTTATGAAAATTGGTTTGGTGAAGTTGACCTACTTTGTCGAGTAACCACCCTGTCAAGCCCGGATCTCACCGGCTTCAGGAAGACAGAACGATATATATTATATATATACCTATTGGAGTGGTGTTTTATTGGGTATGTGACCTTGTTTGTCACACGACTCCGCCGTATACAAAAATTGTTGCTAACTTGACCTTGTTTGTCTTGGTAACGCAACCCTGCTTTGCTGCCTGATATCATTCGATTTGACTTAACTTTTTTCTATGTTAGTTTTTATACTTTAATAAGATTATATACTTTAAGCAATTTATTAAAACTTTTTAGTTTGTTAATAATACATGATTTCAATCAAAGTCATACTTTATATTTTTGAATTGTATTAAATATCTTATTTTATAATTTTAAATTTGCTATAAAACCTGTTATGGTTTAGCAATCAAGTAAATAAATAAATAAATAAATAAGAAAAATTGTAACAAATTGTTATAAAAGAAAATTAAATTTAAAATAAATAATGATTATACACATGAAAGTCATACCGGCAGCAATGCCTTCTTTTTTATTCACAAATTGGCCTTGTGGCTCGCTTAAAAGCCAAAACCTTTGTTTCGATTATTAAATTAGGATACTTAAATATTTTTAAATACAGTTTCAAACGTAACACTACTTAGGAGGAATCCTATTTTTCACAATCGTACAAAACATGTAGACACACGTCACCATTTTATTCGAGAAGTAGTAGAAAAACATGCAATCACAATTGAATATCTTTCGACTGAAGAAATGCCTGCGGTCATATTAACTAAAGGATTGACATCACTAAAACATTTGAAATTTATACAGAACATGGAAATGCAATTAATTCATAATCAGTAACATCAATATTTTATAATAATGTATTAAGTAATGTGAAAAATCATTTGAGGGAAAGTGTTAGATTATCAAATGCTTCTTATCGCTTTACTATTTTCTGCTTTGATAATTTCATCAAATGAAACTTATACTTTTATGTTTTCATCAAATGAAACTTATACTTTTATGTTTTCACTGCATTCAATATTTGATTTTTCTCAAACAAAATATTTTTTCGGAAAATTGGTTTCAATAAAGAAGATCGTTTTAAATAAAACTACAATTATTAATAAAAAAATTAATAATGAATTTGAAATGAATAATGAATTGAGAAATGAATATTTAAAAAACTGAAATTCTTTGTGAATTGCACTCGTTGGTAAAAGCATTCATATGATAAAAAAATAAAAATTGATTTTTATTCCCACATTCAATTAAATGTTAATAAATTCTTGTAACTAAATTTTTTCTGAATTAGTTTAGAAATTAAGTATTTAAAGTTCATGTTTATTAAATATAATTATATTTAAGAACCGAACCAAATTGAACGCTGAATTCTGGGACTATTTCGACATGTAATAAATTTTAAGCTTCAATTTATTGAGTAAACTGATAATACCTGAACTCTATTTTTTAACTTTTCCAAAAAATTGTATATAACATTTTTTTTTAAGCTGTACAAATTTTTTACATGTAGAAATTTTGCTGAAATTGTCTGCCTGGAACACACAACTGTCAAGTACTTTAACATGCTATAATTAGATTTTTAATAAAATTTTTAAAAGTATGTTTGTCTGAACAGTTTTGTTGCCCATTAGGATTTTAAGGAGTCGCTGGGCCTATTTCCATTGAGACCGTGGTCCAATCGGGACCAAATTCTGTACGAAAAGTTTTTAGAGCTAACTGGAGCTATTTTCGTTGTAGAAGCGAGAATTTAATGAACTTAAAAATCTCCTATATAAATAAGGTATATACGGTATAGTATAGAATTATATAAAATTGAATTTATTAAAAAAAAAATTTGGTTCAAACTTGTGTTTGAATTTAAATTTTTAAAACTTCTTATTTTAATTCCCTACTCGTAGTAAAAATAACGCTTTTTAAAGTTTTCCATTTTTCATCACATATCATGACCAGCTGTGCCACTTACGTTGTTCTATTTTTCTGCCTACAATTTAAGCTTTCACCCCAATTCGAAATGGATGCTTTTCTTCTAAGTTTTCCTCTACTTTTTGTTGCTTATGGTATTTTTGATTAAATTTTTGTGATAATTTCTCTGACCTTTGGCAATTTTCTACCTCAATGAATTCTTGGCTATTCTCTGTTTCCTACACTCAATCACCTGCACACACCCACACCAACAACACTCAAACTCACACGTACAACCCACACAAATTTTTTAACACCACATCCTTTCGCAGTGAAGTGTTCATCATTACCTTATCGAGATCTGGTTGCACGCTTGCCGCATACAAGTCTTGTACTCTATTTTTTTGTTCTCTTAATTTTTGTCTTCACTTTTCTCGTTACGTTTCCATTTTCATTCAAATTGTATGATTTTGCAGTGGAGGGGTAGTGATACGCCTTAACCGAAAAATGCCACAAAAAACGGTACAACCTCACTCAACCGCAACAAAAGGTGTAACGTCTGGTCGTTGCAAGCGCTGCGGGGTGCATTTGGCGGTTGGTTGTAACAAATTTGTTGCAAGATTGATTTTATTGCCGCCTGTTTTTGAGGGAGCACACGTGAAGCAGCTGAAAAAAGTTATAAACTAAGCCAAAAAAAGCAACAAAATGGGCAGAACGAAAAAAAAGCAGCATTAGTGAAACGTTCAAAACGGAAGTACACGACGTACGTTTCCGTTTCCGGCGCTCCACTAAATATTGCGCTTTTCTTTCTTCGTATGTTTCGCAAATTTATTTTCCTTTTCAGCTTCTTTATTAATGTGTGGTAAAGGTGTGTGTGTGTGTGTGTGTGTGAGAATGAATGTTTTTAGCTACCTTTGAAAGGGTTCGTTTTTCTTGTCGTCCTTTTCTAGCTCTTATGGCGCTATAAAACAATCAAATTTGTGCTTATTTTTTGGTCGAATTTTAATGTTGTATTTATGTTTTTGTTATTGTGTTCTCTATTTTTTTTCTTCTTTTGGTTTATTAAGGTCGTTAGTGGAGAGCAATCAAAAGCAGTTGTTGTAGTACGGCTTAAACTAGTGGCAATTGCAATAAAATAGTTGAAGCTGCCAGTGTTTCTTTTTATAGTAGCATTTGCTTTAAGTGTTTGTATTAAGGCCCGGCTCCCCTCCCTCCCCCTTCTTTTTTCGCATGTGCTTTTTTCACTAAAAGTTTTTGCTTAAAAGAATAATTTCATTGCAATGCTACCACCTTTTTTCTGCAGCTGTAACTCAACTTTATTGCATTATAATTTAAGCAGTTACAAGCGCCGTCATTCAAAGTGTACATAATAAAAAACAAATTAGGTTTTTGCTGCTAGAAAGTGTTGCTAAATGCATTTTTAATAGCCATAAATGAGCATTCTATTGATTCTACATTGGAGAGAAAAGTGAGAGGTAATGCAAAATTTTATCTCTTTTATCTTTTTAAAAGTATTGTTAACAATTAAGAATTTTTACTTTAATTTTTTATACCCAATTGCTTTTTCTCAAATAGACTTATATCTTTATTAGTAAATTTAAGGATCCCTAAGCGATCTTTAATAATTCTTTTGATTTTCGAGTGAAAAATAAGTGTTAAATTAATAAAAAAACGTTAAAGGAGGGAAATAATTTTCTTGTATTTAGAAACTATTTTGCTTGATTCAAGAATATGTTAAATCAATTCTTATTTACTTGAATAAAGCTTTTTAAACTGTTTTTTATTATTGAAAAATATGTGTGTTTCTAATATACACTATTACTTATGATTTCTGGAATACACAATGAATTGCTTGATTCGAGTTGCTGTAAAAAATGAGTTTAAATAAGTAAGACTTTATAATTCAGGGAAACTTTTTTGTTAAAATTTAAAATGTATACACCGAAAAAAAATTGGCTTACATTAACTAAATGTATTAAGTAAACGTCTGTCTAACATTATTAATTGAACATAAATTTTATATAACTTTAATTATGAGCTATTTAGATCAAATAAGTTTTGAAGAAGGCAACAACAACAACAAGAAACTGTATAGAGTCAAACAACCAGCAGACTAGACAGACTTATGGAAGCTGCTAAACTTCCATCTTCAGTAGTTTTGAGTGATTAAGCTGTGACCTGTGACTGTTTAAGTCTGATATGATTTGACACTTTTTGAATAGATTCCTTTGTTGAGATAGCACGAATTTATTTCTCATCGTCCATTTTCATATGACGAAGTCAATGAAATTCTTTTTAGATCACAAAGCTCTACCAAGGCTTGTGTCTGTTCTTTTAGATCTAAAAATCTAACCTTTCTTTCAACTGTATTTTATCTGACTTACGCAAATTCATTGCTATATTGTTTAACTGTACGTATTTCAATGTACCTAATATCAGAAATTGCAAGTCTAAAAGCAACAATCGATATGTTCAGGTAAACCGCTTGAAAAAAATTCAGAAGTATATACATTTCAACTGATCCATTTCTGATCGCCAAGATCAAAATCGTGATCGCTTATTTCTCATCAGATCTATATTAATTCAACACTCTAGGTAAAAGTTCTAGTTTTGAGACTACTTGAAACTTTTCATCATCTTCTGATACAGACGATTCTTCAACTAAACGATCTTTTCGTCACTACCAGCAAAAGGTTTCGCAGTGTTATGGTATGATGACAACAGCTGAAAAATAACCTGCTTCATTCAAAGAAGCTTCAAAGTCTTCGGATGATTACAAGTGGAAAAGCGGCAATGCAAGATGAAATCAAATCTATGCATTAGAACGAAACATGGGACTTGGTGGACTTACCAAAGGAACGAAAATTAGTCAAATGCAAATGGGTTTTTATAAGCTGAAGAGAACTTTAGACTGTAAGCAATGCTATAAATCTCGATTGGTTGCAAGTGTTTCAAGCACCAAGCATCATTTTTTCGCACCAGTTGTCAAGCATACAACTCTAAGGACCCTTTAAGTAAAATCATCATTCAAGATTTTGATTGTTGGAAACATAGATGTGTTTCGAAATAGTGAGTTAGACACTGAAATCAAGTGATGTATTTATGGTTTTAAGCAATCTGCTCGTTGCTGGAATCTCAAAACAAACGAAATTCTTCTCAATTTTGGATTTACCAGGGGAAGTTCCGACAACTGTTAATATGTTCAGAAAGTTGGAGGAAAATGTATTAACATTTTAATTTATGTGGTCCACATAATAATCGCCACAGAAGATGAGGATTTAATTCAAGAAAATATTAATAATATTCGATCACACTTTGAATATTCTGATCTTGGCAATTTAAAATTATATTTCGGCATCGAAATCGATAGAAAGAGCTATGATATTTTCTATAAGCATCAGCAGGAATATATTAATAAATTACATTAAAATTATGGAATAAATAATGCACAAGTTTCAAAAATTTCTTTAGATAATATAAAGACACTGAAAACGAAGCACTATTGGGAAAAAATCATGAATATTGGTTGCCGATATGTTTGCTTATGTTTTAAATTCTCTGCTAATGTAAAATTTACAAATATTTCAATTTGAAGTTTATGAGATGGAAAAGTAATTTGAACATAGAAAAAGAAAAATACATGGTTAAAAATCTTGGACTAAATTTTAAACTTTTTTGGATTACATATACGATAACACCAAAAAAAGTTAACTTAATCCAAGGAAAAGTTTAAAATTTTTCAATCCAAAAAAGAACGGTTTTCAATCCGCAAAAAGTTGACAAAAAGCTATATAAATATCCACTTAAAATAAAAAACTTTTCTGATCAGGTCATGATTTGAACGCACGTTCTCTGTTGTGCTGATCTACTGCCTTATCCACTCGTCCATCTCAGTTCTTAAGAAAGTTACGCTTATTTGGCATCATAACGAATGCAAGTAGGCAAGCTAGCAGAAACATAGATCGAGACCCAGCTAAATTAAAGTAAAATAAAAAATTATTCTGACCAGTTCGTGATTTGAACACACGTCCTCTGAACTTATGGTCCAATACCTTATCCACTCATCCAACTCAATTGTTAATAAAGTTTCGCTTATTTTGCATCATTACGAATGCAAGTAAGTTCTTTTCAAGATCGTGGGTTTGAGACCCAGCTAAATCAAACTAATGTTAAGATTAAAAAATAGTACTTTTTGGATTAAAAATTCCTTTATACCAAAGTTTGGATTAAAAAGTAGTCCAAAATTTTTAAATGTGTAGAGAATTCGAAAGAGTTTAATGGCTGCATGTAAAAAAATCTCCGAAAATGCTTTTAACTACAAAATATAACAAATATTTCTTAAGATGATGCATAACGAATTTTTCTCTAAAGTTATGAACACTTAAAATTCATTTTCGAATTTGTCTATAATACTTTATCCTTATGCAAAAGAAACAAATCCTAAGGGCTTATACTACCTTGTGTGCATGAAATCAAGGGATATTTTCTAGCACTTATATAGAGGAAAATAAAATATATAAGGTATACATAATATATAAAAATTTTTTATTAAAGTTATTTTAAATCTGTTCGATATGTATGTTCCCTTGCGCACGCGTCGCATTACCAACAACAACTGCCCCTGGTTTTCTCATTCTGTCAAATTGGCACAAAAAACGCTGAACAGATTTTATAGCAGGTGGAAGCGCAATCCAATTTCATTTAACTGGGAAGCGTATAGACAAGCTAGAAATATAGCCACCAATTCTATTAAGTTCTCCAAAAAGATGTTCTTTATGTCAAAACTAGATTTTACCTTATCATCAAAGCAGCTCTGGAACAACCTCAGGACTCCAAATGTATGTAACAAAGAAACTGAATCGTGTCAAATTGACGCCAACTTCTTAAATGATTATTTTGTAGCTAATTCCACATCTACTTCCACGACCACCTTTATATCCGAGTTTGCTGATGAACTTGTAGGTACGACTCATCACATTCATGAGTTTCAATTTAACGCAGTAAGTGAAATGGACATAGCACGATGCATTAATAAGATTAAATCTAATGCTACTGGAGTGGATGGTATCTCCATAAAGTTTATTAAATGTATTTTACCTTATGTGCTGAGCCCACTAGTTCATATCATAAACTATTGTTTTACAACGTCTAGTTAACCTGAGATATGGAAAGTGGCAACTGTCATTCCCATAGCAAAAAAGTCAAATGCCTGTGAGCCATTTGATTTCCGGCCAATAAGCTTTATAGGATCGTTATCCAAAGTATGCGAGCACCTCATGGCTGAACAAATTTTCAACCACTTAAACACTTTCGGTCTAATGATAATCTACACTCAGATATCCGACCTGGACATAGCTGTTCCTCTGCTTTGGTCAAAATTTTAGATGACATTAGAGTGCCATATGATATTTGCCATTTGAGCTTACTCTGCGTGTTAGACTTCTCTAAGGCATTTGACACTGTGGATCACTCTCTGCTCTGTAAAAAGCTCATGTCTAACTTTGGTTTTTCCCATACATCGGTTCGTTTTATGTTCAACTACCTGAATGGCAGATCTCAAAGGTGTAAGTATAACAAACAACTTCTCATCTTATAAACGCACAACAAGTGGAGTTCCGCAAGGCTCTGTTTTAGGCCCGATTCTATTTACTATGTTTATAAATGACATATAGTGGCGACCGTAGCCTAGTGGATAGAGTGCGTGGCTCCTAAGCTAAAGAACCGCGATAGCCCGGGTTCAATTCCAGCTCAGACAGAAAGTTTTTCAATTGAAATAATTTTTCTGTTCGGTCGTCACCTCTCTGCAGACAATGGCAAACCTCAGAGAGTAAAAATTGCCATGTAAAGCTTCTTGAGAACATAAGCCGTTCGGAATCGGCATAAAACACGTAGGTCCAGTTCTCGGTCATTTGTGATCAAACATTTAATAACACGCACAACACAATTGATCAATAGAAGCTAGGTCAAAGTCCTTCCAAGGGCTGAAATGGCCAGTTTATTTATTTTATTTTTATAAATGACATATTTAGTTAATGTAATCATGTTACCATGCATGCTTATGCCGATGACTTGCAACTGTATATGTCCAGACCCATTGGTCTCTCTGAAGATTTATGCGCAAGAGTAGCAAAGAGGCTTAAATATAGTAGCAAATTGGGCCAGAACTAATAAGCTTAAACTGAATCCTCTTAAATCTTATGTATTGCCAATCTCTAAAATCCCATATCAAAATCTTGATGTCCCCCCAATTTTCCTTAATGGCGTTTTGCTAAAATCTGTTAGTAAGGCCACTAATTTAGGCTTCAAAATAAACTCATCTTTGTTCTGTGAAGATCACGTAAACTTTGGCGTGAGTAAAATATACTATGTGCTTAGAAATCTCCGAATGACTGCAGCGTTCGTATCTGTCGAAACTAGAAAAAAGCTTGTTCTACAAATGCTTATGCCAATATTTTCTTATGCAGAAGTCGTTTACAGCAAACTCGACTCGAGAGCTACACATAAAATGCAAGTGGCTTTCAATAATTGTACTCGTTATGTCTACGGTCTTCGGAGATTTAATTCTTGAAGGAAGAAATTGCATTTTCTTACATAAGATCATCCACTCGCGCTGTCCAGGTTATATTTTTGAAAAGTTAAAGTTTTGTAGGTCAAGCAGAATTATGAATCTTGTTATTCCGAAGTACAACTTTCAAAACTCAAGCCGTTTGTTTTTCGTTAGCGCTATATTTCGTAGCATTTAATTTGCCACTACTTCTCCCAACTCTTTTACTCCTTTTTTTATTCTATCTTTAACTACTATGTAAACTTCTCTTTTAAAATTTTTTATACGTATATGATTTGAATTGTGTTCTTAATCATTATTGTTCATTTTTAAGTTGGACAATTTTTTGTTATATTGCAACAGTCTTAGCTTTAAAATTTCAAACAGTTTATTATATAAGTTATGTTCTGTTGTTATATATTCTAAATATGCGGCATGTAAAAGACTTAAGTCTTAAATGCCAACGTTATTTGCAAATAAATTGAAATTGAAATTGAAAATAAAATGGCGGCGCTGTGGTTGATGTAAAAAAATCCTCTGTGTTGAGTGATCTGGCTACAGCTTCAAGGTCGCAATTTTCAATCAAGAACAAGAAAAATTTTTTAAAGTGGATGTAAAAATGTAATGAGGTACGTAAGATTTCTTGAAGTAAGAATTTAAAGTTGATCGGTTAAAAAATGAAGGCGCTAGTTGGTCGACTGAATCGAAAAATGTGGTTTTGAGAAAGACGCGTTCAAAGTTTCAAGTGCTAAAATTGTAAGTTTTAAAATTTCTTGCTTACCTTCAATTTGATATGCCGGGAAGATAATTAATAATTTTGGATATAATTAAATAAAAAATTAAAAATTAAAATAAAAATTAAAAGATACTGTTACATCTTAAAAAGAACTAGCATCAAACAACTGATCAGCTACAGTCAGACAAAAAGTATTTAAAGACCAGCATTTTTTCACAAACATACATACGAATTTTCACACATAAAACCTTTTTCATTTATAACATAAAATTGATGGAATGCTATAAACTGAGACAGCAACATCCTCTTCGAAACACTGACACACTCACACACAGACAAGCCATAAAATCCGACACTCGCCAAAAACTTTAAAGCGCCTACTAGCAACAGCTGATACAATTGAGAGATAACAGCAGGCTTCCGTTTCCGCTTACAATGTGGCTGTCATGGCTATTATTTGCTACCGCATCCTTTTCCGTACTACCACACACATATACATATACATATACACTCAAGCATTCAAATCCTTGTAAATATATTAAAAAAGCAAACAAGCAAATACTTTAACAAAGGATAGTCAGTTGTAGAGCACGTATACTGGCATGTGCGTGTGTGTATGAGAGTGCGAGAGTGTGTAAGCGTATATGTGTTTTGATATTAATAAGCATATATTTGTCTGTTAGGCAGTGCATGAGTCCGTCCATCATGCTAAAGGGTTTATATTTTATGTTCTATATGGGAGCAACATTACTTACCATAGGCATATGTATATGTCTGTCTGTCTGGCATGTCTGTCTGTATTTGTGGCACAAGCAAAAATATAAACTCATGTATAACCCCTTCTATCTTATTTTGTAATAAATTTTAAGGCATAACAAAATGCAACATGTTGCTAGCGTGTATCTAGTGCGGAGGCTGTAAAAACAACAGCAGCAACAACAAACTTTTATCTTAACTTTTTAGCATTAAATTAGAGAGGAAATAATCAGATTTAAATACAAGGAGATTCACAGCTATAAAATCACACACACATGCACTTACGAAATAAGGCCAGGTTTTACGCACAAAGTTTATGTATATGTTTTGGCACACTTTTACATGCAAGATGTCGTCAAAATTATATCATGTCAGGGTTTTTTTCCCAAAATGAATTGTTTTTCATGTACAATATTTGCTTGGATAAAAATACATGAAGATACTCATAACTGATGTAATTTATATATAGTATTTAGGGGACCGTAAAATGAATATTTTTAAACTATATCAATTTTTTTAATCAATTCAAATCATAGTAAAATATTTTGAAAGTAAAGCATTTCAAACAATTTTAAATCATTTCTAGTCGTAAAAAAACATATCAAATCAAACTCAAGTCTTACCATAATCAATAAAATCAATATCAAAGCAAAAGTAAATGCCAAAGCTGAAGCGAAAGTCTAACCTTGAACCATAGTGTTGGCATAGATTTCGAAAATTTTAAAAAAACAAATCTTAGGTCACACATGGATGAGAACGAAAATTCCAACTTAAAGGTCACATCTCTCCGAATATCAAAGTCAAATTTACAAAAAATCAAAATAAAAATAGAAATTGTGATTCTACTACCAATAACTTTCGAGTCTATTATTTTTTTTTTCTTTTTTAAATGTTATAATAAAGTCAAGACTTTTTCAACTGCTGGATGAATTCGGGGTGAAGCGCAAATAGGAGCGGAAAATTTTGAGAGGAGGAAGAGCGTAGATGTATAGAACACGTGAGAGCAAGAACATGCTGTAATGAAAAAGCAGTGTTGCACATTCTGCATATTTTTCTTAAAAGGGTTTTTATTATTTGACATATGTAGTAACAAAACGCGATGTTGTTTTGACGTATAATTACGTCTCACAGCAAAAATTTGTTTGTTTGTTTTTATTTAAGTTTTGGGGTAAACGTACAGCTTTTAATATTCAACGTTCAAAGATAAAATATATACCAAAATATCAGTTATGTAGCGAATATTGATAATATTGTGTAACCTTTTTTCACAGGTACAATTCAAACCTCTCACATGGCAGAATATCAGGCAATTTTTAAGTTTTATTTTTGCGTAAAATAATAAAAAGCAAAATAAATATTATTTTTTTCTCAAAACTTTAACAGTCAAAATATTACTACATTTTTTTTATGACAAAATACGTACTCGATACGGTAATTGAATAACTCGCGCAGTATTTGCACAGTATTCAGGATGCAACATTGATATTAGGCGGCTCTGAGCACAATGAGCGCAATTATAATTTTCGCAATGCAGGCGCTCATGCTAGGGTTGCCATGTAACTATTTTTTTAAGAATACAAATGTTATATTTTTAATTCAATATATTAATACTTCTTCTATCAAACATAATATTATACTTTTATTTATAATATTACGATTTAAAATTAGGGAAAACTTCTTCTGTAAATTTGACCTTATTGTAAAAAAAAATAAATTTATGTAATGAACAATTCAATTAAAGCGTTCAGTCAAAAATTTGTTGTGGAACCGCTAACTTGGAGAATATAATTTTAATTGTTTTCCTTGCCTCGAAACGCTATCTTAAGACCGTAACATAATAGGCTCGAACTGGCTGCAGCTGCGTACAAGTTTCGTTAACTTGATCTGGCTGCAACCAAAGTAATTAAAATCGAATGTTCCGTAAGGAATCAGCTGTTTTTTCTTTCAAACGAATTTAAATGAAATTAACATAAACTTACTATCGCGATTCACTCCTGTTATCACAAATATAACTAAACAAACCAAACAAAACTAATTAATACACAAATTGGCGAATTTTTTTATTGACTTATGGCCAGTTTTTTAGTACGAGTTTAAACTTTAGTCAAATTAAACCCAGCTTTACTCACCAAATTTGGACGTTTAAACTCGATTTAACTAAATATTTTAGCATGCGTTGAAGGTTAAATTAACTTAAATTATCAAAAAGTGTTTTTCTTTTTTGCCTAAACGAAGCTAAAACGTCCACTAGACCATAAAATTGTACTGAAAAACTGGCCCTTAAAGACGACCTCGATCATGTCATTTTGGTCAAATTGAGTATTTGGCAGAACTTGAGCTAGCTTTTCGTTGATTTTTGACATTAGCTACAGCCGGCTCGAGCCTATTATGCTTGAGCCTTTAATCTCAAGATTTGAACAGTTCAAAATATACTGACGTTTGAGAAGCCAAAATTCTGATATCAGCTTGGGATAAATAATGCGCCTTGCCTCCACATTGCATTAAAAGCATTTTTAAAACCACAATAATATTAAGCTCAATTTGATTTTACACACCAGCTGTCATAGCTGAGATATTTTTAGAACTTTTAAAAGTTTTAATTTATAAAGTATTAAATAATAAAAATGTGGTGACCCTGTATACATTAATGAGCTATATTATGACTTTCGTAAAGCAGACTTTCACACTCACCATCAGTGCTGCCAGTTAGATTCAGCTAAATTCAAATAAATTCAGCTTATTTTTTCGAAAATTGTGTTTTAGCACGTAGCTTCTTTTTCAAGCTTTTTTTCTTTTAGAGTTTAGCTATTTTAAACTACTACTTTTATTTATTAATAAAGGTCAATATTAAACTAAATTTGAAAATTAAAAAAAAATTATGCTTTATTCAATTTAACCCGCATCTGTTCCTCAGTTCCATACACAAAAGAGTTATTTTTGTGTCAATTTGACACAATGCATTTTTAATTACCATCAAAATTTGAAAAAAGATTTTTATTACCAAATGCTAATTTATATCTTGTTGTTTTTAATAATTCTAAAAAAATATTATTTTTTAGAATTGTATTGGAGCTTAATGCCAAATAAACTCATGAAGCAACAGATTTCAACAGCAACATATCGTTTTTATGACATTTATTAAAAACTAAAGCAGTCCAAGTAATGCAGGCTTATGAATGATTTTTATTGTGACTTATTGTATTCATCATAAACTTTAATTTTTTACATAAATGAGGCAAATTGCGGAAAAATTGGGTTGAAAACAATTTTTTAAATTACGTATTACAGATCAAGAGACCATCAATTAGGAACATGAAAATATGTTAAGAAAAGTTTTGTTCACACAATATGAGTCGAGGACTTAGACAAATATTTTTACGCATTTGTCACATCGAACGGAATAAACGTTTGCCTTAGAAATATTTGGACACAAGTGCCATCTAGCACGCTTCCTTGATATTTCAGCATATTGAAGACGACTTCTGGATGCACTGGGCTCATTTCCAGGTTGATTTTGTGGAAGATTCGGGATGTCACTCACAACAAATATTGCGTTTTCTCCTCTCGGCAATCGCTGACGATTTGCAATGAATGCTTTTTGTACAAGAGCAGTTTCAACTCTAATAAAAAACAAAGTATGACAAAAGTTCTTTTTGGAAGAGTTTCCATTTGGATTCATATTGGAATTATTCACCTTTCTTTTGTACCTATATGTAACCAACCATTTTGTCCAAAGTATTAACGCCGCCTTTTTTGCTGTTATAAAAGTTGATAATTTTAGGCTTCTTTTTGTCGTCATTATAAATTGGTTTCGTGGTGTACATGGTACTGACCAAAGTGACAAATCGCAGCTTTTTCGGAACATAACATACAAGTGAAGCTGAAAAAGTCAAGATCAAACACAAATTTCGAGTGATATTGAGGATGCTGTTTCATGTTCAGCAATAATGGAGAATTTCCTTTCGAATTTAACGAATCATGTCAACAATTGTCGTTTGGCGTTGCTTCAATGAAACGTAACAAAGTTTTTTCATGTTACATTTCGGTCATTGAGACCTTCCATAAGTTGAAATACTACACGTTCCCCTTGGGTATTACTATGATTCATCATATGATGTCAAATTGACACAAGAGGGGCTCTTTTGTAACTTTTTATGTTGGCAGCATTGTAAGTATGTTTTTATATTTAGCATACGATAGTATGAAATATCTACGAAAAAGACCTATAGAGCCATTTTTGTTTCAGATTTGTCTTAAAATTGAGAGCGCTGTTTCAAAATGAATTTGTAAATTGTGTCAAATAGACACAAGGGACGGATGAGGGTTAATATACATACAATTTTATCAATTTTCTTTAATTTTGTGTACATAATATTGAATGTAGATAGTTTTTTAATAATTTTTTATGCAGCAATACATTGCATTTACAAATCAATCATTATGATTGATAAACTGATTAAAAATAGCAGTTGTCTTTGCTTTTAGCTATTTTCTTTTTTAGCTTACAAAAAATGGTTAACTCTTTTTAGCTACTTTTGTTAGCAATTTTAGCTACAGACTCAACATTTTTCTGGCAACACTGATCACGATATAAATGGCGCTTTTCTAACGCTCTTTCTCATTCTCTTCGTGCATGTCCCTCGTTACTTTTACCACCGAATTTACCAGCATATGCTGTTGCCCGTGCTGCTTGCTGCGGGCAGGCAGAACGCCCATATGGGCGACTTTGGACACCCCTACCTTACAGTATGCAAAATACAACATAATTTAAACGTATACGACAATAATCACTTCCACCAACTAAGGCACACGAGAAATCAACAATTACAATTACAAATATATACGTATATCGTTCAAGGTATTGGACATTTTGATAAAAACGTTAGATAAAAATCAAATCCGAAATCAGAATCCAAATCAAAATTTAAATTAAAATAAAAAACCACGTCAGAGTCAAAGTCAAATTTAGAGCGAAAGTAAAAGTAAAAATGAAAGTCAAAGTCAAAGTCAAATTCAAAACAAAGTCAAAGTCAAAGTCTATGTTAAAGTTAAAATGAAAGTGAAAATGAAAGTCAAAGTCAGAGTGAAAGTGAAATTGATAGTCAAAGTCAAAGTCGATGTCTAAGTCAAAGTCAAAGTCAAAGTGGAAGTGAAATTGATAGTCAAAGCCAAAGTCAAAGTCAAATTCAAAGTCAAAGTCAAAGTCAAAGTCAAAGTCAAAGTCAAAGTGAAAGTGAAAGTGAAAGTTAAAATGAAAGTTCAAGTCAAAGTGAGGTTATAGTTAAATTCAAAGTCAAGGCTATGTCCAAGTCCAAGCATAAGTCGTCGTCGAAATACAAATTCAAAGTTAGAGCATGAGTCAAAGACAAGGCCCAAGTGAAAGTGTAAATCAAAATCATAATCAAAATCATAATCAAAATAAAAACCAAAATAAATATCAAATTCGAAATCAAAATAACCATAAAATAAAATTTAAAATCAAAATCAAAAACAAAATAGCAAAAAAACAATATCAAAACCAAAGGTAAAATTAAAATCAAAATCAATAATAGATAAAGTCAAAGAAAGGATCTTATAGTAGGTCTGTTTCCGTACTTACTTCAAGTAATTGTAATAGAATAAAGAGTGACATTTTGCATGTCATTCTTTTGTTACTTGAATCGGGTAAGTTCTCGATAATTGAGAAGATACTTGAATCGAGTACGGAAACAGACCTAGTGTCATATACTTATTGATATCTCCTTTAGAAATTTCAAATCTTAGGACACTTTGTTTTGCTGAAAAAATTTATTAAAGTTAAAGTGCACACTGAAATCAAATCAATCTAATTTCAAAGAACCCATTTTGGCCAAAATAATAGTAACCATTATTTGACGTTAGATAAAATAGTGTGTCTGAAAGCAACTTAAATATTCAACAAAGCTAAGCATTTCTTAAGGCAGTTAAAGTATTTTTGGCCATCAATATAAAAAAAACAATAAAAAAAAACCACAGACCACAAGCACAAGAGCAGCAGCAGGATGACTTTTTTTACAATGAACTGCATAGTATTTAAACAGCTCAAAGTGTATGTAGGACGAAAGGAGAATGCGAAAAGGGGTAGAAAAATTCTGGAGGACTTCAAGAATTTGAGCTATAAACTTGAAACACCTGCGGTAAAAATACCAAAACAACAAAATTCTTAAATGTCCTGAAAGACAATCATACACATACACACACACACACACACACACAGACACTCAATGCACTTATCTAATGTGTGCATGTGTGATGCATATTAATATATATTATTCTTGTAAGAGATTGCAGCAATCCAGCAGCTACCAGAACTTCATTTATAAGCAAACAAGGCAGGACATGCAGGACATGCATGCTATGCAATATAGTCCAAAATTAATGTGTGAGAAGGCTGATAAAGGATGCTCTTTTGTTGACTACAAACGGTGTATATTTCAGAGCATTATATAACGTCGAGAGCATTATATAACAACGATAACAACAACATCAGCATCAACATATACAAAAAAAAAAAAATAATAGCACAAATATTTTAAAAGGCATTTTAAGTAGATTTTCTTATTCAATGACAAAATATTTATTTCCTAAGCTCAAATAACAATCCAGTGTTGCATTTTCAAAGTCTTTTATGTTGTTTTTGGAGTTTATGCTGTACCTTTATTTTTAGATAAATTTTTCTTTGTGTTTTCATAAAGTTTGAATGGGTGTGCTTATAAGTGTGTGCTTGCGATGTCCTTCTTGCAACTTGCATTATTTTAGCTGCACATATTTATGCTTCAAAGAAGATTGTCTAGATTCCATTTTATGCCAGCGTCTTCGTTTAAGTTTAAGGCTGTCTGCAAGGATCAAAAAGGACAGTAAGCTTTCGTTTAAGCTCATTGTCAATGTTTTAGCAGAAAATATAAAAAATATTCTTATTCTGTCTGAATTTGTGTCAATTTAACACGTTTTATTTACTCGAATATGTGAGGAAAGATAATAAGGATCTTTTTATTACAAAGAAGGAAAATATAACTTTGTTTGCAGGAGTAAAAATCATGTAAATTGATATTACAGATTTTGTTACATAAAATCTTTTTGACATATTCAGCATATTTTAGTTATAACTTCAATGTATAATAAAGACGTAACCGAAGATTTATTTAAAGAAATATTATCACTGAAAGAAATAATTTCTAGTGAAAAGCAATACACAGAAAATAAATATAAATAACTTTTTCTTAATGTTTTGACTGTTTTTAGACCATTTTTCACACTTCCCATTTACTTCCCGGTTACAAGTGCAGAAAGATCTTTAAGAAAGTTTACAAGAGTAAAAAAATGTCTTTGCTCAACCATGTCTGAACAATTTCTAATTGACATGAATATAAATATATTTATTTTATCTTTGAAATATTTTCCCAGATAAGCCCAATATTTTTTGCAACAATAAGCTTAAACACTTTTAAATACAAAATCACTTGTGACAAACATTTTTCAGCTATCGTCCAAGTTAGAGAACTCTTCAACCAAATATGATCCAAGCAAATTAAAATTAGAAATAATTTAAATTTTTTCTTACAATTCAACAAATTAACGTTTGAAAAGAATATGTGCGTCAATTAAAAATATTTAAATATAAACTCATTTTGTTTGCACTAATCGCTCTTATTGATTCTGAGTAAACTAGTCACGACCTCTTTTTGCCTCACTTTTGAATGTGAGGGTACCAGCGTGATTTTTTTTTTATTTTTTCCTCATTTTAAATTTTCTGATATAAACTGATGTGAAATAAATGAGCGCAACGGATTAAAAGAAAGCCATTTTATCATACAGCAGTAAAAGCTTAATACACAAAGCTTTTGTCACATATCACAGATTGTGTCTACAGCTTTAAAGCCGCATGAACCTCTTGTCAAGTGCAGATAAAAGTGTTAAATGTATTTTATTTTTTTTTTGTTAAAAATTTTCAATGTAATTTTGGGTATTTCACCACAATTTGTTTAATGAATCCGAAATTTACAATTCAATCGATTTTATTTCATTTGAAATGCATAAATAAATAAATAAATGTTGCCACACATGTATATGCATGCACTTGCTGCACTAATACACTATTATGAAGACGTACACACACACGTGCAATTTTCGCTGACAGCATTTGTTTGCATAATTTTATTGGATGATGAATATTTAAATTTTAGTCCTCGGGAATAATACCAGGATAATGATGATGATGATGATGATTGCAAAGGTTTTCGAGTTATTTTATGCATTGTTCATGTATGCATGAAAACCAAGCTCAAGTCAAATTATTTTTGTTGTTGCTGTTGTTCTTGTTATTGCAGTGTGATTGTGATTTGGACATATTTGTTAAGTTGTTTTTTTTTTTTGTTATTTTAACATATTGATATAAACGACTGAATTCAAATAATGTGAAATCCATCGATTGTATGCATAAAATATAATTTAAGTTGTCACAAACGTGTTTTTTTAATTTAAGCTGTTGTTATTTTAACATATATACAAAATTTTAATGTCGAAGCTTGTAATAAAATTAAGCTTAGTGAAATAGTTCGTTAAACTCTGCCTAGTTAATGCAGATACAACTTTTTTATATTTGTTGATTAGAAACTGCATTATATTTTTGTATTTTCATCTTTAAAGACATATTTTTTTGCAACTTTATTAAAAAAAAATATAATTTTTCCGGAAAATCTGTTCTATCGAAAAAAATTTTCAAACGAGAACTAACGAGATTTTAAGCAACTCTAAATATTGCATCAATTTTAATGTGCGCAAACATTTTTGTTTTCTTGTTTTTAAAAAATAGCACATAATAACCATCACCTACCCTATGTGAAGTATCTTAAACGTGTGATGTTTTTAACGTTGTTGGGAAAATTAAAATAGTATCACCTTCAAACCTAATCGAAGCTTTAAGTTTTTAAAACCTAACAAAATGGTCTTAACTATAGTAGAGTTATCAGAGGTCACAATAAATTAAAATAAAATGTTGATGGCGTACCGAAGAAGCTCGTTACAAGAACTATTAAACTTTTATAAGTACTCGATATGACCTCCACCAGAGTCGATAACCGATCTTTTATTTTAGAAGAGGCCATTTGGACTTATATAAAACTTTTCTATGTCGATAGAAGGACATTTCATTTTTTAACGATACCCAGTAAAGTTTTTAATGCAAATGTGACATGTTTGACTTAGGACCACTGCTTCAAGAAGACATTCTATAGATCAAACTGTGCTTCTTCTTAACCTTATAAAGAAGTTATTTCAAGAGGCATTCTTAGAAGAACCTACTTCTGGAAAACAGTCAAATGGCATTTAAATTCAATTAAAGTAAAATAATTATATATCTATAATTATAATATATGTTTTCGAGATTTTCCGTGGGATTATTTAAACCCCCAATTAAACCCAACTACTTACTACTTCCAACAACAAAATGCTTTGAAAATCGGAAAAAAGGATATTTTACGTGGAATTTTTTAAGCTCCGAACAAAACCCAATCACTCTTCATTTCCACGACCAAAATCGCGAAAATATCGGGAAAAGGGATATTTTCCCAGGGATTTTTTTAACCCCCCAGCCATAAAAATCATTCCATTTCATGGAATGCCTTTTTAAAGATCTTCTGGAAAACACCTACTAGAGTCCTATCATTGAAGGGCTCAAAGAAATCTTCCATAGAAAAAGTTCTGGAAGCACTTCTAGAGATGATTAAGGAAAGCATTCCTCCCAATGACAAGCATATTTTAAAAGAATGCCTTCTGGGTTTGATAGTGGAATGGATGGAATTCAAGACTTTCCCTTCCACTGTAGCTACTTTTGAAAGCACTTTTTTGCTGGGTAATAGCCCCGATCGAAAGGAACCTTCAATCTTAATTTAAATTTTTAATTAATATATCGAGAGCTTATATTCAATATGACCTATTTACAAAATAAAACTTTTTCAAGAGAGCAAAAAACCGTTTAAATCTTTCAGTGTACAATTATTCACTAACCAAAGTAACAGAATATTGTATTAAGAGAATGACAAGCTTCCATAACCAAAAAAAAAATTAGTGAAATCTCGTACTTTTCGTTTAAGTGTAGATAGGTTATTTTCTATTTCAAATATATTTTTTTTTTCTTAAATGAAATTAGTAGATAAGTCTTTTTATTCGATAGGAAAAGTAAGTTCTTCGTGAATTCATTAACTATTTTATTCAGATTTTAAGAAAACTTTGTTGATAAAAATATTAACAAAAACAAGAGAAAAATATCAAAATAGCTTTAAAGAAGGACATTGGTCTATTAATTAAATTGCTAACATATTTTCAATATTATCATAACAATATTGATATTCTATTAAAATTACAAACTACATTTCTTGGAAATTGTTGCACTTTTTTTCTTGATAGGCAGCGGAGCAGTGTGGAAATTAGAGCCCTGATTTCTCTTTCTTCTGCGGATAAGGCCTGCTGCCGAGTTATCGTCCGAACCCGAGTTAAAATATGAGCGGGCGAACAGCGGTCGATCAGTGGTCGATCATGGGTCGCACGGCCGTACAAGGGTCAAGGATTGCCTAAAAATTAAGTTCTACTGCCGCTGTATGGACGCTGAACGCCAGTTGTATGCCACCAAATTTTTCAAAGCTTTTAGTCAACAGCAAACGTATGCGGAGCATCAAAAGCAAGCCTTACTCGGTAATGCTGATGTTGATAGTATAGGCACTTCTGAGTGGCTCATTTTCATCACTGATGTATGACACTGATGTATCACTGCTCGGCTGATGTATGACCGCTATACGGCCGTTGTACAGTCAAGATTAATTAAAAACTCTATACGGCCACTGTCTGGCCAAAAAGTCTTGCAAACGACCTTTGTACGACCTTTGTACGACCCTTGTACGACCCTCGCACTGCCGAGAAAAATATTTAAAACTAAGCCTTGCATGGCCACTCTTTGGCCTTCGCTTAAACAAGTTTTAATTTTTACTCGGGAATCTGCATTAAAATTGATTAATATTCTAAGAGAATTTCATTCGATTATAAAAGAACCTGTTATTTATCCAATATCTTCCTCCGCTGATGATGCATAATCTACTTCTATGCTTTTCAATGTATTTCCTTCTCTATTTTACCCCGTCCTTGTAATCTAACGCAAATTTGTTACAATTTTCTTGAATAATTCCGAAAAATTGTGTAGATGAGTTCTTTTGTATTCACAAACAAAAAACTGTATTGTAGATAAGTCAAACATTTTAGGGGAAAACTTTGCTAAACTCTCTTTTATTTTTTATAAAAATAAATCTCACAGGTGCCAGATGAGTCAACGATTTCTTTTCCATAAAAAACACATATCCCGTGGAAAATGTAGATAGTTCATATTAAATATAAGCTCACGATGTTTTAGATTTATATACAAAATCATTTTGATTGCTTATTGAAAGAATGTTTGCCAAACCTTAAAAAACACAAAATATTCAAAAGTATTTACAGTATTTTATATTCAAAAGGGTTTCTAATTTAGGTTCTCGGGCTGGACAAAAAATAAATACATTTATCATTCTCTTTAAAAAAGTCATTAATATTAACAAAAATCGTGATTGCCCGGGAATTGGCTTGACCATTCAAGAAGATGAACTTGATTTTTATGGAACCAACTTCTTACTAAGCGAAATGAGTGAATTGGTTCATAGTCTTGCTGAAATGACCATATAATTGGCATATTATCTTTATAATATGCATTCATTTATATTTCCTTGTAGCCTCAGCTCTCATTGTACTTTCTACGGAATATAAGACAAACTCCGAACCAAGAGATACAGCAACATATCATTAATGGTATTCACAACATTTGTTAAGCCCTACTAGCTTGCTAAACTTAACAAATTTGTTAACTCCTGTCAAAATTTTGGATGGGAAAAAATTAGCAGCTTGTTAGCTTGCTCAGCACCGTGCTTTTGTTCAGCATATACCATTTGCTAAGTCAGAAACGTCAAAATTATTAAGTTTAGTGATGAATCGTTTGGGGAATGAGTTCTAACAAGTACCAAATTATTTTTGATATGCAGCTTCAAGCGCCGATTATAATAGACGGAACGAAACGTTATAGAATGTTGAGAAATATCACTTTACAATCTATTACATGAGTTTCTTATGAGTTCGATTATAGTAAGACGGAACGGAGCAGCACGAGACGTTGAGATCTATTGATTTTTTATTTTTCCGCTGCGTTTCGTAACGTTTTGAGTAAAAAATTTATGTTGACAGATGCTACCCAGTGGGCATTTTAGCTAGCGATACGCAAAAGAAAGCAAGCTAGTAGTGCTCTTATTGGCGTCAATATACCTTCTATGCTCGCTGAATTGATGAGTGCTTCTGTAAGGCCTACCTTTTGAAGGTTTGGAGTCTTTTCATGTTATTTTATATGAAAATTTTTTTAAAAAACTTTTGAAAAAGTTATAAATAATCAGTAGCTCGTTCCTGTAACAAAATCGGTAAGTTACCGATTTGTGTAACGTCACGATTTATCGATCCCTAGTTACCGATTTCGTGACAACTAATGTTTGTATACGTTGAAATCGGTAAAAATTCGGTCCATGATGAAAAAGAACACAAATCGAGAAGAAACGTTGCGAAATTGAGTCAAATGGCAAGCAGCTGTGTACTTGCATTTATTTTATTTTATGTGCGCTAAAATTTTATAATAAAAAAGTGATGGTCTTGTTACTAAAAAGTGATTATTTGATTATTTATATATGATATAATGTTTGCGGAAATAATCAACTATTATGAATGTAAATAATTTGACAATAAGTGATGTGTAATATAAACTTAGCAAATATTTGCAACCGGGTTATTTTGCATTGCTCTAACAAATATTTTGTTTCTTAAATTTCCTTCTTTTATGTAAATGGGCATTCTTTTTAAATCGCATTACCTTGAAACTTAAAACGTTTTAAAACAAAAACAGTATTATAATCAGAGTATTACAATAAAAAAATATGTAACTTAAGCGAAAGTAACCGTTTTAGAATATTAATTGCGAGTACTTGTTATTTAATATATACACAACATTACTGTTATTTATACAGATCGGTAGAATTCTCACTTGCCGCAGAGGGAGTGAGAAAAACATGAAGTTTTATCGATTCACTTTTCTTACACAAACACTTTTTTAAAGATTCTATTGAAGTGAAATCGGAACATGTGACAACTAATCGATTTGGAACAAACGAATAGAACAGAAATCGATTCAAATTATTACACAAACAGTGTAGGTGAAAATTACGTCAGAGTGACGTCAAATCGGTAACATGGGTCGGTAACTGCGATCGCTACGAGTTACAAGATTAAAAAAAAAACCAAAATTTAAAGATTAAAAAAAATTTTTTTTTGTCCGAGTCTGGTCGCGAACCCAGGTCTCCGAAATCTAACACATTACATATCTCATTATATCAAAAGTTTTATATGGAAAAAAGTGTTTTCTGTAATTTTTTTATGAAGAAATTTTACAATAAAATTCCAAAAAATGTTTTAAATGAACAGACAAATTTGTAAAAAAATGTAGTATTTAAAAAAAATAAAAAAAAAATTTTTTGGGTCGAGCTGGGTCTCGAACCCGCCCTCCCGAAAGCTTACTTTCATTTGTAATAATGCAAAATTCCGTACCAGGAAAACCTCATTGTGTGTCAACTCAATCTACACCATAGTAGGGCAGCATCAGCAATGATGATGCGTTGCATGGAGGAGGATGGAATTGACATAGCAGTGCTTCAGGAACCTTGGATTTTTCACAATAGAATTAAAGGTCTCTCAGAGCGAAAGGCCACGCTGTACCAACCAGTAACAGATGGCAGACGACGGACTTGTATCTTGGTGAGACATGGTATACTAGCGGTACATATGCCACACCTATGTTCCCCGGATCTCACCGTTGTGAGAATTGGGGATGGTGCAGGTGCTTGTATGGTAGCTTCAGCGTATCTTCCCTACGACTCTCCAGACCAACCACCTTCAAAAGAGGTGGAGAATCTGGTAAAGTACTGCGAGGGAAGGAACATTGGAGTGATGATAGGATGTGATGCTAACGCGCACAATACTGCGTGGGGTAGCACCAACAACAACGACAGAGGAGAGCAATTGCTTAAGTTTGTGGAGAGGTACAATCTGTTGGTAGCAAATAGAGGAGCACAACCGACTTTCGTTGATGCGAGGCGAGCGGAAGTCATTACTGTAACTCTCATCTGCAGGAAGATTCTGAACAGAATAAAAAATTGGAGGGTCGTGGATAGGCTAACCATGTCGGACCACAGATCCATACAGTTTGAATTCAAGTACGGAATCCGACGCCAGCGGAATAGCAGGAAGGTCAGGATTCCCAAGAATACAGATCCTGTGAAATATAAGGCGAAGTTGAGGGAAACACTGACCCAAAAAGCGATAAAAATACCAGGGAATACGGTGGAAGTAGAAAGTCATGTCAAACACCTTAGCTCGGCCATGATCGAAGCCTACGAGGTGGCATGCTCAATACCTTCAGTAGACGATGGTGATCCAACGCCATGGTGGTGCACGGAACTCGAATCTCTGAAGAAGAAGGTTAGGAAGGCCTTCATGAGAGGGGGAACCCCAGAAACATGGGGAAATTACAAGGCACGGAAAAGGGAACTGAAGTACCTCATACGACAACGGAAAAGGCAGTCGTGGAGAGACTTCTGTTCTGGGATGGAAACTATATCAGAAGCATGTAGGCTTCAGAAAATGGTTTCAAAAGACCCATTCTCCAAAGTGGGACTGATCTGAAAGAAGGATGGAACCATGGCAGAGAACCTAGAGGAGTCCATGGAAGTTCTGATGGAGGTGCATTTTCCTGGAAGTTTTAAGTCTGATGACCCGTGGACACCCTTGAAGAAAGGAATACACAGGGTTGACAAACTGGAAGCCGAAAGGATGATCACTATGGACGGGGTGAGGAGTGCTATACGCTCATTTGCTCCGTACAAAACATCAGGGATGGACGGTATATTCCCTGCTATGATGCAATGGGGGGAAGATCTCATTGCACCTAGGCTGTGGGGTATATTCGTTACTTGCCTAGCGACTGGGTATGTTCCGAGAGTCTGGAGAGAGGCGAAAGTTGTCTTTCTTCCGAAGCCCGGAAAAAAAGATTATGCGGAGGCGGAGGCGAAGTCGTTCAGACCGATCAGCCTAACATCTTTTCTCTTGAAAACGATGGAAAGAGTGATGGTTGACTGTCTTGAGAGCACCTCGCTGATGCAAAATCCTCTGAGTAGATGCCAACATGCATATAGAGCAGGTAGGTCTACGGAGAGTGCTCTTCACGAATTGGTAAGAGTGACTGAAAAGGAGGTATTTTCAGGAGGCATTGCGATGGCCACATTTATGGACATCGAGGGCGCTTTCGACAAAATATGCTTTGGAAGGCTGCGGCAAGCCCTGACGCAATGAAAGCCCAATGATAGCAAATTGGGTGGACAATATGCTCAAACACAGGGCTGTCAACATGCAGAATGGTAGAGTAAAGACTAGAGGTAGAGTAAGTAGAGGATGTCCCCAGGGCGGGGTGTTATCGCCAACCCTGTGGAACATAACTGTGGACTCACTACTGGTTAGACTGGATGAATCGGACATACACACGATAGGGTATGCAGATGACATTGCGTTGGTGGTCCGCGGCAAGTTCATTGACACCATCTCTGACATCATGAAGGGAGCACTCCGAATTGTGGAGGAGTGGTGTCGAGAACAAGGCCTTACCGTAAACGCAGGCAAGTCAGACAATATTCTCTTTACTAGAAAGAGGGTAGGCCTGAGGACAGAACCACTCAGACTTTTTGGAGCTGAAATCAACATGTCCACGAAAGTTAAATATCTAGGGGTAACCCTTGATAGCAAACTGAACTGGAACGAGCATGTAGAAGATAGGATTCAAAGAGCCAAGAGGGTTCTGTTCCAGCGCAGACGCGTTTGTGGACTCAAATGGGGGCTAAACCCAGAGGCTATGAAATGGGTTTACACTATGATGGTTAGACCTGTCATCACGTATGCTTCGGTGATTTGGTGGACAAAAGTCAGCCAGAAAACCATTAAGAAGAGACTGGACAGAGTCCAACGGCTGGCGTGTGTTGGAATAACAGGTGCAATACGCACCACTCCAACAAGCGCAATGGAGGTTCTGTTAGGTATGCTGCCGTTGGATTTAGAAATAAAGAAAACAGCAGCGCTGTCAGCCCTCAGGATGTTGCGAAATGCTACGTGGCATGGGGCAACGGCCCTGCATGGTCGCATATTCGCATCCTTGATTTTGTACAGAGAGATGTCAGGGAGGCGCTTATGCCTATGGACGGAAGGCAGAGAGTAAAAATAACAGAAAAATGTAATAAAACTCTTATAACGGATGGAGCCGTTTGTGAAGAAATCGCTGGTGGCGATATCAGTATATTCACAGACGGCTCTCTGATGAATGGCCGGGCCGGGGCAGGCGTGTACTCAAAAGAGTTAAGCCTATCCTGTGTACTGAGGTTGGGGAGGTTTGTGTCTGTATACCAGGTAGAAATGCTTGGCGTAGTGCATGCGCTGGACCACCTGATAGATGGCCGAATCAGTGGCAAGAAAATTGTCATCGCTCTCGACAATCAGTCTGTGATTAAGTGTATGCAACGGACAGACATCACTTCCAGGTTGGCCATAGAATGTCTTACAAAACTCAATAGGTGCGCCCAGACGAATGAGCTCACACTTATGTGGGTGAGAGGACACTCTGGCATAGAACAGAATGAAGAAGCTGATTCTTTAGCAAGAGCAGGATCAGCAGAAGAATTCTGTGGACCAGAACCACGTATCGCCATAGGCGACAATATGGTGGCAGGCCTTATTAAACAATGGACGGACTCGGAACACAGTAAAAGGTGGGAAGAAGCTGTTAACTGCAGGCAATCAAAGGCGGCCGTGAAGTGGTCTCGTAGTGAGGCAGCAAAAGTTATCCGACACAATCGAAGGACTTTAAGCTGGCTTACTGCACTGGTCACAGGACACGGTCCCTTCATGTACCATCTCGGGAAGATGACTCTGACCGAGGACGATGCGTGTAGGTTATGCCTAGAGGAGCCGGAAACAGCAGCACACATTCTGTGCCAATGTCCGGCGCTGGCAAGCATAAGATTGACCACTCTGGGACGCCCATTTATTGGCGAAGCCGAGATTGGTCAACTAACCTATAAGGATATGCTTGAGGTGACAAAGGATGCTTACACAAGGAGCATGCTCACGTACGAGTACTCCGAGCAGTAGTACCCTTTGTCCAATGGGGGACGAAAAGGGACCCACTGTGGTCTGCTTCGGCAAATCCCCAACTTATTATTATTAATGATGCAAAATAAGCTGAACTTTGTTAACAGCTGTGGCAGACGAGTAGATAAGATGCCGGACTGCCACATGAGAGGACGCTAGTTTAAATCTGGAAATTGTCAAAGTTTTTTAATTTCAAGTTGATATTTATATTGCTTTTCTTTCTAATGTTCATTCTCAAAAAGGGCTTCAAGCAGGATTCTTTAGAGTCGCGAGGGAGGAAGTCCTAGAAAATTTTATCGTTTCATATAAAAAAGTTAATGGGCTTGAAAATGGGTACGGAAAAGCTAAGAAATCCATATGATGGCCTGCTAGAAGCGCTTCAAAGACCTGCTTTTGCCTTCAGTGTTCAAGCAGGTAGGATGTGCGCTTACGTATTCCTTGAATTTGTATATTATATCTGTGTCGATAAGCAATAATAGCTTAAGTCGATTTAAGACAGAACTGAGTTATTGATATAGTTGTGTTATTGATATAGTTGTGATATAATTGTATGTATGCAAAATTTTTGGAAGTATGTATGAAAAAATTTTTTATTTTTAGAAAATAACGGCATGGCGCGGCATCAAAGAGGTAAAATTAAAAAATTATTCATAACAAGGCATTACGGTAACTTGTTTGGACAATATAAGTTAACTGTGGGGCATGCGATGGAGAAATTAATTAATTATTTAAAAGCGGCATGTCTACATACCATATCATACAGTGATCAGTTCCAAGAACGTATAATGAAAGCATCTTACGCTATCAGTTTGGCCTTGGCAAAACACAATAATCAACATAAGCGCAATAAAAAACATATTTGTTTTTTACTATCTGCTTATCTGTATTTCACATTATCCGCCTGTCGGTCTGTTTCCTTTTGACATTTCGCCCACTACTTATTTATTTAATTTCGCAATACAAATCCGATCAAAATTGCTTAGTAAGATTTCTGCAAAAAGCGCTTTAGTCCAACTTTTTTTTTCAGTGTGAGCTTTAAAGCACTCATTAAAACATACTCAAGATGAGAAAGTATAGATGTGCAAAGCTGCCCGACATTGCTCTATTATAAAGTCTTTTGATATAAAGCATTGAGCCTAATGCATAAACTTTCAAGCTATTGCTGCTTTACATAGGAAGCTTAAGCAAAGGGTACCCTGGTTTGGAAGTAAATGTTTATAAAAACATACTATAAACAAACTTGAGTGCTAGTTGCTTTAGGTTTTTATTTTTTGTGCTTGTGAACTGAATGCATGTCCTTCCTTAGCATTCGATACATTCGGTTAGCTGCAAATTTGACGATATTTTTATTAATATTTTTTAAGATAACGTACTTTATCGTATCATAAGGTGCAACTCTAATAGTTTTTTATTTTGCTTTTTAGAGAGAAGAGAATGTTTTAAAGTTAACAAAACTGCTAAAGCAAATATTATTTTTTTTCAACAATTATTCCTTTCAATAAGACAAAACTGATCTAAAGTATAAAGCCATTGATTTCGAAATTGTAAACATATTTCTGTCTTTGAAAAATCACAGTGTGACCAATATTAATACGTTTGCCAGCCTTAGGAGTTACCATATTATTATGGAAACACTGCATGACATAATTATTTTTATTTTAAAATGTCATAATTCCGAAATAGCACCACTTTTAAAGTAAGCATATTTACAAAACCATTGATGCCTAAAATTTAGTTCCCCAAATATTTGGCAATCTGATTTTTTTACTATAAATTGTTTACAGTTTAAACGATCATAATAAGATATTTACATAGTTATCATTATCTCTATTTTTTTAAAAAATGGACTTGCCCCACTTTCAAAATAAACAGATCATATATTAAATATTATTTTAGGTTTTTTAAGATAATTTCACATTTTTTGATCAATTTATATTCTAACACAACAAGTATTAAAAAATTCATTCCAACGATTGGATAAAAAATTAGTACAAGATTTTTGACTGCGTGTGTGACTTTGTTTAAGGATACTTTTTAATTATTTTTTAATAAGGTTAAAAAAGATAAAAAAATGGCGCTAGGGGATCATATCGTCCTTCTCATTTCTACAAAATATTCTACACAAATATTTCTCATTTAATTTTATTAAAGGTCAGTGAACACAAGAACTATGTCAAAGGCATATGTAGTAAGTAGTTAGTAGTTTTTCTAGTTTTTACGTTAGTAAATCATAGTCAGCTTTTGACTTTAACGTGGAAGACTGTTTGCAACAGCTTTTATATCCACTATGGCTTCTTAAGGAGTTAGCTTTCACTGTGGTTGAAGCTCTGTGGAAGCCAAATCGAAACTTCAAATGCAGCAACTGGCTATTTCTAATTTTTATTTTAGTTCATGTGTTAGCTAGTTGTTTCTTACCGTTAAGTTATTATCCGCCACATCCATATGCTTCAGCGCCACCAAGCCCTCAAAAGCACTCAAATCCAATTCGGAGATAACATTACCGCGCATGCTCAGCATCATAAGCTCGCGTAACCCTTCAAAGCTTTCGTTGCGCACATATTCTACCAGATTAACGGACAAATCCAATGATTTCAAGGCATGCAGCTGCAATAGATTATTTGCCGGAACATCGAGCAGCTGATTGTTCTTGAATATCAGTATCTCCAGCGACATCATGTTGCGAAAACAATTATCTTCAAGGCTAACAATATTATTATTGGTCAAGTCCAGCTCGATCAGTGAGGTCAGATCACTCATGGCAGTTGGATGCACAATCTCGATGCGATTATAGCTGAGATCAAGCAGCAGCAAGTTATTCAAACCACGAAATGCATCCTTTTGCAGCGAACTAACTGAATTTCGACTTAAATTTAGCGTTCGCATATCGGTTTGATATTCGAAATTCTTGGAGCCCAAGGTTTCGATTATATTCTGCGATAAATCGAGCACCTCTAGCTTCATGTAGAAAGGCAGCGTGAACTCAAGATTGCGAATTTTATTGAGCGTTAGATTGATATACTTCGTTTCGGGATTCAGCTGTATCGGCACATCTTCTAGAGCGGCATCGACACAGTAGGCGCGACTGTTGGCATCACCGCCCAAACATTGGCACTTCGAGGGACAAAAGCAGTGTGCTGCTGACAGCAGACAGAGCAGCAGAAGCAGTGTTAACAGCGATTGGCAGCGGAAGTTCAGCGGCCATATTATTGAGCTGTTGGATTGAGTGGAAGTATGTTGAAAGGCGAGAGACATTTTATCGCAATGTGTTGGTGGAAGTGATGGTGGTGTTGTAACAGATGGTAATTTTGTAGTCTTATCAGTGCTCTGACTGTGCAGTTCAAGGAACATCGATAACCCGCAGTTAGTGGAGCGGCATCTTGTGAGCTGAAAAAAAAGATAAAATGTAACTGTATTAAACATTTGATATAAGGTGATTCAAACAAAAATGAGTGTTTCTACTACTGACAACAAGCACAAAAGTTCTATTTTATATATTCAAGAATCTTAGAGATGTCTCATTTGCATTTTTTTCTTTTTAAATAAATACTTAGATGTAGTTCTTAAAACCAGTTTCAGGATTTTTCAAAATTTCAGAAAGGTTTAAGTATAAATATTTTGGAAATGTTGAAAATGTTTCGGCCTTCTGTCGTTTGTTGCTATAATAAATTGGGCTGTGTCCATTTTTTTGAAATATTAAAAATATTCATTGCTTAACGCATTTCCTTAATTATTTTAACGACTTTATACTTTAAATAAATCAGTCTTAAAATAATTTTTTGTTTTTTGCAAATTCGGCCCAACCAAAGGATGAAAATTAAAATGCTTTTTCAATATCACAGTGCAAAACGAATCGGAGATCGCAGAAAATTCCAAAACAATTTGAAAGTATACCTCAAATAGAGACGACTTGCCAAACGGTTTCGAAAATTTAGATTCTATTTTTCTTTAATTCGCTATTTAAATTTGATTGAATAAAAAAATGAATTGAATGAATTGAATAAAATGATGAATGAAATTTTGTGAATAAAAAAAACATTAAACTGTTGAACATTACTTGATACTTCTGTTGCTCTACTGCGTAAAAACGGTGTCAATAAGATCTTCGGATTAAATGCGTTGTTGTTAATTATTAAGAAGTTTTAATATATGATGTATACTAAATTAGTGAAAATTTTGCAGTTTTAAAGTAAAAGTGATAAGAGAAACAAGTGGGCAGTGAATAACAAGTAAAGACAAATTAAATAAAATAATACAATAAACAGTTATAATGGCAAGCTCATCTAAGAAACTACGATTCAATAATGATATATTTTTGATGGGAAAATGCGAAAGTGAACTGAAAGACGCAAAGTTGCCTAATATGAAGCAAGTTCTTCAATTATTTGTTTATAAAATTCGAGTGCAAAAAGTCCCTGTGAAGGCAAGCATAAAAACTACAATACATTCTACTCTTGAATTGTGGCAAAAAGCAAATATTCCAACAATGACCAAAATCAACTGCGTGGAAAAATTTAACTTACTTTATGCCGAATGGAAAAATTTGTCCAAGAACAGATTTGGCAAATATGAAAAATATAGAAACGATGAGAAAGAATTCTGTGAAAAGATCGAAAATTATATATTTGATATCGCAGCTGCGGATGCACTTGAAACGATGACTATTGAAGAGGACAAAGACTTCCTTCTGTTGCAAAGAGAAAAGGGTCGGCCAGGTTGTATGTCAGGCTAGGATTTAAAGCTGTCACGAAGACAAGAGCGCAAAGTGAAGCTACTGGAAGAAGCAGAAAAGCGAAAGCGAAAATATTAAGAAGTTCACAAGAAATTCAAGGTATTGGTCAATATAATGTCTTTTTTTATTGTTTTTTTAATTATTGCTTGTTGTTCAAAGATGAGGTTGCGTCTGATACAGATACCTCAGAAAGCATTGTATACGAAGACGTAGAAATGGACAATTCAGCTCCGGAAGTTGATTTTCTGAAGGATCAACATCAAGGAATCCAAGGATCTCGCGGAAAAATCCATTTCGTTGATGATCGAATGTTAGCAAGCATGGATAAATGCCGCATCAGTGATCTCGATGCAATGCATTTAACATCTGCTACAGTTAGAGCCGTCTTGCGGAAGTTGCAGGAAATAAAACCTGACTTGAACGACATAAAAGTGGAAAATTTCGTCTTTAACCGAACATTGTTTCAAACAATGCGAAAGGAATATCGCCGCAGACAAGCGAAACAGATCATAGATGAACTCAAGGTACATAGTTAATAATGAAATATAAATAAATATATTGAAGGTAATTAACATAATATTTAATTTCAACATAGAGATTCCTGAAGTATTTGTCTTGCATTGGGACGGTAAAATGCTTTAGATATGAAAGGCAAGGACAAAGTTGATATATTGGGTCTCGTTATAACCGTAGAGAACGAAGAAAAACTCCTTGGCATTGCGAAACTTGAAGAATCTTGTGGTGAAAATATTGCTAAAGGCATTGAAAAATTCCTACGCAAATGGAAGATTGATAACTTAGTGCAAATTGTGGCTTTTGACACAACATCTACAAACACTGGTATTGAAAAAGGCTCAGCATTTTTGCTTGAAAGTAAATTGGGTTTACTTTTTCTGCCGTGTCGTCATCATATCAGCGAATTGCTTATTAAAACTGTGTTTGAGTTAAATTTCGGAAAAACATCAGCAGCTGAAGTCACTCTCTTTAATTGTTTTTCAAAAAACTGGAAAAATGTGAATATCAATACTTTCAAGAGTGGAGTACTGGATGAAGCAGTGCAAAAAAACTTAACAGCAGCCGAAATAGAGACGCACAAGAACTTTTGCCTTGAGGCGTTGAAATCTCATTATGTGCGAGCCGATTATAAGGAGTTGTTGCAACTTTCGCTCATTTTTCTTGGTAAGGAAGTACCAAATTTTACACAGTTGCGTTTGCCTGGCGCAACAATTCATGCAAGGTTTATGTCCAAAACTATATACTGCTATAAGATTCGAAACATTTGCATTTTCTTGACGCGTATTTATGTTTCGTATTGGTTCGGATGCATTAACGCTATATCTGCACTGCGCCAAGATTTACAATTCATTAAAGACGCTATTTCATATTCCGATCTAAATGTTTTAAATGCCTTATTGTCAAAAAACAAAAACCATTTATGGTATTTATCCGAAGAGGCGGTTGCTCTTGAATTTTTCCATGAAATGATATCTATTGAAGTGAAGCGGAAAATGGTTGAAGCTCTTGGCAATCATGACGACGAAAATGACAAAGCTATTCCGAAAAGATTAAACTTAACGCTGGAACAAGTGAAATCGTTTAAAAATAAGGATGTTAGTTCTTTCGTCACTCCTCGCACCAAGCGTTTTTTCCATCGTTTACAAATCGATGTGACATTTTTTGAATTGGATCCATCAATTTGGAAGGATCAAGAAGAATACTGCACCGCAAAACGAATATGCCAAGACTTAACCGTTGTAAATGACCCGGCAGAAAGAGCAATAAAACTAATTACAGATTTCAATCGGGCATTGACATACGACGAAGAGGATAAGCAGTATTTGCTTCAAGTTGTGGAGCACTACAGAAAAAACTTTTCATCCCACAAAAAAATCTTCATTAGTATAATATTATCAACAATATAAAAAAATTAAAAAATTCTCCTATTTTTTGGAACATTGGTTTTAGGGTATTCCGGGCAAGTTTATCCGTAGCTTATCTGCAGACTATTGCGGTTCGTTGGAAAGTTAATTATTATAGGTATCGAAGAAATTCATTTGGGATCATACAGTCAGATTTTGTTGTTATTCAAATATAAACAGGAACAAAAATAGTGATGAATAGGTAATGTAATAAAAGTTTGGGCTCAACCCGGATGTACTCGGAACAAAAAAAAAACAAAATTAAAATAGGCAGAATTATTTTTATCCCCAACCTTATTATTTTCAGTGCGAAAAATTGAACTTTTCACAAAAATTTCCACTATGGCCACTCTAATGACCATCCTAGTAACGGGTTATAACTAAAAATCTGCACAGATTTGAATTAATTTATTTATTATTTATTTATTTATTTATTTATTTATTTATTTATTTATTTATTTATTTATTTATTTATTTATTTATTTATTTATTTATTTATCTATTTATTTATTTATTTATTTATTTATTTATTTATTTATTTATTTATTTATTTATTTATTTATTTATTTATTTATTTATTTATTTATTTATTTATTTATTTATTTATTTATTTATTTATTTATTTATTTATTTATTTATTTATTTATTTATTTATTTATTTATTTATTTATTTATTTATTTATTTATTTATTTATTTATTTATTTATTTATTTATTTATTTATTTATTTATTTATTTATTTATTTATTTATTTATTTATTTATTTATTTATTTATTTATTTATTTATTTATTTATTTATTTATTTATTTATTTATTTATTTATTTATTTATTTATTTATTTATTTATTTATTTATTTATTTATTTATTTATTTATTTATTTATTTATTTATTTATTTATTTATTTATTTATTTATTTATTTATTTATTTATTTATTTATTTATTTATTTATTTATTTATTTATTTATTTATTTATTTATTTATTTATTTATTTATTTATTTATTTATTTATTTATTTATTTATTTATTTATTTATTTATTTATTTATTTATTTATTTATTTATTTATTTATTTATTTATTTATTTATTTATTTATTTATTTATTTATTTATTTATTTATTTATTTATTTATTTATTTATTTATTTATTTATTTATTTATTTATTTATTTATTTATTTATTTATTTATTTATTTATTTATTTACTTGATTGCTAAACCTTAACAGGTTTTATAGCAAATTTAAAATTATAAATTAAGATATTTAATACAATTCAAAAAAATAAAGTATGATTTTGATTGAAATCATGTATTATTAACAAACTAAAACGTTTTAATAAATTGCTTAAGTATATAATTTTATTAAAGTATAAAAAATAACAAAAAAAAAAAGTTAAGTCAAAATCGATAATATAAGACAGCAATGCAGAGTTGCGTTTTCAAGACAAACAAGGTCAAGTTAGCAACAATTTTTGTATACGGCCGAGTCGCGTGACAAACAAGGTCTCATACCCAATAAAACAGGAATCCAATAGGTATATATATAATATATACCGTTCTGTCTTCCTGAAGCCGGTGAAATCCTGGCTTGACAGGGTGGTTACTCGACAAACTAGGTCAACTTCAATAAACCAATTTTCATAAAATAATGAAAACCAGTTGCGAACGCAGGCACCAAGACAAACTAGGTCTTATCGGCCACTCATATTAATATATTACAAATCGATCTAACGTAGTGTTTCAAGAGGTAAAAAGACACCAAGACACCACGGTACCGTCGACAAATGTAGTCACAATCATCATGAAGATATGAGCCAATTGAAGATCCCAGGTTTAGGTCCATTCAGATTATTTAGATGTTTATACACCAAAACTTTCCATCTTATGCTTAGGTCCATTTATCCAATTAGATTGTTATATTAATGATAATGTGTTTACAAATCACCAGATGCATCAGATATATGTTTGAAAGAACTTTACATAATCAACGTCGGTACTGCAGGTAATCTATAATTTTATGTTTGATTGAGTCCTTGGATTGACTTAAGGATATAACATCAGATACAAAATTAAAATCACCGCAAGCGCTTCTAAGAGGTTCATTTTGCAAATAATTAGTTCTACAAAAGTTCATGTGGAGTAACTCAAAAGATCTTCTAGAACGGAGAGGAATATTAAAATATACTTTACTCAATAAATATGGACTGTTGACATATCCATGTAAAAGATTTGTAATCCAACAAGCATTTATCATAATTCTCCGATCGCGGATAAAAGGCACTGTTTCTGCACTGATTCAATATCGTCTATGTAACAACCAAGGTTGTTATAAATGAATAAGGTTTTCGTTATGAGTAGGTCACTAAACTCTTTTGCCCAACTTTTAATAAATCCTATAGTACTATTTGCTCTATTTATTATTTTATTTATATGAATATTAAAGTGTAGTTTAGGATCCATTTTAACTCTAAGATCATTGAAAATATCTAAGGGCTCCAATGGATAACCACAAATTTTGAAGGTACGTTTAATTGGTGGTTTGCGCGAGAAAGACATATGCTTGCATTTCTTCATGTTGAGGCTCATACGGTTCGTTTTGCACCAGTTATGAAGATGATCAATGTCGGCTTGCAAAATACAGCGTCATTATCATTTTTAAAAGAAAGGAAGAGTTTGACGTCGTCAGCAAACATTAAGATGCTAGAATGCATTATGACAGATGGCAAATCGTTTATAAAAAGTAGAAACAGAAGGGGCCCAAGATGAATTGCTTGCAGTTTTATCACGCTTTGTTTTGCCATGAAAGCATTGCGTAAATGAGTAAGTTATTGCATTGTCTTTTCATCATATGACCCATGGCAGCACACTTGCTGCGTTAGTCCTTAAAATGCCTTCACAGCAGCAACATCTCTGCGAGCGTATTGTACGTTTTTATCAGCAGCACTTAGAGAAGGGAAAAAGTTCACATGCGATCATTTTATGACTGAAGGCATGTCAAAAGTGGCGATATATTCTATCCAGAGTACCTTAAAAATAGAAAGACAACCTAGTTCCAGAAGAAAAGTGATTATGATGACTAAAAAAACATTAAAAAGCTTAAAACAGCTTTTAACAGCAAAGATGGCATAAGTCAAACCTAAGACGCCCGAGAATTTAAATACTCGCATCCATATATTTGAAATACATTAAATCCCTTAATATTAAAGTCTAAAAGAAGCAGCGGTCTCCAGAGTACACTGAAGAGAAAGTTCAATTAGTAAAATTCCAATGTCGGTGGATGGTCAAAAATTACAATGGAAAATCGTTAATTTTGTATGACGAGATTTATTTCCCACTTAGTGCTTCATAAATGCCAGGAAACGATATATTTTACACAAATGACAGATCTATTAGCTCTCCTGATGTAAAATATAAATTCAAGAAAAAGTTTGGTCAATAAGTTATGATTTACATTGCTGTCCCTGACAAATTAATTTCGGAGCCTTACTTCAAGCCAATTGGTCAGGAAATAAATCAAGTGATCTATCAAAATGATTGTATAGAAAAAATGTTGCTTCCATTTATTCATAAATATTATTAGGATGATTATTATGTATTTTGGCCTCCTCGCATTATTCAAAGACGACATTGAAGTTCTTGATCAGCAAAAACATAATTTTGTGCCTAAAGACAGGAACCCCACTAACTTTCCACAATGCCAACCATTTGAAAATTTTTTTGGAGAACTTAAACTTTTGGTTTAAAAGAATGGCTTAGAAGCCAAAAATGTGAAGTAGTTGACATGACGTATCCGGAAGTGCCTTAACCGTAGTCCTACGTTGAGAAAAACATCATAATATCATTTTGAGGTGTAGATTTGGAATTGAAGTTTTCAAATATTTTGAAAAATTATTATAATTGGGATACTACAAGGAAAGTGATTTTTGTTCACACTTAGCATAAAATAAAATTCATGTAAGATTGGATCCCTAATTTAAATGGTTTGGTGGCCGACAAAGGCCCATTTATTAAAGTTCATTGATTAAAATCTACTCATAATATAATAATTTAACTAGAAAGTATGGTTTCAGTATATGTTTATACCATATTTTAAATTTCTGTTATTAACAAACTCCGTGCAGATTTTTAGTTAGAACCCGTTATTTCTTTCATGCATAACTTGCAAACGGCTCGATATTTTAATATATTTTCTTTTGAGAAAATTTAGGGGAAATTTTGTCGAAGAATCGTCTTGAATATTATGAAGCATAACAACCACCTCTTTATGACTTAATGGGATTAAATGTAAAAAATGACTTCCTATTACGTTTCATTTTGTTTTTTTGAAGTTTATCCTAAATCAACCAAATTAAAATATTGTATTAGAGAAAAACAGAGGCTAACTTTTCGAAACCTTTTGGCAAACCGTCTCTATTTTAGGTATTCTTTCACCTAATTTTGGAATTTTTTGGGATCCCTGTGATGACCATCAAATTGTGTCACAGTGTATCTTAACAAAACCAGTTTTCATTATTCACTATTTTCAATTTTTTTTTATTTTGCCGTAAAACCTCAAAAACAGTCACAATTGCAAATATCATATATCTTAAAAATGGCAAACTCTATGAAAAATTTTACTTGAACAAAAAATTTTAAGAATTTTTCTTTGAAATTTTAAGAATTCAAAAAACACGTGTGACTTTTTTATAATTTTTTTAATATATTTTTAGTTAACAAAAAAAAAAAAAAATGAAATTCTGATATGATTTTTATATCAATAAGGGATAAATTTATAAAAACTTTGAGTGTTAAGAGTGCTTAGAATCATTCAAGAAATATGTCGGTAGTTTTTTTATACAATTTTTATAAAATATTTTCTAAAGTTTTTCTAAATAATCTTGTTATTTATTATGCTGATTTAATATGGCCGATATTGCAATAAAATCAGCTAGTGATTTTTTCCTTTCCATATTGAAAACACGTTGTTTTGTTGTTGTTGTTTTTTTGGAAAGATTCGTTAGAACAATTAATTGTTCTAACTTTGACCTTAAGCTCAATAAACGATTTTAAACTATCAAACAACTAGAATTTGTAATTAAAATCAAATATAATTTTAGCTATCAAACATTCAGAATTTGTATTTAAATAATATAAAATCAAAATAATAACTAACAAGGTAATTTAGAAAATATTTAAATCAAATGGTAGAGCACGACCAAACAAAAACAAGCTGGAAACATATCAGCAAAAATCTAAAAATAACTTCAGTAACCATGCTTTGTTAGTGGAAGGCTTCCAGCTGACTGTTGGACTCCATAATAATAACATAAGCATAAAGACTAAAGTAAAGCAAAAATACAACAACAAATGTGCAAATATGAAATGGGAGAAAAACTGAGAAACTTACACCTAAAATCTCATCGCCTCTGTGGTGCAGTGCGCTAATGCGCGCTTGCACGGGTATCACAAAGATTTCTGATGAAGCCTTTAGCAAGGTCAAAATTGCAATAAAATCAGCTAGTGGTGTTTTTTTTCTTTTCATATTGAAAATACGTTGTTGTTGTTGTTGTTTCTTTGGAAAATTTCGTTAGAAAAATTAATTGTTCTCACTTTGATCTTAAAATCAAGTATTATTTAAACTATCAAACATTTAGAATTTGTATTTAGATCATATAAAATCAACATTTTTATAAAATGTTTTTTGGATTTGGTAAATTTTTTTAAATCAATAAATGTCTCCACAAACTCTGATAAATTATAAGTAATCTTTGAGTGATTTTAAGCACTTTATAGTTGACTCAGCGTATTCCACAAGGTTCCATTTTGTTTCGTCGTGCTGAAATCCATTTTTCAAGGCACGTAAATTTTCAGTTGTTATTCGACTTGCACTTTTTCAAATGGTTTCACTTAAAACCAAATGTATTTCAAGGAGAAATCACCACCATATAAAAAAAGGACGACAAATATAACGAATTTTTATTGTAAACACAAAAATTTGTGCGTTTTGAAGATTTTTATTAATTTTTTTCTGATGCCAATCGAAAAAGTACACCAAAAAATAACCGAACATTGATCTTGGCCTAAATGTTTATACTATAGCCATGCTTTTACTGTATTTGCCATGTTTTTTGGTGATAACTGTTCTTCTGCAGAAGTTTTCTTATCTTATTTTAGTCACGAACCAATGGCTTTTTTAGAATGCAAAAGCCCATCTGCAGGGTCCAAATTCAATTTACTAAAGTCATAAAAATATATTTTTCCTTAAAGACATCCCTTTTTCTCATTTTATTACATATTCTAGCAAATCTTCCCTATTTTTAAAGAAAATAAAAATAAAATCCAAAAAAAATTGATACAAAATAAATTCCAGAGCAAAACTGAAATAATATATAAATTATAATAACATAATGAATACTCACAACGTAACAAACAACGGCAATTATAACTAACAATAGCATAATTATATCATATATTTACAATAATATAATAATAAAAATTATCTATAATTAACTGTGCTTGAAAAAAATCATTAAAGCAATTTTTTGCGGCAATTAAATTTTTGTGTTAAGATTGAAAAAATCTATAAAAACTTTAATTTAAATAAGAAACATATATTTAAAGCTTTATAATTTGAAGGTAAAACAACATTTTGAGCATTATTCATTTGTATTCATAGTTGTCCAATTTCAGGCGATGTTCATATGTATGTACGTAGGTACCCAGTGGGCATTCTAGCTAGCGATACGCAAAAGAATGCATGCTAATAGTGCTCTTATTGGCGTCAATATACCTTCCATGATCGCTGCATTGATGAGTGCTTTTGTAAGGCGTACCTTTTGAAGGTTTGGAGTCTTTTCCTATTATTTTACATGAAAAATTTTTTAAAAAAAATGATCAGATCAATTAAAAAAAAATCAAATCTTAAAGAAAAAATACAAAAAAAAAGTATTTTTTTTTGGCCGAGTTGGGATGCGAACCCAGGTCTCCGAAATTTAACACATCCATATGAAAACTTTTATATGAAAAAATTCTAAGTCTTTTCTATTATTTTTGTATGAAGAAATTCACAAAAAAATTCCAAAAAAATTTTTAAATGGACAGAAAATTTTGTAAAAATATGTAGATTTTAAAAAATACAAAAAAAATTTTTTTTTGGGCCGAGCTGGGTTGCGAACCTGCGCTCCCGAAAACTTACTTTCATTTGTAATGATGCAAAATAAGCTGAAGTTCGTTATCAACTGAGGTGGACGAGTGGGTAAGATACCAGACCGCCAGCTGAGAGGACGCTGGTTCAAATCTGAAATTTGTCAAAAGTGTTTTTATTTCTAGTTGATATTTATATTGCTTTTCTTTCTAATGTACATTCTAAAGAAGGGCTTCTAGCAGGCTTCTTTAGAGTCGCGAGAGCGGAAGGCCTGGAAAATTTTCTCGTTTCATATAAAAATAATTATGGGCTTGGAAACGAGCACGGAAGGGCTAAGGAATCCATATGATGGCCTGCTAGAAGCGCTTCAAAGACCTGCTTTTGCCCACTGGGTAACTATCGCAATATCAATAAGTATTTTTTAATTTTTTCATAAATGAACTACATATTTACAATTTATTCTTTCACAACTTTTTTGGAAAAGATTGTCCGTCCTCTACCACATTCTTTGCAGCAATAAGCTATTATTAAATAATTCCAGCTATTCTTAACAATCGAATATTTTTTCGCTCACAAACACAAATAAAAAACTGTTCTAGGCAATCAGTTTCAAGGAGCCACGGAAAGCGAAACACAGCGATATGAGGAAAATTAAGCAACGATAAGCCAAACAATGTGAATCGAACACTAGTAATAACAAAACCAATAATAAAATACGAGGAATAAAATCAGTAGAACTCAAAAAACACAAATTTTTCTCATACTTTCGAAGAGCTTTTAAAATTAAACCGCCTACATTGTAAGCTGCAATTTACAAGAGGGTTAAAGGAGCAAGTTTGTAGTGAAAGCGGTTGATAGAAAGAGTGAAAGAGCCAGCCTTTGGAAAGGTCCTTTTAATAGTTATTTTTTGCAATGCAAAAGAAAATTACAAAAAAAAAAGAGGAAAAAAGTTCGTAATAAACTTTCAATGAACTTTGCGGCTCCTACGCAAAAAACTAGTGTTTTCTGCACACATGTGCTGGCAAGGACATTTTTTGTCATCTCTTTGCGCTATTTTTTTACTGCCAACATCATGCTGTGTCTCACACTGCATGCAGTTTATTAACAATGTAAACGAAAATACGCGAAAGTGCACGACAACAACAACAAAAACAAAACGACGACGACGTTGATCGAGTAAAGTTCAAAATTAAACAAAAGTTTAAGTAAAACTTTAGTCGGCTTTACTTTAACAACTTTCTACCACCCCCCGACTGCGCTTCTCTGCACGGGCTCAATGTATGTTATTTTTGGCGCGGGAAAACAAAAACTTTTGCCTGGTTTTCACTTGCTATGGCAACATTGTTTTATTTCTATAATGATGCACTGGCGTCGTAGTCAATATTAAGAAGGAAAGATGGGTCAGAGGAACAAAAGTTGTAATTGGTGTCAAAGTTTTTGGTCAGAGTATATTCCAAGGAGTAGTAAATTAAGTTTTTAAAAGTTGCCTACTACTTTTGAGCTCCTATTTGAGAAAGTTGGAGTGTTATCTGAATTGAAAATAAATAAAAAATACACTAATAAATTGCAAAGATAAGAAAGTTCTCTAAAATTGCAATATTTTTACATATAAAATTCACTAGTGTGAGATGAGCAAAACAATATGCTGAAATTTTGAGAATAAAAATACTTGCCATTTTATAAAAAAAAAAAGATAAAAATTTAGAAAATTTATACGCTGATAAACTGCCTCCTCTCAATCATATTTATTATCTTTTACATATGTAATTAGATAAAACGAAAAGAGAAGAAAAGTGTCACAAAAATGAGGGAGGCATTGAGTTCTATCCGATTAATTATGTTATCAAGAACAATTTTATGTGTGATTGGAACTAGTTACATGTTAAAAAAAATTTTATCAGCACTTAAAAAATAACATTTTGAATTTCTGGGTAGCCTTGAAATTAATCAAACGGTTAGAAATTTTATTCCTAAAATTAGTGTTCCCCTTTCTGACTTTTTCTTTCCTGGCTGCAGCGGCTTATTCACGAAAATAAATAACTTGTATTTAAATCCTGAGTTATCACGGCTTCGATGAGTTGAGACGTTGGTTGACCAACATTTCCGCTGGTAATGGATGTTGCTTTCCTTGTGCTGTTCTTAATTTTTCGATTTGCTTCGAAATTCTTTTATGTGTTATTAAATAATTTGGAATTTTTAATATCTCAAATATCTCATAATCTCAAATAAGATTATTATCAGAGGTAGCCTTGTTAAAATAATCAGTGCAAATGCAAAATCAGGTGTTGTTATCCACATTTTTTATATATTTTTCAAAAAAGTATTAGTTAAGAACTTTAACCCTTTCACTATGAATCCTAAACAGGTGATCCAAAAAATTTCTTGACAGTTGATTTTGTTGCTATGACTTCAAATAACACTTTAAAAGAAGAATAATGCTACTACATCAAAGGACGTGGCCGATATAAGATGTCCACCTGAGTGAACATGAGTAGTCAAGGTAGTCAAGTGAAGTATTAACAAAATTTGCTACATTATGTACAAAGAAAGGCAAAGAGTATTTTTATGTAAATTTTTTTATTTATATTTACAAGAACATAGGCATGTACAATGTACATTGTACATACATACACATATGTATGTGACTTTAGAAAAATTGTAAACAATTTTATTTTAACTAAATGAATTATTTTTGATGATACTCAAAGAAACATTCGGAGTTCCGACGAATACATAAGTGTGCATTGCACTTCGAGCAGTTGAAGAAAGGCTTTGAAAGCGATTAAGGCGGATTGTGCCAGCAGCAAGAATTTTTCTTTTTTTAAGAATTTCTTGCAAAGAATACGTTGTAAAAAAATTGTCAGTATACAATTTGAGGCCAACTGAATCATCGGGTACTCTCTTCAACATTTCAAGCACAATGGAAGCGCTGAAACCAAGCTTGTCTAAAAGAGCATGTTCTTTTTCAGTGGATGAGCCTTGATACGCAACAAAATCGTACGGCATTCCCCATGTGCAAGGCTTTCCACGGATATATTGCTTCATTCGAAGTTTCCCTTTAAACAGAATAATCGACACAAAGAGTTTCTTCCAACTGGTGCTCCAATAAACGTTTCAGAATCGCATCCATTATAGTACTCGATAGAATTTTTCGCTATTAGTTGGTTGGTTGTATTTAAGTATCAACTAAATGCAAATGTGTGCGTACTGCATAAAATCGATTGCGTGTCATGTTGTTGGTGAATATTAGCAATGCAGTACCCTTCTCCAAGAATATTGAGATGCGTGGAAATTTCAATATACCCATCATAAAGTGTAAACAGGGCTTTTGGGCTGAAAATTCGACTATTCTTGGTGACTGTAAAGATTGGTGAAATTGGCAAGTATTTTTGGAAATATTCATATTCACTTTTAGCCACTGTATGTGGCTGATCAATTTGAACAAACAATTCATCATAAATACGGTCACTGTCACGACCGTGCCATTGAATATTTTTGTCAGTTATACTTACCAAATCATATATTCCTTGCTGCGTCTCCGGTTCTGGTTTCTTTACAATACCTCGGGCGATCGAGCGCAACATTCTTACCCTAAAATTTTGAATTTTCAGGAACATTTCCTTTACTATTTTCAACTGGAGTAAGTGAACGCGTTGGTGAGGCAAATTGGTTGATAATGCCCATATCTTGTTCCTTCGTATTTTCGTCATCACTTCTTCCTTCACCTTGATCGTGTTCAATTTGATGTCTTATAAAACGTGTGACTTCGATAAATTCCACTTCGTCTCCATCTGATTCATCCTCGATATCTGAGAAATCATGCAGGAGCTCTAACAACTGTTTTTCAGACAATGGCTTGCGTCGATGCATTGCACTTTCTGTATGTAGAATTATATTATTTACATTTAGTTTGCAACTCTTTACTACTCATGTCCATTGTAATGGACATATGTATTTTATTGTCTGCTCTAAATACCTGATCACCAATTTGATTTTTTTTTCTAAGATACACTTACTGCGCTTGCACAAATAGGAAAAAAATCAAAGCTTAGATATAAAAACTTATAGGCAGTTTTTTACGACTAAAATTGAAAAATAAAAAATACGCATTTTCGCAACAGCCTTCCACAAAAGTAGGCACACTACTTGATATACAAAATATTCCTCCAAAGCAGTATACACACTCGCGCCAAATACCGTTAGATGAGTTCGTGTTAAAACAAACGAACAAACATTTTAAATTGAACATAACGACACTTTCAAAGCCATGTCCACTGTCCTCGACATCAGTAGTGAAACGGTTAACGAATTTGACTCCAACAAAACCAATATAATTGAGTCTTAATGAATATGTAACTACACTAAAAAAACTTATTAGCACAATTTCTACGAATGATATTCGTAAAAAAATATTCGCACATTCTACGAATATTCGTACAATCTACAAAGTATTTGTATTGGCTGCATTCAGCGGAAGGAACTGTTGCACAACTTTATAGTATGCTGAATAGTATAAAGTATAGTAGGCTGAATAGTATGCTCTCACAGAACATATTCTATGAGCGCACTGTTAAACATTTTGGACTAAATTTTAAACTTTTTTGGATTACATATACACTCTAACAAAAATCTACAGGAATTTACAGCAATTATTGCTGGCAACACATTTCCTACATTTAATATAGTTTTATTTAAGAGTGCCAAATTCAAAATATTTCAACCTAGAAAAGCTCAAAAACTTTGTCCTACAATTATTGCTCTCGCACTCTCTTTAAAAACTCTCTTCTAAAATTATCTCTATCATTCTTGACTTTGCTTATAAAAAAAAGACGCTAAAGATGACTGAAGTCTCTCAAAGTAAGCTTCGAACAAAGCAACAAAAACAACTCTGTATAGAGTCAATCACACAGCAGAAAGCGCTACTCTTTCCAACTGCAGTAGATTTGAATAATTAAGCTGTGGCGAATATACTGTTAAAGTTTTATATAATGAGACAGTTGTTCGAAAAGGTTTTTATTTAAGGTCAAGCATTACCAGTGCTGCCAGAAAAAGGAATTTTCACCGTTTTGCGGAAATTTTCAACGAAAAGAGAAAACGGGAATAACACTTTTAAAAACGGGGAAAATTAGGTGAAAAAGAGTAATTTCGTCACAAAATCAACAAATTATGCACATCTTGTATTTAAATACATTTCAAAATTATCTGAGTCACCTTGAGTTTTAACATAGTTTTATTTCTATTTGAAATAGCCTTTGTGTTTAATTTTAATTCATTTGGATTTTCATCAGCTCTAAGCTCACACGTAATTTTTTTCTGCAAAGGAGTGCAAAAAGAGTAATTTCGTCACAAAATCAACAAATTATGTTATGTATTTTTTAACATCTATTATTTAAATACATTTAAAAATTATCTGAGTCATCTTGAGTTTTAATTTAATTTCAATACTATTTGAATTAGCCTGTTTGGTTAATTCAACTTCATTTGGATTATCATCAGCTGTAAGCTCAAACGTAATTTTTTCTCGAAAGCGACGAAAGCGGAGCATTTAGACTTTTCGCATTTGTGGACCCGATCGTTTGGAAAACAAAACGTATCCTTCATTAATTCCTTTGTGTTCCTATTTATTTAAAAAAATCTAAATATATATCGACTTAGAAAATATGTCACTAAGAAATATTGATTTATTAAATTTACTTACACAAGATGTGCAACATTTTTTACCATCATGTTTTCAGCCTAGAACTGCAAACCCATTTTTATTACGTGTAAACTACAAACAGTGGTAAATATTTATCCCAAGGGTTTCTTCTTTGTAAAATCGTTCTGAAAGCACTAAACTAACTTTTAAATTTTATTAAATTTCGGTGAAATTTTTGTTTAATTTACTTGGTGAAAAATCGTTTAAAATAGCTAAAAGCACGGCCACCATCATTAAACAATCAAAAATTTGTAGCTTTATTTCTAATCAACCAATTTTCAAATCTTAAACGCTTATTTTTCATCAAAACGAATGCATATAAGCTTGCAGTAAGTAAGCGAGCGAGCAAAAACCCAGCTAAATTAAAGCAAAATAAAAAATATTTTTACCAGTTCGTGATTTGAAAAGAGTTCTCTGATGAACTGGTCCAATACCTTATCCACTCATCTAACTCAGTTTTTAACAAAGTTTCGCTTATTTTGCATCATTACGAATTAAAGCTCTGCAAAGAACCATCCAAGTACACCAGTTGTGTGTTGTTATTTTTTCTTATATTTGCTTGTAGCTGTTTCGCTCTCTAAGCATTGAGTATGCATGGAATATTTCTCTTTTAGATAACGATGGAATAGGTATGAGAGAGTAAAATTACCAAGTATCAGAAATACTAGTTGGAGCACATACAGAACAAACAGATATATCGATAATACTGTTATTTTAATTTGGAACATCTGGAGTATGTGGCGTAGCAAGCATAAAGAATAAAGAGCGAAATAAACAACAAAAAAGAAACAGTTTATATAAGTGCAAGGCATTTAAGTACTTTTTTATCATTTAAATTTGCCAAAAATACGAAAAACGTCCATTCACAGAAAGACACTCACCATTACTTTCTTTTAGTAGAATAGAAATAGAAAAACACAACATCAATACAAAGACAACGATCTGGAATATAAATACTGAATGGATATATCCATTTAAAAAAGGGTTAAAACAGATACTTCACTTAGTGGAACAGATAAAGAGAAAAAAAGCTTATACTATAATGAGAGCCAGAGAAAGAGACGATAAGCTCTCTGTTCATTCCAAAGCATATAAGCATATGTTCTGTTTTACTCCTTGTTGTATTTGTACCAATATTATCAGGTTTTTACTTGTTATATCTGTTTGTACAAGTAGAACAGATGGTTCGCTGCAGACCTTTATTACGAATGTAAGTAAGTTCTTTTCAAGAACGTGGGTTTGAGACCCAGCTAAATTGAACAAATGTTTGGATCAAGAAATTGTACTTCTTGTATTACATATTCCTCTAAACCAAAGTTTGGATTAAAAAGTAGTTCAAAATTTTTAGCCGTGCGGTCGCAATCTTATGTACCGAATATAATTTCGAATAAATTCGTTATTTTTTTTAGTACATTCGTATTATTTGCTAAAACTTTCATACTATTTAAGAATAAAAAATAATATTAGTAGAACAAATTCATTTATAGGGTGATCGTACGAATTATTAGTTGAGTTTAAAAATTTGAAACTGAAATCGTTCAGCCTGGTTTGTTTAACAACTACAAAATATAAGGAACTTTATGACTGTAAAGTAGCTGTAGCCTACTGGTGGAGTGCGTGGCCGTACGCTAAAGAGCCGAGGTTAAAATTCCAGCTCAGACGGAATTTTTTTTTTTCATATCTGAAAACTATGAATAAAATAATATTAGTGTCTACTTCCAGATGATATACTTTCACATGTAATTCCAGTAGTTTTAATGTATTACTTAGAAAAGTTAATAAGCTTTTTTGTTCCGAAAACCATCTTTGACATAACTGTATTAACAATAACAGTAAGAAAAACAAAAGAGTTCGTTTCATTGAAGTTTTTTTTTAACTTTTTATGCGATTATCATAAAATTTCCACAAAACGTAATAAATATATATATATATTTGTCATGTTTCAATTATCATTCCTTTTTCAAATTCATACTCCTATTCGTACTCATTCTCTTGTTTCTTTCCCAATTTTTATTTTATTCCTATTCCCACTCCATTTTTTTGTTCCTATTAATTTTCTTAATACAATTTTTATTCATATACAATTCTGTTTCCAATTCATATTCATGTTCATATATATTTTAATTTAATTTATTTTATTTAATTATCATGTTCACATAAAAGTCAGAGACTTTTAAATGCAGTATAAAATTTAAATAATTTATGTTAAAAAATTAAAAAAAACAACGACTAAATTTAACAAGTTAAAATAAAAAATAAATTCATTTAACTAAAAAAATTACTTAGCTATAAACTGTAATTTTTACAAATTATAAATGAATTGAAATTCAGACTTATGTATTAATTACTTTTTAAACAAACTTTATAAAATAAAGAGGAAGAAAGCATTAAGAAAGTAGAAAATAGAATACGTGTAGAAGAAAAATACTATCAAGAGGAATGTTGGAAAGTTGCATGCTTTAAGTTGTGCTTATTTCTGAAATTTTGAAGCGAATTCCAAAGTTTGCTCAAATGTCTTATACGGTCAAACTTTTTAAGACCATAAACGTATCTAATAGCATTATAAAATACAAGTTGTAACTTCATATGTATGTATTTATATTCATATTAATTTTCCTATTTACATTAATTTTTTTGTATTCACATTCATATTCTTATTCATATTCATATTGACATTGAATTTTATGGGTTTTTTTTCTTCTTTTTATTGTATTGAAAGAAACCACTAAACTTACAATTAGTTACCAAAATTTCCCGATTTATATAAAGTTTTTATAAATTGTTGATTTTATATGATTTAAATACAAATTCTAAATATTTGATAGTTTAAATCATACTTGATTTTAAATACAATTTCTAGTTGTTTAATAGTTTAAAATCGTTTTTTAAATTTTTAATAAATTAATTTAATAATATTTACAATAACTGAAATATATATGAATACATCATTAAATAATATCTTACCTACTTTTTAATGTCGTTATAAACAAACAAGAAAGATTTTTATAAAAGAATACATTATGATAAAAAAACCAAAAAGCTTAATAAGCAACAAAAAGAAATTAAAAACAAATTAAAGGCCTTACAGAAAAGAAGTTATTTGGTATTTTAATGTTCGTAAATTTTCTGGTTTAAGTGTTTTATCTGTATTTCTTAAAAATAAGTAATCTGTTTTCATGAAAAATTTTTCATTATATTTTCATTTCTTAAAAAAAAACGATTTATCAGGGTAGATTTTTTAAACTTAACTTGAAAAAAATTTCTTTCTTCAGAAAAAGCAGAAAGCAGGATTCTATATTAAACTATTTTGCCTATTTGCTTTAAAATTGGCAAGAATTTAATATTTTTGTATCTGCTCCAGAAAATCGTATATTTGCATAATATTTTTTGCAGTGTTTTTGAATCAACAAGGGTTTTCCCATTATTTGATTTTAAAAGATGATTAATATTGAAATGTCTATCTGTTTGAACAAAGTCCTTCAGTCACGGATGACTTGATTCTGCAACACGGTTTTTCATTAAACTAAATGGAAAAAAAAATTCATCAAAATTTTAATTACAATTATTAATTCCCCTCAAATAGTCAACAAAAATCGGATGTATTATTGAATTCCTCGCAAGTTGGCAACGCTCCTTCCACCTATTCATTGCATTTTGCTGTTTTTTCGAAAGCACTAGCGGTCGTATTGCATTATTAGTATCAGAATTATTACTCAATATCGTACAAGTGCTATAAAGCAAGACTCTAACTAAAATTTTAGTAAAATTACTCTACTAAAAAGGGAAAAATAAGAATAATCTTTCACTTTGTATAGTGTTTTTGGACCGAAAAACAGACCGCTATTGTATATTGTAATTAACTTTCCAAAAGTACGTACACAAAATTTCAGGTAAAATCTTGCCACAGTTTTATTTTCATTATGCGTTGTGATCCGACTCAATTTGCTTTACCAAAATATACTTCAAAAACAAAAATTGATTTAAATTGTTTTTGTTCTCTTCTCGAATTTTTTTTTTTTTTTTTTTTTTTTTTTTAATATTTGCATGAGCTTATGGAATTCTTAGACAAATAATATTAAAAATAAAAAATAAATTGGGTTTCACAGAGGTTTCTTTTCCACAATATGAAATCAGAAGAATTACCATAAATTATGTTTAACATAAAAACAAAGAACTCTGACTGAAAACTCGATTTATTTCATATTTTTTGCCGCCATTATTATTTGTGTGCAAAGTTGTCAACACTTTGTGAAAGTAGTTTTGAACAAGGTGAAATATAAGCTACTTTATAGACTTAAATAAGTATAAGAAAACTTTTCACCAACTATTCTCAAGTAGCTAGCAAGTGGAGAAAGAACTATTTCATCTTGTCTGTTTTTTTTTTGTGCTTTTCGTTAAATGTTTGGCAAGGTAACTGAAACTTGTTTTTGTTTAAGCCCTAAGGTATGCAAGAATATGCAAGCTGAGTGCAAGATGTGAAACTTTTTTTAAGCATTCACAGCTGCAGACAAGCAAACCATGACAGCAAATATACATACATATATTAAGATATAAAACAAAGTTGAAAAATATTAAAATGGAAAGTGGTAAGAATATTTAAGGAATTTTCTTAAATTGCTTATGAGAATGACCATAAACCAGGAATCATGCACATAGAATATCTCACAAGATCAATAAAAGTGGTAAGAATATTTAAGGAATTTTCTTAAATTGCCTAGGAGAATGACCATAAACCAGGAATCATGCACATAAAATATCTCATAAGATCAATAAAACCAAAAATACTCAATCAATAGTAAAAAATAGGCACTCTTGAAAATAACAGAATTTTAAAATAGACCACTTTTTTTGCTTAAAAACAAAAACAAATATTAAAAATGTCGAGCAACATTAAATTCGCATAAACATCATATTGATTAACATCGCCACCAACTTTTTTTTTGTTACACCACAAAAACGAAGCATAATCAAAAACACGTTTTTATGCTGGATGGCGACTAGAGGTAAAAAATAGCAATTCCATTGAAATAATTTCAACGCTTGGGTATTAGCGAAAAAGTTTTCACCTTAACCTTGCCAGCAGTATTTAGCACTCAACTCAGTGGCTAGGTCAATCGCATGTAAATAAGTAAAAAAAAAAATAACCGAATAGAAACAAACACAATAGCAAGAAAAAGCATCACTAAAAATCAATCGATACGTTTTTATATCGTGCTATTTTTGTGGGTGTGAATCTAAAAAGTTTTCACATAAATTTCGATTATTCATGAAGTTGGCATTGGTTCCTTGATAAACGTTTAGGAATTGTCGTCGAACGATGTTAGTGTTGGTGGTAGAGAGTTTGCAGAGTTATGAAGCAACAAAAAATGTAACCAAAGTCAACCTTTGCATTGGCAATCAGAAAAAAGTTACTTTGCTTTAGCTACTTGCTGAAGTATTAAAAAGAAAACCACGCTAAGAACCCAATTAAATTCAAATGAAATGACGGGGAAAAACCGATAAAAAATAAATCGAAAAAAGTTAAAATGAAGGTGACTGCAGGTCATCATCATAGTGCTGCTTAAGGACCAATCGTTAAATGAGTGAATAAAAAAACAGCGGAAAAAATGAGGATAAGATAATGAAACTTTATAATGATTTGAAGTAAAATGCGCAATTTTGATAACAAAAGAAGCAATTTTAAAAGTAAGCTTTGTGACTTATCAATGAATGAAGATAAAAAATGCTTTAAAAGATATAATAAAGGTATTCATCTAAGTGCGCAAAACCCTTTTATACTGTGCAAACTGTGCATTTTTTCACCTTCGCAAATGAGCTGTAAAAAATCGTATGCAAAAACTTTTCCTCAAACCTAAATGCGCGACCAAATCGTCAAGAAAACTTGCACTGTTAATTGTGCAAGTCCAAAGTCAACTCTTTTTTCTCTTCTTCTGTGTTTTAAACTATCTTGAAAAACAATAATTTAAGTTTTAGTGTAAATAATTTTATTAATTTGCTTTTTCGCTTTCTTTCGACATTTTTATATTTTTATTGCTGACATTTTTTTCAAATGTTCGTCAACTGTCAAAAATTTCACAAAAAAAAAAGGTACGAATGGGAAATCTTATCATTTAGATGAATACCATTAATACAGAGGCTCAAACAACTGACCACGTGTTTGCTTACTCTGTATTCAAATGCTTACAAAACAAAACTACTTTTTCGATCTTGCTTATCAAGCACTTGTTTTGTTGTTATTGTGTTTTCTTTAAAATGAGTTCATGGGTAGAACAATCTAAAAAACCGTTATCTTTTATTCTTAAATAAATATTAAGTATAAAATTATTTCTGCTTGAGTGAGGCTTTAAGTTCTCCTGAGAACGTGGAGCGCATGCTATAGAAAATAGTAAGGAGTGTTATTAATAATTGTTATACGTTAGTAAGCAAATGATTTCTTAATCCTGGTCCCTTGACTGTCAGTATAAAAGTCCTTGAATGGATGGTATATTCAAGTTTGCAGACATCTATTGGATTCAGTCCAGTAAGTTATACTTGGATTTTAGAATTCTTAAATAGTGAAGTGGTTATTATTAGTAAGTTATCGAAGTTATATGGCTGACGAGTTTTTTGTTAAACATTTTGCTATCTATGCCTATCTATGATGAATTATTGAGAAATTATTTGCTGGTAATTAAAAATTTAAATATGTCAGTGAGCAAATGCTTTCCTAAACAAGGTATTCTTAACTCTTTAACCTTGGATCACTAAACTGAGCTGCTGAGTTGCGGCACAACTAACTCTGTTGTTTTCCACCCACATAATAAACTCTCAGCTATAAGGATATAATTGCTTAACTCTAAGAAGAGTGTTGGTTTTAACTAAATTCAAAATTATTTTTACCATTTTAAAATGTTTTGTATTAAAAGACGTGATTTGTTACATTTGATTTTTAGTTCATGTATTCATTAGAATTGCATTTAGTTCATGTATTGCATTTAGTACATGTTTTGCATTAGAAATCTTGCATAGAAACAGTGACTGGGTGGATTCCACCCTAAGGTTAGTGATGCAGGGTTAATATTCTCTATAGCATGCGGAGAACTAAAAACCCCACTCTAGGAGAAATAATTTTATACTTTTTAGCTATTTTTAAAAACGTGTTAAATTAAAAATGTTTACTTAAATAACTGTTTTCTGATTTTAACTGCTTCATTCTGTACAACGAAAATACACACCAACGTCAAGCAAAACACGAGAAGCAGTAGAATTTCGTATAGAAAAAGTATTGCCTCTCGTGTGTTGCTTGTCGTTGGTGTGCTGCTTCGTGATACAGAATAATGCAATAAGTCTTTGTCAATTTTGCAGTAATTGCTTTTGTACTGCTGCTTACCAAGGTGAAAGATTGCTTGAGAACATTCACGGATATTTTGAAATGCGTGCTTTTTGAACCTAGTATCTAAAAGTGTTAAAGAAGCGTATGGTTCTACCAATTCAATATTTTAAAATTTTTTTGTGATTTCAATGGCAAGCACTCGTTTTAAATTCTTGCCAATTTGGCTTAAAGCAGAACATTTCTCTGTTTTCTATAATAAAAAATTACTCGATTTGAGCGTAGTTTGAATATTGTGAATATGAATTTGTATTAACAGCCCTATCCTGGCAAAGTAACAATTGTTACCCAGTATTCTTGATATTTCTATGTGTTTGTTGTAATGTTTTTATTTTTCAAAACAAAATTTGAAGCTCAAAAATAATAAATTTTGATAAAAATTGTCACCGGCTTTTCAAATAGTGGCAATAAAAACATTAAAACATTAAACCATTTTGCTACGCGTGTAACGTAATTAAATGATACGCAATTGCTTTGTCACACTTCCCCTTACAGTCTCTATTTTTTAATTTTGTCGACCACTATTTTACATTTATCGAATCAAAAGTGGCCAATGCAGCTTTATCTGATGTTAAACAGTTATTTCGTTTATTAGTTTAGAGAAGACAGTTCTCAGATTAGCGTTAAGGTTGTTGTTTCGCATAAAATGAAAAAAGTCGAAAGTAAAAGTAAAGACTTTTTTCAATACCAGAAAGCCGATTGCCAAAAGTCAAAAATGATCAAGCAAAAGTCGACTTTCGACTTATTTCGACTTCGACTTGCACATCCCTACTACAAAACTCACACCAAAACATTTTTATATATGAGGTAATAAATTCACTTCAGCTGTGAATTTTTTAAATTTAAAAATGTCAATGAGCGTTTCAGTATTTTTGTTTGATTTTGAATATGTATATCTGTATGTATGCATAAAATAATTTTGCATTTTAGCCAAACAAATAGACGTACGTAATAAAATAAGTGGTTATTGTGTTGTCATCCAGTTCTGAGCTACATTTTAAGATTCAAAACTCAAGCTCATCGGGAAGTTGGTTAAAAACAAATTCCATAATTTGTACTGGTCAGACATGAAGTGATGCTAATAAATATGTTTTAAAAAGGAAAATATCGTTAGGCTTGTATAAGTAACAATAACAATTCTTAGCTTTTAGGCAAATTTTTTATTACGTTGAACAATGTGTACAGTTTTGGTAATAATACTTTATCACGCCTTCTTTTCATGTGGCCAGAGATATAACAACTGCTATAAATATGCCATAGGTATTAAAACTTGAAAAAATAAGAATATTGCAAAAATAAAAAGAAAATTGTGCAAAGCTGTCAATTTCAAACCTTATCACAGTTAAAAATAGGAACTTCAATGGCTAATATGTAATAAGTAGAGCAGAAGGGGTAATGTCGTGCACTGGCTTTTTTAGCATAAAAATTGAATGATATACCAGCCGTTGGTAAGGTATGGGCCTACTGACCTACAGAGCTCATGCATACAATACTAGCAATATCCATGTGTAAGGGCAATATGTGCGACGTTTTTTAAAAATCGCACGTTCTCGGGACGACGAAAGTGTTTTTTTATCGGATCAGATACCTGGTATATTTGTCTCGCAGGAAAATATACCAGGTAAGTGTTTTCTTAAAGCAAATTTTCCGCCGAAAAAAAAGATGTATTGTGATCGAAAAAATTTTTGTTCTTTACCGATTTGTCGAAGTCAACCTTGAAAACGACCTTTGGGGCAATGTCGTGCATTTGATGTGGAGCAATGTCGTGCACTATACAGAAAAGAAAAGGGAAGGAAACGCAGTCGCCTTAGTGTACCAAGGGAGTCGTGAAGCCATAACAAAACGCTACAAGGGTGAAAATAAAAAATGTTGCACTTTTTGATTCTCAAACTCGGCAATTTCAAATATGGTTTTTTAAGTTATTTTTCGATCAGAATCGAGAGATGGGACCAGAATAAGTATAAATTATAAATATTGCAACTACAAGTTTCGTTAAAAAAATTTTAAGTTAATTTTAATCAATTGTATAGGGACAGAGTTTACATGAATGTAAATCAATTCATTAAATTCATAGAAACTGTCATGTAAACTTCACGATGAATTAAAAATACAAATAATATTTTGTAAATAATATTCTTAAACATATTTAAGTATAATAAATTAAATTGTTAATGCTTTCGTAGCATAAAAAATCAAATCTTTCAAAATAATTACGAACGATAACAAAACTTTATTCAACTTAGCAAACATTAAGGTTCAATCAGTGGCGTAAAAAGCGGGCCCGCAGAGCCCGCGTTGCGGGCGGGCGCAAATATGCCAGGGGCGCCTTCAAGTCTCTAGATGAAAATGATAAATTAAGTGGAGAACTACGTTTGTTTCCAAAAAAAATCATGATAAACTAAAATAATTTTTGTTCGTTGAATACAATTCAATTATGGTCGGAGCCGATTTACACGTCACGAATACGGTAAGAAATCTTGGAATAAATTTTAATACTTTTAATACATATATGACCACACCCAAATTGTATTAAAATTAAATACTGGCCAAATACTAAAATTGATTTTAATAAAAAATATGTCTTAAAATTGAATGCTTAATTCGTGTTAATTTTTAATAGTAATTCTGTATTAAAAATTAATTATTACACTAGCCATAGTATCAAATTAATACCAAGTCATTGAAATTGAATACAAAATTTTATTAAAACATAATATAGCATGTCTTAGAAATTAAATACAATATTCACCATAGCATCGCATTGATACCAAGGATATAAAATATTGTTGTAATATTTGAACTGTATTAAAATATATAACAAAATAAATTTAAAAATTTTGTAATCAATTGTGAAGTATGAATTTTAAAACTTTTTGTATTAAATATCTCTTTAATACTTTGCTTGTATTGGGGGTTGAAATTAGTTTTAAAGGTTTTCTAAGAGATGGCGTAACTATCAATAGATTGCATCGGGCACACCTGTGACTATATTCATTTCAAAGCACATTGTCTAAGCTTTTCCACAGCTTAATTCCACTGAAGTGTAAACAACATATATTTTTTTCTCTGTGAACATGTCGACTTTTGTTCCAACAAAACGCAATTTGCGGGAAGGTTTACTTTTGTGCTTCCATTTGAAGAAAAAAGCGGTTGAAGCACAACGCACGCTTACTGAGGCTTACGGGGACTATGCTCCATCGATTTCTACTTGTGAGTACTGGTTCCGTCGGTTTAAAAGTGGTGATTTTGATACGGAAGACAAAGAGCGTCCGGGCCAGCCGAAAAAGTTTGAAGATGAGGAATTGGAGGCTTTGCTCGATGAAGACCCGTGTCAAACCCTTCAAGAATTGTCAGAATCATTGGGAGTCGACTTATCAACGGTCGGCAAACGCTTGAAGGCCATGGGAATGATTCAAAAGCAAGGAAATTGGGTGCCGTACCAGTTGAAGCCGAGAGACGTTGAACGGCGATTTTGCATGTGCGAACAACTGCTTCAACGGCATAAAAGGAAGAGTTTTTGCATCGTATTGTCACTGGCGATAAAAAGTGGATCCATTACGATAATCCTAAGCGAAAAAAATCGTGGGGACCACCCGGCCATGCATCAACATCGAGGGCCAAGCCGAATATTCATGGCGCCAAGCTTATGCTGTGTATTTGGTGGGATCAGAAGGGTGTCGTGTACTATGAGCTGCTAAAACCTAACGAAACCATCACTGGAGAATGCTACCAACAACAATTGATGCAATTGAGCCGAGCATTAAAGGTTAAACGGCCGGAATATGCCAAAAGACACGACAAAGTGGTTTTTCAACATGACAACGCACGGCCACATGTTGCAAGAACCGTCAAGGAAACGTTGGAGGCGCTGAATTGGGATGTGCTACCCCACCCGCCTTATAGCCCAGACATAGCCCCTTCCGACTACCACCTATTCAGATCGATGACGCATGGCTTGGCTGAGCAGCGCTTCACTTCTTACGAGGATACCAAAAAATGGGTCGATTCGTGGATTGCCTCAAAAGACGAATCGTTCTTCCGGCGCGGAATCCATATGCTGCCAGAAAGATGGGAAAATGTTGTAGCTAACGATGGACAATACTTTGAATAATATACATTGAACCGTTGTTTCTAAATAAATGCTCAAAAACCGAAAAAAAACCTTTAAAATTAATTCCAACCCCCAATATTACAATTTATTCAATGATTTATAACCGTGTTTTCATATTTTCAGCAAGTCAGCTACTGATGTTGTAAAGGGTGATTTTTTTAAGCGTTTGGTTTTTGAAAAGTGAAAAAAACTTGCAAAAGAGAATAAAATATTTATTTGGAGCGATTCATTAATGCCTGCCAATTACTTTTTCAAAAATATTTCATGTAAATGCTTACGCTTGAGGTGTTCCATCCGTAAGCTCCAATTTTGGCATACTTTTTCCAGAATTTCGGCCGGTATCTCACCAATGACAGCTTTAACGTTGTCTTCCAGGTCTGCAATTGTGGCTGGCTTCTCCCTATACACGAGAGACTCTACGTAGCCCCACAAAAAGTCTAGTGGGGTGAAATTAAATGATCTTGTTGGCCAATGGACTGCTTAAAGCCGTGAGATTAATTGCTCACGAAACTCGCCTCTTAATAGGTCCGTGGTATCGCGTGCCGTGTGGCATGTGTCACCATATTGTTGTAACTTCATTTAGGGCAAGTCATATTCTTCCATTTTGGGCAAAAAAAAATCGGTAATCATCGCACGGTACCTTCTCCCTTTGCGATATTCAATATTTTTCAAAAAGTACGGTTCAATGATGCCACCGACCTACAAATCTCACCAAGCAGAGCATTGGCAACTCTTTAACTGCTCATGGTTGCTCTTCAGACGAAATTCGGCAACTCTGTTTGTTGACGTACCCATTGAATAATGAGCTTCGAATAATGACCCAAAAATGAGCTTTGTCGCTGAAGAAAATTTTTCAATAAAATGTTTATCTTCATCCAACTTTTCTAAGGAGCATTCACCAAACAAACGACGTTGTGGTTGGTCACCCGGCTTCAGTTCTTGGATCAGCTGTATTTTGTATGGTTTCATACCGAGGTCTATACGTGAAATCTTCCAAATGGTCGAATAACACAAGATCAATTGTTGACAACGGCGACGAATTGACATATCGCGATCTTCATTGACACTGACCGATACAGCAGCAATATTCTCCTCGGTACGCACTCTCCGAATTGGTGGGTTGGCTGATTAATGTCCAATAAAGTTAAACTGGTGCAAAATTTGGTCACAATAGCTTGAATAACCTGTTCGGTGGGTCGATTTTGACGACCATTAAATGGACGTAATTTGCAAAACACATTTCTCACAGAACCCGAATTTAGATACTAAAATTCAATGATTTGCAAGCATTGTTTATTTGTTAGTTTATTCATGGTAAAATGGCAAACCTTATTGAGCATTTTCGGCTTTGCCACATGTTATGAATCACGCGTGAAGTGTCAAAAAATGTACACTGAAAAAACAAAAAGCAAAAAAGTATATAGCAGGGCGCTTTTAGAGACCTGCGGGCGGGCGCTCTAAATATAGTTACGCTACTGGGTTCAACTAATTTTTCGTCGTTTTTTTGTGGGAGTTTCTAGTTATTCGACGCTTCTCACAGCTTTCAAAAGTTGGCTTATTGTCAACTCTTATACGTTTGCACCCTTTTCTTCCTTTATCTGGTAGTTCTTCAATCTTCTCTTTTGCCTTTTTAGTATTTTTTCGCCGATGATCTTGAAAAGGCCTTTCTTTCTCTAACAGCAATTTTCCCAGGTTGTAATGAATACATTCTGTACTCAAAGCGCAGGCATAACAGCTCACTTCATTGAAATGTAATAAATTAGGTGTCTCCTTGGACCAGGTAAACTGATGAACCTTCATCGTGCCCTTAAATGTTTGCTGGGTTGGTTCCAAAAAATCATCGATTTTTTTTTATGTCGGCATCATAAACGGCGGAGATCAAAATATTTTTCGAACCTTGTTTCACATTTTCGTAAAATGACTGGAAGTTGTGAATATCGTTGCCATACGCCACGCTTGAATCAGCTTGTCGCTTCAGAACAGCACCTATTCCATCAGCTGCTCCTTTTCCATGTCCCGATTCGCTGTAGTTGTAAGAAATCAACTTGATTTTCGGAAATTGTTGTGACAAGTACTTAGGTAAAAGAGAAAACATTGTTTTATTGCGGTATTGCGTAGAAGAGCTGTCACTAAGAAAATGCAGTGTTTCAACAGCAGGAAACTGACTCAGCAAAACGGCCAGAATAGACATCAAATGAGCAATTATGCCTGGACTTGGCATGGAATATGTCGAAGACTTGGAGAAACACTGGCAAATCCTTTATGGTAGTTTTTTGTGTAAAACACTCCTGTGTGCAATGTGATTTGTTCTCGAGAAGCTCCAAAATGAACCGACTGCAATTCACTTGAATACTTGCAGACAAATTTTTTTTAAGAGCGTTGATGACACTGTATTGGTGCTCAATGCGGAAGACGTGTTGCAGAAAAGGACCTAGTTTTTCTTGAAATAAGGTTACAATTTCTCCTGCAGTTGCATGAAATCGCTCTTTCACAGTCCTTTGCACGGTGATTTCTTTTTTTGTTCGTGAACAGACACGTTTTTCTTTCTTTGTAACCCACGAATGATAAGACACCTCAACTTCGTTCTCTTGAATCTCAAATTGACCACTTTTATCCTTACACTTTGGACAAGATCTTCTTAAACAGGCTTCAGTTTTGTCTGGACAGCATACGGACGAGACAATATCTTCAATCGAACTCTCGGAGATTATCTTCAATGAATGCATAGTTTATATAAGGAGTCTCATATTTTCATGCGTAGAACACAAGCAGGTATCTCGTTCGGTTATCTTTGGCTGCACCACCCAGAACGGCCGTAAAGCACGAAAACTGGAATAACTGATCTTGAAAGAAGAAGATGTGATGAATTTTCTGTGCAAGACTTTCAGTGATGCATTCAAATATCGTTTCTGCTTTTTGACACCTTTTCGAGTAATGCAATCTTTTTTCCCGGGGCACATTCGACTGTTTTGGTCGTCTTCAAAAAACTCAACGACGGAATTGCGTAAATAAGATGTATGCGTTACATTAACGTTTCGGACATACTTAAAAAAGCTACTTGGTAACTTTTTTTCCACCTTTTTAGAAGAAAAGATGGTTCTGTGAGGTACAACGTTTGCAAGCTGCTTTATTTTGCAATATTTCTTCACAATTTTCCCACATGCAATTTTTCGCACTACTTGTTTCTCTTTGTAACTGGGGGTACTGTACTTCTCTTTTAATTCCAAAACCATGGCTTCATGCAAAGCAAGTTTGTCACGAATATCTTGATCCACTTTTCTCCCACCCAAGAAATTGTCTACAGTTCGTGTGATTGGGTTTTCGATATCTTTCTTTTTGTTCTTTTCAGCTCTGGCATATCTTTTCTTGTACTTGTTTAGTTGAGTCTTCAATTTAGCATTTTCTGTCTTCAGTTTGTCGTTTTCTCTTTCCACTTTTGCTTTCTGGCGCCGAACTCTTCGTTTCGTCATTTTGGCTGTTTTCGATAAGCCCTCTTGCCCTTCTTGCACTTCCATATTTTTCTGACGCTGACGATGTTGTTGCACTGCCTTGCGAACTGTCTTTCTTTTTCTTCTTCTTTCTCTTTCCGACATATTGGCTACAGTCTTCATTTTTACCTGTTTTTTCCGTGCAGCCCATCGTTGACGTTCTTTGGCTTTTTCAGCCGCATGTGCCTCTGCATTTTGTTTGATCTTTTTTCTTGCCACTCTCTTTCTATCTCGATCTCTTTTTCGCTTTGTTTGTGCAGTACTTGTTACCGTTTCGTGTTTTTTTCTTCGACCCATCCTACGTAATACAAATAATCGAGTACAATTTATTCAACTTTTTCCAATTATCAATCAAGTTTTATTGCCAAATTTTCACTATATTCTTTTTGAAAATGTCAAAAATCTTATCAACCATTTTATAAACACATATAAATATCATTTTACGCAACCATAGAACCGAGTTTTCCTTTTATATTGAATATACCGAATCATAGCGACGGAGTTTACGTGGACGGAGTTTACAAACTGTCATATTTTTATATGTAATTAGCAAACGATTTGCCCAAAAATAATAAAAAAATAGGGACATTTTAGAGACTTCTATTACACATTTGTTTAAAAAAAGAGCAATTTCGTATCGTCCATTTGTGTCGCTAGGAAAACGCGGACGGAGTTTACATTTTTTTTAACCTCAACTGATATTTAAACGAGCACAGTTCTTTGAGAGTGTTCAAAATTGACTTTCTAAAGTTTGTGAATAATTATGTGGTATTTTAGCATTTACCTAGTATAGTTGAACAGGATCGACGAAGCTTTTTTATTTCAAACTTGAAGCAAACTTTAGGAGCACAATATTTAGTCTAAATCAAGGGACAATGGTAAATTTATTTTTATCGTTGTTAAACGTTTCTCAATTGTTTCAATTTTCCGGAAACGTGAAGATTTTGAGTTACTTTATGGGATAGGGTTGTTGGTTTGTTTGAAAATAACGTAATATTAATGGAAAAACTTAGTGAAAAACCATGCCTATAGCAGGTGACAGCGGACGGAGTTAACATTTTACATGTTTAAAAGCAATTTACTTTCACAAATGGTCACCGTTGGGTTTGCGAATGTATGGAAATGCTTGATTATTTATATGAAACAGAAAATAAAATATCATATTATAGATTTTTCATTTACGTATAAAATTATATAGCTGTGACCGTTGAGTGCAACATTGTTTATTTTCACCCACAATCAAAATAAAATTTTCCAAAATTTTTTCTTAATGTCAAGCATTTTTTGAAAAAATATTGTTTTTCTTTCCGTGTTTCATATAGCAAATTGCCTATTTTCACTTTTCTTTTCATAAAATTGTATTTTTTGATCATATTTCGGACTTGTGTATATTGCCTTATAATTAACAATAATAAATAAATAAACAATAATGCTATATCTTCTTGAATCGAACCACTACCTATCGTTTTTCACACATTCTGATACCTTTACAATACAATGCACGACATTACCCCACAAATTTTGAGGGGGGTAATGTCGTGCACATTTTTTTTTAATTTCTACTAACACGATTTCATGCTACACGAATATTGTTACACATAAATGTTACCAACCAAATTATCTTTCGATCGGATGCTTACTCGTTGTATTCACTTGTCATGTACGGCTTTACGAGCACTTTAAAGTTGAGTGCACGTATTACCCCCCTCTACTCTAGAGAGAAAAAAAGTAACTTCTCCTCGCACTCCTTTTCTATTTCCATTTCTATTCCTATTTTAATTCCTATTCTGCTTCATATTTCTATTTATACTTCTATTCTTATTCCAATTTTTCATTGAATTCATATTTAAATTCCTATTCATATTCCTATTCATATTCATATTCATATTCCTATTCAAACTCATATTCCTATTCCTATTCATGTTTAAACTCATATTTCTATTCATATTCATATTCATATTCCTATTCCCATTCCTACTTCCATTTCCATTCATATTCTTGTTCCTTTTTCTAATTCCCTTTCATACATAAATAATTAGTGTTATCATCGTTATCTTCTGTTAGGTGTTAAATTATGAAACAATAATGTTTCTCATATAATTTCTCTTAGGTCCGAGAACACAAGTTTGGTGAAGGAAGATATTAAGTAGTTTTATTTGTTGTAAATACATAAAATTAAAGTAAATTTGGAATGTTTATTAAATACAAGTATTAGAAGTTAACTATTCCGCCGCCAATAAACTTATGATGGTTTTTTCTTTTACCAGAATCTGTTTATTCTGTATCTGAATCCGATAAATTTTTTACCATTATATTTTCTATTTCAAAATATCCAATTAAATTCGATAAGTTATCTTCTTAATTTTTTTCTGAATTTTATTTAATTCTAGCAGCCCCCCCCCCCCCGCACACTACAAACTTTTAGTCACCTGATATTTTGATGCTCCAATGGTCACAGCTGATAAGCCAACAATTTACAGTGGGTGATCATTTTATTAGAGCCACTTGAGTTTTTTCACAAAGAGACAAAAATGCTACCCCAAGCTCAGGAATGGTTTCCACTCTACAAATTTATATTTATGCATGATTCTGCCCCTTGTCATAAGGCTATGAGAGTCACAAAATTCCTTAATTAGAAAAGAGTCCATGCTCTTGGCTGGCCCTGAAATTCTCCGTATTTCAACCATATAGATAACCATTGGAAAGCGTGAAATTTCCAAGGAATTCGTGTCCAACAAACGCCAATTAACAGAGCGTTTGATTGAAGTGTGGCACCGAAATTAATCCATAAATTTCAACTGCACCAAATGCATAAAATCTATGCTTAAACGAGTAGCTGCAGTTATTGCAGCAAAAAGTGGAGGTACTAAATATTGACAATACAATTTTTTTAATTTTTGTCTTCAGTTATAAAATCTTTATGTTAATGTGAATTTTACTAATAAAATAATTGTTACGGAAAAACATCGACTACAATGCTTTTATTTCACCCGAAACTGTAGTTGGTGGTAGGTGAGCAGACTGTTCCCGGATAATTTGCCAATTGCAGGGTTACATGAGTGAAACAGTCTTATGGGGAGTTTTGAAATTATTTGATTGTTTTGATTTTTAGAAAATTTTTCGTTACTGATATAGTTTTTGTTGATTTGGGTGCGGATATGATTATTAAACATTTATTTTATAAGTTAATTACAGACTTAGCAGCATTTAACACTTACGGCATCTTTACATCAGTTATTAAAACTTGTTTATCCCTATTTGAAATCTGCAAAACTAAACACTTATGCCCTCATCATGGGAAAAAAACATTTATCAACGAAATATCAAATAGCCAAAGAGCCACACTATTTAATCGACTAGTGTGCACACTCCAGCCCTCCAAATACACTTGACAGTGTGCAGATAGTTGGCAAACTTTGAAATCAAGTGGAAATCTGACCTCTCATTTGATTTTTTAGTTGGGCTCGATTCAATCGGTGGGTGTGTGCACTTCCATAAGGTATCATGCCCACATGAAAACAAATAAAACTATCGGGAGACTAAAGCTCTGTAGTGTGAAGTGGCTTTTAGAAAATACTTCAAACGAAATAAAAAGCATTTGTTGTTTTGTTTTGTTTTGTTTTGTTTTGGAGCGCAGCACTGCATTTACATGTATCTCAGTTTTCGCTTTGCTCGATGCTCATCTGTTTTTTATGCTACCTGAGTAAAAAAAGAGAGAGAGAGGAGAGCAAGACGTAGTTTTTTCAAACTCTCGCAACAGAAAACGCGTGAAATGCTTGTCATCTGAGATGATTTCTTAAAAAACTGAACACTTTAATTAAATCTACTTATTATTCAAAAGCACCTCTATAACGAGCTGTAGCACAAATATGATATTTCAAAAACGTTTTGGATTATAGTCGGTACTATTGGAGTAAAAATGTAAATTTGCACTTAAATTTTATATTATTTATAATACATTTATTTAGATATTATGTAATGTTATTATATTATTTTATTACTTAGTCATAATTTCTATGAAATTATCTATCATATTTTGTTTCTTTTCTATCTGTTGAGTAAGAGTACTTAATCTATAAAAATATCTAAATTCAGTTTTTCATTATTACGCTCACTCGCTCTACTATCTCGCTTGTAAAGAATTTTCGCAGATGATATTGTGATGCAAAACTGTAAACAGTATGTTAAAAAAAATTGATTTCTGTGGTTAAGTTCGATAGTTTATTTTCATTGTTAAGAAAACAGTTTAACTTTATTCGTCTGTAAAGCTACATAGTGCCTTCTTGCATAAAAATTTGTAGTAAATATGAAAATTATTAATGATAATTAATACGATCTATTCTTTGATTTTTGATTTATATGATTTTAATTATGAGCTATTTAGATCAAGTCAGCAGACTAGACAGACTGTTTCGGAAGGAGCTAGACTTCCATCTTCAGTAGTCTTTAGTGGCTAAGCTGTGACCAACCCAGTGTTTAAATCATGAATCTGAAATTGGATCTAGGCCTGCAAGGCCCGGGCCTAGGGCGGCAACATCTAAAGGGCGGCAACATTTTTGTGGGCTGAAAAATTTTGAAGATTACAAGAAGCTAGGAACGGAATCTATTTGGTTGTATCAGGGCGGAAACATATTTTCGTAGCTAACTTATAAAAAAACTCAATATAAATCAATAAACTAGTTTGACGAGTGCTAAAAATTTTTGGACAGCCAAATGTTAAGCGACAAATGATTAAAGAAAACTTACCAGCAAAAACTTTGCTTACAGGCAATGAATACAATATTGGAGAAAATTCGTGAAATCGATTACTTTTTTGGTTACAGAAAGTATTATCTTAACATTGGAATGTCATTGGCGGTAATTTAAAAAATTAACGAATAACGTAATGCAATTAATGCATTTTTGTTCTTTCTGACTTAATATAAGGTACGATCGAATAAAAAAGTAGGGCAATGAATTGCAAACTTTTTTAAATGTTTTGTTGAGTGTATTTAGAGGGCGAAATCATTTTTATGGCCGAAAAATCTAAAGAACGATAGAATAATATTATAGCTTATTTAAAAAGTAATTTAAAGTTTCGTGCACGAAAATTGTTGCAAGAAGAGAAAAAAAATTATAAGTTCTGCATCAAAAATAAATACAATTTTTCACTAACGTAATCTTTGCGATGTATATAGAAAGGTAGAAATATTACTGTGAATTTATTTAAGTATTCCTGTTACAACTTTTGAAGCGGACTGCAAGGTTTTATGGAAATGCAAAGTGGACCACGCTAAATAATTTTTATCACAATTTCAATTGAAGATTATGTTTCGATGATAGAAATGTGAATACCGCACTGTCATGGTACAAGAAATATTTTAGCGAGTATGCGGTATTTCATTCCTAATCAGATGAGAAACATCTGATTAGTCATGGTTTACTATAATGAGACTTGCAGGATTGCAGTTATGTCTACAGAGGAAGCCTTTTAGAACTGATAACAAAAGTTTTTGCATCGTGAGAAGGAAGCGTTGTAATGCAATTTTCAAAGGCGAAAAGTTTTGCACGAAACTTGCGTTCGAAAAAAGTTTCTTCTCTGTCCCAAAATGAACAAAAATTGTTGGATATTTGTTTAAAGCTTAAAGAATAAGACATTCCCATTGATTCCAACTCTTTTAAAATATGTCCAAATTTTTACTGACTCGGCTAATAAAGCTAACCAATTGGCTACATTGTTTGGACGAAAAAAAATCCACTCTCTCGGATAGCAATCAGCCACTGCCCTAGGGTAGACTTCTGCAATGCAAGAAATATGCTTTCGAGCAAGAGCAGTTTAAAGGCAGTTTTAAGGCTTCTTACAAAGCTTCACATAAACAAAACTTCTTGCCCTGATGAAATACCACCAATAGTGCTAAAAATGTGTGCTACTTCGCAAGGCTCAGCCTTTGCGCAATTTTTCAACATCTCTAACAGAACGGAAGTATTTCCATCTTGTTGAAAGGGAAGGTCGCAAATGTCCATCCAGCACCTAAAAATGGCGCTGCCACGAACCCCCGCAAGCTGCCGACCCATTGCAATATACTCTACGCTTTTCAAAGCTATCGAGAGCGTAATAAACTTTAACATTATGAACTATCTGAAGCACAAAAAACTGCTCAGTGATCGTCAATATGGTTTCCGTAGGGTCTATTGGTGACCTTATGTCGTTCTTAACCGAAAAATGGAACCAATGCGTTCACTTTTTCGGAGAAAACAAAGTTGTTGCTCTAGATATTTAAAAGGCGTTTGACCGAGTGTGGCATAAAGTGCTCGTGTAAAAACTAACTCCAAATGGTGCTGGTGGTATTTCTGCTCCATGAACCGCGTGTTTCCTGAAGGACGATTCATGTAGTAGTTGAGGGTATTTCGTCCAAGGGGCACGCAGTCAACTCAGCAGTACCGTAGGGTCTACTGCCAACTTTGTTTTAGGTTTTTATAAGCCACCTTATTTCGTTGACACATATCCCAAGCCATTCGTTTGAGGACGACATTATTCATTCAAACTTATTCAAAAAAATGCCTAAGTTCTATGAAGTTTGAAAGAAAGAAAAAAAAACTGTTCAGGAAAACGCTCATTTTCACATTAAAACAAACTTAAAACTATTTACTGGCAACTCTGAATGACAAGCGATTAAATGCACTGGCCTTATTATATATTAAAGTCGTTTTGTGTAAATAATGAAAAATACAAATTTTATTATTTTGTTCTATTGTAAGAAAAAATTTATTGTAAGAAAAAATTTCAAGTTCATATATTAATTTTTGTGGCATTTTAAGAGATATCATTTTGATAAAGTCACTTCGTATAGGAGGTAGGCGTAGTTTTCATCCGATTTTGCTCATTCCCGAATTTTATCTTAATTTTTTTAATATAAGCATATAATTTTTATTTCATTACGATAGCTTACAGACAGATGGTCAGACGAACATGGCTTAATCGACTCTGGAGGTGATGCTGATCAAAAATATATACATTTTTCTATACCTACCATGTCTTCTTACTAACGTTACAAACGGAGTGACAAAATTAATATACATCTTACAGAATTCTTTGATATTTCACTCCAATGTGTTTTCCAAAGTAGTTTCTGGTCTAAAACTACACCCAAGAATTTAACTTCTCTTTGTAATTCTATATCTGTTTTGCCTATCCTTATAGATTTAACGTGTTCAAGTTTATATTTCCTAGTTAGTTATTTTTAGTCGGATTAAGGTTCAGCCCCACTTTTTACAATATTTTTTTGTCACCCTTAGGCCCAATTAAATTTTATTTCACTCTCTTCGAATTTTCCCCTGCAGATAATTACTATGTCATCAGCATAACCCTAGAATATTAATCTAGTTTTGGCTAATTCTTCCAGCAGTTCATCTACTACAATGCTCTACATTAGAGGAGATAATACTCCTCCTTGTGGACAACCTCTTGATGTAGTTGCTGTTATAGTGCTGATAATAGTCTGTATTGTCCTAGTACTGAGCTTATAACCCATCCATTTCATAAGGGTGTTGTTGACCACTCTGTGGGTAAGAGCTTTACTTATGGCTTCATGAGAAGTATTGTCAAAAACGCCTTTTGTTTGAAAGAAAAGTACAAAGTGTTGTCTCTTTCATTTCTAAGATTTCCTGAATTAGATTTGTCAGTTGATTTAGTGCAGTCTCTGTTGATCTATCTGTTCTATATACTGCTAAATGGGACGTAAAGGGGACATTTGTAAAGGAAATAAGATGACTAAGGTCATAACTTAGTTGAAACAAATATTAAATACTCGTTCTAAGTCCTCATAATTCAAATTTGCAGTCGCTAAAAACTTTGCAAAAATATAATGGAACGCTACGCTTAATACAACAACAATTGATTTATGTTGCAGCAAAATCGTCTCAAATTGCTTCCGAAAATAAAATCCCGTCTAAAAGATCTCGATCCCGGCAAAGAAAAGAAGTCATTTTTATGCTTAATAGCACAACGACTTCTTCGTCGGCTGCCACAAAGAGACAGACATTCGGTCAGACAGACAGACAGACAGACAGACAGACAGAGGAAAACAGAACAGAACTAAGTAGAAAAGCACCAAATCGAACTGAGTGTCACACACAGGCACACACCTAAGCACCAAAAGACAGGCAGTGAGACAGATATGCGGACAGACTCTGTTAGGTACAGACAGCCAGAGACAAAACCGAAGTCTTTGACAAATATTATTATTCTCTACTAAAGCGCTCACTTAAACTCCATTAAAACTCAGCAGCGAAATAAGAAAATTCTACGTCTTCGAGCACAAATGAAATAAAAAATAAAATATTTCCTTACGAAATCTTTGTGGGGTGAGGAAAAATTGTATAAAAAAAAAAAATAAAAAAATGAATAATGAGAAAAATGCAAACTGCAAGTCGGTATTAAAAAAGTGCATTTTGCACAAAAATGTGCTGGCGCTGCTGAGGTTGTAAAATCTGGCAGCAGCAACAGAACAACGAACAAATGAGAAATAATTTAATGTCTGCAAACTTTACAATTTATTTTTAGTTTTAGTTTTGCTCGGCTTTTTAATTAATTTTTTTTTATCAACACTATAATGTTATGATTAATACAACAAATGTGCCATTGTTGTAGGTATAACTACAAACTATGTTTATTTTTTTTATTTGTTTTTTGTTTTTGATTTTTGAGCACATGATGGAGAAAAAGAAGATTTTCATAATGCGTACATAATTTTTGGAGATATTTAACTTTTATATAGGTTTTTTTTTTAAGACTTGAAGGATTTTTATTCTTTTTAATCATTATAATAATTGAAAAATCGTTAATCGTTTACGTTATTCCAAAAGAAAGTTCTTAAAGTCCACACAATTGACCTTTCCTGCTTAGCTCCCTACAAAAGCAACAAATCTAGGGAATGAGAAAAATTTACCCGCATAACGTGTGTCATTAAAATATTTATGTGCCATTTTCAACATTTTATTTTGCATTGTTGTAAAGGCAGGCCTAGCAAACAAAAAAATATAAAACTAGCGATATCATTATCATCACAGTGACAACCAGGGGCGTCCCTTGGTGCAGGCGAAGCAGACCCACGCCTGTGGCGTCACATGTTAGGGGCGCCGAAATCACAAATTTTTTATATATTTTTTATCTATTTAAACTTTTACAAAATATTCTTTCATATCGTATCAAAATTCGTAACTGTATTTATTGAACTGCTTCATAAAAATAACCATGCTTACTCACAATTGTTCGACAGCTATAAAAGCAATAATGACATTTCTAACTTATTAAACTTTGACAGTGGAAATAATTTTATTTTTCTTTAAACGTTTGTCATGTAATTTTTCTAATTGAAAAAGGCGCCCTTAGCAGAACCGTTATGGGAAAAAGCGCCCTTAGTTAGCATTTTTTTTTTTTAATTTTGTGCTGTAATGAGTAAAAAAGGAAAATGAAGTCTAGGGCTAGGAACAAAATAAGAGAAGAAAAGTGCTAAGAGATAAAGAAGATGTGCCCCAGAAAGTTATGTTAAAAACGAAATTGATGGTCAGTTTCAGCCCAGTAGCCAGATTTAACCTAAAGGGGGTTTTGATAAAAAATACGATAGTTTTTGATATCGATAAATCAAAAAAGGTATTTTTTATATGAATATTAAATGTTTGCTCAAATTGTTGATGCCATAGGCTATAAATAGTCGATTTGATATAAAACTAAAATCTATAAAGTTTCGTGCCGATTGATAAACTTTTAGAACTCACTCAAGAGCCCAATAAATAGAAAAGCGTTTTATAAGATTTTTTCCTAATATTTGATCAAAGAAGTAATAAAAACATCTCTTGAGATAAGTTTTTTAAAAAAACTGGTATGCATTTCGTTTATAATGTAATTGTTATTTAAAATGAGTTGTTAAACATAAAAAGGCGGATGAAAAATACCAGAGTTGTCATATTTTAGTTTTCGAAAAAATTTTATTTTCTTGTTTTAATAAAAAAATCGTACTAATCCAAATTTTAAAACATTGCAATGAAGTGTTTTTGAAATATTTTCTGAAAAATGCACTGTTTGGTGCGGTTTGAGAGCCGGCGGCATCATTGGACCGTACTTTTTCAAAAATAATGAAAATTTCAACGTTGCAGTCAATAGAGCAAGGTACCGTGCAATGATTACCGATTTTTTTTTTGCCCTAAATGGAAGAATTGGACTTGGTTGACATGTGGTTTTAAAAAGACGGTGCCAAATGCCCACGGATCGCGATACCATGGACCTATTGAGAGGCGAGTTTGGTGAGTAATTGATCTCATGTTTTGGTGCAGTCTATTGGCCGTCAAGATCATGTGGTTTGACCCCACTAGACTAATTTTTGTGGGGCTACATGAAGTCATTCGTGTACAGCGACAAGCCAGCTGCAATTGCAGTCCTGGAAGACAACTTTACAGCTGTACTTGGTGGGATATCGGCCGAAATGCAGGAAAAGCTATACCAAAATTGGAGCTTACGAATGGACCACTTCAGGTGCAGCCGGAGTCAAAATTTACATGAAATAATCTTTAGAAAGTAAATGGCAATCATTGATGTATCACTCCAATTAAATATTTCATTCACTATTGCAAATTTTCTGTTTTTTTTTTGCAATTTTCAAGAACTAAACGCTGAAAATGTCACCCATTATATTTATGAACTAATTTTTTTATGGTGTTTTTGTTATCAGTTTTAATTAAGTGAGTTTTTTGTTTTTATTTATGTTCCTAAAACATATGTTTCTGCGATTTATTTTAAACTAAATATATTCTAAAAACGAGTTATATATTTAAGTTCATTTATTTTGAAGTGATTTAATAAAAATATGTTTGATATTGCTTCAAAATTTATGTTTAATATTGTTTAAAAATATATTTGGATTTTTTCGATACTTTGATAAGGGCGCCAAAATTATGTCTTGCCTGTACTTCCAAAATGCCTTGGGACGCCCCTGGTGACAACAGACACTGCGAAGCAGTCATGGCGGCAACGTATTTATCCATAAAATGTACATAACATAAATTCCGTTTTATAAACACTACTTATGTTGTTGCTGTTTGTGTTTTTGTTGTATGCTGTCAGCTAATAGATTATGTTATTCCGTCCACTTTGCTGACTGGCGTGTTGTGAAATACCTACCAACAACAAAAACAGAAACAACTAAAAAAAAAATCATAATAATTTTAAAACAAGCACTAGAATAACATTATTAAGTTGTTAATTTTGTAAATGACATAATTATGGGCCATCTTAATGTTCAGTCTTAATAAAATTACAAGCGAAAGCATTGTTAATATATAATTTTTTGGTAATTTATTGAGTCATTGAATTCATTAGCCGAATACTTTCAATGGGTTCCAAATCAGCAATTATTAATGCTACTTATATAAGATAAAAATAACTTGGAATTATGCTCATTCTTTTGGTATTTTTTCAAGCGAAGCTTCTTAGGCCTCGTTTTGTTGATTTGCTAGGATCGAAATTGCAAGAACTGATTTCTTATCTTAACAGATTTATTATAGACAGATTTTCAAACTTTTTCTGCTAAAAGCATGTTTGGAAATTTGTATTTTGTGATATCGGATTGTATCGTGTACCTCGTAGTTATATTTAATAGGAATTCTAAAATAATCCGCAAGCAAGCCCATTCTTTGTATTATAAAAAACTTAATTGTTAGATAACTTTTTTTTTCCTAATTATTAATCAATCAAAACTTAACAATATTTAAAAAACTTTCAGTAAAAACTTTAACTTCTTGGCATAAATATGCTGCTTTATTTAAAATAGTGTAAAGTAGGAACACAAAAGCATTGTCATTGACGCATAGCGCATTGCAAATTTGGCATCGCCTGGCAGCAGCCTTGTTGGCTCCAGTGGTATTAACTTCATTTTATGAGTTAACTAAAGATGTGTAAAATACATGGCAACAAAACAAAAATCAAGAAAAAAAAAGCTGCTACTTCTGTAGAAAGAAGCAAAGGAGGTAGTCGTTTGTTGCGTTTGCTAATGTTTAGCAACATTAGGGCCATATATAAAGTTGGTGCCATGATGCATTTCTGCAAATTTCCTTAGTAGTTTTTGCTATCACCTAATGCATTATTGTTGCTGGTTGCAACAGTAGCTACAACAACAGCACCAACAGCAATAAATAACGGCCAAAATAACACTGGCAACTGTAGTGCTGCCAAAAAAAATTGCAACGGTCTAGTGCTTTATTATATTCCTGTTGGGAATATTTCCTGGAAGGAAATTTTCTCGACGCTTTCCTTAAAAAAAATTTAAATAGAATTAATATAACTAATTTTATCTTGTTAGGTTGATTGCTGAATGACTGTAATACAAATCTAAACGGCAGAAAGGATCACACTCAAATTTGTTGCCACTTGAATTACATACATTATAGCATACCTAATTCTAGCCACTTTTACACTAACACATAAAGTTTGCTGTCTCAAAACTTTTCGACATTTCAATTGAAAAAATGTCGGTAATGCTGACTCCAAGAGAATTCACATATTTTCAAAATTGAATAAGTTCTGAACCCTTTAAAGAGAAGTGGATATTTTTCGAAAAGTATCATTTAAATTGCTTAAGATAGTGATTTTAATATTAAAAACCAAATTGAAAACATATTTTATTCATTTTATTCGGATTTTATTAACAAAAAAACGAGTGAGGAACACAAAAGCAAATTCTGAATATGCTTTCAGCTCAAAATTCGGAATTTTTTGCAATATGTGAACATTTTTAGCTAATTTAATCAATTTTCAATTTTTAGAACACTGAACTCAGTATTGATCTTACACAATATTTTGTATTTATCTTTTCAATTATCTGGTTTTTTTTTGCAAATCATTTTGTGATCATATAGTCCCCTGTTTGCCAAAACCATTAATGTAAAAAAATTCGATTTTGTGTTCATTGCTGTTTCCGATGCAATTTTATATGAAGAGCATTGTATCAACATCAGAATAGGAATGTGGATGAGATCTGCCGTAATACTACAGTTATAAATCAATGAATAAATGAATGAAGGCCAACCAAATTTAAATCATAAATCGAGGTACCTAATGCCCACATATCTGCAAATCAAAGTATCAATAAATAACAGATCTTCAACATTCATACTCATTACTCGATTCTTTGTAAGCATTAAAGTTGTATAAATTGAAATTTTTCTGCATGCCAAAATAATGAATGTGTTTTAAAATCCCTTTGGAGAAAAGCAGGCCAACCACATTTTAAACTATTTTTAAGTCACTAAATACTTACCATTCAGTAAATTAAAATTTAAAAAAATTTGACTTCCCTAATTCTTAGAAGCATTTACATTTAAACTCGTTTTCCCAAAAAACTACAAAAAAGCACATTCATGGTTTTGGCATACAGGTGACGATATATTTTTTTACGAATACGATCTTTATATAATTTGTAAACGTATGGTGCAAGCTAGTCCTATATCAATGTTATATTTTAAGTATGGCAAAACCCATCAAGTTGACACGAACTTCGCTCTATAGTGTACGACAAAAACCAACTTCGTTCACTTCTTTGAAATTGCAAATAAGGACAAAAGCATTAAAAGCCATCTCTGACAAAAATCTTTATAAATCAAGTCTAAAGGTTAGGGGTCGTCCATAAACTACGTTACTGATTTTACGGTTTTTTTATCCCCCCCTCCCCCTGCGGTACTTTTCGTAGTGCTTTTCAAAACCACTCCCCCCCATAAAGTAACGTGATATATGAAATTAATTTATTCGAATGATTATATATTTTGACGAGCTCTGACAATTTTCACTAGCATTAGTGACTAGTATGATTAGATACATTAAAGGAACAATTGGAAAAAATCAATAATAAATATCATCTGTAAAAGCTATTCCATCTGCGATCCAAGATTCGATGCTCTAAATCACTGGGATAGAAGAAGCTGGTAGCTTTGTTGAGGATTCTTCAAAATATAATTTTTCATTGGATTCTACGTCGACCCATTCAGGTGAATCCTCATTTCTAACGCAAAGAAATTCACCTGGTTTGTGACAGAGTACCCTTAAAGGCTGCACCCGAGCTGCACCAAGTTCTGTGTTTTTGTGTAAATGCTTTCTGAAAATTGATTAAAATAGTATGACTTAAATAGTATGTTTTATTCCGATTTATTGTAAACGATATAATACAAACTTATGACAATTCATAGAAGTTTCAAATTTTTTAGACGTGTGCTGAGATGGTGAAGGAATACCAAAAGGTTCCTGTGTCGAGGGAAAAGGCGGTGGAAGAAATCGTTTTTACAAAACTTAACCATCAATTTACACGATCAAACATAAACATGTAAGGTTAAAAATTTTTGAAATGATTGTGTTATTAATTAGAGGTTTTTCGTCGATTTTTTAAACTTTTGGTAACGTTACAATATCTAAACACCTCCCCCCTACCGTTACTTATCGTAGAGCATTTCAAAACCCCTCCCCCCCCTAAATTGGTAACGAAGCTTATGGGCGACCCCTTAGTACTCAAAACTCAAGTTAATTTTCCCTTTCTGTCTAAAAATCATATTCTACAATTTGTGACTGTAATGTAAAAATTATTTATTTGGTGTAAATGAAGAATGGTAAAGTGAAAAGTTTAACTAGGAACTTGTTTGGTTTTTACAGTTCTATTACATGGGAACACAAAGGGTTAATACAACGAATTTACCATAAAAGTCTTTAAATTTATTAGGTACAATCATGGGCGTCCGCAGTGTGGAAGGGGGCGCTTGCACCCCATTAGGCGTTGAAAATTTTTTAGATATCTTCATATTAAATCAAAAAAGCCGTAATTTTATACATAAAAATTTTAAGAGAGAAGCAAAAAGCTTTCTAAATTGTTAATTGCGCTTAAACTTAGGGCTTTGAGTACTTTGGGAATAAAAACGTCGTTTTAAGTTGTAGAAGTGTCAAATTTTGCGAAACATGTCTTTTGATAAGGTGTATCATAATCAAAAAAGTCGATTTTGAATTTCTTGCAACCTACGGATTGTTTTTTCATATGAAGATATGTTTATTATTTATTTAATATATTTTGAAGAGAATAAAAATATAAATTTTTTCGGTTAATTTATAAATAAAGCTGAGCTAAACCATTCATTTTTATATAGTATGTTGTACCCGTTTCTGTAAGGCCGTGTTAATATTACGTGTTTTTACGCGATTGCGACACCGCTCTCACTTTTTTCGCAGAAGCGGCTGAAAAATAATGAATTTTGTATGTATTGAAATACATTTATTTATTTAATATTAAGTATTTTTCAGCCGCATTTGCAAAATTTGTAGAGGTGTCTAAGAGCGACAAAAACGCGTGATATAAGCACGGCCTAATAAGTTACGATAAAATTTCATTTACCCTTGTTTCACAAACACTTTTCAATACGTATTCTTAAATTAAAAAATTTTTTCTACAAATTTTATTCGTAATTTTCAGCCACGAATAGAATTCGTAGAATGGACGTAGTTTGGTACACATTTCGAATATTTTATTCGCATTCGTACAAAAACAAATGTATATTGTACGAATACATTTACGAATGATCCTAATACCTAAAAACCTTCTGTTCAGATGGGGTTTGAACCACGGTTCTTTAGCTAATGGGCCACGTACTCTTCCTGTAGGCTACGGCTGCCTTGCAATCACACATTTCCTTATATTCGGTTATTGTTCAACAAACCAGTCTGAACGATTTCAGTTGTAAATTATTTAAACTCAACTAAAATTTCGTACATTCTACGAACAATGAGTACGGTCAACCTACGAATGAATTTTTTAGTTAATACTACGAATGTAATGAAAGAAATTACTAAGTTATTCCTACGAGAAATTGACTAATGTTAAGAAATGATATAGAAATGACTAAGTCGAAGATCATTCTTCGTAGCAGCAGATAGCAAGGGGCATTTAATTCAATAATGGATATTAACGTTGACGATATGCAAATTTATGTTTGAAAGTCATTGTAAACAAGTAGAAGACAAAGTAAATACGTTTTATAAAAAAAATTAATGTTTTCCCGAAAGTTGGCTCGTTTTTTTATCATAAATATGATTTACAATAATTTAGATTTTTTTTTAATTTTCCTGAACTTTATAAAATGACAAGCGATCTAGGCGAGAGCAAAGCTTCTAATTCAAAAGCGAAAGAAAAAATGATGAAATTTAATAAAGTAGGCCAATTTTGGATCAATTACTAATTTTTGAAAAAATCTTAGAGCATATTAAGCAAACAATTTTGCATTAGAATTTATTATAGTCAAAAGTTTTTTATGTAATAAACGCAAATAAGAAACTCGTTTCAAACAACCATTTTATACTTCTTAGAATTCACGTTATTTAGCGGCGCCCACCCAGTTTGAGAACTTTCGGGACTATTTTTTCACGTCATGTGCTTATACTAAACCAGGATTCATAATCAAGCCTTGCACGGAGGTTCTGGAATACATTAAGAAAATGTGTGAAACCCAAAAAAATCTAATATACATGTACCTCTTTATTTATTTATTTATTTATACGTTTTGAATAAAAAAAAAAAACATTTTGTTAAATCATTTAGATTATAGGTATGTTTCCGTATTTGATTGCTTGCTCAGAACTTGTTCTTCTTTTACGGTCACTGGCGGCCATTGCTTAAAGATGTTCAAATAATGTTTCTATCAGGAACTACACCGAAAGAGAATCCCTTTCAACTCTATGTGGTCTTAACAAGATGATACAACTTGTCTCAAAGCCAGTTCTTTTATGACATTATTGCGGCTTAAATTCCCCAATAAGATAATTTCAAGAAACTCCACATTTCATTGGCCCAAGACTTCCTGACCTTACTATACATATAAAATTTTTATAATATATGGGGAATTCCATACAAAATTTAGCACCAATTTTATTGTACGTTTTTAAAAAAGGATCTTTATTCAATCGTTTATTCTGCAAAACCTGTTGAAGATAGAAAAATTTGTCCCAAGGAAAACATGTGCAACTTTTTGTTAAATTTCGGATGATGTTTACTAAAACAAAATCAGTTTATTCTTTGACTGCAAAAATAGAGATTCGCAACCAATTGGTTTTTTGAATTCAGACCCAATTTTTTTTATTTATTTTTGTTAAAAATAAAACCCAAAACATTATTCTTTATACTAGTTGAATTTAAGAATAAGAAAAAGAATGTAGCAATTAATTGTTTATATCAAATAGAAGGCTTTGAATTTAAAACACGTCATTTCTGACAACGTCACCGGAACATATTTAGCAATAGACAAATTTAGATAAATAAACTAGTCTAACAGCCCTATTCTGGCAAATTAACAAATTGTTTACCAGTATTTTGAATATTTCTATGTGTTTGTTGTTTTCAAAACAAAATTTAAAGCTCAAAAAGCAAAATTTGTTAATGAAATTGTCAATAACTGAAAAGCAGTTGACAATTTTTATCAAAATTTTGTATTTTTGAGCTTCAAATTTTATTTTGAAATCAAAAAATTACAACAAACACATAGAAATATTCAAAATACTGGTTAACAATTTGTTAATTTGCCAGAATAGGGCTGTAAGTTGATATTGAAAAATTCAGTGCTCTGTAAGTATTCAAGTGTCCAATCCTTAATTCTTCCAGTATTAAGAATAATGTTTTGGATTTTATTTTTAACATTATTACTTTACATTTTTTACAACACATCATCAGCATGATATTATGTAGATATACGTTTGAATAAGCTAATTGTGCTGAAGCTTGCGAAACTTCTAATCCAACAAGCCCAAGATAATAGTTCTACTACATTTTTTTCAATATTTATAGTGATTGCTTTAAAAGAATCTTAAGAAGAAAATAGAAATGGTTAATTAGTTTTTCTGATCTATTAAATTATTACATGAATTAAATTGCGAGCTTTAGATCAAGTAAGTTTAAGAAGGTTTTTTTCTATGGTGCATTTCGACAAACTGTCGAACACCAATGAATAGTGAAATAAATACAGAAGCAACTAGAACAGATGGCAACCTTGGTAGAGTTGATGGCGGTGATCTATAAATAGCCTACTTTTTTGAAATGTCATATGATTAGCAGTCATACAATTCAAAAGAATGAATTCCTAAATCTGCCAAGTCAAATACTAATTTAAACAGTGAGTTTATCACAGCTTAATCACTCAAAGACTATTAAAGAGGAAAATGTAGCGATTTCCGAAAAAGACTGTCTAGTCAGCTAAGTGATTGACTCTATACAAAGTTCTTGTTGTCGTTGTTGCCTTCTTAAACTTACTTGATCTAAAGCTCGTTGAAACTTACTTGATCTAATTCAAGTAAAAAATAAAAATTTTAAGTAAGAAATGCAGTTTTCTATTTGCAGAAAGTTCTAAATTCATTTAAAATATATGGTTCCTTCGCAAAAGATACTTTAAATAATATCAATTTTAGGATTTTCGCTCAACCGGAGTGATCTTAAATATAATACATCTAAGTGTACATCTTATGAATGGAGTGGCGCGTGAAAGAAATTTATAAAAATAAATTTATATAATAAATTCGTGCCACAATTATAGTACAAAATTTTCAGACACGAAGTAGTAGTCCATATACATGTGGAACTCAAGGTAAAGAATAGTAAAACTGCGGTTTTCACTTTTTCTCTAGAACGTCAGGATTTTTTTTTAAGTATTTTAAGCAACAATACATGCATCTGTTTGAAAAATTTATTTAAAAAATTAAACCCTTCAAAACATAACAATATGGCCATTAATTGAAAAGAGAAAAATCTCTGTTCTAAAAAAGAAATTGGTATTATTTATCCGACCAAATCCATGGCAAAAATGTACATTTGAAATTAAAATTTTCAAAATCCTTGAGAATACCTAGCTAAATTTTTTTGAAATAACATGTGCTAAGTACTAAACAATGCAATTTGCGTATTACTTACAATATAATTTCAAAAGCTATTTTGTTTTGATATTTAAAGTTATTGAAAGTTGTTTTACTTCAAATAAATTGGAAATTATTTTCGTTAATTTTCAAATAAAACAAAAGTCAATTAAACAAATCTTCATATGTAGTATGCAAAAATTGCCACTTCGTATTTAAAAGTTAATATTTAAGTTAAAAGTTAGTTCTAATTTGCAATCAACAAGTTTTTGATATGAAATATGAGCAAGTTTAAACAATTACATACCTTGTACCTCAAAAGTTTTTTTTTTTAATTTCTGGCGTTCTAGAGAAAAAGTGAGAACGCAGTTTTACTATATATTTGCCTCTAGTTTATGGTGTATAGAGTTTACTTCGTGTGTGAAAAGTGCTGTCAAAAGGTGTTACATAACATAAAATACCCACACTCACGGAACTGGCGATGCTATCAAAACATTGCTTCTTCTAGCCGTAATATTACGGTTCTCAAAAATTTAATATATGAGGCTGTGACAACTTCCATAATAGCTGCTAGATTCCAGTTTAAAAGCTGCTATTTCGGTTTTGACAACCTCACAGGAAGTTGTAAGAACTTACAATGGTGAGAGGAATTCGGTTTTGATAGCTGAATAGTGGAGGGGTCATAACAGCGCCTTTTGTGGCTGCTATAAATAGTGATGTTGACAAATCGTGGAAAAATGTTTTGTGATGAAATTGTGAAAGCTAAATTTTGTTTTTTCAGTTTTTGTTTTAATATAACGCAGTTTCTTTCATTTCTCTTCACTGTTTGTGAAAAATTAGGAACTTATAAAACTGCCACAATTTTGCTCAAAAACAAAAGTTTTCATTCACGACTTCTTGAGAATTATTCCCGATTAATTGATAGCTTATCGTATTTGATTTGTACTAACAGTGTATTTTATCCTGTTTACGTTATTTCGAGTGTTTATAAATACTGATTTGTTACAACTTTATAAATAATTTTTTGCTTTTTGCCAACAAGCGCACTGAAATGTCAAAAATAAAATAGATTTATTCGTTTTTTGTGGTTTGAGTATCCGCAGTAAAAGTGTGAAAACCGTATTGAGGCTACAATAGCCGTATGAAAGTTACTCTAGACGCAAAAATTTAAAATTAGTTGCAGTAGCCACAATACTGAATGTATCACAACTGTAACCACAGCTTTTAGTTGCGAAAGACGCTGAAAAAATTGTCAATTTTGTTTTGTGCTTCTTGCAGATTCAGTTAGGGTTATGAGAGCTATCATAAAGTTCTTGTAATAAACTTTCAGCCAAAGCAACTTCTTTTCATATATAATAACTCTAGTATGGCTATTACAGCCTCAACTTTTTCATGGCAGCCGTATACGAAATTCAATAATTCCCTGAGTGCACCAATATTGAAATTGTTTTCAATGGAGTTTGATAGATGGAAAGCAATGGATTATTGCATGTCGAGATGCCGGATAACGTCATCTCTTGGGTATCAAAGGAATTTCTGTAGATATAACAAACTATCACCACATCATCAACTATCAAAAACATGCTTCAAAAATTCACATAAATTAAGCAAAATAACAAATATTTCTTAATCATTCCGAAAATAAAGAAAAACAAAATGAAAGCAATATCAATAAATATCCCGTACGGTAGTCTAACAAATCAACTTAAAATCAGCAACAAACAAGCATATTAAGTAAAATTTATTAAAAGACATTTTAAAAAGTTTAAAAAAATTAACATGTTCATTTCGAACGCCCACAATATCAATAAAAAATAAAAACAACAAAGACAAGACAGGCAAAAGCAGAGCGATGAATGAATGGCCAGCAGTTTAAAATCTACTTTGTCATAAAATGTTGGCAACAGCTAAAGAAACAACAACAACAACGCCATTTTTCCACATGAACAACATTTTCATCATCACGTTACACAGCAAACAAGGCAAGAGTGCAAAACAAAGAAAAAAGGGGGCGGTGGGCATATTTAAGGCAGTCAGTCACCCACCCACTCAGACCAAGAGGCCCTCCACAAGAAGAAAACAATTTAAGAATAACATATTTTATAGTCACTCAGTCGCTCGAATGACAGCGAGTTTCATTTTCAGCGCGTTCCAAGCTACTTGAAATTGCTCTCGCCAGATGTTGTGGAACGCAATCGATAAATTATAATCACTGCACGCAAACCACCCAAAAATAAAAGAAGCTGAAAATTTCGGCACCCCAACAGCTGATTTCAAATGAAAAATAATAAAATGTCGAAGCATGCGAAACGCCGCTGTTGGAGGCACTCTTCAGAACGGTTGTGATTGTGGACAAGTTAAGCTGATGCCATCGAAAATAAAGCTCGCCACTTTTACTCCACTTGGCAAACCTTCTGTTACGCCCACCACAGCGTGCAACACAGCCGCGCAACACAAGAAGATGCAACAAATAATTGAGTTCTAATTAGCAGCACAAAGTTAACATAAAGTTACTGAGGCTTGACGGTGAATTGCAAACAGTGCCAAGCCAAAAATAGAAGGCAAGGATGTGTGGATGAGTGGGTGTTGCAAGTTCAGGAGGCAACAGCAGAAAAGAACAAACTAACTGTTGCACTGCGTCTACGAAGTTAAGCTTGAATTGAGCATTAGCAGCTATTGATTGAGAGGGGAAAAGACGAAGAAATGTTATTTAGTTCAAGTGTTTCACGTTTAAAGTAGAAACTTGATTACATTGGGTTTAACTACTGAAAAGGAGTTTTTGACCTTGTAGCTTTTATGATCTAACTATAGCTTCTGAATTTTTTTCCACGAACTTTTTAAATGCTTAATATTTTTCGATATTTGGGTTGATACATATTAAATTCTCAGAAATGGGGAATATGACCTAAGTTTATAACAGTTCGTACACTCCAATCGTTAGAACTAACCTGGAATATTTTATAATGAACTTACATGAAGTCGTGGTTTTTGGAACAAGTCCAAAGAAATGCAGGAATGTAAGTGCAGTTGCAGCATCAAATCTATACCAAGTTCCTCTATACAGTTCCAATTACATTTACAAAAGGAGGCCTAGAAATTTATTTTGAGTGTTAAATGCAATGCAAAGTGTTGCCGGTAAATAATAATAGGTACGATAATTTTCTTCCATTTTCATGAGAAGTTTCTCAAATCCATGCGATTTTTTTTTAACTTTTAGCATGCTCTGTAAACTCCCCACATCTTTTGATACAAGCAATACGTTGGTCCAAAGAGGAGATACTTATGTATGTTGATACTTACAGCTTTCACGTTCAAAATCTAGGCTAAATATTTTCAAAAAAAGTTGTGAATTGTTTTAACACTTTTAAACATTCTGAACTTCTATTCCTTTAAAATAACCGGTAACAACTTAAAAATGAAAAAACAAACACACAAAGAAAAAAGCAACATGGTTTGAAGTTAAACACAATGTTTCCACCTTCACCGTGTTTATTTTCTTACTAAAATTAACAATTTTTATATATTCAGATATATTTTGAGTACATTTGTAATAACTTTGACGATTTTTTTAAAGTTTTTTTTTGTAAAGATAAGAGGTAGGTAGCCTTTAAAACATATATTCAATTACATTCAAAAACCAATTTTTGTCCCAAAATATTAATCGGTTTTTTGGAAGACTTACTGCATTAATCTGTATCACGAAGCAGCACACCAACGACAAGCAAGACACGAGAAGCAATAGAATTTCGTATAGAAAAAAGTATTGCTTCTCGTGTCTAGCTTGTCGTTGGTGTGCTGCTTCGTGATACAGATTAATGCAGTTAGTCACAGTAAAAAAATGATGTTATGCAAATATTATTATTTGGGGTAACTTAATATCAGATGTAGTAAAAATACCTTATTGTATCAAAAGAATACTTTAGTAATCTGTATCTCGCGTTGTATAAGTGCAATCGTTAAGAATGATGGCTTTGGAAATAAAGTAAAACTTCGTACTAAAAAAATTTTTAGATGGTTTTGTGATTCGCTGACTCAGTTTAATTTGAACTCGCGTCAAAGAAGAACAATAATAAAGAGAAAAACGCCACATTTTACAGTTTTTCTTCGATAAAGGCGAAAACGCAATCCAGACGTCTGCTGGACGTATGGACATAGGAATAGTGCTTATGGTCCTGTTACTATTAAAGCCAATCAAGCGCAGTGTTGATTTCGTAAATTTCGTTTCGGTAATTTTGATGTCAAAGAAGCACACCAAAACTTTGGATGGTTTCTTAGCGAAAATTTTGATAAAATCATGAAACTCATCGAGTACGAGTGACGAATGACTAGAAGCTAAATATTGCACTAAAAGCCGTTTGAAACCATTGAAATAAGGCTCAAGTGGTTCCAAAACACTTCTCAATCTCATTGAGAAAAGGTATCTCAATGTATGGGTTCCATACGACAGTGGGTCTCTTATGATAACGTCAAGCGAAAACGGTCGTGGTCGTATCGCGGTAAGCCAGCGAAAATGGTTTCCAAGACAGAATTGCCGGTCAGGAAGATTTTGCTATGTATTTGGTGGGATCACAACGGAATTATCTACTATAAGCTGCTCCCCTATGGCTAATCTCTGAATTCAGACATCAACTTTTAACAATTGGACCGTCCGAAGAAAACAGTGGCCCAGAAGTGGCTAGCTTTGGCCAATAGAAGAGAAATTGTGTTCTATCAGGACAACGTTAGGCCACACATATCGATAGTGACTTGCTTAAAGCTCCGGGAGCTTGGTTGGGTTATTCTTATGCATCTACTTTATAGTCCGGGCCTGGCACTTAGTGATTACGACCTGTTTCTATTGCAAATGGTTTTGCTGGAAAACATTCCGAAGAATGTGAAAAACTACTGCCAGTTTTGTCAATAGGGACGAAAGTTTATATGAAAAATACAAAGCGGCGTAATGAAATTACATTCAAAACGGCACCAAGTTGTTGAACAAAACGGTGAATATTTGAGCTGAATCGGATCGTTCTAAATACGAAATGCTAAATAAAGCCTTAAATTTTATGCAAAATTAATGTATTTCTTTTTACTGCACCTGATACTTGTATATACATAGAATATGTTATGAGCTGCTGTAGTTTCATATTTTCGAGGTAGCTTTACACAGTGAGACACTTCTTTTTTGTTTACTTCGAACTTGTTTTGAAAAGAGTTAAATAAACTGCGAATTTGCTTTACTATGTTCAAGCTTAGAATTCAAATACATAGACAAGGTAGTTTAATGTAAAAATTCTATATAAAGAAATGAAGCTCTTTCAGAATTCCTAAATTTGTGTGTTTTAAGTATAGTACTATGTTTTCTTGCGTGAAATTTCATTGACAACATTCATTTATTTGTTGCGTGAAATTTCTGACCTAAAGTTTGTTGCGAGCATGGTAGAAGAATAGAGGTAGTCGCATGGCTGAAAGAGAACTACCATAACGGTCAAAAGGCAACTGACAGCTCATACAAAATCTGTTACCGATGAGAATGTAATGAGAAAGGAAAAATTAAAAAGAATCTGTCATGGCTGAAACTATTTCGCTTTTTTAATTTTTTATTGGTTAATCAATTAAAATAGGATTTTGTGCAGCTGTTGAAGTAATTTTTATGATTGTTATTAAATTTTGATGGTGGTGGATGCCATGCCATGCCATGTTCCATCGTTGTCTTCTAGGCTCGTCAGCTGGAACACGAAAACTCGACCAATTTTCCTTGCCCAAGCATTTTTGGCACAACACGCACTTCATTTTAATTAAAAAAAATAAGTAATTCACTCTTATTCAAGTTTTTAAACACAACACAGAAATATCCGATTAAAGTAATTTAATATTTCGCTGTTATCTTTGTTTTCTTTAAAAAAAGAACTGATTTTGACAATTCTGGTAGTATTGCCAAAGAGATCACGATTAGAGAAAAGAGATCACGATGTATTATTCTACCTGTATTATTCTGGTTGTGAGGAATTCCTATGGCAACGTTTCTCAGAGAGACTCAGAGAGTGAGTTGGGAAATTTCATATGATCTCTCTCTTTTCACTTCAAAATAAATAGGCAGTACAATTAAATTGTAGTGAAAAAATGTTGCTCAGAAACATGTTGCAATAATTTCACGCAGCGGAACAGAGTATTGTTCTGATGAACATTTTGTGAAAATTTCCACTCTTGTTTCGCAGCTGTCATTTTTGGTATGGAGATTTGAGTGGAATTTCACACGCATTTGAACAGAGTGCTATTCTTTTGAAAAAAATTTATTTTTTCGAAGTTTTTTTTTAAGTGAAACCTCTTAGGCGGCATTACGAAAACATTTTCGAATCTCGTCACGAAAAATAAGGTTTTTGTGAACACTGATATTTTCTATATTTTGTGTTTTTGTATTGGGAGCTTAAAAAGGGTGGCAGATAGATTATAGGTTTATTCTGAAGAAATGTTGAGTAAGCATATTAATATTACCAGTTTATATATCTAACCCACGTATGTGTTATAGATTTTTTATGATGAACTACAATAAACATTGGCTGAAATGCATAAAAAGTGAGCTTTTACTTCGACTCGATTTTTCAAGTAAATTAAAGAGAGTTTACGCATTTTAAACTTGGAAAATCGAGTTGGAGCAAATTCTTTTTTCATGCATTCGTTCGATCCAAAGACAGAATAATTTTTAAGTGAAATATTCGATATTTTCGATTAAGTTTCTCCTCGATAACATTAAAAATTTCTTTCCATATCACTTAACTCGCTATCATCTTCTTCGCTTGAACTAGACACATGTTCAGTGGAATAGTTGGATATTTGATGCAGGTCCGACATTCAACATCAGCCATTTCAACATCTCCTGTACATTTCCAAAAGACAACAATCTTGGTCCGCATTGATCAATATAAAAATGTTGGTCATTTTTAGGAATCTTATCAAAATTGGAGCAGTTACATTGGACATTTGTTTCTATGCCGCATTTCTACTAAAATAAAGAAAAATCTTGTTCCATTCATCGTATTTATACGGATGTTATAGTAAGTGATAATTTTTTATGAGACTATTTATGTACCACCGAACCGTCGTTTTTACCATTGTTGGAATCTTTGCAAGTTGCCACAGTTTCTGAAGAATTTTTCGACTTTTGGTATACTTTAATTACACGCTATACTGTTTTTTTACTGTTTTTTATTGTCATTTAGTTACTAGAAAATACTTTATCTCTATACTTTTTGAAACTCTCATAGAAAATGTTTTTCTTTTTATTTGGTTTTTTCGTAAATGCCATTTTGGGGTTTTTTTGACCCATTTAAAACAGGTTCGACATAAGGAAAAACAAAAACAAAATAGTCCCATCGTGTTCAAAAACCTCAAAAATATTAAGATATACTATTAAATCATAACGATTTATATGATTTAAATTATAACTTTTTAGATATATTTCTGAAATAGTACCTGATTAAATATTCCCAAATTTTCCAAAAAAAAAAAAACAAATACTGGCACCAGGAATATACCATAAAGTGCTTCTATAAGAAATTTAATTTTTTTTGAGACCTTCCAATAATATGAACCGTTCATTTTTTTTTTTGAGTTAGCCTAAAATTTCTTTATAATTATTCAGGCGTAGAACTATAGACCATATAGCAAATAAGTTATTCTGGGGTAGAATCGGCTAAAGTGATAGTTATTAGTTAATAACACTGTGCATGAATCGGCCACTTTTTTGCAAACAAGGACATATTATTTCAGCATAATTCGAGGACGCTGAATTAAATGACGTTTACGGTTTTTTAATTTTTCGTTTTTGAGAAATTGAAGGTTCAAGGTCAAGAACATGTTGATGCAGTTTTTGTTAGAAAAACGTTTTTCTCGTTAACTTTATCGACTTGTCAGTGAGTGAAACATTAAAAATTACCTGGAAAATAATTTCTTTAAACAGTTTAACCCTCAAAACCAAAGTCTTATGGTCCAAATTGACCTCAAAAATAAAAAAAAACCTTTTTTCATATAAAAGCTATGTTCAATCAAAAACAAGTAAGCTTTTTGACTTAAAAATATTCCCCTGATATAGTGGTGCTAAATGAAATTACAAATTTAACTAAATTAGCTAACTTTCTGTGTCCTTAAAACGACCTGAAAGGTATTAAAACTTAGTTTTTCATACATATTTTTCTTTATTTTCTCATATAGATTCATCTGTTTCTTCTGCTTCTTCACGTAAATTCCAAAAAATCAGATCATCAGATTCGTCATCAGAAACGAATCACGCAGAATTTTTCCTCGGTTGAGTAGTATGAAAATTAAGGAAGGTTGGTGTTTATATGATTTTAAATTTCATTCCCTAACATTTATTTTTTACAGGAATGCTACATTGACCCGATATTCGTCGCTTATTGAAGGATGAGCAATTTAAACTAGCTCTTAGCCATAATGAGTTGTTGACATGGGATTGCGTCAAAGCGGTAATTAAAATTGTTCTAGGAATTCATCGATCCGACGATTGGCGCATACACATTGACAGAATGCTTATCGATTTCCATACTTTAAATGTAAGAATGCCGCTGTAAATTCATTTCCTTCATTTCCACGCTGAAAAATTAGGGCAATCCTCAGACGAATCTACCATCAGGTGACGGTGAGACTGGAGTACAGGTACAGTGGTAAAAAACTAGATGCTCTCTTAGAAGAGTTTTGTTGAAATTTACATGAAGGAGCAGAAGAAAAAAGCCATTTTAGGGACACATAAGAGTGGTTAATTTGGTTTTATTTGTTATTTCATTTAGCGCCACAATATCAGGGGCGTTTGAACTTGTTTTGTTTGAACAAATCTTTTATACGAAAAAAAGGATATTTTGATTTCTGAGGTCAATTTGGACCATAAGAGTTGAGTTTCGAGGGTTAAACTGTTTAAGAACTTATTCTCAAAATAATTTTTAATGTTTCACTCGTTGGAACGAAGTCGATTAAGTTAATGAGATAAAAAAACTTCAAGTGTATTTCTGTGTATTCTGTATAAACCTATTCCAGTGCACATATTAAAATGAAATGTTTACTTATTGGGACTATTGAGAGAGAGATTAAAAAAATAATAAAATTCAACTCCTTAGAAGAAATCTAAGAAATAAAGAGAGTATTTTAGATTTCTGCGAATTAAAGTAAAATTTTTAAGTAATATGTATATGATGGTAGAAGAAAGCGAAAGAAAATTTTGTTAGTTTCTAGTAAGAGGTTAGTTGTTACTTTCTAGTAAACTAAGGCAGAATCCTCTTATTGAACGGATTCATGTCATTTATAAAAAAAGTCCACTTCAATTTCATAAAATAAAACTGATATTTTAAGTTCTAGCGAATTATATCTCCCAAACCAATTGAGAGCGACAATGTTTTGCATATTTAGGCTAAGGAAGCCCAAATGTATAAAATAATAACAAAAAAATATTCGTGTCCATAAAAATGCATACAGTAAAGTTATGCAGAAATAACATTTAATTTTCCACAGAATAAAAAGTGCTGCCAAGTATTTTAAATATTACGTGATTGCTTTCCACAGAGCAAAGAAAAGTTAATAATCAAAAAACACTATCAAAAGTTACAATCAAAAACCGACAGTCGATTTCACTCCTGGTATAACATAAATATAAGCTGGTTGATAAATTAAAAATTATCGAACATTTGTTTTTTAAAGTAAAATTTTTAGTTTTATCATGGCCTTTTGTAGGAGAAAATTTCAATGATTTCGTTTTTATTGAATGCTCATAAATAGTTCTTTGTAACTGACGGAACAAAGACTGAAATCAGCACCCTAGCCGTAGGCTTTAATACGAGCTTTCTTTTGCGTCAAAGTTTGTTTTTTTTTCATATTTTCAAAGTTATTCACAGCTTATTTGAGTTCGGAAAAGTTTTTTATGTTCTGTCTTTAGAAACATCAGCAGGAGTCTGGGACGCGTCAGTAATTTTTTTCCACGTTGGGTTAATGCACTGCAGCAGGCTCAGCGCTAGTTCCGGTTTTGTAAAAGCTTTATGGGTGCAACAGCAACAACAACAACAACAAAAGTAAGCAAAATACTATTGATTTAATTTCTTAGGAGCCGCAGTGGTGCCAGACATAGAATTGTGCCAGCAGCAGCATCACCAACACTACGTCATTTTTTGTAATGTCTTTATTTCTTTGTTTTGCTTGGCACGGTTACCATTTTGTTCATTGCATGACAGAGTATATAGCAATGTACTCTGTAGGTAGGCAAAATGGCGAAAAATTTTTCAAATACTAGAGCCTAGCTTGTTTGTCTGAAAAAAGGATAATAAAAACCAGTTCGCGCCAGTGTTTGCATTTTTTTCACAGTTGTTTTTTTTTTGTTACTTTATTTCTTTGCTTTCTCTTTTTGTGTCCATGTTACGTTAAAGCACTAAAATAGATTTCATCCTTTTCATCTTTTATTTTTGTATGTTTTGTTTTCTGTGTTTTTTTTATCTTTTTGCCGACTGGTCGCTTGCATCCTTTTGGGACTTGATTATCCTTTCTTGGCATTTATTGTATTGCCAACCAACGGGCCAACCAGCCAGTCATCCAACATATGAGGTTGTTTGGTATTTAGCGACCTTATTTTTTTCTTTTGTTACCCTTTTGGTGTTGTTGTTGCTGTAGTTGATTGCTTGGTTCGACTTGCCATTTGCCAGAAGGAAATTAAGCCATAAATAGTGTATGAAACCCACAAAGGAAGAAGAAGCAGTATCAGCAGCAGCGGCAGTTTGGATGATTTCGCCTGTGAGCTTGTGATAAAAATTTAGTGTTAAATTGGGTAAAAGATTTTCGCCAACTTTAAGGTTGAATTTAATGAGAGAGTGTAGAATTTTTTGTGTTTTTTCGGAATTTCTTTTAACAAGGATGAAGATATAATTAATATGAAGTTAATTTTCGTGTGAGTTTACAGACGGATGTTATACCATATAACTTTATTAGGTAACAGAAAGCGGTACATTATTTAAAGGACTTAAGAAAAGTTTTCACAAAAATTTATTAATATATATATTATTAATAAAATATTTTATTTTTATAATATTAGATAAAAATCTTTTTTATAAATTTTTACTTTTATATTATAGCAACTCTTAATATAATAATCTTTTAAAAATAATTTTACTTCCGTTATAAAATAATTCTTTACACAGATATTATAAAGTTACAAATTTTTTGACGACAGTGAACATAGGCAACTGCTGTCAAAAGTGTTAGAGATAAGACTTTACTTTATTTTTGTTGGTAAAAAATTCTGCACTAAGAATTTTACCAAATTTTTTTCATTTTTGCCTGAACTTTGCCATTTTTCTCAGTTTAAAACAAATCAGAAAAAAAGCAATATTTGTTTGTCAATTATGTTGCGTTGGCTGACCAATTTCTAAACATCTATATACAGTCCCTGGCCATATTATCAGAAGCAAAATATTTTGTGCGCAGATGTTAATTATCAGCTGCTACAATTTGTTCTTTGAATATCTATTTCCAATAAATTTTACTTGTAATGTAAAGTTTAATTTATTACATAGCTGGTAACACAAACAAAATGTTATGTTTATTGAAATTTTTTGGTTTTTACTAACATAGTTAAGAAGTACAAAAATTGTATTTCAATTTTTTTATATTAAGGGTATACACTAAACTTCGTAATTTTCCAAAATCGGAAATTTACGAAAAATTTCAGTGCAATTGTTGTTGTTCTGGTTTTCCGAAGATTGCTTAAATTTAATCATCTGTTGAGATGATGAAACATAATAGTCGGAAATTTGCGAAGAAAAGATGTGTTCAGTGCGCACAAGCAACTGTGTTTCATGAAAAAAAACAACATCCTGAAAGGTCTTTTTCAATAATATTTCACATAATTTAGTTTTTTCATTTATTTTCTTCATTTTTCACAGCTAACGACAAAGGTTTCAATAAATTAACAGTTTGTGTGTTGTCAGTTTGACAAATATTTCGGAAAAAAATTGAAAAGCAATCGCTCACTTCAACTCGTCGTAAATTTGCGATTTCGAAAAATTACGAAGTGAAGTGTATACCCTAATTGTAAATATTTTACCTGCTGGTCAATAAGCCTTAAAATCCAGATCTTTCAACTTTCTGCGAATAGTGCGCTCAGAAGCATTTAAGTTTGCTTGTGTCAATTGAGATTGTATTGATTTCGTAGTAGAAAATGAGATGTCTAATAAAATTTCCTTAATACATTTTTTTTAACTTGCGGTGAAAACAAATCGTAAATATTGAATGAAATATATAAAAAAAAGGTATACAATAACATTCAAAACTAAGTTTTGCTTTTAAAAATATGATTTATATGTATCAAATTTTGATTTATCCTAAGAAAAATCTGTAGTGCGTCTAATAATTTGGACAGGCACTGTAATTAAATTTTGAAATTTGTTGAGACCTTGTGTAAATTATGTAATATAAAGTATATACAAATATAAAACGCCACACTTACTTTTATCAAAATTAATAATATATGTGCAATATTTCGAGTTGTAGAAAGTATAAGAAAGGAGACTACCGTGTTTATTTTTAAATTGGTTCACTTATTATCATATAATTTTTTATACATATTGGCCACGCCTACAGTCCTCCCATACAATATTCGATATGGTTTATGAAATCAAAAATATTTTCTATTTTTAAAACATATCGTCGCCTGAGAAAATAAATGTCGTATGTAAAATTTTCACTTTTGAGATTGTTGAGAAAAAGGGGCTATAAATTCTAAAAAATAGCGGTAAGACCACAAAACTTTCGTAATCTATTGTGAAATGTGTCTGCAAATAGGCCTAAAATTCTGAAGAATATTGCTCGGCTAGATTCTAAATTAAAGCCCCTTTTTCTCAATAATCCCAAAAGTAAAAATTTTTATATACGACATTTATTTTCTCAAGCGACGATATGTTTCTTCAACTTTTACAAAAATTTTAAAAATGAGAGAAAATTACAGAGAAAATTATAAGGTGTCATCATAATTATTAAGAGAGTCACTTGACACAAACTCAGAGAAATCGAAATAAGAAATTAAGTCCATTGAGCCAGCGTTCGTACCGTGAGTGGTCTTCATTTAAAAAATATTCACCAATTTCATTACTGGTTTTCTTTATTTTCAATATTTTTCTCAATTTCTTTGAGGAGATTTTAAGGGATAAAAATAATCAAACGAAAAGATATCTTTGAGATCTCTATAGTTATTAAGAGTATTATTTAATCTCATTTTTATAAACGTTATCTGATTAGCTTCTTATAAAAACATTCCTAATGTAATTTTTTTTTAGTATGTATAATAAACTTAATCTACAATAAATTCTTAATTACTAGCAGCTAGAGCTATCGGCATTGATTTTTAATTAAGCAAATGGAAATCTTTAAATGCAGATATATTAAATACTGTTATGCAGATCTAATTTCTTTAAAAAACTGAAAATAATATTTATATTGGAGTCGGAAGGGTTTGATAGAAAGTAATATGGAGATGGGTTAGAAAAGAAGGAGGAGTAGACTGAAGCTAAAGAGGGGCAATTGGAGAGGATATGGGGGATTATTAGTGAGGTGCCGTTGCTAAAATGACATCGGGGTTGAGGTTCTTTTTTTAAAAGATACAAATGTGTGGCAATTGTGTGCTCCAGCCGGATTCTGGTAAAGCATCTGTTTTGTTTAATGGTGGTGGTTTCGGGTAACCTCAGCGGGATGTTATGAGGATTGTATTTTTTGTAGTTGTGGTTGTAGTTGGCCCAGTGTAATGATATTTCACCTTGAAGTTTTTCGAGAGCGCTTTTGGTAATTAAGTTTTTAGATCGAGGATTAAAATAATGTACTGGGTGTTGAAGGACAGATTTTACAGCAAGATCTGCGTTATCAGTCCCTTGAATGCCTGCATGGCCTGGTATCCACATGATTTTTACTTTTTTATTCATTCCGATGAGGTTTTGTTTTATTTGTATAACCGTTTCGTGCTGATTGGCAATAGATTTGGTGGCTTCAAAGGCGGATTTGCTGTCAGTACAAATAATAAACTTCTTTCTTGAATTTTTGCAAAAATCTAATACAGTGGTTATTGCTCTTGCCTCAGCATCAAATATCGAAGCCGGTTCTACCTCATTCCGTGGGATACAATATAGCCACTGTCATGAACTACGGCAAAAGATACGCAGTCCTTGGATTTGGAGACATCTGTGTAGAGAAAATGCCAGGTGCTACTTTTGTAGGTTTGAATGCAGTCTTGAAAAAGTTGGATGTATGCAGTGGGGGAGGTTTTATCCTTTTGAAATCAAGTCAGATTTGGGATAAAACTGTTTTGGCTTAGCTTCCACGGTGGAAGAATTTTCCGTTTTGTCAATGTTCCATTTATATTTATTCCGTAAGTTTTTGCAGTATTAATCAGAAGAGAAATAGCTGAGGGTTTCTTCATTTTTGTAGTTCTAATTTTTGTGGAGTAGATTGACTTATACAGGAGGCTGGAGTTCGAGCAGAGGCGTTTATGTAAACTTTGACATGTAAGGTTTTTTATTCTATTTTGAATAGATTTCAATCCGCTTTCAGCGTACAATTTCCGCAAATTAGATGTTCGGAAAGCTCTCAAGCTCGATTTGATTGCGGCATTGGAGAGCTTATAAGTAAATTAAGATTATCAAATATTTCAGTTCCGTAAACAAAAATTGTATGTACGGTTGACGGCATTTGTAACATCTCGAAAGTACGATCTAACAAGAGTTTGGCAGTTTCTTTTTTTAATCAACTTACCGCCAGATAATGTCCGTAATATCAAACTAAAATATTTTACTTTTCACTATAAACCATTACAATCATTTGAGGAACCCTACCAAGTATTGACTCTATCGAAAACAAGACCCATCTTTTACTTGAATTTTCTTATGTTTACATTATAAAAACATAATATAATTTTTTATGATTCTTAGTTAGATACTTTGGGCTATGCATAGGAAAAAAAGTGCGGAGATAATCGGATGTTTTTTTTAAATCGTTTCCTAATATTTTTTCTATTTTTTCTTAGAATTTTATTTAAATTAAATTGAAAATTTTTCAATAATCACTTGAATTTAATTTTTTGCATAAAATTTTTCTTATTTTTTCTAGTTTATAATTTTTACAAATTAACATCTATTTTATTTTCATCATTTTTTGTATGTGTCTAACTATGAAGTAAGTATTCAAGCTCAACCTGTATACTTACATATTTAATTACTTATTAAATACTTGAATACTTACTTCACAGTTATTTTTACAAATTTTTTAATGTATCAACCTAAAATTAGAAAAGTATAGAAAATCTGTGTTTTGAAGCTTTACACGGCTTAATTAAAATTAATATCTTAATTTTAAATTGCGAGCTTTTTAGATGAAGTAAGTTTTTGAAGAAGAAAACAACCACAACTCTGTATAGAGTCAATCACACAGCAGACTATACAGACTGTTTACAAATTTATATCTTTAAACCTTTTTTAGAGTTTCCTTAATTGGAATAATTTGAAAATATTTTGATACTTTTTTTTCAAACAATCAGATCGATACGATTCCTCTTCAGTAGTCTTGAGTGATTCAGCTGTGACCAACCCACTGTTTTACTTTCTAAATGATTTGAGACATGTTTTAATAAACTCATCTGCATGATATGACGCTGAAAAACAAGTGGATCTTATTTTTGGTCAAGTCTTAAACTTTATCAGAGCTGTGTATGTTTTAAATTTTGCTCTTTTCTCTTTTCTACGATCCCCGCTCCTGGTAAATCCCTTGTTTGACCAAGCTGCGTGACTTGTAGCTTAGAGCTTTAGAACTTTATCATTTACCTCCTGGTTAATCGCTTTTTTGGTTGATACCACCAGATGGCGTGGACAATGTTTAAGCTTTGCTTGAAACTAAGATTATATTAATTATATGTGTGTCTGTGCACACAAGTTAATCAATTTACTTATATTTGGTTGGGCTCTACCAGAAAAATTTTAGATATATATAATTAATTGTGACCTTTGATGATTTTACAAGGTTCAAATTTGGAGTTAATCAAAAAGTATATGTATGACTTTTAGTTACTTATTAAAGTTAATATTTTAAAAACAAGTTTATATATTATATATCTATTAATAAGATGAAATTCCTTTAAAATTTGTTTATTTTTTTCTACAAAACTTTTTGTAAGGTTAAGAAAAAAGTATAGCAGATCAAAGATATAGTACAGTTCTAAAAAATAGCACTTGCTATTTTTTACTTTTATTAAAACAAAATAGCAAAATAATTGCTTTAAATTTAAAAATTAAAGAAATAAGACTAAATTACAAAATGTTTTTTAAAATATGTCGTAGGAAGGAAACAAACTTTATAAAAAGGTTAATGATTTCTAAATGGTAATAAAGAATTTTGGTTTTCTGTAAGAAATATTAAAGTTGTCCTTAGAAAAGGATCCGAGTGAAAGTGAAATTGAATCATAATTGAATTCGATATTTGGTGGTCTAAATATCATTATTTTCGTTAACTGTAGTCCTACGTTGAGAAAAACTTTTAATTTCCACGTTGAGGTGTAGATGAGGAATTGAAGTTTTTAAATATTTTGAAAAAATTTATAACTGAGATACTACAAAGAACATGACTTCGGTCTACACTTAGCTTACAATAAAAATCACGTAAGCTTGCTTTTATCCCAAAAAAAAAAACGGTTTTGGAAATTTATAAAAATTAAAAATATTTTGTTTCTACATCAACGTAGGACTACGGCCAATACAATAAATTATATTAATACATTAAATAAATAAATTAATAAAAAACGAAAAAAGTGACATGAAAATATCAAATTCAATTATATTTCATAGATTCAATACATTGAATCTTTGCGAATAAGAAAAATTTCCGGCCGAAAAAGTGTTTTTCATTAATGTCAATGAAACATCCTCAAGATTTCTTTTGTTAATATTATTGATGTTTTGTAATCAAATACTCGATTTTACACTTAAAAAAATCTGCTTTCCTTAAATTAAGAAACTGTGGCTTCAATTCATAGCCATGGGTTTTTCTATATTTTATTTAGGTTTAACCTTAATGTAAAGAATTTTTAAAAATTTTAACGACCTCACGTCTTGATGTCGTTGCAACATTATCAAAACAGCTTTTTAGTTTTGAAGACAGGTTTTTACCTAAATATAAGAGACGAAGGAAGGTACTATAAAAGCTAAATTTCCAAAAATTTCAAAGAAAAAGGAAATATTTGAAGAAAAACCGCATTGAAATCAAGTCTGTTTGCATGATTTCTTAAATTTGGTGAAATATATTTTACAATACTAGGATATTTTATATAAATACATGTTTTTAATTTTTTGTGAACTAGAAGTGATTTATTTTAAGGATGCTTTTCTTATATTTCTAGAAAAAATGCTTTCAAACTACTAACAAAGCAAACAATTCTAAATTAACAACTGCGATGGCCGAATGGATAAGCTGATGGACTTACATTCACGCGGCCGAGGTTCAAGTCTACGGATAGTGGTAATTTTTCAATTTAATTTATTTGTTAATTTGTTAATTTATTTGTTAATTTGTTCAATTTTATTAAATGTTAATAATAATAATAATGTTTGCAGTTTTCGTCAGCATAAAAATAATAATTATCAAGGGATGCTGTATAAAATCTTAAAAAATGTTAGGTCCAAAATTTTTCCAGGGATTCGAAGAAAAATTGTTTATTTTCACAGAAAAAGTTTTTATTAGTTATAGCTGATGATTAATAAACAGTAGAAAATTTCTTATTTTCAGAGGAAATGTTTCTTTTAGTTATAGCCGATGATAAATAAACGGTAGAAAAACGTACTCAAATGTAATAAGATTTCAACACAATTGCGCTAAGTTTCTTTTATTTAGCGAAGTAGTTTGTAAATGATTGGATAATTTTCCTAAACTATTTCACACTTCTGGTGCCAATTTAACGATGTCTGTGCACACAAGTTAATCAATTTACTTATATTTGGTTGGGCTCTACCAGAAAAATTTTAGATATATATAATTAATTGTGACCTTTGATGATTTTACAAGGTTCAAATTTGGAGTTAATCAAAAAGTATATGTATGACTTTTAGTTACTTATTAAAGTTAATATTTAAAAACAAGTTTATATATTATATATCTATTAATAAGATGAAATTCCTTTAAAATTTGTTTATTTTTTTCTACAAAACTTTTTGTAAGGTTAAGAAAAAAGTATAGCAGATCAAAGATATAGTACAGTTCTAAAAAATAGCACTTGCTATTTTTTACTTTTATTAAAACAAAATAGCAAAATAATTGCTTTAAATTTAAAAATTAAAGAAATAAGACTAAACGAAAAACATATACTTAATTTTAAGAAAATCGGCCATGGCGCTAAATGAAGCCCGATTTTCTAACGATTGGGTGCTATTTTTCTAGATTTTCTGGAAATTTTTTTCTGACTCAAGAATTTAAAATTAAATTCTTATTATGAATGCAAAAATAGGTGAAGAATAACATTTACAACTGCTAATGACTTTTACTGAATGCTATAGTTTGCTTCATTACTATAAATGCACATTCCATTTAAATTAAATTAACGTTCGAAATTATTAGAAATAATGTTTTATTGCTCAACCGACCGTATTTTGAAACGTGCAAAAATAAGTTTTTTCTTATTTGATTTAGTACAAAAAGTTGAATTTTTACGAAAATTCCAAAAAATATTTGCAAAATTCAAATCCCAATATCTGAAATGGCTGAAATCGGTTGGGATTAAATTTTCTATATAAATATTTCTATATATATATAAATATTGATATTAAGAAGTAGAAGTCAAATCTTGTTAAAAAGTTATAAGATGAAAAAAAAAACTAAGTTGCTATACATTTGACTTTAAAGCCCTTTGGCCGAAATTAAGTCATGCCAAGGCTAAGGTGAAACAACACATTTTAAATTAAAGTTTTTATAAGTTGAATAAAATTTATATGATTTTCTTTCCTAACTTATGTTATGTTAAAAAAATAGCGTGCCAATAGCACGCGAAGAGAACTGAATATTTTCTGGGTAAATAGGTTAAATATTTCAAAGCAATACTTGACATCCTTCAAAACTAAATGCATAGTCAAGCATGTAATTCACTCAATTATATATCGTGTAAATTTTATTTATTTATTTATATTACAACTTCTGCTCCCAAAAACAAAGTGAAGTGTAAATCGAAAGAAATGAAGTTGGCACTCGTCACAAGAAAACGTGCTGCACGCTATTTTTAAAAGTATTATTTATGAGTTGAATGAAGAAGTGGAATACATTTTTTTTTAAAGCTTATCGATTACTTTTTTTTTACACTTAAATCATAGTCAACAATTTTAAGGTAAAAAAATTACTCAAGTGCTACATTTTCAAGTTTTACGATATAAGTGTGAGTAACTCTTTCCTGGCAAACACTTTTGTAGAAAACAAAAGAAGAAAATTAAAACAGACAAAAAAGCACTCACTTCCGTGTCTTACAAATACATGTTTTACCATTTATTTGCATGCGACAAAGAAAAAAGTGAGAAACTTTTCAACGTAAACTTACAATTTTTCAACGTTAAACTTTTTCTAAACAATTTGGCGAAAAGTACATAAAATCGAATTTTTCGCCTCTTATTGAATTTCCAAGCGACCTTTGGAAACATACCAATAACACCACTCTTCATCCCTTCAAAGTCGCGCGTAATGCGATTTTGCACTCTGAAGAAGCGACACACGACAACTGACAGCTGAAAGATCTTCTCAGTTGGAGCAACAACGATAACAGCAAAAACAACGACATAGCAGCAATTCTTGGCAACTAAAGGTGTTGCAAAAAGTGTTGCACAGTGTAGGTGTTGATGTGATGTGAGCTGCTGTTGTTGTTTTTGTTGTTTGTTGCTGCAATGCCTTCTATGCGCCAGTGTTACATGTTTAGCCAAATTGACAGCGACACTTGTTTGGGGAACAATTACGGAGCAACACATTGGCAACAGACAAAAGTGAGGGCAGACCGAGAGGGAGTAAAGTGCAGCGAAGGGTAAGAGAGAAATCCACTCACCACTGTTGACACTTAAAGCACACTTTGGCAACAGTTGGCAATACTGTGTGTCTCACCTGAGTGTTGCTTTACACGTGACGCCGGAAATTACAAAATGCAAATGCATTTCTAGATGAATGAATTTCCGCTTTATATTAAACTAGATTTCAGACATCTTAACAAGTGTTGATGCGGAAATTTGATTGGAATTGAAAATTCCCTAAAGGGTTAGAAGTTACTCAAAATTGACCTATATTAAATATTATGACAGAGTAGAAGGAATTGATTAATTTACTCACCAGTGTTGTATGTGGCAGGAAAAGGCAGTTTATTGAGTCAGCAACTGAAATTAAATTAGAAAAAATGGTTAGTCACACAAACAACAAATTTTAAGATACACAAAGATAAATTATTTTCTTGTATCGAAAAATTATTTCACTAGATTCAAGAAGTTGTGAAATCTTAACTAACTTAAATTAAGTACTTTAAACTATTAATTAGAATAAATTCTGTTTTCTTGAATTCAGAATAAACTTTTTTTAAGAATTTTGACACTTACAACTCTTTATTTCAAGGTACGTTATTTCGTTAAAAACGAATATATATCTTTTTAAAAACATTGCATAATAATAACCTAAATGATTTTAGAGAGCATTTATAAAGTGAATAAAACTATAAAAAAATAACTCAACTCAAAAAATAAAGTGAATGGCGGTATTACGTTTACACATTTTTCGAATGTAGTCACGAAAGTTCTGGATTTGTAGAGTCCATTTTATCCACCAAAAAAGTTTGATGATGAAATTGAAAAAATTTGTTTATGTAGGAAAAATTTGTGTTTTTATCTTAAGAGTTTCAGTTGGGTTGAAAATTAAGACCTGAATTAAGAACATTGCACAAAGTGATATCATCATCAAAACTATCATAGTTTTGAACACATTTAAACATGGCCGTGAGGTATTTTAACCGCAGGAAAGTCAAAGATTATTCCTTACTACAATAATTTCTAAATAAAAACAAAAAGGTAAGGCAAGAGTACATAAAAATTACTACCTTGTTTTTTCTTTTAAATTACTTGTGAAGAGTAAATAAAAACGGTTTTCACAACCATTATATATTTGCCACAAATACCTTGTAATCTTGTAGAAATTCAACAAATTGTTGTGAAGAATTAAAAGTCGTACAGTGGTTTCATACCATACAAAGTTATAAATAAAATAGAAAGAGTCGTCGTACACCAATGAAATTTGCTAAATTGGAATTGTGTTCTAACTTATTACAAATTTGTTAAATCCACTCACAACCATGCCTACCTCGCATATAACATAACAATTTAAAAGGCTGTATTTTTTTTGTATTAACCTTATATTAGGAAAACTTAATTTACACGGTTAAAAACCGTTGACTAAATTTTAAACTTTTTTGGGCAACACCAAAAAAAGATTACTTCTTAATTCAAGGAAAAGTTTAAAATCTTCTAATTAAAAAAATGATTAGTTTTCAATCCGCAAAAAGTTTAAAAAAAAGCAATATAAATATGAACTTAAAATTAAAAATTACTCTGACTAGTTCATGACTTGAACACACGTCCTTTGATGTGGTGGTCCAACACCTTATCCACTCGCCCAACTCAGTTGTTTACAAGGTTTTGCTTATTTTGCATCATTACGGATGCAAGTAAGCTTTTGGGAACGTTTCCACGCGTGGGTTCGAGCCCTAGCTAAATTAAACTAAAGTAGGGATTAAAAAATAGCACTTTTTGGATTAGAAATTCCTTTAAAACAAAGTTTGGAATAAAAATTAGTTCAACATTTTTAACTGTGTGGAATCCGCAATACATGTATGTGAAGATAAAAAATTTTGTTTCTTGTCACGGCAACCTCCCATACATAGTTTGCACAGCACTACAACGTTCATAGGATTAAGAAGGAGTCGTTGTAGACCAATGAAAATATGCATATAAGTTCTTTCATTCGAGCCTCCTCTTTCATTTTAGAAGTACAAATTACTTTGTAATTTTTGAAGATATTAGCTGCGTTCCATTCGCTTCAAAATAATCCAGATTATTTTTTTTTTAAATGCAAAGCAAAAACAAAAATAATAATCCCATAACAAATAGGATTATTTTTGCTATCCATATAAAATTGTGATATAGCCTTTAAAAAATTTGAAACACAGGTGTCGCACCTGTATATTTCTCTGAGCTGTCATTTCATTTTTTTATAATTTGTTTGTTTGATACAATGACTATTAGGTAGCCATGACACCTACCTATTTTCCCACGAGCTGCGACCATCGAATGTTTAACAAAAGAAAACAAAACAGACCGCGTGTGTCACACACATTGGTCGCATTCAGCGGAGCCAACAATTGCACTTAAACTATTTATATAATTGCATAATATTAATAATTAAATTAAATAATTTACACTTTTTCTGACGTTTAGACCAAAACACATTCAGAAAAAAACATCGTTCACTAAGGTATCGCTGCCACAACAGTTCACATCAGTTTTGAACGACACAAGCTCTCATGACACCTTATAGTTATTGTATCATAATTGCTTGTTTGAATTTAATTTTGACTGCAACGGTAATGCCCTCTACGAGTCGTTTTTCTTGCCGTTCCTTTGAGAAAATTTGTTATCGCGATTATATTAAGGCGAAAGGAACGCAGCTATTTTTATAATTTTAATGTCACTGGAAAGTAAATGAAGTAAATTACAAATTTAATTATAAAAACAATTTGATTTGATGCGCAAAATTCTGAGAAAATTTTGCTCAAACTTGAAACTTTGTAGTAACGGATTTATTTCATTTTCACACGAGCACAGCTCGTTAATGGATAAGTTGGGTGTGTTCGTTGACACACTGTTATAAACGTCAATTCATTACCTTTGCAATGAGCGTTTAAAATAAGTTTTCCAAGAATTATTTTTTCTGCTAGAAACAATAGTATGAATCAAAGTCATGAAATACCTAGTAACCCCGGAACTTCTAACGGTGTGAAAAAAGACCTCCCCCTCTCATACCATTTTTTGCTTAACTCGACCTCCCCTTCAACTCCGTAATTGTTCGTGCTCTTACACTGAACACCATGTTTATGTATATATAACAGCTTAAGTCTGATTTCAAAGTTTCGAGAAATCTGCTTCAAAGTTTTCAATCGCCATATGAGTCAAAACTTGAGCTTGATTCTCAGCCACTTCAAAATTATGCTAGATTTAAGCAAAAACTTATCAAAATTTTGCTATTCCAGTTTATGATAACTTAGAAAAATTTGGCTTAAATTTAATCAAAATTTTGCAAAGCAAAAAAATTTTGCAAAGCAAATTTATAATTAATTCAAGCAAATATTTGCTAAGTTTTTATAAATTGGTATAGCAAATTTTGATTAGTTCTTGCTGAAATCTTGCATATTTTGTAAGTAAATTAATTATTAACATTAAATTAAATTGAAAAATGACTATTATCCGGAGACTTGAACCTCGGCCGCGTTGTGCATTGGCTTATCCATTCGACCATCGCAGTTGTTAACCAAAAGTCGGCTAATTTTCTTAATTAAGAATAAACGTGTGCTCTTGTGTTTAGAAGAAATTTGCTTGAATTTAGTAAAAATATGCTATTTGAGCTTATAATAACTTAGCAAATATTTGCATGAAATAAGTTAAAATTTGCTATTTGAGCTTATTATAACTTAGCAAATATTTGCTTGAATTGAGTAGAAATTTGCTTTTGCAATTTATAATAACTTAGCAAAATTTTGCTCTAGTTTAATCAAAATTTAGCTTTTTTCTAGATACATGAGCAATTCATTTCATTTCATTTTAGCAATCTTTTTCTAAAATAACACCGTGATTGAGCAAAGATTTGCGGATTTGCTTTTAGACAAAAAATTTGCTCGATTCAAGAAAAATAATATCTCTGTGTATGAAAGAGTCTTTAGTTTTTGTGTCATAACTTTGGCTTGGATCATGCAAGAAGCTCCAGATTTTTTATGCTTATAAAGATATATGTTAGGAACACATCTACATCAAAAACTCAGTTCTGTCTTAAGTCAAGTTAAGCGATTATTGCTTGTAAACACAGATATGTTACCCTGTACGCAGCACGCTCTTTTCTTTCACTTTTTTGTGCATTTAAAACAGGTTCTCAGCTATTCGCAGACTATTGTTTTTTAAAACTTTTTTTGAAAGCCTAAGTTTGAAGATTTTTATAGCTAGAAACCGGCGATAAATTTCACGAACTTTTTCTGGTCTACCAAACTTTGCACCTTGGAAAAAAATGGTCTTATGTTAAGGTCGTGGCGGCTGGTCTTTAGATCGGCCCACTTAGGCCAGATTATTTTTCCACCCTGTTTTTCACGGAATAAAAGAAGAGAGTAATCAAGTGAAACTTTTGTTGACGATATTTTGAATGTGGCAGAAAGCTGTAGAAACGTGCGATATTGAAACTGAAGGAAATGTTAGCCTTAAAATTTCAAATCAAATTTGACATCAGTCAAATCAAGTTACTAAGCGTTACTCTCCACAAACTTTGCTACCACCACCACCGACTACAGCTTTTCGTAGAAAATTAATGTGTTTTAAAGTTCTTTTGATTAAAAAAAAGGAAAGAAAGGTTAAAGCGTAGAACCATGGCCCGGCCAGGATTTCAACAGATAATCTTTGGGTGACAGCCAAGTACGCTACAGCTAGAATATCAAGGCCACTAAAATGTCATGTTAATAAAAGTAAAAAAAAATCGAATATATAAAAATGAATGTTTGTTTGTTTGTTTGTTCGCTATGCGCTGCAATATCGTTCATCCGATTGCTATAAAACTTTGTCAACTTATTGCTTGCACTTACGCGAACAATATAGGCATATTTAAAATTTGCCACACCCCCTTATACCGCGCCCACAAATCAATAAAAATGCTATATATAAGACAGTTTTTGTCGTATTAAACTAAAATTTGGTAATTAAAATCGTATGATAACTATCGGTAACAATTCTTAAAATGGGCGTGGTCCCACTATAGCTACGCCTACTTTTAAGAAATGATAAAGAGACTTCGAAATTACTCGTCCGATCGAGCTAACATTTTGGCAGTGGATTTGTTTCGAGTACGAGATGGTTTAAGAAAAAAATTGCCACACCCCCTTTTACCGCCCACAAATATATAAAAAACTCGCGATATCAAATTGCTGTGGAGTTATGGGTCGCACGGCCTCGAAATTCGATATTCAACCACAATTTACACATTTCGTTCCACTGATGACATTTTATGGGAGTTAAAAAAGGCGAAGTGGAATCTCCTATACAACCGAAACTTGCGATATTGAATATTTTTGGAGTTACAGGGCACACAGCATCGGAATCCAGTATTCGACATCAATTTATGCATGCAGTTTCATTAATAACATTTAATGGGCGTTGGAAACGGTTTAGTTTCACCTTCCCCCATACAATCAAAATTTGTGCTATCGAATAGCTTTGAATTTATAGGTCGCACAGCATCGAAATTCAGTAATCGACCTTAATTTGCACATGCAATTTAACTGAAAATTTTTTATGGCGTTGGGCAAGTACAACCCAAACATGCAAAATCGAATAGCTTTAAAGTTATGGGTAACACATCGTCAGAATTCAGTATTCGACCTCAATTCTTACATGCAGTTTCATTAATAACATTTTATGGGCGTAGGAAAAGGGGAACTGGCATCTCCCATACAACCCAGATCTGTGCTATCGAATAGCTTTGTAATTATAGATCGCACAGCGTCGGAATTCAGTATTCGATCCGAATTTACACATGCACTTTCATTGGTAACATTTTTTGGGCGTAGGACAAGGGAGAGTGACACCTCCCATACAACCCAAATTTGTGGTATCGAATAGCTTCTGAGTTATTTTTCGCACAGCGTCGGAACTGAGTATTCGACCTAAATGTACACATGCCATTTCATTGATTAAATTTTATGGGCGTTTGCCAAGGGACCTTTATTTGACACAAATTTGCGATATCGAATTGCTTTGGAGTTATAGGTCGCATAGCGGCGGAATTCCGTATTCGACCTTAATTTACACATTCAGTTTCATTGATCACATATAATGGGCGTTGGTCAAGGGGGCGTTGAGCCTCCCATACAACCCAAATTTGGGATATAGCAGCTTTGGATTTATAGGTCGCACAGCATCGAAATTCAGTATTCGACCTCAATTTACACATGCAAGGGAGCGTGGCAGCAACGCGCCGGGTTTTAGCTAGTATATAAATAAAAACTCTGTATTATTAAAAAATGTGTTTTTGAAACTCGTACATCAAAAAGTTGTATATAAAAATAATCAAGTAAGTACAAGAAATTATGTCAAAGCAGTATCTACGGGAGAATGCCCTGAAACTATGAATTTTTTGAAAGGAAAACATTCAGTCCTGGTCCACAAAAATTGAGAAGACTTATTTATCTTAAAAACTCGTTTGGAAATATGCTATTGGAAACATTTGTAAATTTAAATTTTCAAGTGAAAAAAAATTACAATATTAAAAAATTATTTAATTCCACTTTAAACTACTCGTGTTTTCGTGTTTTTTTTAATTCCACTTTAAACCACTCGTCTGCCACTCGTGTTTTCGTTTTTTTTTTTTACACATTAAGATATAAATAAGTTTTGAATTAAATCTTTGTTTTCAAGACATTGTGTCTTAAAAATTAATATTCTTAATATACTAATTATAATTAGCATTTAATTATAATTTTATTTATATTGATAAAAATTATTATTATTATAATTAGTATATTAATAATATTAATTTTTAAGGCATAATGTCTTGAAAACAAAGATTTAATTCAAAACTAATTTATATCTTAATGTTTAAAAAAAACACGAATAATAATTATTATAAAAATAAATAAAATAAAATAAAAGTAGGCTTGTTTTGCACTGTAACATTTGTTAACATTTGAAAACTTAAATTTTAAAGTGAGAAAAAAAAAATTACAATATGAAAAAATTATTTAATTCCACTTTAAACCACTCTGCCACTCGTGTTTTCGTGTTGTTTTTTTTTTTGTACACATTAAGATATAAATTAGTTTTGAATTAAATCTTTGTTTTCAAGTCATTATGCCTTAAAAATTAATATTATTGATATACTAATTAATATACTAATAATTATTATCAAAATAAATAAAATAAAATAAAAGTAAACTTGTTTTGCACTGCCAGATCGAATAATATTTGTACGGGTCGTTTCCGTAATTTTTTCATTTAAAAATGAATTTATAACTGAAAGCACTATAATAATTGAAGATTGTTCTAAGCAAAAATTCGCAGAACTTTCAATTTTTTTTTCCTGTGTCTACTTTTTGTTTCAGATTTTTCAACGGTTTAACTGTGTACTTTTCAAAGTTTAAGGTACATACCGTCGTATGGAGATTCTTGTTCTGAAAATTTCGAGTTAATGGTTTTTTATACCAAATTTTTTTAATTTAGAATCCGATTTTTGCTATCTCTTCCAGAAATTGAGATACTTCGTGTCCATTTTGCTCTATGTACTTTTTAACAGAAAATATTGGTGACTTCTTGTTCCATGTTCCGAATCATTAATTCAAAATCGTACCAGTAACTCAAATGGCTTAAGGAGCTCATGAATCCTGGAACAACGATATGTATATCACAGTGGTCACATAAATTTTTGCGAGAGTTCAGTAAAATTTTTGAATGTCTGGAACAAAATGTAATTTTAAGTGGAATTATTATTACTTTGTGCATTTAAGTGGAAATATTATTACAACAGTATTTTCTGGGCCTAATTTTTTCCACTGTAAAGTTATGCATATACTATGAAGAATTAAACTAAATAATATATTAAATTTTTGTTCTTTATATTAAGTACCGAAAATGTTTTAAAAACAATCATAGAACATGAATTAACATAAAAGTTGCTTTGTTAATAAACTTGAATAAAGGGAACAAAATTCTGATATACACTTCTTATTTAAGCTTTATTTATAAAAAAATTATTTTAATTTTTATTTTACAAGCTCAATTTTCATTATTCGATTCATTCACTGTTCACTAGTTTTATTTTCCTCTATGTATTTATTTACTATATTCCAATTAATTTTATATGAATTCATAAAAAAAACATTTCCTTCAAGACTTAAATTTCATCCAGCCAAGCTTCGCATTGAATTTATTTACGCTGTGTCACCGCGTCAGCTGTTGATGGCTGACAGTCTGAAGCGTTAAACGTCAAAAAAGTCAAGTGAAATACTTAAGATGGTAAGGCTCTGGAAAAATTTCTGATGGAAAAAAAAATGTATATAAACGAACATAGAATATGTACTAACGGAGAAAAATGATGCGCGTGAACATCAATTCGCTTCATGCTTGACATTTACTACAAGGAAGTGCAGTATTTTTACATATATTTGTTATATGCACGCGTATGTATGCATTCAAATACCTGTCGTTTTGTATGCATATCTTGCAGGTGTGTATCTATGTTTGTCGTCTTTATAAATATGTTAGTTTTTATAAGACTAGGAACTTTTTTCTAAAGATAAAAGTAAGTGCAACAGTTTAAGAGCCGGAAAACTTTTTATGTAGCGCAAAAGAGCCAGACGACAGGTTAGTGAATCAGGTGTAGGAACAACTGAGATAGATAGCTATAAATAGGAGTAGCATGCAGGAAGCTGAAAGGAGGTAACATGTTAGCATGAATGATTGAATGAACTGTTAACATGCATGAACGATGATAATCTGACAGAAATGAAAAGTGAAGTGAATATGATGAATATTTACTGTGATGTAATGCGATGTGATGCTTAACATGGCGCGAATGAAGACATCCAAGCGGATCAAGTAGTTTTTTCACACACACACTTACATACACACACAGACAGATAATAAATGAAACGATGTTTCTGTTATGATCAAAATGATTACAAAATGAATGAGGAATGAAAATTAAATTTGAGCAAAAACAATGCACAGAGAAAATTAAAGTTAAAAAATGACTAGACTTGAACACAACTTTTTTATTTTATATGGAATATTTATAAAAGAGAATAATTTTTATTTAATAATAGCGAAAAAATCAAATAAAAAATTTGCAAATACAAAAAGCCATCCCTTTAAGTTTAGTTAAGTAGGTAAATTTTTAAATATAGTAGTTATTTTGCACCTTGAAAGTACTGGCAACCTGCAAACTTCTCTTCTACTTAATCAAATGTGAGGTTTTAAGCTTGCTAATCTGTGCAATAAAGAAATTTCAGCATTATATTTTACTTTTCTTAACCGGTTTTTAATATACAAGTTCCTACTATTAAATGTTTTATTTAAAAAAAAATGTCCTCTACAGAATTTTCTCTCACATTAAGAGAAATATAATGACGAATAAAATAGTATTCTTATTATACATAAGTTAGTCCTACTGCTATTTATTCTTCGTTATCGGAGTAAAAACCGAAACGGAACAATGCAAAGGTAATAAATTTATTTTTGGTCCTATAAGATAATAAAGAACTTAACTTTAAACTAAATCTATTCGATTAAAATTTTATCAAGTAGAAGTAATTTCTTAAACTTCTGCAGCCGCAACAAATTGATTACATTTTTCACGCCATTTTAAGATAATGACCTCTAAAGGCGTCAAAATCTGACGCAAAAACAAAAAAAAAATAGTAAGTTTCTTACAAGATGGAAAGCACTAAAAAACAATCTGAATTGTATCAAAATATCAGAGCACAAGTATAAAAGTAATTATAACTTGTACAGAAATGTTCAACCATTTCCGGGAAGGAGAAACTACACCAAAAACAACACCAACAAAAACAAATTCTTTCCAAACACTCCGTTGAGTTGAGTTGCAGTCACGTTCTTTTTCAGCATGATTAAAATTTGTAATGATTTGATTTTGAAACGCTTCACACTTCAGTGCTGTGTTATACTGCCCGTCCTGCGCGTCCGTCTTCTATTCAACATTCCGCGACCACTTTCATCATCCCGTGAACTTTACGGATCTGCTGTCGAGATAAGCGTCAATTGGCGTTGGTGATGGTTGATTGGTAAGTAAAGCGTGTGGTCAGAATTACTGAAATGCCTTACAAAGTATGAGCATAGCGGGCGCAAAAAGAAGCAGTGAGCGAAGATTAAGAAATCGATAAGTTGTAAAATCAGGGTGGAGAAAATGTGATGGGGGAGAAAAAGAAAAAATCATGCAATAAAAATCATGAGCGTGTCGTACACAGATTAGGAAAAGATTAGAGCAGGATAATAAAATTAAACTGTGGATGGGAATGGGTGTGGTGGACTAAGAAAATAAAACAATTTCTGGTGAAGACTTATTAACAGATTTATAAAAAAAATATTTTGAAAAACAAAAAATTATTTTTAATACTCGTTTAAGGAAAAACAAAACTTAGGAAAAAGAAAATTAAACCAAAAATATATCACATAACTCTTAAACCTATCACTGTCTTAACATTCGTGTCAAACTTCATGCAATTATGTTCAGTGGCTTACCATTTACCGCTCGTATTCGTGAACAACAAAAATTAGTGGTTCAGTTGTTCAAGTAAATTCATTGCTTGAGGAATGATATATCTTTTGCTACAGATAATATTGCAGACGGCCTTTATTGACCAAGCTCTATTTGATAAGTATGATTTTAATGAGTATAAAACCGGAGGCAGATAACGGTTAAGTGTCTTCAGAAGAAATGTTGAGCGTGAAAAAATAATAGGACCTTTTCATACATTTGACCCCTCTAGGGGTTAGGGGTTTTTTTAATGAAGAATTTTTGACACTGTTTCACTGTTTTGGGACCGCCACCGAAGAGTGGCAGATGGTGTGGTGTGCCTGGAAGAAAGGATTTGTATGGCGACCCAGAGGCGAAACTAATGGGAGATAAGGAGGATAAGCTAACCTTTTAATTTGTTCAATAGTTCAATAGTTATTTTATTGCTGAAGTTTGAGTAAAAATATTTATTTGTATTTAAAAAACTTATGAACGCATCAAAGTCAGTCGTACAATTTTTTGTCATTTTCACCATCAACCATACCAAAAACAATTTTAAGTCGGATATTTCGGCTATTACTTTTAATTATACGACCTTACTTACGAATTGTCTCTTATCTTATTACTACACTACTACTACTACTGGGGCATTCCACACAAAAGTCAACCGTGACCAAAAAAGTAAAATTTTATAAAAATTTTATAATTTTATGGTATTATTTATTTATTTTTTATTTATTTAACTAATTTTACGATTTATTGGCACTACAAGATTCACAAAAATTCTTTTAAACATATTTTGGAGCATTAACTTATTCTAATATATTAAGCCTTATACTTATAAAGAAAAAACAATGAAACATTAAAATGAAAAACGAAAACAATGTTTGTAAGTTGTTTTATATGTAAAAGTACCTATACAATCTTAAAACTATGATTTGCAACTTAAAGACTTAGAAAAAACTTAAAAAACATTATAACAAACTTTGAGACACACACAAAGCTTTTTGAACTGCAGAGTAGGGCGTATAGAATTACAATTTTTTTCGAATTTCACATTCTAAGAGGTCTCAAAAGTTCCATTGGTGTTAAAAAAAAAAAAAATTAGAAAAAAATAAGGAAATCTTCCTCTCCCGCAAGGACAAAGTAGTTTTTTGAGAAAAACAGTAAAAAATTACGATCTCAAAATGCTTTAATTTTTGTAAGATAAACTAAATATATCTTAAAGCAAAAGTAAATATAGACTTTAACTAAAAATACTTTGGGAAGCGCGATGCAACTCTTAGTTTTTACCCACAGTGCCCAGTGTGAAGGATATTCGAATCTAATGCTACACTCAAGATAGCACAGAACTTTTAATTGTTATCTGGTTCCCTAAATTTTGGTGATATTGATTAGAGTGTTTACGTTTTCCTTTAATTTGGCGAATTAATTATTTGCACATTTTTGGAAAAGGATTTTCCTGTTTTGGAGAAATGTATACTTCAATTTCAATTTCAATTTATTTCAATTTCAATTTATTTCAATTTCAATTTATTTCAATTTCAATTTATTAGGCAGAATACGTTAGCATATAAGAATACAGTTTCTTTTACATGCTGCACAAAGAGTAACTTAACTATTAAATTATTAAATTATTAAGTTATTAAGAGGAATAATAACATTGTATTGTTGACTTATTAACATAATAAAAATTTATAATTATTTTTTTTAAGAACAAAGGTTAAAATAATATAAAACAGCTTTTAAGTAATTATAGAAATTTAAATTAAAAGTTTACTTGAATAGAAAAATAAATTTATAGTCAAGTTATATAATTGCAACTTTTTTAAGAATTGAGGCTAAAATAATATACAACAGCTTATAAGTAATTGAAGAAATTAAAATTAAAATGTTAATTGAATTGATGAATAAATTTATGGTAAAAATTAAATAATTGCAACTTTGAGATATATCTATTAAAAACAAAAAAAAAAAAAAAAAATTAAAATCAATAAGAATATGAAGATCTAGCAATAAATGAATACACCAGAATTTAAACAATATGTATGTAAGAAAAAAGAAAAGTGGTAGGAATAGAGAAAAGAATAGATTTATGAAAAATATTCAAAGATTAAATGCTTAAAAGCTCTTTGGTTGGAAATGACCTTAATGTTATTTGGCAAAGAATTCTACAGTCTTATTGCACTGACGAAAAACAGTCTGCTAGAGTTTATATAATAGTGGCTCGGAATCAAGAGGTTTAGACTTCTATTTGAACGGCAGAACTGAAGTTTCTCATATAAGTAGCGTGGACAACGTGAATAGATTACTTTATGCAAATATATACAATTTCTTGCTTCAAGATAACGTAGAAAGCATCGTCCAAGTAGCTTAGTGCGAAAGAACGATATGTGGTCGAATTTCTTCAAACCATAAACATAACGTGCAGCGTTATTCAAAGCGACTAGCAACTTGTGGGATGAACGCGAATCTAGACTACTATAAACAACTTCAGAATAAGTGATAATTGGCATCACTAGTTGTAAGACCAGTTTACGTCTCGTTTCAACAGGAACAAACGCTGCAGTCATTCTTAGATTTCTTAACACATAGTAAATTTTACTGACACAGGAATTAATGTGGTCCTCACAGGACAGGGCACTATTTATTTGAAACCCTAGATTGGATGTCTTACTAACAACTTTTAATTCAACGTCATTGAGGAGAATAGGGGGAAAATAAAGCTTCGTAAAAGGTGTTTTAGAGATCGGTAGAACATAATATTTAAGGGGGTTTAGTTTAAGTTTATTTGCTTTAGCCCAATCTGCAATTATATCTAAATCTTCATTAATTCTAACGCACAGATCTTCAATGAACCCAATAGGTCTTGACAAATATAATTGCAGGTCATCAGCGTACGCATGCATTGTTACATTATTGCATTTATCGAAAATGTCATTGATAAACATAGAAAACAGAAGTGGTCCTAAAACCGAGCCTTGAGGAACTCCACTAGTAGTATTCATAAATGTAGAAAAAACATTCCTCACTTTTACTCTCTGTGTTCTTCCGCCTAAGTAAGTGTTTAAAAGACGAACTGAAGTATCAGAGAAACCAAAATTAAACTTAAGTTTTTTGCACAAAATGTCATGGTTCACTGAATCGAAAGCTTTGGAAAAGTCAAGTAAGCAGATTAAAGTCAAATTACCCAAATCAAAGGGTATTCTAACATCGTCCAAGACTTTAACGATGGCAGAGGAGCAGCTATGACCACGGCGGAACCCAGACTGGAGATCGGACATTAAACCGAGTGTGTTTATATGGTTTGATATCTGTTCAGCCATTTGAGATTCGCAGACCTTTGAAATGGAAGACAACACACTTATAGGTCGAAAGTCGGAAGGAACACACGCATTGGATTTTTTTGCAATTGGTATAATAGTTGCAACCTTACAGATAGCAGGATAACAAGACGTTGTGAAGATGTGATTGATTATGTGCGCAAGCGGACTGAGCACATAGGGCATTATAACTTTAATAAACTTCAGGGAGATTCCATCTTCACCAGAAGCATTTGACTTAATTTTTTTTATGCAGCGAGCGACATCTAGTTCACTTACTGCGTTAAAATCAAACATAGTAGGAAAGTCGTTGACAAAATTATTATGATTAAAGGTTTCAAAAGATTCATCAGATATTGAGCTTGAAGTGAAAAAATTGTTAAGTATATTGGGATCAATTGGGCAAGATTCTATTTTTTTATTACAAATTCCGATACTTTTAAAATTGTTCCACAACTTTTTAGATGGTAACGTGGGACTAAGTTTGGACAAATAGAATTGTTTTTTAGACAACTTAACGGCTGATGTAGCTTCGTTTCTTGATACTTTAAATGACTCCTAGTTCATTATGGTTGGATTACGTTTCCACCTGGTATAGGCTTTGTTGCGCTTTTTTAGAGCCATTTTGACAGAGGAGGTTAACCACGGGCAAGACGTGTTGGTGACTCGGCGCGTACAAAGTGGAACATGAGCTTCGAAGATATCAGATATCTTTTCAATGAAGAAATGTAATTTTTCATCAACTGAGCTCAGAAACCAACAGTCAGTCCAATTAATAAGAGACAAGCTATCAAACAGGGAGCCATAATCAATGCTCTGAAAATTGCGAAAAGAGAAAGTGGTATCGGAAGCAGGTGAAGATAGATTAATATCCAGTGTGCAAAATAAAAGATCATCATCCGAAACAAATGACAATTGATCAAAAAGCCATACTGACGTCAAATCAGAAACAACAACAATATCCAATAAGCTTGGAGAAGCATTGTTCGCAAACCTAGTCGGAGAAATCGAAATAACTACACTGAGACCCACCTGAGCAAGATTGTCCATTAGATTTAAGCAGAGATTGTCATTTGAAAGAATATTTACATTAAAATCGCCGCACAAAATGAGGTGTTGAAAGTCTATCGCAAAGGAAGATATGTCTTTTAGTAGAGGTTCTAAGCTACAGTTACGATTAGGGTTGTACACGCACGAAAGAAAATCTTTAGTACTATTATTACAAATTACAACATTCAGATATTCAATGTCCGATCCACTAGATTTATTGAGCAGTTTAACATTTAAAAAATTTTTGCAATATATTGCAACGCCACCTCCTTTTTTATTTAACCTGTCATGCCGAAACAAATTAAAGTTATTTATATTTAAGAATGAATTGTCAACATATTCATGGGACCAAGTTTCTGACACACAAATTTCATCCACGGAAGAATTTTCAAATACATATTTAACATAGTCCATCTTAAATTCATTCAGACTTCTGGAGTTAAAATGAACGATTTTCAGTCCAGAGCGTTGTTTGCACAAGACTTCGATCATAGTTTTATGATTCTCGTCAGCGCCGAACACAATATTATTCCCTACAGACATAAGTATCAAAACCAACGCAAGCACAATAAGCATTTAAATAAGGAGTATAAAAAGAAAAGAAGTGGAGACAGATCGAGAAAGAAAAGAATAGAAGTAAATATATAGAATAAACAACATTTTCATTAAGATAATTCCTAAGATACTTCTTCATTGACGACATTAGATCTAACTTTATGCAGCTCCTCGATGCTGCCGATTTCAATTTTCTCACCATCTTTCTGCAGCCTGATGAAAATTGAGCCATGTAGAGAAAAAGCTTGAAAAATACTTGAATTCAATTTTTTAATTTTTTCAAACAAATGAATATAAGGTAATATATCTCGGGCACCAGAAGTGGTACCGGAGATAATTTTCTTAATTCGGATTTTGCAAATAGTTTTGAACGAAACCTTGTCTAAAAATATCTATTTCAAAACCGCAGGAAAAGACCACGATTTTTTCCCAAGCATGAAATGTAACAATTTTGTTCGTATCATCTTTATGGTTATTATTTAATTAAAACACTTCTTAACAACAATTGTTAAGTCAATTAAGACCCATCGAATGGCAAGCTCAGAAACTCAAAGTTTTTATATAACATTTTTGTGAATGCTGAGTTGAGGTGTTTTAACAAAATAATAAAATTCATGCTAGGAAGGAAAATTTTTTGAAAAATCGAAATCGGATAAAGAATTGTGACCTTAACCTGGTGTTGCAAATTGATACTCTTGGACAAGGTGTTGTTCAGAAATATTTGAAAAATCTTAATTAAGGAAATTTTCTCCGGTACCACTTCTGGTGCCCGAGATAAAAAACCTTATTTTAATTTTTTTTTTTTAAAAAGTTGAAAAATTGCATTTAAGTACACATTTCTCAAAAACAAAAAAATGCATATCCAAAAGATATAAAAATTATTAATTCGCCTAATTTAAGGAAAACGTCAACACAATAGTCAAAGTCGCCAAAATTTAGACAATCCGATGGCAATCAAAAATTCTGTGCTACCTCGAGTGTACCTTTAGATTCGAATATCCTTCACACAGGACCTTTTGGATAAAAATCGAGAGTGGCATCGTGTTTGCCAAAACATTGTTAGTTAAAGTCTGTATTTACTTTTGCTTTAAGACATATGTAGATTTTCTTACAAAAATCAGAGCATTTTGAGATTGTGATTTTTTCTGTTTTTCTTAAAAAACAATTTTGTCCTTGCGGGAGAGGAAGACATCCTCATTTTTGTTAAAAAAATCGTGACCACTCAATGCAACTTTTGCGACCTATTAGAATACGATCTGAATTTTTCGATACGCCCAACTACACAGCGTTACTACAAGATCTTATACTATTGGGAAGCCCATTCCAAAGAGGAATTGACTGAACATAAAATGGTCTTTCAGATGCTAAACACGTATAACGCGGACTATTTATTTTGTTTGTACGACCGTAGCGAGAAATATTATTCTTGAATTAAAATAAATAGGTTCATGTGTATAAATAATCTTATGTAAGAACATAAGTATGCTGTAGTTTAGTAATCTATTCAAGTTCATATTGTACATTTTTTTGGATTATAGTGAACTAGGGTCTCTTCTTTTCAATCCATACACATATCGGGCGACATTTTTCTATTGAAAATTTAATTTTTGTTTAACAAAACTGTCACGGCCATAAGGTAATGTTGGGATAAGGTAAGTTTTAGCAAGTAAAAGTCAAACATTGCACGGCGTAAAGTACTGTGTTATCCGGAGCACTCGGAGCATTCCTTAAATCTTACCGATACTGTTTATTGTATAATTTTAACTATACCAGGTTAGTGTTCTATTAAAAGTTTAACCTAAATTTTTCGACGTCTCGACATACTCAGCTGAGATCATTTATAGTTAGCTGTGGAACTGTTGAAATACTAAAGATTTTTTTAAAATGACAAGGCATTTGGACTTCCTAGGATTAAGGCTTAAGTCATTACAACGTGCACACTCACCTATATTTGTAAGAACATTGCTAAGGTGTATAGCAGAGGCGTTTACGTTTTCTTTTTTAGAATTATAGTAAAAAATACAACAGAGTTGTTGTTGATTTCGGTGCCTTCTTAAAAACTTACTTTATATAAAGCTTGCATTTAAATTCATGTAATTATAGTAAAATTGTACATCATCTGCATATATATATGTATTCTAAGCTATCTAAGACAACAAGAGGGTCATTTATAAACATAGAAAAAAAAGAGAGGACCCAAAACCGACCCTTGGGGGACACCACTTTTGACAGGATAAATATTTGACGAAACGTTATTGACATAGACAGCTTGCGACCTACCTAATAGGTATGACGAAATGAGGTGTACAGCGTTTAAAGAAAAGTTAAACAATCGGGTAAGTTTAGTCATTAGAATATCATGATCGACAGTATCAAAAGCTTTGGAGTGGTCCAAATGAACTAAAAAAGCTCACATCATTTTCATCAATTCAGTCAGAGAAAATTATTTTCGGTACCAATTCTGGTGCCCGAGATATAAAACCGGTGCCGGGACATAATCCCAAATAAAAGAGGGCATATTCCCAAAATGAATTTGGGACTATGACCGCTTAAAAAGAGGACATAGTCCCAAATTTGGAATTACGTCCCCTTTTTAAGCGGTTATAATCAAAAATAAAAGTTTTGCATTCTGTTCTGTAAAAATGTTTTTATTAAGGCCGCGTTTATAGTAGTGGACGCTTATTTATTGTTATATATATTACTATTATATTTAAACTGGATTAATAAATTGTTTTTGTTTATTATTAAAAAACAATGTATTGTTGAATTTGCATACATACTTAAGTATTTAAGTAAGGTAAATACACCTGAATTAACAACTTTATAAACAAATTTATTTGCCCTTGTACGGAATGGTAATAAAACATGAATTTTTCAAGTAAGTGTTTACTAATTTTCCTTAATTATTGAAGAAGAAAGCACCGGCGCTATGAAAAAACGCTTAATGAAAAATCGCACAAAAAAAACTGAAAAATCGACCAAATGAAAAGTGGTCCAAAATGGTATGAGAAATGGCTCAAAAAATTAAATGAAAAATCGCCCAAAAACATGAAAAATCACCTAATACTTTCTTAACCCTAGAATACTAATCATATTTTGCTGTACGTTAATACTAAACATGAGTAAAATTTACTCACTTGCTCTTTTTTAATAAAACATAAAATTATCACGTTCCAATAAATAGGAAATTGCACATATTTATTAATATAACTATTTTTTATCATTTTATATACTCAAAACAGAAAAATCATTTGAGTACTATTATAATATTTTACATATGACATTGGAAGCCACAGCAGGTTGATTCGTCTGAAAGTTTCGGAATGGTACAAAGTCAAAAAATATTTTTTTTTCTTTTTTTATATTTATTTTCACTTAAAAAAGACAATTTTTTAAAGAAAATGAATTTTTAAAAATAGTGACAAGTATGAAAATTAATAATTTTTATCGACTTTATTCATGTGCCGCTCGAGTAAAAACGAGTTAAGAAAGCACTTTTTGCTACTAAAACACAAATCGTGTGTTTAAATTTTCATTTTTTTTTACTTCTGATGATAAAGAAGTATTAAACTAAGAAGAAAATAACAATTTATAAAAATAACATAAACTTATTCAATGGCAAATAAACAAATTATAAGATGACTTCAAGTCCTTTGATTTCTCATATTATTTAGGTATCATTTCAAAACAGAAATTATTAAAAAAATAAGTAAATAAAGAAAATATAAAAATAAAATTCTCAAGAATTTTATGAGCCTCCACAATTTTGGCAATATTTAATTTGGTGTTCTCCGCATATAGGACTTTTACAATTGTAGCATTGTGTCGTTGTATAACGCCTTTTTTTATAATCACAAAACTTGCAATATTGTCTCTTACCGAGTTGAGGTTCACAATTTTCTGAGACGTTTTGTGTATTAGAACTTGCCAAAATCCTATTAATAGATGATTTCAACTGGGTTCTCATAGTAGGTTTTTCGACTCTCTTTTCGAGATGGGGATTTATTAGTTCGTTTGCTAGAGCAAACATAAAGTCGATCCTGTTGAAGGGTTTTTGCTGGTTACTTTTTCTTCCCTTACAAAAATTTGCAACATAAATTACATATGAATTTATACAACCCATATTGAGCATTGCATAAAAAATGCATAAAGGCCATCTTCTTGTTTTTCGGCCACAGTTCATGTGTCCACACATTTGATCAAATGTATCTACGGCTCCTTTTGTGGCATTGTATGCATTTATTATCTCTGGTTTTTTATTTGTAGGGTTGATTTCTGCTTGAATGTGCATTGAAGACAACAATGTAACTATTTTGTTTCTTTTTGGTTTGTAAAAAACGATTGTAGCTTCTTCGCTAAAAAGAAACATTGATGAATTAACACGCCGATTTTGAAAGTTGATATCACAAAAATCAGAGGGTAGTTCACGTTTGTTCTTGCGGATTGTACCCAAAATAGTTATTTTGTAATCTTGTCCTAAAAGATCTTGTCCTATTCTTGTCCTAAAAATGGACTCCACTAACTTCAAAACATAGTACTCAGCTAAAGGTTTTCCATGAGTTTGGACATTTTTTCCCAAGTATACTTCAGCGTCAACCATATATTTGGTTGCAGTATCACAAACCATTACAATTTTAATACCGTACTTATTTGGCTTGTTAGGCATATACATCCTAAAAGGGCATCTTCCCCTGAACCCAACAAGCTGTTCATCTATTGTACAGTAGCTACCCGCCTTATAGTTTGCTTTGCATTGGCTTAGGAATATGTCCCAAATATCTTCGATAGGTGCAAATTTTGATTGTTGTCTACGCGTGTTCCTGGTTTCACGATCATCAAATCTAAGACAGTTTAAGAGGAATCGAAAGCGCTCTTTTGACATAGTAGAACGGAAAGTTTCACCACTGTAGCGAATATCAAAGAGCTGATTAGCATTCAAGTGGTTACTTTTAAGTGCTGCTGATAAAATGATAAGACCAAGAAGCGCTTCAAGCTCCGCAATTTTCAAATTTGCCAATGTAGATGTTTCACGAGTTTTGTACCGCAGTCTTTGAATCGATATTTCATTATTTGTATACTGGAGTACCTTTTGTAGTAAATTACTTTTAAAAAATAATTTAAAACACTCTCCTGGTGTTGAAGCCTTATTTGCAACAGCTGTAGGCCCACATTTTATGTGGACTATATTTCGGTTGGGTATCTTACCTTGCGATGAATGAACTGGACATGTTTTCCAAACAAACGCATCTTTATGTCCTTTGCCCATCATTTCAGTCAAACTTGACTCATGAATGTATTCGTGATCATATTGCTCGTCCCTTCTGACCTGCTTACATGGAGGTTCCAAGACTACTGATGGACTTTCTACATGGCTTGTAGATGGTAATTCAGTTGTAAAAACATTAAATAACTGATCATCCAAATTCTCTTCTAAAATGAAATTCGTTTCATTTTCACTTTCTGGATCACTTTGCTCTTCAACTGCATCTTCTTCTTCACTGTCGCTGCTTTCCAACAAAACAGACAGAATTTGGTTTTCATTGAACCGAGCCATTTTTCTAGTAAAATCACCACCAATGAAAAAAATAACACCGTAAATACTAAACATGAGTAAAATTTACTCACCTGATTTTTGCAAACAAGCTTGTATGCTCCGACAACGAACTGACCTGCCACAGATATTCAGTGCGAATGAAAGAAAAATATTCAAAGCAAGCACTTCAGAGAGCGCGAGCGCATTTTAATTGTAACTTCGGAGATATGATCGTTTTTTTACGAGGAGTGAGTAAATTTTACGTAGATTAGTACTCTAGGGTTAAAGAAAATGAAAAATCACCCAAATGATCTATGACCCAAAAAATTAAATAAAAAATCACCCAAAAAAAAGTTTAAAATGAACCAATTTTAAAATAATGTTTCAATGTTTAATTATTAACAAAAATAATCTAACAAAAATTAAAATGCTTATTAATTTCCTAAATTAAGAAGGACTGCTTTGTTAACACAATTTAGTTAAGGTCGCATTTAGATCAATTTGTACACAGCCTTAAAACTTAAACTAAATGTTTTTAGATTTATCTTTTTAATAGGCGGCCGCTGCTTAGGGATTACAATCCTCAGTAAAGTGGTCATAGCTCTTGGAGCTATGTCCCGGCACCTATAAAACCTTTTATTAATTTTTTTGAAAAAATTAAAAAATTGCATTCAAGTATACATTTCTCCAAAACAGGAAAATTCATATGAGAAAGATATGCAAATTATTAATTCGCAACATTTAAGGAAAACGTTAACACTGTAATCAATATCACTAAAATTTAGACAATCAGATAACAATTAAAAGTTTTGTGCTATCTAGAGTGTACCTTTAGATTCGAGTATCTTTCTCACAGGACAATGTAATGATCTGGTTCAAATCCTGCAAAACAACATTGACAAATTTTTCAGCGAATTTTTTCTTTTGAAGTGTGTCCAAATTTAGCCTAAACAACGTCCCTGGTTCAGAGAAGACATCGAGGAATTAATATTACAGCGAAATAGTTCGTATAATAAGTGGAAAACTTATAAAAACTTGGCTTTGCATTATGAGTTAAAAAGTTTACGTGCGTGGATTGTGAAAAGTATAAAAAAAGCAAAACAACATTATTATGAAAGAAAATTTTTCGTTCAGCTGTTGGCAGAAAACAGAAATGGAGAGAAATACATAGTATTGGAATTGACAAAAAAAAATTTTGGTGGCTGTGTTAATTTTAATGTTGAGGAATAAAATAAAAAGTTTACTGATGTTCCTATGATTTCCGATGGAGTAAATACTTATCTCAATGTTACCAATAAACATGATGCCAGCCACAATTTCAGTTTTGAACGTGTAAGTCAAGCTGATGTTCTAAAAAGTATTATGTCAAATTAGTCAAATGCGGTGGGGTATGATGAAATCAATCCAAGTTTTTTGAGAATCCTACTCCATTTTATACTCACCATATCTCACTTATGTTTATTATACAGTACTTTCTATTTCTGTTTTCCCGGAGAGCTGGAAGAAGGCAAAAATTATTCGATGAGCTCTGTCCAATTGCTATTCTCTCCTTTCTTTCTAAATCATTATAGCAGATAATGTGTCATCAAATTAATGCCCACCTAGATAAGCACAACCTCTTAACTGAGAGCCAATCAGGTTTCAGGGCCAAACGCAGTTGTACCACTGCTCTTATCGATGTGACTGAAGATTTGCGAGTTTGTATGGATGAAAATAATGTGAGCCTTTTAGTTCATTTGGACCACTCCAAAGCTTTTGACACTGTCGATCATGATATGCTAATGACTAAACTTATCCGATTGTTTAACTTTTCTTTAAAGGCTGTATACCTCATTTCGTCATACCTATTAGGTAGGTCGCCAGCTGTCTATGTCAATAACGTTGCTTCAACTTTGCTTTCTGTCAAAAATGGTGTCCCCCAAGGGACGGTTTTGGATCCTCTCTTTTTTTATGTATATAAATGACCTTCCTGTTGGCTTAGATAGCTGTAGAATACATATGTATGCTGATGATGTACAATTGTACTATAATTCTAAAAAAGAAAACTTAAAGGCCTAGAGGCCAATACATTTTAGCAATGTTCTTAAAAATGTAGGTGAGTCATTTAAACTACGAGCTGTATCATTCAGTTTGAAATCATTAACGAGGTAGATCAAGTCATGCCTAGAAAAGTTGGAGCTGACAATTGGTCGTATAAAAAAATTGTGTTTTATTGTTCACAAAAACTAAATCTAGAAGTGTATTATTAGTTCTTGTGTAATGTGTTGGCATTATCATATTTTTCGAGAACAAACCTAAAACTTCCATATTTTCTATTAACGTACTCTCTGCTAGCAAGTTACTATTGAAATTACCTGTTATCTAAGAGAAACAATTTAATTATATTAATTTAAGTAATTTGTGTAAAAATTCATTTACTATGATAACTCAATCGTCTGCACTGTTTCACAAATGTAGCCTTCCTTTTCGCAAGTAATAAGTAAGTGTTTCGTTAAATTTTTTGGTTTAGTAAAAATTGAAGACATTTCCTAATGATAATGAAAAATGGTTGAGGTAAGGAAAGAAAACTATATTAAATTTTTATTTAATTAATTAATTACTTAATTAACTACAATTGAACTATAATATTGTCAGACTGTCAGACACGTGACGTGATTTGTCTAATCTTATAAAATATTTAATTTAAATAAATCTAATTTAATCTAATCTTATATAAATAAAATATTTAAAAATAAAATGTGGGCTTCATTTAAAATGTTTTTTATGCCAAAAGTATGTTTATGTGTAAAAAAATTTGGCTTTCAAATACCTTCACTCCATGTTTACACAAAGATTTGCAACATTGGTTGACTGGACCCGTCCGACACGTACAGTAGATGAATTTTTCTCTACGTGACTATTACTTATATTATACGTATGTATACTCTTAATATGTACCTTTTGTCCATAGTTACAACTGAACATTTTTTGACCCTTTTTCATTTTTTTGTATATTTGTATGGGGACCCCCAGAAGAGTGGCAGAGGTGGAGGTGAGTGTGTCTGGAAAAAATTTTGAGGATAGAAAAAACAATTGGACCATCTCATACATTACAACAATTAAGGGGTCAATTACTGTATGCTTTATATATAAAAACTATTTTCGAACCTTATATCCATTTTTTGTTTTCTTGTATGATATGTAAGATATTTTTTTTCTTGTATGTTTACTACTAGAAAGTAGATGATTAGTAGGAGAATTGTGTGTTCTAAAAAAGTTTTCAAGGTGGAAAAGTAAAACTATCTTAATTATTTGACTCTTCTAGAGATAAATTCTATACATATATCAAATAATATCGACAGTTTTTTTAATGTAGGATAGGTGTATTTTTTGTGAGTGTGTTCCGAAGAATGTTAAAAGGTGGAAAGTATTAATATCTGCTAATAAATTTCTCCCTCTAAAGGTCACCGTTGAATGTTTGCTATAAGCCCTTAACGTAATCTTGAGGAATACTTTCCAGTCATTGATGAAGTGGTGGCGAGTTGGTTATCAAATTCTAAAAAAAAAAAAAAATAAAACGTATGAAAATTAATTAAAAACGTAAGTAATTAAAAAAAATGTCATTTCTTTTAAATAATTCTCTTTTGTTTTAACAGAAGTTAAAGAAGTAGATGGACTGCAGAAGCCACAGAAGACAACTGCAGAGTTGATGTAGCGATCAGCCAACGACACAGCTGTCTTATCAGCTTGGTAATTTGTTGTGAAAATAACTTGTTGTTGTTGCAACCTATTGCTTCATTAACTTATTTGACATTAGGCTCAAATTTTATTATAAAAATTATATCTTTTCAGAATTATAAAATTAAATTAAATAATTACTTTTTTAGAATTAATAAAATTTTAGTCACTTTCTAAAAAATGTCATCATTTATTTTTAATATATACTTATTTTAATATTTTTCAATTAAATTAACTTTTTTAACAACGTCTTCATAAACAAATTGACTTGTTTCTTTTGCAACCTTGGTTTATCGACCAATATGTATGACCTTACTGTTCAGTTAATCTTAAATGACATCTTCTAACATTAAGATGAAAATAGTTAAGGTTTTTAATTACCAACGCATATGCTTAGTTTAATAGCTGCACTACTTTACAAATGCTTCACGCTGATTCGGTATTCCCACACAAGTAAACCACTAAACTGTTGAGCTAAGCTTCCGCTAAATAAAAAACAGTTCTCTAACATCAGCTAGTTTCATTCTTTCAATTTTTATGAGTTCAGCATATAAAATCACTGTTGTCAACACGAACTGAGGCGCACACAGAAATAAATGCCATGGCGCAAACGTGCACTTATTTCAGCAGCATAACTTGCGCACTTTAGTAGCTAGCTGTCAATGTCGCAGAGTTTCAGCTACCAAACACTGGCTACCACTTCTGCACCCACACTCACACTGCGCTCAGTCATGCACTCATTCGCTAAGTACCTGCACGGTTGATGAAGATGATGACAATGATGGCGATGACGACAATGATGTTGACGACGGCGCATTAATATGGAAAATAAATTTTCATTTTATCGCCAGACTGTAAGCATTCGGGTCCTATTTCCCTCCCTTACACACACCTGCAAAACCATCATATTCAGCGACAATGAAGTCGAATTTTCTGACAAACAAGTCAGTGCTGTTGCTGCTGCTGCATTTGTATGTTGGAAAACTTTTCCTTAGCATAACGAAAGGATTTTCGCGTTTCTTTGGCTGTGTGCATCCCTAGTTGCCATCATCACTGCATTTAAATGACTTTGCTGTGTCATGAGATGCGCCACAAGACACGTTTCCGTACCTGATCCCCCGAATCCCCACCAGTATTCATCACACTCTCTTACAACTTGCACTGCATGCACCATCCGGCAGACGAGTCAACAAAACATGTCAAGTGGGAAGAATTAATATTGCAAACATATTTTTGTTGCTTTTCATAGAATACAATATTTTGTATGCCCCCACCAACTAAACGGGTATCCATCCAAGTGATGTTGGTTTCTTGTGGTTCTTTGGTTGTTGTTGATTTTGTTGTAACCATATTAAAATTCTTGCCATTGAAATTCTTGAGTTTATCTAAATATAAAGTTGTTGGTGCTGTTGTTGCAGGGAGCAAGGAAGCGTATTTGAAAGTGTTAATAAAATATTATTATTTCATAGCCATTGAGTGGTAGTGAAAAAAATAAACGAAGAAGAGGTAGGTACTGGTACTAAACATGTTGCATCAAAACATATAGACAACATATTTCAAAATATCAACATATAACAATTGAACATTCAAGGTTTTTGAGTGAGACAACCTCAAAGTTGAATGAAAAATTTGAAACTGAGGATTACATCATGATAAATTTAGTTTATTTTTATCTTAGAAGCATTGAAATAGTACTGCTTTACTTCAAATTCTATTTGAAAATGCTTGAAATAGTTGTTAAAATAATTTTTATGCCGCTGCTATCAAATAATCTTAACCTTTTTGTTATTTTAAGACCAATGATCGCCATAAAATTTCTTATTGCTGTTTGTAATGCGTTAGTCCCATATTTATCGGGACATTCTGTATATTTTATGAAGTTTTAATGGTCTCGCAGGAACAAGATGTGAACTGCTCTTTTACAAATTTGTTATATGCTTATGATTTTTAATATAACATAATTTTAACCGCAAGCAAGATACTTCAACTGCTATTAAGAAATGTTGTTTATTGTAATTTTGTAGCACTTCTTCGGATGCTTTTACAATTCGTATACGACGGATATTTTAAAATGCGAATATACTCAATATTTGATATACGACTTAATCTATATTACCAAAACAAATTTTCTGTTTGTTTGTTTGTTTGGCCTTTATACAAATCTAAACGGCTCAACGGATTACGCTCCTATGCATCCTAACTTAAAATTTTACATACTTAGTTTTTGCCACGCCACCTCCAAAATTTTTCAACTAACAGTAATTTTGTTATTATAAAACTTTTTACTATTGGAGATTTTTGTGTATTTAATTTTAAAATTTTTTTGTTATTTTGACATCACTCATATTTAACACATATATTTAAAATTGAAGAAATTTTCAGTACAACGACTTTTTCATAAAACATCATTAGGTAAGAATGAGAAAAAACGACATGAAAATCAAAGTTTGGTCTTTCGATGCAAATATCCCCGCTGTCCATTAATATATTTCATTGAAATTTTTTTTTGTTAAAAATTAAAAATTGCACATCTGACTATCTTTCATATGACTAAGCATTTATTTGCAAAAAGTCTTCTAGCTAAGCGCAAAAATTATTTTACTATTCTTGTCATCAAAACCACCCCTTTGATTTTTTTCCCGAATTTTATTTTTTCAAAATTTTGTTTTTATATTTTTTACAAAAAAGTCAAGTCTCAAAAATAATTTATGTGAACAAATGCCCCAAATATCTCTTTCCAATCAAAAGTTATGGCTAAAAATCTATTTTTTCATACCAGACTATTAATAAAACTTAGTTTTGTTTTCAAATTTGAACGTCCCCATTTATCTCTTAGAAAGCAGTTGTGAGTCTAGAGTAATGACGAACATTTTCGTTTATATAAAATCTTCTTTATAGTAATCTACTTAGTTTTTTGCCTTTGATTTCATTGGTTTTGATCTGTTTTTTAAATTCACAGATAGATGGAGTCGCTTTTGTTAGTACTGTGGGTACAAACTATACACCTTGCGGTGAATAGCCGAATGATGTCTATCAAAATTTTCTTCAAATTTAACCCCACACGTTTGGGATTACAGACAGGTGGCGCTATTTTCTGTTTACAAAAGATTATTGATGATGTTCTTATGTAGCTAGCAGATAAGTTTTGCGAAAATGCTATTGCTACCAAACTTTTAAAATGTCAAGTAATGCAGTACTGCCAGTTTTTCCAGTCGCAGCGTCATCTAGCCGTAATAGCAGCTAAGTGTTGTCTACTTTTACAGTTGCGCTTTCAACACTTAAAAACATAGAATTATATCAATTTAAATGTCCAGCTCACCTGCTGGATTATTTGTTGTTTTTGCTTTGCTTGCAAATGCGATGATATGATACTGATCTCCCATGAAAAAAACTCAGAAAATATAAATTTTAGTACAACGAATTTTTCATAAAACATTGAGCTAATAACATAGCTTATAATGAAAATAAAATTATATAAAAATCAAAGTTTTTACTTTTAATGCCAATATCTCCGCTATTTTTAATATATTTCATTAAATTTTTTTTTTGTTAAAAAGCTCAGTATATTTTTTAATTTAAATCTTTGTGTAAATGTTAAAATGTCCATATCTCAAGGACGCATTGAGTCCCACCATAATTTTTATATTGTTGAAAAGGCAATTTTGCTAGCATTAAGATTAAGTAAATATACAAATTATTTTTAATTTTTAAAAGTGTTTTTCGTACCCCTTCTTTGAATTTAATTAGCTCACCGCAAGAGATGGAATCACCAACAACAAAAATTTTCCAAAAAAATTTTTTGGATTAAAGTTCGTTCAATTACTTTTCTAACGGTAGCCTAAGAATAAAATTCAACATGTTTTTGATTATTCCAGAATTTAAAAAACATTTAATCAAGAAGTGTATATTAAAATGTTTATATAAATGACTCTCAAGTAACACCGGGTATATCAGCTAGTGTTTTATAAAAATCTGAAATCACGAATATTTTTCTAAAAATTTAATATTTTTTTGTGCTAAATAACTCATCAGAATTGATTTCTTGATATATTTTAGAAATTAATTGAAAAGTTGAATTGCTATATTCGTGCTGCCCAACTTCAAAATTAAGAAATCAGGTTTTTTAATCAAACACCATTAAGACAAAACCAAGCAAAAGTTTTCAGAGTTTATATGTTTTTTTTTGAAAAAGTTCGTATTCAGAATTCAGATATTAAATTTTTCGAAACTTTTAAAAATTAAATAACCTTTAATTTAATAATACTTAAAAATGTCCGATACTTCAAAACCCTCATTTCGCATTCAGATTTTTTGAATATTTTTTAATTTTTTTTAAAAATTTGCAGTCTTAGTTTTAGCAAAAACACAGTTTAACTACGTGATCTTTTTAAAATATTTAAATACAATTTTCTTAAGGTTACATGTATTGTTGGAATTCTAAAAAAAAGTCTTAAGTTAAAACATTAACTCTGAAAAGACTAAATTTTATTCAAACTTGAGTATTTTTTTACAAATAAAACACGAAAAAGTATATTCTAAAACTATTTGTTTTTCAAGAAGCGTCAATATTTGATCCCAAGATATCTGAAAAGAAAACCTGAGTACCTTTTAATAAAGGACATAAAAATTTGGTAAAATAATTTTGCATAATATTTTTATATATGGTGAAAGTTAAAAATTGTTTAGTATGTTTTTGTGATTGGCTTAACTATCAAATCGATTGATTAGACCACGAGATATCTTGGCGCTTCTTTAAAACCAGCTTTTTCTACGCCGCCTAGCATGAGGAATGTTAATTAAAAAAAAAAAAAAAAGAGAAATATATATTTTGTGTAGTATATGAAAAAACAATTCCTTTATATTATAGCTTGTTCAGAAAAAACTTTTTAACTTAAGTCAATTTTTAAAATTCCCACTTAGATTTCAGCATAAGAATTGCTTTGTAAGCTTTATGACAAAAATCATACGGCTTATTTTACATCATGAAAAAACATATGTGCTTCCTTATTGTAACAAAGGAACTGTTTACAATATTTTATGTATTTTTAATTTAGTCACTTGACATTCAATACAATAAGACAAAGACAGATTAAAACCACAAAAAAGCTAACATTAACAAATTATTATTATGTTTTATCTAATATATAAAAATCTCGTGTCACTGTGTTTGTTACAGAACTTCTCCAAAACGGCTTGACCGATTTTCATAAAACTTTGTAAGTATATTTGGTAGGTATGAGAATAGGACGTGACGTATGTTTCACCCTTCTACCCCCAGTGAGCGTGGCACCTCCCATACAACCCAAATTTGCGATATCGAATATCTTTGGAGTTACAAGCCGCTTAGCCTCGGAATTCGGTATTCGACCACAATTTACACGTACCGCTTTGTTGATAACATTTTATGGGAGTTAGACAAGGGGGTGTGGCACACATGCATTTTTTCTGATAAATTTGTATGGCGTCGGACAAGGGTGCGTGGCACCTCCCATACAACCTTAATTTGACAGCTTTTGAGTTATAGGACTCACAGCCATGGAATTCAGTATTCGACCACAATTTACATACACAGTTTCACTGATAACCTTTTATTTGCGTTTGGAAACGGGGCCGCGGCAGCAGCGCTAGTTGGGTTTAAGCTAGTTTAATTATATTAATACATTTTATTACATTAAAAATTTTTGGTGATCTCGAATTTTTTTTGATTAAAAAATTTATCCTGGGATCGGGTTTATAATTGACAACATTTGTGATTAAAAGATCTGAAGATTTAAGATAGAACGAGTAAGGGGTAACTCTTCTAAATACTTTACAAATTACATTTGTTAGTCTAAATAGTATATTTGTGTACGCAAAACTTCAGCTCGACTTAAGGGAGCACAACTAGTTGGAACGTACAAGAAATGGTCTTGTTTAGGATGTTTTTTTGCACACATTTACATAATTAATAACAAATTTTCTTTTTACAGTAGAGATATACATATTTGAAGAAAATATTTTTTTTTATGAAAAAATATTGGATTAGTGGGAAATAGTGGAATACATAAAATTTGAGAGGGAACCAAAGAAAAAACCGGTGTTTTGCCGTAAACACGCTGTTCGTCACTGGGTCATCTAAAATAAAAAAAATAAAGGGATCATTAGTTAATTAATCAGTGTTTCTGATGAACGAAGGGATTTGAAAAATTGTAATTTTTCAAAAAATGGGGGATGTTGAAATTCATGTGTGATGTAAGCCGTGTTTGCAGAATGAAACGTTTCACCAAAAAATCCGTTTTAATGCGTATTTAGTGTTTTTGTGTGTGTTTACTGCGATTTAATTGACCTCGATATTAGCGATGAATAATAAATTTGGATTCGATGACTTTTATTCAGTATTTTTGTTTCTTGCTGACTTAGGAGCCTGCCAGAGGCCTTTAAACCGATTAATGTTAATGTTTGTACATGAAAACGGAAATATTCTTTTGATGAAACACTTCACCCCACCATTTTTCAAAAATCGAAAAACCATAATTTTTAAAGTATCCCCATAATTTTTTTGCCGAAATCGAAAATGTGTAAGTCCGAGCGCATAGAAATTAAGAAACATGTCCATTATTGCGATTTATGCCAAAAACCATTCAAAAATTATAATTTTTTGGGGTGCTGTCACCCCACCGCACCCTATGTTCAAAGTTATTTCCGTTATTCTGATCATTAAGATATCCTGAAAACTGTATATTTTTTAAATTCAACCACAGGGACTATATAGAGGTGTCAGTTTGAAGTTCACTTAATTTACGTTGTACAAGCGTCAGGAGGATAGAAGAACAAAACAAAAAGAATTATGCTCTTGACTCAGCAGTTGTTTCATGCGCACCTATAGAAAAGTAAAGGCAGCGTCAAAACGCTTTGTTATTTTTGTTATTTTTTTCAATCCTCCGGACGCTTGTACAACGAAACTTGAGTTCGAAGAGCATTCGAAGTCGAATTGGGACCTCTGTATAATATAAAGCCCTATTACGGTACACAACACAACAGTAATTGCTGTCTTCAAAGTGTAAATTTCTATTACGGTAGACAACAAAGCAACTGAATACATTCCACTGTTGTCTGTCAGCAATGCTGTGTCTTCAATACACTTTCCTACGCAACACAGCAGTTGTGCTTTATTGTCTTGTTATCTGCCAAATTTTGAAGACAGCTTATTTGGTGTTGTGTTGAAGAAACGAAATAGATTACAAATGAAAATTTTATTTAAAATTGCGTTTTTCTTTATTAATTATGAAAATTTCACAGAAAATTGATAATACGTCTCCTTGTGAACAGAATTATATTGAATTTACCAATTGAATTCGAAATCATTTATTTGTTTACTTTTTTATTTTGACAGTGACCAGTTCACAGCATCGAAACGTACTAATTAGATTACGTTTTTATTTTGAGAGTAAGAAAATTTCTGCGATGCTACCTTTTTATTATTTTGGAATATTTATGATAGAAAGAAGTGCTGTTTTATTTTATTAGTTAAGAAATGTCGGGAGAGGGGTTTTAAACTAAAAACAAGATGTATTTTAAATTTGCCATAGTTCTTAAATTATAGTTATGCTATTGGCATCAGAGAACTGCACAATCCTACTTGAAGTTTATTTCAAGTACTTGCTTGAAATACAAGCTCAAGCTAGCTTGAGCTTGATAATTTTGAATCAAGTATAGCTTGTAATTGAATTTAAATAAGCCCACGACAGCTTGCGACTTGCAAGTATGCTAGCTTACAAGCGAACGGCACGAAGTTTCAAGTAAAGGAAAGCTTGAAAAGCTTGAAATTGAAGGCAAGTATCCAAAAAATTCAATGAGCTTGTTTAGAGAGAGCTAAAGCGTAATAGGACTTTTAAGGATTCTATGAACTACGTGGTTGGAAGTTTTAGGGGTAAATGATTTCGAAAATGACGTCAAACTTTAAAATTTAAGATGGCGGATAGAGTTGCCACCTAGATTTTTTTATTTTTGGGAATTCTTGTAATTTTGATATTCTGACAACGGATTTGATTTCGAATATTATGTCACAGTTTTAAAATTTTAGATGGAGGTAAGGGTTGACACCTAAATTTTACCCCACAGTATTGCCACCTAATAAAATGTATTTTTAAGAGTTTTAAACATCATTTATCAGTGTTAAGGGGTCGTTGATTTTGAATCTAAAGTCAAAATTTTAAAATTCAAGATGTTGGATAGAGTTGCCACCTTAATTTTTTGTATTTTTATGAATTCGGGTCTGGCAAAAAAAATGGTATACCAAAAATGGGTCGCTGAATCTGAATCCGTTGTCAGAATTTCAAAATTATAAAATTTTTAAATAATAAGGTTGCCACCTAATAATATGTCTTTTGATATGTCCTTTACTTGAAACTTCGTGCCGTTCGCTTGTAAGCTAGCATACTTGCAAGTCGCAAGTTTTCGTGGGCTTATTTATATTCAATTACAAGCTATACTTGATTCAATATTATCAAGCTCAAGCTAGCTTGAACTTGTATTTTAAGCAAGTACTTGAAATAGACTTCAAGTAGGCTTGTGCAGTTCTCTGATTGCTACTATAAAAAGGGTCCGTGTTCCCGGCTAAAAGGAGGGGAAGCGGGATTTTTTTTCAACACCATTATAATCTTAGTAAAAAAAATGCTTCCTTGTACTTAAAAACATTCTAAAATCCAGCTTTTTCATTATACTATATTTAATCCTATTTTTTAACGCCAGTTGAAATTAACGGGTTTAAATATGGGCTCAAAATATTTCCTTTTCATATCGCAAAAAAATTCATATCAAGATAGTACTTTTTGCTATTTAAAAAATACTTTTTAAAGAGTACGTTTTTACTTTTCTCCGAAGCAACCCTGGACCAGTCAAGCAACGAATTCTTCATACGTTCTCCAATCAAACGTGACAACAACGTATTGTTGTGAACCATAATAGTTCGAAACTGTTGTGTCTTCTTGACTGTTGTGTCTTATCGTAAGAAGACACAGTAGTTTATTGCTGTGAACCGTAATAAGCCTAATAGTCTCTGTGGTTAAACGCAATTGCTTCTGCGAGCTCATCACTTCAGAAAGAAACGATTTAAAACAGTGGTCCCCAAACACATACTACAACAATTTTCGGATTTTGTGCCTATGCTAGTAGCTCTCTCACTCCCTGTACTGGCACAAATTGTTGTGCAGGTATTTATCAAGAATTGTATTATTATTATAAAAAAACTATTTTTGTTATATTATTATTATAAAGAAACAAATATGGGAAGCCGTTTTTAATCTGTATCAATTTGTGAATTTTTTCATCCCATTGATTCCTGAATAAATTTTTCAAGGTGTTCTTTCTCTAGTTTAAGATCTAACGCATTACGTTATTCATTTTCTAGAAACGAATATTGAGGATCCATATTTCTATAGTTCCTTTAAAAAATATATTCCAAAGTGCCACTGTGCGTTGGCAAACCAAGCATTATGGCAGTCCTTTAAAATTTTCTGCAAATAAAAAATCATATTCTTATTTCGACTTAATTTTGTACATTGAGTAAGCTGATCAAGCGGCTTGAAGCTCTTCGTTTTAAGTCTCAGCGCCAACTGTAGGTGTTGGAGCAATATTTCAAGAATTTTAACTATCCTTGCTAACATGAAAAGTTAATGATGGCATATTTAAATTACAATATGGGTTTTTTAATAATTTAAAAAAAATACTTTTGTTGTTGCAACCTGTTGCTTCATGAACTTAATTGGCATTCAGCTCAAATATTATTCTTAAAAATAATAATTTTTAAAAATTATTAAAGAACCCTTTTATTCTTACTGATATTTTAAGCTTTGCTACGAATTTATACTATTTTTTTAATACACTCTTTATTATATCAAATGTCTTTATTTAATAGTTTTGCTTGCTTATTCCAACGCGCTCTCGTCTATTTTGTTCGTATTCTAACTTGTATTTAGAGCTAATTTAATTTTTCTCTTTTCTTTATTGCATTGTTTTTATGTATTGTAGTTTTCATATACCTCAATACATAAAATCATGCTAGCTGAAATAAGACATATTAACAATTTTAACTGTTTAAGCAATTCGATTGATATCGAAACGTAACTCTGCCTTGCTGCGTACAGTTTCTTTAATAATATATCAGTTAAAACCTTTGATTTTTTTCTTTTACTCAACTTTAACAGTAGTTTTGAACAAATGACTACAGAAAAATTAAAAAGAATAACTATTAAATAATAATAATTAAAATAATAAAATAATTTAAATTTTAATTGAAATTAACACTTTAACACTCTTTCATAGTCTTATGATATATCTAGTGTCCGACCGAATATTCGGTTTCGGTTACGGCCAGTTTCGGCCCTTTTTGTCAGTTTCGGCTATTCGGCCATATTGAGGCGTTTGGTAAAAATTCTTCAGAAAAAAACTTCCGAACGAATTCTGTGTGTGTGGAAAAAATGTAAATAAAACGAAATATTTCTATTTTTGTAATACTAAACCTTTAAAAAAACAAAGATACTTTATTTTGGAGTTACTTTACTTTATAGAAAAATGTACATTGTAGGGGCATACTGTTTTGAGTGTGTACGGAAGATATAAAGCAGGCAATACTTTTGTAATAAAAAATTACCTCATATATTATTAAAGTAAACTTTAGTTAATTATTTTAAACTTCAATATTCAAATAATACTTTTTTTATATAACATTTTTTTCTTATGTATATAAAAGTACTTTTGTTTCCTTTTAATGAAAAAAATGAAACAGTTTCTTTAAAAAAAAAACAAAGGCTTTTATGACGAAATTTATATTTGCAAAATGTTTTTTATACATTTTTAACAAAACAGTTAAGCATTCAAAAGAAATGACATAAAAAGTAATCGGTTTAAGTCTTTTACCATACTATTTGACTATAGAATAGCTATCATAAATAAAATCTTTTCTGCTCACTTTTATTCTACGACAAAACCAGCAACCTTTTACGTCAAAAATTATTTTTACAGGAAGTTTAACCAAATCCAACTCTTCTCGGTAACTACTAAAAAAAGCAAAACTACATCTGCCGGACCAGCTAATTCTATCATAAAATTTAAGATCTTTTTAAACTTAGGGAGAGGGTTTCTTTATAACTAAATCCATTTCAACTGTTGCATAAGAAAAACTTTTATCCTATTCAATCAATTTTAATGGAAGAAGTTTTTTTTTATTATCTCAACACCTTTTCTTCGTTTAACCACGCCCAACACTGCTGACGCCATTTCGTTGAACCACTTATTTTACCACGCTTTTTACAACACAACGATGCATAGTGTCACGTTTATGTATAAACTTTGGCCAAAATTATTAATAAAATTTGGTATACAATATTTTTCGTGAAGATTAAGAAATTTAGAGAAAATGACTGCAATTGGACTATAATCAAATAAAGTTTCCAAGGTTAGGTTAGTGTTCTTCCTAACAAGACACACTTAGGCCCATGAAGCCCATTGTGATACATACCAAGGGTTAATTTTCCTTTCTCTATTTAAACCGATTTGAGCTGTTTCCTTAGCCTAAGATTCGGTGTATCGAAGATTTCGAAAGTTTGTCAAGGTCATTGAAAACTAGTTGCCTTCGGAAGCGTTTTTGAGCCAGCGCTGGGAAAGTGCAGAGGAAATTTACTGTAGATTCTTCCTCCTCCTCCTCATCTCTACAGCTTCTGCAGAAGTTGTTGTGGGGATATTCAATCTCTGAGCGTGTCTGCCAATGAGGCAGTGCCATGTAAGGACCTCTACAATGGTACTCATGTGGGCTCTACTAAGGGAAATGAGTTCTTTTGAACGTTTAAGGGTAAGTTTGGGTCAGATTTGCCGCGTTATATTACACTTATGACCTACTTACCATCTGTTGTTGGTTTTATTGCAGGATAACTCATGTGTAAGGAGTTAACATGTGGTGAGAGGAATAACAAAGCTTGACTGCCGATAATTCTTTGGTAGTGCCTGTACGAACGAGTTCATCTGCTTTGCAGATACCTAGAAAATCCTTATGTCCAGGAATCCAGCATAGAAAGATGCTGAGCTGAGCTTCTCATTTAGAGATCTGCAGCAGTTGAGAACTATTCAGATATTATTTCAACAGTTTCTTTAACAGTCAGTAGAGTCTCAATAGCATTGTTATGTGAAAGGTTTCCATGTTCCCACTCTTCTCGAGAGGTAATGGATGCATTGAACTTACTTTAAAAGGATTGTTTTTGTGTGATGTAGTCGGTGGACCTAGGTATAGGAGGGAGAAATTTTTTATTGCAAGAATGTCCTATTGTTCTTTATATCTACTGGGAGGTGGCTGCTAGGCGAATGGCTGCATTAGCGGCCATCTGTTTAACTAGGATGTCAAGTGGTGTAAGATGGAGCATTATGTCTAATGGGTCTGTCGGAGTGGTTCTTAGTGCTCCACTGATGCACAGTTCCGCTGATCTTTAAGTTTTACGGATAAGATTTAGCTGAGTCTATTTTTCCGCCAGACAATAGCACCATATAGCAAGATTGGCCTTACAACTGCTGTGTATAGCCAGGGAGTAACACTTGGTTGTAAAATCAATTTCTATCTACCGCCTTTTTGCATAATTACGAGGCAATATTCGGTTTTTTGGTTCTCTCCAGTAGATTGGGCTTCCAGTTTAGTTTCCTATCCAGTACAAGGCCTAGCTATTTTGCTTGAGCTAAGTCTATATTTTAATATAATAGATTTATTTTCAAAGATAGCTATGTTTACGTTTTTGTTATCATTAAAAAGAGAATTGAATAAACTACAAAATTAATGCTGAAAACAAATTTGATTTATTACGACAAATTCTAAGAAAATTGCGCTCAAACTTAAAATTTACAAGTTTCAACGGATTCATTTCGTCTTGGAGGAGCACAGCTCGGTTATGGATAGATTAATTGGATAGATTAACACCGTTAGAGAGGTTAATTTATTGCCTTTCAAGTGAGCTCTTAAATTAATTTTTTTGTGATTTAGTTCTTCTTCTAAAAAAAATAATGTGCATCAAAGCCATGAAATACTTATTAGCCCTGTAATTCCTAAGGGTATAAAAATAGACCCCCACCTCCTATACAATTATTTGCTAAACTCGATATCATCTTTCACCTTCGTAAATATTTGCACTTTCTTGCGGAACCACCGACCTGAAATTTTTAGGTTTTGTTGTATAATTTAAAAACCCGTTTTATTCCATTTTTTCTTTTAAAAAGAGGTGCTTCAATTAAGTTTTTTCTGTTTTTTGGCAATGTAATAAACAAGTTTGCTTTGGAAAAATCTCAGTGTTAAAACCTCGCATTCAACTTGTCAATTATGAATAGTGTAGCGTCAAAAAAACTTCGATGAAACGGTTTTTACGAAAAACAATGTTTTTACAGAAATGTTTAATAGATAGAAAAACAATAAAAATATTATCATCTGTGATCATTGTGGTATTAAATGTAGCTTTATTTGATTAGATTAAGATCAATTAAGAATTAAAAATTTGTGATTTCAAATGTTTTTGTCGTAAGGGCTGAGAACAGGGATCATAAAGCATATTAATAACTAAACTTGATCAGATATGATTGCTGTTTTAGCAATAGCTGAATTGTACTCGACTTCAGCAGAGGGAGATGACAAAGTTCTTGGTATTTTAGAAAATTTTAAGGAAAAGGGGCTCTTATCTTAAAAAATTTATTGGTAAAATTAGTTGAAAAAATATCACCAATTCATGGATGATTATAATTTTTTATTTCTGCAGCTCGGATTCTCGATCATTTTTTAAAAACTGAAAGGATCCATAGATGACTATAGTATGTACCTTATACAATAACTCCACCCAAAAACGGATTATTTAGAAGTAAACTTAATTGAGGATGTAATTAACTCCGCGTCAAACACATATTCTGAAACCTTCGAACAAACACATATGCCTGGCCAGACCCCTATACGTTTTTATGCATTTGTATGGCAAAAAGGGTACCGTAGTTTTGAATTTCTAAGTGTGCTCGTATATTATTTTTGTCTTTAGACTTTTTTTTATTTGTTGATATATGTAGCTACCTAAATGTAAAAAAAATTTTATTCATTTTGAGGAATGCATGAAAAACAAGTATAATCCACTTTAGAATGTTGTTGGCACACAGGATTAGTGCATTCGGTGCAGTAAAAACGTGTCTTCCTACGCAGCTTTTCGTCTTGCCTGGCACAAATTCTGCAATCTTTTCTGGAATTCACTGTACTAGGGCCGCTTTGTTGGTTAGGCAGCATGTTGCTGAGAATATTCAATGGCCTTACAAAGAAAGATTCAATGGCCAAACGGTTTGAATGTTGTCCCTAAATATGGTTGTTGTTAATGCGATTTTCAGTATTAGCAAGCACCAATTGTTTACTCAGCGTGTTCAAGAACATTCGTCGCTTCTCTTTTCTGGTTCCTTCTGTATTTTCATTGCATATGATGTAATCGGCTAATCCCATGCCGTCTATCATGTTGCAAAAAAATGCTAATGGCCAACGTCTGGTTGACCGTTTTGTGGAGTAATGCGTTACCATTTGGTTCATTGTATCAACGCCGGCCTTTGTTGAATTGTAATATAATATAGCTTCCGGTTTTTTTGCTACGCCTTCAACTTTCTCGGTTTAGTGCACAGTTGATAGTAGATTTACTGCTATGTTCTTCTTTGGAACGTAGCTGCACAGTGATACAAGGTTATCATAGAAACCGAACACAGATGATAGCACTGGCCGTTTGCTGTCTTTTTTCACTTCTTTGGGAAGACACCTTTTGTTGGATCTAATGGTGCCAACGTATACTAGTCCAATCGACGAGAGATGTTTAGCTGCGTCTAATGTTGCAAAGAAGTTATCAGCAATAATAGTTCTGCCGCTGTTGGCGTATCGATAAGCTAAACTCATGAGCACATTTTCGCCTTGGTTTGTCTCTCGTTGTTCTCCCTCTTTACCAGTGTACAGTTCTTTTTGCAACGGATATTTGGTTTTCGCATCGCATGCCCACCATACTTTTATGCCATACTTTGCGGGCTTTGATGGGATGTATTGCGTAAACTTTGTGCGCCCACGCTGCTCGTCGATGCCCTGCAGTGTAATCAACTAGATTTATACCAGTCAACAACTAGTTGGAAATATCCAACAACTAGTTCGATTTATGTCCTATTCTCATAGAACCGACTGGTATTTTTTACGTGGTGATGTCATTGGAAAAGACAATTGTCTTACTATAGATAAGGTTTTAACTAGTTAACAACGCATTTTTTATGTAAAGTAAAGTTCTAGTTGGGTCGTGACTAGTTTTTAACCAATATAGTAATTATCGAATTAAAACTAGTTCATAGGTTCATATTTTTTCAATAGTTCATAGGTTCAAAGAATATATATTTTTACAACAAAATATTAGCTAAAGGCTAAAGTTAAAGCTATTTGATAAAATACCATGTTTATGGTATACTACATGTTTTTAAATTAGTTTTTATATGTTTTAATTTGTTTATTATTAGTTTGTTCCAATGGGCTACCCAGCTCCAACTGGTTTTGGAACTGGTTGATTTTGATAATATGTAGTATAGTTTGATTTTGGCTAGTTTTACAACTGGTTTAATGTGACTTGACAAAAACTAGTTGGGTTTAAACTACTTTTGCAACTAGTAAATCGTGACAAAATATAAACTAGTTTGTTTTGACTAGTATAAATACTACTCATGTTTTAATGCTGACTAGTCTTACACTGCAGGGTGGTTACACTTTCGTATGGTTCAAAATTACTGGCAAGATTGTTATTCAAGAAGTTTCATATGTCGCGAATGGGAGGAGCTTTGTCGGTTTGTTGACGAAATGCTCGCGTACGACTATCGAACATTGGAATACAGCGCATCAAAGTAACAATTCGTGTATATGACATGGCTGCACGAAATATTGGAAGTGCATCAGTTTGCCCCATCAATCTTGAGAGCTGCATAGTATTATGACTGACACCAAAAGCCAATAGTATCCCAATAAAAGCGTCAAGCTCAACACTTGTCATATCAACCCATACTCGTGTTGTGCAGTTTGCATGTTCTGCGTTCCATTTGCGTGTAACTTTTTCTCCATATAGATTTGTTTGTGTTACGATGATGAACGTAATATTCGGTGAAGAGAAAAGCTTGAACACCTCAAGCGGAGTGATCGATTTGTTTTTGGTCCATCTCTGAAACGCATGATGTTTATTCAGATTCAGCTGTACTCCACTTGGTACCATCTTTTCCAAGCAAAAAAACGTCTGCAGCTTGAGTTGTTGCATTCTCACTTTCTTCTTCGGATTCTTCATCGCTGTCGAATATTTCATTTGCTTCAATTTCTAATTCATATTCAATGTCCGAAGCGTCATCTTCGGGTACAAAATCTGTATTTTCACAGCTTCAAATAAATCTAGTTCTTCGTCTGCTTCTGTGTGAAGTGCGAAATCACTCTGTAACGCTGATGATAGTTGTTGTTGGAAATTATCAGTAAGGCTGCCTGTACAAAAGCGCGTATTGTACACAAATTCTAAATCCTCTGCCATAACAATAGTAATAATTTCACTTTAGTTTCCGCACAAAAAATTTATATTTCGGACTGTCGATGTTGTATGTTCAGCATTTAATAATAAACTAACTGAACTCAACACCAAAATCACAAATGAAAGAAAGAAGTAAGAGAAAAATGAACACAAAAACTACCTGAAAGCAAACATCTGCATTGAATTCACATAAAAACAACCCAAAATATAAAAAATACACCTGGAAACAACAATCTGCATTGTATTTGCCGAAAAATAGCCCAAAAAGTGTATAACAATAATTTATTTCATACAAATTGTATAGGAGTCTGGCCAGGCATATGTGTTTGTTCGAGGGGGGACTTTTTTGCAGTTTTCTTCGTGTTGGAATGATATTTTAGAATTTTTTTTAAAAAAATAGAAAGCCAACAATATTTTAGGCGACTACCGGAAAATATAGGCACCTACCTAAACTAGAATTATGTTCAATTAACGCTCAAAAATGAAATATGCCTGGCCAGAACCATGTGTTTGTCCAAGGGTTAATAGTTTCTGCCTCTATTTCTTCTTTGTTGTTGCATTGGTAGCTAAGCCTAATTGACCAAAGTAGAATATCTTTTATCAAGATAATGCAATACGATCTAATTGACAGAAGCTTCTCCATATCTGCTGAACTAGGATGCATTTTTGGTTCACGAAGTAAAGATTTGATATGTTTTCAAGTATTTAACTTCCTGCTCAATTTTCTTTTAAATAATATTTTTAGATATAAGAAAATATGGATCTTTCAATGGAGTAAGGAAATTATTTTCTGTATTATGTTTTTATCAATTCGGATTCCTTCACGAGCTTAGGATTTGAATCATTTTGCAGTTTGCCAAATCTATGTATTTGCTAGAATTGCAAAAACTCCTCAATACCCCTACCTTGAACGCATTTACTTCGTCATTGGCGTAAACTATCACTAAGCTATAGCTACAATAAAGAAAAATATATCTGCAAGATAGTACTTCTCACAAATTTAGTAAATAATGACTCAAGCATATATTTATTTTTATTTACAGTGTGTCCGTTGCTCGATTTTCATCGAAAAAAGTAATCATTTTCATGAATTCAAGTAATTTTGAAAAAGAAAATGTACTTTTGATTACTTTTTAGTTACTTACTGAAAATTATTCTTTACTTGAAAACTGAAAAAATGCCTCTAAATGGTAAACTTTAAGAATACAACTGCAACTTTAAGCTCATAATGTTAATTAAAATTTTTATATAGTTTCAAAATTCTTGTTAGTTGAGGAATTATCTGTCAACCAATGTACCTATTTATATCTGAGAAGTGTGAGAAAAGAATTGTTTTTGTTATGGCCGCTAAGATGACACTGTGCGACGTGGACCACGATGTTGACAGTTGATTGAACACCTTTTAAATGACGAAGTGCCCAAGGGGGACACTTGGACGCAACACTTTTAGAGCCAACTGCAGGCGAAAACATTCCAAAGTGCTAGCTCAGTCAGCATGCATGTAACCTTGATTTACGGCCAATCAGTCAGTCCAGCATGTACTCAGTAACTACACCAGACTCTGCCTTACTCATTGAAGGTACTCTAGTTTGTTAAGTTTATTTTTTTCCACAACAGCGTGTTGAACTACATTTTTGTTGCTGCTTTGAATGAATTGATGGAAGACCCATTAAAGTCAAAACATTTACTACTCTAAGCCACTCTAAGCTCGATCGATTTCTACGTCTTTGCATGAAAGTCATTAAAATGTCAAAATGATAAGTTCGTTTTCAGCCACTACTGGGTGTTAAAACATCAATCAAAACTGTCTTGGCAGAGGAGAGCAGTGACAGAGCTGCCTGATATTATATAGCTATGGCAGAAGTTAAAAAACGCAAAAAGGGATTCATTTACTTGCATATCTTAAGGCTGGTTAACCGTTTTCAGCGTAAAATTTAATTGAAACACACAATTTTTTTTCATCTTTTAATCAATATCTTTTTTCAACTTTTCAATAAATTTCACAAATAAATGTCACTCTTTCTTCTAGTTCAGTTCTGTCTGTCAGTCAGTGGTAAGCACGGTTCAGCATTCATTTCATCTATTTAAGCAGTTAAACGCTTTTATGTGCTGCTGCTTCGAAACCAATTTATAGACCATCATTAAAATTGTAGCTGGTGCTTTGGTGCTTTCTTGTTGTTTCTGTTTTTGTTCTTACTTTTTTTATGGCATTATAAAAGTGATTTTTATGGCATTTTTGATGGATTTAATTTTGTCAGTGGCTGCAGTATAAAAATGTTGCACGTTGGTGTGGCTTTAGGCAGCAGCTCGAGTGTTTTACACACACCAAAATACATTAGCTACCTTCAACATTCAGTTATTTTAAACAGTCATAAAATTTGAGCACTTTGCACCAACTTAGTTTTTGTTTTAAATTCATTTTTAATTTAGCCTTTGGTATGTTTCTAATGAACTTTATGCAGTTATCATTTAAATTATGATAAATCAGCTTGTAATTAAATAAGAGCTAATTAAATTTATTATTTAATTTTCATCGGATTATTATTTGGTGGCTGCCCAAAACGATTAAAAAATAAAAATATAAATACAAAAAACTACTTGTTATAACTTTTAATCCAAAAACATATAACAACCCTATGAATTTTTTCGTCATTGTGCATTCCAACTATCATTATCTAAAATCTATGACCAATAACAATAATGAAAATGAAATTCTCTAAGAGATATTGATTTTTAATGAAATAATTCTAAGTAAAAGTATTCATTTATATAGGTAGCTCTAAGAAGTGAGCCACAGGCCAACAAATAATAATCATATGAAAATGAAATTTAGATATGTCCTAACAGACTATATTTGAGAGAACACGTTTTTTTAACCATTTTGCTTAAAAGATAAAAGCTCTTAATTCAATTAACCAGCAAAACTGATTTTTCCCCATACAAATCGTATAGGGAAAATTAGAAAATGAACTCGCGACCAAATCTAAACCTTTACCAATTGAGATGCGCTTCACAGTGGATGTTTCTAAGGTCAAACGGAAGTGGAAAAGCCGCAAACATCAAACTTGATTTTTTTTGGGACACCCTAATATATATAGATGTAGATACAGATATAGATGTAGAATCCTTTTCAGTAGTTACTGCGAACAGTTCGATTTGGTTAAGGTTCTTGTGTGAAAAATCATGAACAAAAGAGGTTGTGTGTCCTTTCTCTATCCTTTTTCTTAGAGGATTTAGTACCAACGACATCATAAATTATAGGTCAAATAGTATAAAAATATACTTTAAGTGATAACTTTTTTTAGTCGAAAAGAGATGTTAAAAAAAGTTTTATATACATTTTTTTAGTGTTTGAGCTTAAAATTAAAGGAAAAAAAAAAATTTAAGGAAAAGAGTGTAAAAAATACTCATTTTAATTTACATTATTTAAACAACAAAAATAGTTTCCAAAGTAGCATTTCTGTATACTCTTTGATTTTCAGAATTTGGTTTTTTTTATAATATCAAAATTTAATCATAGAGCACAAAGGTCGAATATAATTCTTAAAAAAATATAAATTTATTAATAATTATAAATATTATCTACAAAAGCTGTCGTAGACCGTTATTTCTTTTAACTAACGACCAATTAATTACACATGACTTTGACCGAAATCGAGCAATTATTAGGTTATTTAATAAATTTGACATTAATTAAACTTATTTGGCCATACTCCGCCTAGTTAGTTAATTATTTTTATTATCTATTAAATCATTACATGAATTAAAATGCGAGCTTTAGATCAAGTAAGTTTTTAAGAAGGCAACTACAACTCTGTATGGAGTAAGTGATTGACTCTATACAGAGTTATTGTTGTTGTTAATGTTGTTGCCTTCTTAAAAACTTACTTGATCTTAAGCCAGGCGCGGATTCAGGGGGGAGGAATATGGATGCTGAAGCCCCAAGGTGCTTAGTTTAATTTTTTAAATAAATACTATCAGTTACCCGCGGCTTTGTCCGCAGTAGGTTCGAGTCATTTCAGCATTTATATATTTGGAAAGGAGTAAGAAGGAACGAAAAGCTTAAAATTGTAAAAATAGTAAGTGGCTCATAAATAAGTGTGTACTATAAAATATTAAAATAGAAACAAGCAAATTATTTTTGAAGGTCTTTATTTTTCATAAAAACAAAAGTAATTTTGTCCAAAATGTTATGAAAGTATTTAATTTTCGCGGTTGACTCTTAACTTTCAATAACGATGAGTATGTCTGCCTATATTCGGTTGTAACGTTGACATTTTTCTTTAATTGAATTGAAGAAAAAATATTAAATACCTGCAGTCATTCAGCTCATGTAGTCAGTGTTTCCAAATAACCAATGTTAATCCTTCTTTCAATGTGATCGATGCACTAATTGCTACGTGGTAAAATTATAAAAAATCAGTGATTATTGACAAAAATTTCTATTAATGGTATTCCCTTAAAAATTTAAATTTCCCATTTCGTAAAAATGTAAACTTCAGAGCTCTTATTAAGGGAATGCACTCTTTGTCATTCTGTTTAATTTTCCGCGCATATGTCAATAACAGATTATGTTATAAATTGAACAATATACAATTTAAACATTTATGATGCCTAAGCAAAGTGAAAAGAAAAAATTAATTAAATATTTAAAACAATCTACATTTCAGCAGTTATTAATTGAGCATATAATAGAATCGTTTCAAATTTGACAGCTGATAGTTTAAGCAAACATGTTTACATAATTTAAGCATAGAAATTGTAGCTTAAACCTTGTAAAAAAATGTCACATACAAAATTTGCTTAAAATTCCCCAATTGCTTGAAGTTAAGCAGTTTAAGAAGCGTTAAGGGAATACCATTATTGATTTGTTTTTTCAATTAGTTATTATTTCAAGTCACTTACATAAAAATTAGTATAAAAAACAAAAATGGCACAAAATCGGCTAAATGGCTAACCCCTATCAAACATTCACAAAGAAATTGATATTAACCCAGAGGAAATCGCTGAAATTTTTTGTAAATTAAAAAATCGACGCATGAGTAACGCAAATTGAGATGTCGAAGATCCATACGAATTTAAGTGACTGAAGATAAATTTGTCAATCCGACGCTTACTTAGCGAAGTCTTAAGCCAATACTTTTGATCCGCAAAAAGTTAAATTCGTACTGTTTGCTAAGTATTTTTGCTAAGTATAGAGGAAATTTCTTCCAAAATTAAATTCGTTCTATTTGCACAGTACTTTTGGGAGGAAATTAAATGCGTTCTTTTTGAAAAGTACGAATATAACTTTTGGGAGGAACTTAAATTCGTTCTATATGCAAAGTACGAGTTTAACTTTTGAATCGAGTTTAGCTTTTGGCACAATTTTGAGTGCACATTTAAGACTTTTGCCATATATATTTTTTAAAAAGTTGTGAAACTGGCGTTCATGGTACTAAGTTTCAGTACAAAAATACAAATATATCGTTATAAAGGTGGCTTAATCACCTGTCCAATGATATGAATTTCAAAAACATTCTTCGCTCAGATTTTGAGAATTTTCGCATTGAAACTTAGTACGATGAACACCAGTTTCACTACTTTTTAAAGAATATATATGGCAAAAGCCTTGTGCCAAAAATTGTGCCAAAAGCTAAACTCGATTCAAAAGTTAAACTCGTTCTTTGCATATAGAAAGAATTAAAGTTCCTCCCAAAAGTTAAATTCGTACTTTTTAAAAAGAACGAATTTAATTTCCTCCCAAAAGCTAAATTCGTACTGTGCAAAAATTACGAATTTAACTTTTTGCGGATCAAAAGTATTGGTTTGAGTATTCGCTAAGTTGGCTCGGATTGACGAATTTATCTTCATGCACTCTAAGAATTTTAAGTTGAATATAATCATTAGCTACTTCTTTTCTTTCAGTTCTTACAAATTATATAAATTTTAAACGTTTGATATGCTTTTGACTTACATACCCATGATATTTAAAACGTAAATATCATTTACAAAAATTAGTTTACTATGTAATACAGCAATAAATACAATGAATAAAAAAAACTAATTTGCTAATTTAGAACCCCCCCACGAGCAATTTCTAGATCCGCCACTGTCTATAGCTCGCATTTTAATTCATGTAACTGAAATTAATTTTTAAAAAACGAAACATAGATTTAGTTGCCTCATCCAACGGAAAACTTAAACAAAAATTAGGAACAACAAAAGACAAGGCTGAAAATATTAATTAATCTGGTACTTACGAAAACTTATGCAATCAATGCGACCAAAAATATTACGGGCAATCAAAACGAAGCATAGAAAAAGGTTCAATGAACACATTGCACACATCAAAATCCAAGGACCGACCAAATCAGCTGTTGCTTTACATGCATTAGAAAATTTGCACAGCTTTACAATAACAAATTTGAAGCTGCCCTGCAGTGTAACCAACTAGTTTAAAACCAGTCTGCATACTGGTTGAAGACTGAGCAGTACTAGTTTAAGATCGTCATTTTTTTCATATACCTAACTTGTATTTTTAACATGGTAATGTCATAGGAAATATCAAATGTCTTATTCTGAACAGATGAAAACTAGTTTATAGTATATATAATTATAGTTAGTTATATTCTAGTTTGTTGTAAATAGTTGTAAACAAATAAAATATTGTCACATTTTAACTAGTTTCTAGTTTAACCTTTCCTGAGTGGTTGGCAAGTAGTCATGTTTTAGTTAACAAACCAATGATTCAACCAGTTCTTTATTCGGCAATTACTCTTCTGAATTTGAAGCTTCTACTAAAGCGAATATTAAGAAAAATGCAAGTAAAATTTACATAGTGTTTTATTATTTCATATAAAAGAAAATTTTTTAAAATTCATAAAGTACAGTTGTGGAACTGGTTGATTTTAACAATATGTAAAATAGTTTGATTTTGGCTAGTTTTACAACTGGTTTATTGTGACTTGACATAAAACTAGTTGGATTTAAACTATATTTGCAACTAGTAAATCGTGACAAAATATAGACTAGTTTGTTTTAACTAGTATCAAGACTAATCATTTTTACTGCTGATTAGTCTTACACTGCAGGGTGTTAAAACACATCAACGATGACAAAAACTGACATGCATATGAAGGCATTTACATGCAAAAAAATCAAAATATGATGAACACGATTTAGCCGTCGATCTTCTACTTTATCGGAGAATATTTATGGTTTGGTGTTCAATATGTATTACAAATAATTATGTAGCGTAGGATTTTTGTCTTAATAAATAAATTGGCTGTTATGACGTAACGTAACGTCGAACTGCATCCCAAAACTAAAATTTAAAAATTTGTTTTTTGCATTTTTACAAAAAGCGAAGTTATTGAAGCGGTTTTAAGAAATGTCATTAAACTTTAATAATTTGAGACTTCGCGGTGTTGTTTAAAAATTGTGAAAACTATTTTCAATATAAACACCAAAAATTGTTTATATTAAGATAAGCTAAAATTCTATTTACTCTAAATTTGCTCTAAAAGTTTTAGCTTAAAACTTTTATTATAATACTATATCTACTCTAACTCTACCTCTACCTCTACCTCTACCTCTACCTCTACCTCTACCTCTACCTCTACCTCTACCTCTACCTCTACCCCTACCTCTACCTCTACCTCTACCTCTACCTCTACCTCTACCTCTACCTCTACCTCTACCTCTACCTCTACCTCTACCTCTACCTCTACCTCTACCTCTACCTCTACCTCTACCTCTACCTCTACCTCTACCTCTACCTCTACCTCTACCTCTACCTCTACCTCTACCTCTACCTCTACCTCTACCTCTACCTCTACCTCTACCTCTACCTCTACCTCTACCTCTACCTCTACCTCTACCTCTACCTCTACCTCTACCTCTACCTCTACCTCTACCTCTACCTCTACCTCTACCTCTACCTCTACCTCTACCTCTACCTCTACCTCTACCTCTACCTCTACCTCTACCTCTACCTCTACCTCTACCTCTACCTCTACCTCTACCTCTACCTCTACCTCTACCTCTACCTCTACCTCTACCTCTACCTCTACCTCTACCTCTACCTCTACCTCTACCTCTACCTCTACCTCTACCTCTACCTCTACCTCTACCTCTACCTCTACCTCTACCTCTACCTCTACCTCTACCTCTACCTCTACCTCTACCTCTACCTCTACCTCTACCTCTACCTCTACCTCTACCTCTACCTCTACCTCTACCTCTACCTCTACCTCTACCTCTACCTCTACCTCTACCTCTACCTCTACCTCTACCTCTACCTCTACCTCTACCTCTACCTCTACCTCTACCTCTACCTCTACCTCTACCTCTACCTCTACCTCTACCTCTACCTCTACCTCTACCTCTACCTCTACCTCTACCTCTACCTCTACCTCTACCTCTACCTCTACCTCTACCTCTACCTCTACCTCTACCTCTACCTCTACCTCTACCTCTACCTCTACCTCTACCTCTACCTCTACCTCTACCTCTACCTCTACCTCTACCTCTACCTCTGCCTCTACCTCTGCCTCTACCTCTACCTCTACCTCTACCTCTACCTCTACCTCTACCTCTACCTCTACCTCTACCTCTACCTCTACCTCTACCTCTACCGCTACCTCTACCTCTACCTCTACCTCTACCTCTACCTCTACCTCTACCTCTACCTCTACCTCTACCTCTACCTCTACCTCTACCTCTACCTCTACCTCTACCTCTACCTCTACCTCTACCTCTACCTCTACCTCTACCTCTACCTCTACCTCTACCTCTACCTCTACCTCTACCTCTACCTCTACCTCTACCTCTACCTCTACCTCTACCTCTACCTCTACCTCTACCTCTACCTCTACCTCTACCTTTACCTCTACCTCTACCTCTACCTCTACCTCTACCTCTTCCTCTACCTTTACCTCTACCTCTACCTCTACCTCTGACTCAACTGTTACTATAGCCGTATCTCTTAATCTGTAACGTCATTTGTTCACTTCATATCTTTCTCCAATTGATATTTTATATTTTTTTATAGGCTTTAATCACATTCTGCACGCACTTCGTGTAGAAAAATTGAGCCTTATGTTGCCGAAACTTAATTGATTGAAAAGGATTATCTATAAAATGCCTTTAACTATCTGTTTATTTCCAAGAATACAACAACAATGCATAAGTTTATCGACATATAAAAGATGGTAAGTTACTCGGAACACTTTAATACCACTTAACAGAAAGTCACGTTGCTATAATTCCCTGCTGATTAGCCGACGTAAGACCATTGCTACCGACCCGCTCTCCACCTGTTCTCATTCCATCCACCTTCAATATTCATTGCTAATGCTACCTTCACATGTTGGCGTCCGTTAATTTGTTGGCATCACGGACATTTGCATGATAGCGTTGCAAAATGCCCACAAGTTGGCCAAACGAGCTCATCAGCATGTGAGCAAATATGTTTTCCTTCTGACAAATATGTAAATGCGAGTCAAACTTATATGTAAAATGTATGTATTTTTAATATTCACAGAAGTAACGAGCAAAAATGTATATTTTTTTCCATTGAACTTTATGCTACGAGGTATTCGTACTAGGATGGGAGGGAAAAAATCGCCCTTTTCAAATATGTATTAAGAGAACAAACAGAAGTCAATTGGTTGTGTAGAGGACACACGACCCAACATGCCAACAACAAAAACGACAGAACCAACAATAAATCCAACAACAGTTGTAGACTTGCCACAAAGTCAGATATTGTGTTAATTTGTTTCAAATGAGTTAATTGTGTTGTTGTTTCTGCTGAATGTAGATTGCTGTATATTGTTGCTATTGTTGTTGCATTCTAATTGATTTCGTGTCTTTGTGAGTGAGTTTGTTTACTCGAATAGAACTGAAATAAAAAGAAAAAAAGGGTTAACAAGTAGAATAGGAAACAAATGATGAAGGAATTCAGTAGAGAAATAGCTGTCAAGCCAAATGATAAATTGCAACAAAGTCAGCCAAAAAAGAAGAAAAAGTGACAACAACTCAACAACTTTGTTAAGGCACATTTTTACCCCTTAATTGTGTTTTTTTAACGCTAAGCAATCAATTAAACAATTTCTACAGCTAAGATAAGCTTGAACTGTTTAAAGACACATTTATTTACTGACAATATTGGAGGAGCATTTAAAGTAATTTAAGAGCTACTAAATTTGTTATTAAGTTAAATACTTTCAATTTATCCATTACAAGTTCAATGTCAACTACAAGAGTTATTTTAAAAACTTGTAAAACTTAGTACTTACAGTAAACAGAGTAAGTTTATAGTGAGTGAAACCGTTAGCATCGCGATCCATAAGATCTTTTGTGCATCCCTGTATTAGGATCTTTAGATTTCTGTTAAAGAGCTAGCACCTTTTCCATATTATTAATAAAGCTACTAATTGCATACGAAAATGAAGAAAGCTGATATTATAAAATGCTTGACATTCACGTAAAATGACCTCTGTAGTCATATGAAAATCTTACATAATACAATCCGTAGATCTGATTTCGTAAGCCTGAGTACGTTTCTTGATTACACTGTACAAAAAGTAAAATATTTTTTTGCATTAATTTTTGCATCCTAATCTGTTTTCTAATGCAGCCTAAGCATCGGAGTGGTTCGAGGCCAATAAGACTTCGGAAAGCTCCTAATTAAGTAAAGCAGTATGCCTTCCAACCCCTAATATTCTCGTGCCTCACACGATTCCGACGTAATTTTGTCCGTGCATTGTAAATTGATGTATACAGTGCATTTAGTGAATCGACATAATCAAAACTGTTTGTGGATTTTTTTTTTCTTTAGATTAGCATTTGGTTATTTAGTAGTATATTTCTAAATTTAGAAGATATTTTTTATTAATAAAAATAAAAGATGATAACATTAAAATTAAACTATAATAAAATTTATATTAAAACACGGAATCATGAAACTTAGTACAAGTTGTAACACACCAATAACACAGTCAATCAACCAAAATAACTACAGACTTCGACTGAAGGATTCGGGAGCAAGGAACCCAAAGAAGTATACGTCTGTTTTGTTTGCGCTTTAAAAGTTCAAGTCTAAGTAATTTTTATATAGATTTTACTTTTTCTCGTAACTAAGTAATTTACTAAAGAGTAAAAAAGCTACTTAATATTTGACGTTGACATAGTTGTGTTCACAGTCCTTTAGTAATGTTTTATTAGAAATATTTTTATAGTATATCTTAACCATAAAGCGCACATCTCTATTTGCCTTTTTGACCTTTTTTTAATAAAAGTTTAAAAAAGTATCCTTAAACGTAATCGTACGGGGTTAAGACATTCTGTAAAAATTCTCCTTAAATTTCACTACAAGTCTCTTAAAACAAGATTTGTATACAGTGTATATCTGCATCTAAACTTCTATCTATATCATATCATATATCATATCATAATCATATCATATCATATCATATCATATCATATCATATCATATCATATCATATCATATCATATCATATCATATCATATCATATCATATCATATCATATCATATCATATCATATCATATCATATCATATCATATCATATCATATCATATCATATCATATCATATCATATCATATCATATCATATCATATCATATCATATCATATCATATCATATCATATCATATCATATCATATCATATCATATCATATCATATCATATCATATCATATCATATCATATCATATCATATCATATCATATCATATCATATCATATCATATCATATCATATCATATCATATCATATCATATCATATCATATCATATCATATCATATCATATCATATCATATCATATCATATCATATCATATCATATCATATCATATCATATCATATCATATCATATCATATCATATCATATCATATCATATCATATCATATCATATCATATCTAATATCTATATCATATGTAATCTTTTTACGTGAAGTAAATAAAAGTGACTTTTTTCCAAATAGAAATTCACCTTAACCAAATCTTATCCAAAAAGACTTATAGTAAAATCTTCGGAAAATCTTTGGGTATTTTAAAAAATATTTTTTTTCGAAAACGGTAAAAAATATCCATTAAAGGGAGTGCTAGACATTCATAGCATTCCTCATAAAATTTAACTACTGGTTTGAGAATCAAACAACTATGTCAAATACCTAAGTTTTTTAACCTTTTATGATAGAAAATAACTAAATTTAGAACTTAAATTAAAAATGACCTAGTAGAAAACTTTTTAACACCGATACTCGTGCATTGTTTTGTTATTTACTCTCTCAGAATCCATTGATCGAAGTCTGTTATATTGGAAAAGTTCAAAAATTTTCGAGCAGTGTTCTAAGCAATAATTAATAAACAATTTAATAACCTATACAATACTGCGCTTTTTTATTCCTTGACGTTGTTATTTTTCTTTCTAGAAATTATTAATTTATTAAATGAAGTTTAATGTAATTCAAGAAAATTTTAAATTAAAAATTTTAATTTAAGCATTAACAATATAAGCATTAACAGGTTATTTCAAAAACCTACACTTCAATTACAAATCAATTTTTTACATCAAAAATAATTCTTGTTTGTTTAGAGTACAAAGATTTTTTTATATATTGCTTTTCCCTTTAGTAAAATATTTTTGTAATTTTGATAAGCTTCTGATAAAATATCACAACTTTTGCGTCTTTTAATAAAAAGTGTTTAAATATTTGTCGATATTACTTAAAGCCCAATTATATTATTTAATGTTATTTATTACTTTGGTAAACATTTTTGCTTCCGTAAGGTTGCAAGACCTTGACTGTGTTAGATCATATAGATATGTGTTCCTATAACTAAATTTTCATATGGAGGCATATCGTACCTCTTCATTGACCTATTTTTCATAAACACCTTAATATAGTATAGCCCATTTGAGAGGATTTTTAAAAATTTCGACCATAGAACTGTTGTACTGTTTCTTTCTTTTCAAGTTTAAAGTCATCAGTATACCAAAACTTTAAGCCAAGGTTGCAATCAGGGTTACTACGTCACAATAAAACAAAAAATATACCATCATTAATTTTTAATGTGTCAGTATTATTTTGTCAGAATTGATACTTAAACTTTCTTCCTGGCAACAGTTTAAAGTTATTCGAAAAATGCTTTGATGCTAACCGATATTGAAAATTCTTGACAGCTTAGACTGGAGATAATTAAGCAGTTCGCATATCCTCTATTGCAAAGACCGCAATTCTTAAAGCTTATTCGGAGTTTGCCAAAAACAAAAATACAAATCCCTTGTATATTATGATATTGAATCATTATAATGAAATCAAGTATAATGATTCTTAATTCCAGCAAATTTTTTGAATAATTGCTCTAGGTTTGTTTTTCATTACAAAACAACTTTAAATATGTTTTCTTGTATGTTTACCTACGCAACATAAAACTTGATTTTTACATTAAATTTAACAAAAAAATGTTAATCCTACATCAGAAAAACAAATATTATATGCGCTTCACAGCCATCCTTTATGCTATACGCAGGCACTCACAACCACAACTATCCAAAAGTATATCGTTGTCATCGCATTTCATCAAGAGACATGCAATAAATATTGAAATATTATTTAGAAATTTGATACTTTTTTTGCTATCGCCAAAATTTGCACTTTGCACTCTGAAGTTCAGACATGTTGTTGGAGTGTGTGACTTTCGAAGTTTTGCCAGTGTTACCAATAAACGACGACAAAGTCTGCTCGATTGAGTCACATGGGAATTTAAAGCACTTTTTAAAATTGCATGTGTTGCTGTTGTTGTTGGTGGGTGTTGTCTGTCTGTATTTTTTTTTCTATACCTTTTTCTCTTTTGATGTGTGAATTTCTACGACTTGGATTTCTTTTTTGAGTGCAACTAGAGTGGAGTCTAGCGTAGGCGACTCACACATTTATACACATTTGTAAAAAGGCAAAAGCAACACACAGCTACATATGTGTGTATGTCGGGGCAACCTGCAGTGACATATTATTTTTCACTTTACCATATTTGCACCAATGTCTGGATGTTTGTATGTGCATGCGCTTGTACTAGGAAAGTCAATCCCGGGATCCCGAACAATTTTAGCCCCTTTGAACTATGGGGTTTCCTTTCGCTAGTCGCGTAATTAAAAAATTAAAAAAAAAGTATAGAAATACTTTTTTGTTTCGAATTAAATAAGTAAATACGTAATTTCTATCTTAAATTAAGGTAGCGATTATGAACTTCAGGAAAAATTAAAAAAATTATTTAAATGAAGTTTACAAAAACTTTTTTGTAAAAGTTGACTTTTGCTTTCAGAAGACCCAGCAGCAAAGACGGATATCGTTGCTTTAAAAATCACATTAGCATCGATGCCAAAGTGTTCTTTAAAGCAGTTTTACAGTATTAGTGGTGAGAATTTTATATTTTTAGTACTTTATTTAACATTTTGGAAGCCTGTAAGAAACAAACGAAAAAAGCCTTTGAAAAAAGTTGCGAAGAAAATACTTCTACAAATTTTAGCTTTATGATAAAAGAATCTTATGAAAAAAATGTTTTAAAATTGAAATATGTTCTAAATGTATGATTTATTATAATTATTAAATAAAATATCCTTTTTATAATTGTGGTTACTTATTCAAAAGGCATTGGGCGCAAATTTATAAACTTATTATTTTCCGATTCTAGCAGAAAAATTGCGGTAGCAGCAGTGTTTATTTTGAGATTTTTTTGGGTACTTGGCAGCATAAGTGAGCATTTTTTGTGATTCTTTAGTTCTTTGGTAGCAGCAAAAATGATTTAATTTAAATTTTTCGGTTGCTTGGTCTCAGCAAAATTGATTTTATTTTGATGATTTTGGCTGTGTGATGATAGCATTTGTGTTTTCTTTACACATTTTATTTATTTTAGAATGATCCATATTGTCTCCCCACACCTTCCTTGGATGTAAAAAAGTAATACTTTTGTGTTTTTTACATAGATTTTTTATATCGCCAGAGCATCGATTGCTTTCGTATGACATACAATGTTAAAAATATATGAAGCTACATACAAAAAGGTATCGATGGTTGATAGCAAAAACATTGCTGAATAATTACTAAACATGGAAGCTCATGACTGCTGGGAAAGTCTCATTTATCAGAAATTAAAAAAAAAATATTTGCAGAAATAATAATCTGGATAATCTGGAATGAATGATTAAAAATGAGGCAGAATAAAATTAAAAATTAATAAGAGTTATTATCTAAGCATGCAACTGACCAGTAACTATTGTGAATCTTGTGAATTTACATGCGCGTAAACTATCTGTCAAAATTATGGTGTAAGAAATAGAGGTGTTAGTGAGTTTTTGACAACACCATGAATTTCATTGCTTCTGTCAAAAAATTGTAAGCGAAAGAGTGGAACTGTTGATAGTTGTCAAATTGTGTTATTTGTTTGAGTTGCTACATGATGTGCTATAGTTTTACTGTGCGAATTAAGTGTAAATAAATATTAATTGCAATTAATTGTGCTGTGTTGTGTTGACAAAAAGTTATTGCAGTTGTTTTCGCCGATTTACCAAGTTTGTCATTGAATGTTTTGGCAATTTTATCAGAAACGTGCGCTAGAAGGTGCCGCCGACATGAAGCTTTGGCCAGCATGCAAATTGTCTTACATTCACATCGTTTTTTTTGCAAAACGCACAGCGTCTCATAATTTTTTTATTGTTTTCCACTTCATTATCACTTCATTCTCACTTCAGTTTTAGTAAAAATCTTATAAACTTGCAGAAAGACACGAATTTAACAACATTTATTTTCATATCAATTCATCATCAGCTGTTTTTGACTAAAGCGGGGATAATTTTATCATTTTGAGAGAAAAGTGTCAAACTCACTAACACCTCTATTTTTTACACCATGGGAGTGAGCTTCCATCATTTCCGAGCCTATTTTGGAGTGTAAACTAGCATGTACAGGGTTGCCAATATTCGAAGCGCCCATTTTATTTTTAAATAAATCAAAGAAACCACAATTTTTTGTCTGTTTGTCATGAATATCATTTAATTGGGCTCAAGTAGATTTGCTTACATTATTTCTTGAATATGATATCTCGTAAATGGTCGCCATTGGCCTCTACGACATATTGTGCCCGTTATGCAGCATTTTCCATGGTTTTCTTAAACATTTCGATGGATGGCGGTTATTTCTTGACGGATGTTGGTTTTCAGCTCTTCTAGGGTCTTTGGCTTGTTGACGTAAACCTTTGATTTCAAATAACCCCACAAAAAGAAGTCTGGAGGCGTTAAATCTGGTGATCTTGGCGGCCAATCGAAATCACCATTTTTTGACATCAAACGGCCAGGGAACAATTGCTTCAAAAAATCGATTGTAGTGCGGCTTGTGTGTGGTGGCGCGCCGTCTTGTTGAAACCAGTAGTACCTGATACGTTTTCGAAGAACGATTGGCATGAAAAAATTGTTTATCATATCGCGATAACGCTCCTGATTGACAGTAACTCTGTGGCCATTATCATCTTCGAAAAAGAACGGCCCAATAAGCATTTTAGCACAAACGCCGCACCAAGCAGTGACTTTTGCATCGTGAAGAGGTACCTCTTGAATCTTTTGTGGATTTTCAGTGGCATAAATACGGCAATTTTGTTTGTTTACCGTTCCGTTCAACTGAAAATGAGCTTCATCGCTCATTGAGTTGAGTTTTCACTATTGACTTGTTTTGTTGAATGTAAATTTCAACAATTTTAGAGCGTTCGCGTGGCGTGTACTGTTCCATTGTAAACATTTGCTTGGAATGACGCTTCAAACGCGGTATGTCATTAGTCGATTTGGCATCACTGCGGAAAGTTACAGTGTTGCCAGATGGGCGCTTCGAATATTGACAACCCTGTAAATCTACGTGTGTGAATGAAGGTTGCCTTTGGCGCTAATCACATACTGAAAGTAGTTGAAGTAATTACAAATTTTATTTATTTTACTACGTTAATGAAGGTTTTTAAAAGACTTCAAAATAATAAAGGTGATTCTGCAACCCTAACTGCAGCTGTTATTTTGTCGACATTAACGCTATTAACGCTTTATCGCTCATCAAAAGTTTAAATGTTTTGCATGTTTACATGCATAAATGAGAACCCTTAATGTTACCATTTAATCTTACGCCATCACTTTCATGTACAGAATAGAAAAATGTTTGCATTGTTTTCTTACTGTTTCTTATCAAATATTGACTGACCAAAATCCATTCCCTGAGCACAAGAATTATGCAAAATAGTGCTTGATAATTTTCAAACTTTTCTTAAATGGCTGACCTCTCTAAACGGATTCTGATGCATGAAACGAAATTCAGGTTCAAATTTTCATCCAAACTGAAACTTTTAAGAATGAAGTCAAAATATATACTATATTTATAAATATATTTAAATATATAAATATATTTAAATATATATAAATATGTTTAAAAATATTTTTCAATTGAAAAAGTCAAAATTTTCAGCCTCTTTTGGTTAAAAGCAATATAAAAAAATACGTAGTGTAATAATCACCCTTATTCTTGAACCCGCGCTCGCTCTCAAAATGATGTCGAAACAAAATTGTTGTATTTTTAAAACTTTCAATTTCGACGTCGCCACTCAATTATTGAGCAAACGTCGTCACATAAATATTAAAATTTTTGATCGTCGAAATAATCTTCGACGACGACTCATTGGTGAAAGTGAGCTCTCAAAGACGATATTTACTCGACGCGGATTCAAGAATAAGGGTGATTGTTGTTGTTTTTGCCTTCTTCATAACTAACCAAGAGCTCAAAATTACATCTTTCTGGTGAAGCCCGAACAAAAAAGAAAATTTTATTAATTTCACACTCACACATTCATAATAAAATAATCTTAGTTTTCTAACAAAAATCAATTTATCTCACCATCTTGTAGATTTTTTCAGCGTTTTAAGTTGAAAATTTATTTCAATTTTAGAGTAACATTTTTATAAATAAAAAGGTTGATATTACTGCAAACACAATTTCTTGCTCTTGTTTCGCGAGCTTGATCCCAATTTAAAAATGAGCTCGGTATCACGAGCCCTATTTTCAGAATAGAATAGTTTGAGCTCATGAGCGAGAGCTATAGAATTAATAAAATTTGCTCGAGTCGATAGCCAGTAGTCTCTCGAGAGCATTTGCTTTTCCAGCATTTTAGTTATATCTTTCAAGTTCTTGGCTTGCAGAAGTCAGCTATTAAGTTGAATTGTTAGTTAAAAATTTACTTTTGCATTAATTTTAAATTTTATGTTTAAAATTTCAAACCTTTTTCGGTTGAAATATTTGACTATAACCTAGGTTTATAGTTAAAAAAAATCTTAATATTAATTTATATACATTTGAGTAAAAATTTGGTGCTTTCAATAATATTATACTAGAAATGCTCTAAAGAGCCAAAGAAAATGTTTGTTGGTTTCTTTATAGCTGATTTTGAATTTTATTGGGTTTGTAAACTGCATTGTGCGAATGTTATATAACTTTTTTTATAAATATTTAATCTCACATATAAAAATTTTTAAACTATTGCAACTATATAAAAATATTTATTGAATTTTCTGATTAACTCAGTTTTCAGAACCCCGAAGCAATTCCGGTATCATGAAAATTAAATTTTCAAACTCGAGAATACCGGGATTATAAACTCCCTACCGGAATAAACTCCCTAGTCTATATGGTTTATATGAGTTGGTATGAATGAGTGGAAAATAAATTGACTTAAAATTGTGCAATTCGTATGGCTCTAGCGTGTCAATTGATGCGATATTTTAAGCACTTGACACATTTTGTGAAATGTCGACAACACAAATTTAGATTTGTTGTAATTTTGACAATTCACTTTGACAGCACCTTTGAGCGCACAAAGAGGCAGTTATCAAATTTTTCGTTATTACATGCAATTTTTGTAGTTTTTACATGGTGCTTCAAAGGTAGTGTTTTAGCTACTTAGCTTAAAAAGTATGTAACGTTGTATAAGCCAGGCGATACAATGTCTTCAACAGTATTTAACAAAGCTTTAAGTGAAATAATGGTTTTTATTAAAATGCATGTGTTGAAGAATATGTGGCAAAAAACAAAACACTGAAAGAACTTCAAAAACTTGTTATGACTAAACAAAGTACTCTTTTGTTGTTATTGCTGCATAAAGATAAAACTTGCTGTAGCAATTTCACTGTCATTATGAAAACATCTTAAACCAACACCACCACAGACACATTTACAAATACACACAAAAGCATTAACCATACTGGAGTATTTTGCCCGCGCACTAATGACGTCTATTAAAAAAGCAGAAACATCATTACGTAAAGCACAACGTCACGTCATTTGACAACGTTTCATACACTCAAAAACAAACATACTTACACACACCCAAAGCTCGAGTTATGTGCGCAAAATTTTATCAGCGCCAATGGCAGACAACATTAAAACCTCCCGAATTTGCCGCATAAATAATGCGTTAAATTTTTTTTTACTGCTGGCAACATTGTTACCGGAAATTAAATAATTTTTTTCGCCTAAGTTTGGGCAACATTATAAAAACATTACCGCTAATAAAAACACAACACAGCCAGACAACAGAGAATTTTTAATTACATCCATATGCAAATGTACGTGCGCGTGTATGAGTCTTTTTTGTTTTGTTTTGATATTGAAATAAAAAAACAACAAACAAGTTTACATTAATTTCTTTATTGACGCCAGTGGGCGTTGATGAATCTTCATTAGGTTATTTAAAATAATTCTCATGCCATTTATAAGTGGAATTAAAGCTTAAATATAATAAAAGACAATTTTTTTTTAAAAATTTAATTAGTTATTTTCCCTAAGGGGAAAGCTCTAATGCCTAAGCCCATAAATAGGGAGTTCAAAAACACTGTGCGACAGAAAACAAAATTTCAACGAATAAAGATAACTAAATAACAGCTTAATAATTTCTATAACAGCATTAACTAGAGGATAGTCTTGTACAAGAAAAGCATTTACTCAATGTATTACATTTTCGAAAAAGATCTAGGCGAAAGTTTTTCTTTTTACGTACCTGTAAAACGTAAACGTCAGAATCTCAACCTGCGGTGGTACAATAGAAGTCTTTTACGCTTAAAAACCAACGCAACAAGGCAAACAATAGATGTAAGAAAACAAATTCGCCTGAAGATTAGTCGATTTTTTCTCTGCGAAGAAAAGAATATGACTTTCTATCAAACTTTTTATATAAAAAATATATGGATTACGTCGAATCTAACATTAAACAAAATCCAAAATCATTTTGGACTTCTTATAATTCAAAGCGAAAAAGCTCAGGTATTCCTAAAGTGATGGAATTGCAAGGGAATTTAGCCAAAGATTCACTAGAAATATGTGTACTTTTTGCGAATTTTTTCGGTTCAGTATTTAATAATCACGACCCTGAGGTAAGATCACTCGACATCTCCAAACTACAGCAATTCTTAGATCTCGGTTCTTTCTGTTTTTTTTAAAGTTTTTTTAAGATGCAATATATAATGCCCCAAAAAGTCTAGACTCGAACAAGGGTGCAGGCTTTGACTTGGTTCCACCACGACTTCTAAAATGCTGTGCATCATCTTTATCTATCCCATTGACCTCTAACTTCAATATATCCCTTCTTAGCGGAATATACCTAGACCTATTTTTAAAGCCGGTCAAAAAGGAATGATTGAAAATTACAGACCAATTACAAAGTTATCAGCTATCCTTAAGGTGCTTGATGCCATTGCAAATAAGCGACTCTTTCTTGAAGTAAAAAACTACATCTCAAACCACCAACATGAATTTTTCTCCGGGCGATCCTTAAGTACAAATCTATCAATATTTTCAAATTTCACCATTAATACGCTAGAACGTGGCCTGCAAGTCAATGTTCTCTACACAAATTCGTTAAAGTTTTCGACAGTCTTCCACACAAAACTCTTTTACTGAAGTTGGAAAAACTGGAAAAAACTCTTGCTTATTGGCATGGATATCATAGTATTTACCAGATAGAAAACTTATTTTTAAGGTTGATGATTGCTATTCGCGCATTATTTACGTGAAGTCAGGGGTTCCGCAAGGGAGTCATTTGAGACCCCTGCTGTTTACATTATTTATCAATGACGTAGTCGAAATATTTAAATGCTTTTCTGTGTTGCTTTACGCATTTGGCTTAAAAATATATGCAGCTATAAGCACGTTGCACGACTGCACGAGCTTTCAAAAAGAAATCAATGCTTTCTTATCCTGGTGTGCTAGTAATGGTATGAAATTGAACCTCTCGAAATGCAAGCTCTTAACGTTTTCACGAAATCTCTCTCCAATATTATTTAACTATGAGCATCAGACTCTTGAATTTACCAGGGTGTCCCTAGTCAAAGATCTCGGAGTCTATTTCGGTTCAAAGCTTACTTTTAGCCCCCATAGGGACTATGCAATCTCTAGAGCATACTCATTACTCGGTTTTATCAAACGAAATGCAAAGAAATTCAAAGATGCATTCACACTTAAAACTACATTCATCTCTCTGGTTAGATCAGTTCTTGAATATGGGGTAGTAATTTGGCACTCGATATATCAAAAAGATATTGATCGCATTGAGAAAATACAAAGGAATTACACAAGATTTGCGACTCGTCGGACTTTTTCACAAGATAATATGCCATCATATGAAGTGAGATGTCAATTGCTTCTCTTACAAAGCTTTCAATTAGATTCAACATACCGAGTGTTTTATTTATTACAGATATACCTAGTGGGAAAACTGATTCACCCGAACTCCTATCACTTATCCCTTTTCATGCTCCCGCCAGACAACTTAGAGAGCATTGCGCATTTTTTATCAAGGTTCGTAGGACAAACTATGGTCGTAGCGATCCTGCCTTTAGATGCCTTACTCTATGTAATTCTCTTAATTTTGATGTAGACCCTAAAAGACCAGCTTTAATTAGAGTTTTGTATGAATTTTTGAAGTAAAATTAGCCTTCACTGTGATTCTGTTTAAATCTTATTTTATAAATTATTTTTGTCATCCCTAGCTTTAAAGAACTACTGTAATTTGTAAGGGCTCGACCCGGTAGATTTAAATAAATAAATAAAATAACTAAAAATAAATAAACAAGTAAGCATTCTGAGTAGAAATAAAATTTTTTTACTTAGTCCAAACAACAGCTGAACAAGGGTCAAATAGCGTTTGTACAGCTAGAAAAAAGGACCAAACAGCGTTCGTAGAGCGGATTGTATGCAAATAGAGTTGGGATGTCAGAAAAATGCAGTTTTCATATAATTTACCGAAATTTTTTGTTGATATTTCATTACACTCCTTACAAAATATTAATCCTTTTTATGTTTTCTTCTTCTTAAACATGAAAACATTCAGACATCAAAACTAGCAAGCAGAAATCTTAATACGCCAGAACAAGCAAGCGACAACATGCCCCCTCAATGCTTTGAAGGAATGTGACACAACGAATTGTTATTGCTAACTTATCATCTAAATGCCTACAACTGTACTGAATTTTAATGCTGGAAAACAACAAAATCCGTATATAAATGCCCAAAAGAAATTCTTTAAAGAGTAATTACAAGTAACGCGACCCTAAACTTCTGCAACGTTAAGAAAAAAAGTGTTTTTCTTCTTTGCGCATGCGAATGTTGTCGTATTGAAGCTTCATCAAATTTGATGAGCAACAAATGTGATGAAGTGCTGTTGGTGTTGTTTTTGCTTGTCCATGCTTTTGTTTTGGCATTCAAAAAATATTCAAAATTAATGATAGAATATTGCTTCAAAACGGTCACTGTTCGACTCGTGTGTGGATGTTATTCGCATGGTGAGCTTATTTGATTATTTTTGGACTATGTTTGACTCTGTTTTATAAGTTTTTTTAAGGCTTTATAACATAGGGTCGTGTAAATTTTTTACCTGCTAAAATCATCCCCAATTCTGAAAATTTTTTCCCGTGGAATCGGAAAAGGTAGTTTTTATTTTTAAGATAAAGTTCAAGAACATTTCGGAAATTTTTAATGCAAATTTGTTAATCAACCGTCAATATATATGAGTGTAAAAAAAAAATATGATGATTTCCCGGAAAAAATCATTTAGAATCGGGATGTAAGAAAAATTTTGATTACATACCTGCACAAAAATTGTTTTAAGTAAGTTGCCCATTTGAATTGGAAAATATTATTTACCCTTAACATTTGTACAGGGGGTCAAATGAGCCCTTTAAGAAACCGGTATAAATAAGAAACGAGGGTATTATTTTTATACCATCTAAAAAAATGTTTATCTTCCTTCCTACAACTCAAGAACATCGTCAAAACGGTTCAAGATAAAAATGGCCACTGTTCGAGCCGTGTCTGACTGCTGTTCGGAGGAGTTAGCATTTTCATTAGTTTAAGATCATATTCAACCCCCGATTAGCCATGCGGAAGCTTGTTTCACCGCTGTTCGGGCGCTGTTTTGCCGATTAAACTTTTAAAAAAGGGCTTATTTTTGGTAAGCTCAAATAAGCGTTCTTCATGGTCAAAATTTAATATAAGTATAGGGTCGGGTCAATATGTTACCTGCTTAAATAAGAGATATTTTGATTTAATACTTTACAAAAAACAAAATTATCAAATAAGTTGCCTCAAATTTATACAGTCGGTCAAATTCGCCCTAATAAACGGTAAAAATTAGAAACAAGAAATTAATACCTTCTAAGCAAAATGTTTATCTTCCTATCAATGACTTTACAGAACATCGTCAAGACGATTAAAAATCAAAACGATTACTGTTCGAGCTGTGTTTGACTGCTATTCAGATGAGTTAGCGCTTTTATGAGTTTAAGACCATATTCGCTCCTTGTTTGACTGTGCGGCTCTTTTTTGATCACACTTCTTCCGACTAAACTATTACTTGGGAAAACCTCCATTGGATTTTTTATTAGGTTTGCTCAAATAAGAGTTTTTAAACGTCAAAATACATAATATAGGATAATGTTAATGTTTTTAACTTCTTAACTTAGTAAAATTTTAGTTTAATACCTAAAAAAAAATTATTCAAATAATCAAATTTAACATAATCTATTGAAATCTTTAAATAGTATTGCCCCCTAAAACTCAAATAATGGAGTCCAATGCACCCTAAAAAACTGGTATAAAATAGCAACGGAGGTGATATTTTTATGTCTTCTAAAATAATGTTTATTGTCCTATCTTTAGCTTTACAGAACAAGGTAGTTAAAAAAATCTACACTTACAAAAAATCTTTAAAAAATTTCCACCAACACAACTTTTTCACGCATAATTCATAAAAGTTTAAACTTCAACATTTTTTTGTAGTTAAATCATAGTACAATGTTTGCTTGCGTGAAATTTCGCTGACAACATTCATTTATTTGTTGCGTGAAATTTCTGACTTAAAGTTTGTTGCGAGGAATTCCTATGGCATTGTTTCTCAGAGAGACTCAAAGAGTGAGTTGGGAAATTTCATATGATCTCTCTCTTTTCACTTCAAAATAAATAGGCAGTACAATTAAATAGTCGTGAAAAAATGTTGTTGAGTAACATGTTGCGATAATTTCACGCAGTGGAACAGAGCACAGCTCTGACGAACATGTTGTGAACATTTCCACGCTTGTTTCGCATCTGTCACTTTTTGTATGGAGATTTGAGTGGAAATTCATATGAAACTGAAAAGAGTACTATGCTTTATTTTTAAAAGTTTTTAAATAAAAAAAAACGAAACAGTTATGCATTTCACAATGTTTTTTTTGACAATACTTATATACAAATTATTTTTTAAAAAAAAATCTGAAAAGAGTTTTTTTAGAAAAATAAAAAGTTTGTCAAGTAATAATAAAATACCCACTGTGCCTCTTTAATTTAATTAAAGTATGTTCCTATGTTTGCGGCAAAATTTCATTAGCAAAAAATCAATGATGATGAGGATAAAACGAAAATAAATGATGCTATGAACACTTGTTAAAAAAATTTGTTTCTTTTTTTGCATGTGTAAGGTATTTTGATTTCGAAGTATATTTGTCATTACATTTGAAGTATTGTTATAAGTTATGTGTATTGTTTAAAAAAACAATGATATGTATAAAAAACGACAAAACGTCAAACGTTATGCATATTGAAAAGTGCTTTGGGAAATTTGTAAGGTGGTAATTTTACGATATTTACGATATTTACGATATTTATTTAACAAAAGTTGTTGACATATAAGATAAAATCTTTTGCATGCCGCTATGAACATAAGAGATAACAACATAAAGATACATAATAAAATAACATCAAATTAAATTAAAACCTAAAAATTAATTACGAGTTATTTTGATTTTGAAGCAATTAATTAAAAATAGTAAGAACAAAACAAAAACAAAAATAATAATGTAGACTTAGAAATATTATATAGAAGTATAATTAAAGGTAGATAAAGTACAGGCGAGAAAGGAAGAAACAAGAAAAAGTTAAGAGAAGTATTCAAAGATTAAATGCTTAAATTTCTTATGATTGGAAACACTTTTAATATTGAATGGCAAAGAATTCCACGATCTTATACCACTGACGAAAAACAATCTACTGGAGTTAACGAAGTTATATCTAGGGATCATAAGTTTCATGTTTCTGCTTGACCTACAGAACTCTATTTTTTCAAAAAGGTACGATGGTTTTTGTGTGTAAATGATTCGGTGTAGAAATATAGTGTGTCTAGCTTCAAGGTAGCTTTGTAGGTCACGACCAAGCAATTTTTTACTGTGGGCAGATATATGATCAAACCTTCTTAAGCCATATACATACCGGGCTGCATTATTGAAGGCAACTAAAAGCTTGTGCAACGACCGAGAATCGAGTTTACAGTATACGACTTCCGAGTAAGTTATTACTGACATCAACAGCTGCAAAACTAGTTTTTTCCTAGTTTCTTGAGGCACAAAGCTTGATGTCATCCGCAGATTTCGAAGGACATAGTAAATTTTTTTTATGCAAGAATTGATTTGATCACCACAGGATAGAGAAGAGTTTATTTTAAATCCAAGATTGGTGACCTTACAAACTAGTTTAAGCTTCACGTTGTTAAGCAAAATTGGAGACAGGTCTTCATTGCTGAACGTTTTTTTTGAAATTGGCAATACATAAGATTTCGAGGGGTTCAGCATGAGCATGTTATCAACAGCCCAATTTGATATCACGGCTAAGTCCTCATTGACTCTAGCGCATAAATCTTTAACTAGACCTATTGGCCTCGACAAGTAAAGTTGGAGGTCATCAGCGTATGCATGCATTGTGACGTGGTGACACTTCCTAAATATGTCATTTATGAACATGGTGAATAACAACGGACCAAGTACTGAGCCTTGAGGTACTCCACTAGATGTGCCCTTTAAAAGAGATAAATTATTTCCCAACCTAACTCTCTGAGACCTAAATATCAAATAGCTTTTTAAGAGGCGGACTGCGGATTTAGAGAACCTAAAATGTTGGGAAAGTTTTCTGCAGAGGATAGAGTGGCTGACGGTGTCGAAAGCTTTAGAGAAATCTAGTAAGCACAGCAGTGTCAAATCGCCCGAATCATAGGGTACTCTTATGTCATCAAGTACTTTGACCACAGCAGTAGAGCAGCTGTGCCCAGGACGAAAACCAGACTGTAAGTGCGACATGAGATTGTAAAGGCTCAAGTGGCGGGATATCTGCTCGGCCATGAGCGCCTCACACACTTTGGATATCGAGGACAGAAGACTTATTGGGCGGAAATCACATGGGCCGCAAGGGTTTGGTTTTTTTGCAACAGGAATAATAGTCGCCACCTTCCAAGCCTGGGGATAATACGATGTAGTAAAGCAATGGTTTATTATGTGGGCAAGCGGGCTAAGGACGTATGGTAAAATAAGCTTAACAAATCTTATTGAAATTCCATCCTCCCCTGCAGCATTTGATTTTATTTTGCTAGTGCATCGAGCTACATCCAATTCACCTAATGCCTTAAATTGAAATTCGTTTGGAGATTCCAAATCATAACTATCACTACCATCATCAACGATGGCATGCGAACCATTCGATGTAGAGGTAGCAACAAAATAATCGTTCAAATGGTTAGGATCTATATTTCAGGCTTCGCTGTCTTTGTTGCAAACTCCAATACCTTTTAAGTTTCTCCATAGCTGTTTTGAAGGTAGAGCAGGGTTCAGTCTGGACTTGAAAAAGTTTGACTTGGAAAGTCTAACAGCAGATGAAGCTTCGTTCCTGGCTCTTCTGTGCTCATCCCAATTGAGCACAGTTGGGTTACGCTTCCATTTACAATATGTCTTTGACCGATATTTTAATGCCACTTTAACCGTCTGCGTAAACCAAGGGCAACTTTTATTTATTACTCGGCGCCTACGTAAGGGAACATGAGTGTCAAAAAGAGTATTAATTTTCTCAATAAAAAAGTTAAGCTTGTCATCGACTGAATTTAAAAACCAGCAATCTGACCAGTTTATTAATGACAAATCATTGTATAAAGAGCTGCTGTCAATGGATCTAAAATCACGGTATGAAAAGTAACTGACCGGTACAACAGGTGCAAGGCAGATATTAAGCGCACAGAAGAGGAGGTCGTGATCAGATACAAACGAGATTTGATCAAAAAGCAAAATAGATGAAGCATCAGATACCATAAAGATGTCTAGTAGGCTCGGCAGAGAGTTGTTTGAAAACCTAGTGAGCATAAAAGAATTTACAACAGTAAGTCCAACTTCAGAAATGCGGTCGAGAAAGCTGTTGGAAAGATTGTCGTGTTGAAGTAGATTAATGTTAAAGTCTCCAGATATAATAAAGTGTTCATAATTAATAGCACAATTCGACAATGAGGTGAAAAACGGGACCAAATTGCAGTTGCGGTTAGGATTATAAACGCATGAAATAAATACTTTTATACCATTGCCTAGAATTTCAATGTTTAAGAATTCTATATCAGATTCGCTTGAGCTACCTAGAAAATTAGCATTGAGATATTCCTCACAATAGATAGCAACCCCACCACCTCTCTTGTCTCGTCTGTCTTTTCGAAAAAGTTTGAAATTTTTCAGATTTAGATAGGAGTCATTTATGTCCTCATGAAACCAAGTTTCCGAGACACAAATGACATCAACAGAAGATTCCACAAAAACATGTCGCGCGTAATCTAGTTTAAAGTCATTTAAACTTCTAGCATTGAAATGTACGATTCTTAAACCTGCATGCTGCCTACACATAACTTCAATCACAGTCTTATGATTGTCATTTACGCCAAAAACAGCATTATTTACAACTGTCATATTAAAAGAATATAGATAATAAAATTAATAATAAACTGAAGGCATTTAAACAATTGAAGACTTGAAAGTAAAAGAGATAAGACGGATAAAAGAGAGAAGATGGTTGAAAATAAAAGGTAAAGTGAAAATAAAGAGTTAATATAGTTCAAGATTAAAAATAGAAAATAAAATATTAAAATTTTAATGGGCATAGTAAGCGATAAATATTTTAAATGTATATATTCAGCTGCCAGGTGCCATAGAATCCAAGCTGGCGTTGGGAGAAGAACTAGGTAGATCATCCACACTACTGATAATAAAGCTGTCTGCATTTTTTTCCGGTCTCATATACACCGATCCACGAAAAATATACGCATTAAAGATGCTTTTTTTGCGTTTGCAAGCAATCGCAGCTTGCAGAAGTTTGCGACATTCAGCGTTCAGGCTCTCGTGTATGTAGATGTTATTGTTCGAATCAAAACCTACATCTCTCAGATTGACAGCTGATTTAGTTCTCCTGCGAAAATCTCCAAATGCTTTGAGCACTCGATTTCTATCAAATCGAGAAGAGAATTTAATGATCACAATCGAGTTCGGGTTGCGCTGGTTTGATTTCACTCTAAAGATGTCTCTTATAATGGGAGGCTGAAAATCTATGTAGTGGCACACACGATTGAATGTACTCTTCAAATTCTCATCAATAGAAGCAGGCAGACCAAATATGACAGCATCCGATGAGTAATCAGGAACCTTGTTGTTGTTTGTGATGTTGTTATTGATGCTGATAAGCTTATCTCTTGACCGCTCAAGATCATCACATCGATTATTTAATGCACTCAATTGCTTTTCCATCAGGAGAATTTTGTTGTTCAATTCGCTGCACGCTGAATTAAGAGCGCACACTTCAATATCCACTTTCTCCATAATTTTGATTTCGACGCTAGCGATGTCTTCAGAAAGTTGCTTGACTGATTTGTCATAGTGTGAGAGGAGGCGATCTTCTAGTAGCCGCATATCATTTTTGAAGCTAGCACTTAGCCGTGCTACCAAAACCATGATATTTTGATCTCGCCATGATTTTAATGTTTTTATTTGAATAATATTGCATTAACAATGTTAACAATAAAAACATTTCCAACACTTCAAATATTTTACCAAAATATTTTTTAAAGTTAAAAAAAAATCTTATTTTACCAATATGGGTTTATATCAAACATTTATACTTTAATTCATTGGAAGCTTATAGTACAATAAAATCGTATTTCAAACAGAAGCATTGACAGTTAATTCGAACAAAACAAATAAAGCACATTGCAATGCAGACAAAGACTACCGGAAACGGACGTAGCAACATTGTTGTAAATATATCGCTAAAAGCTTGAGTGGCCAATCAAAGCTAAAGCCGTGCGCTAGACAAGATAATAAAAGTTAAATTACAACATATCACAAAACATCGCTGGCAGACATACAACAACAACTACAACAATATCAAATACAACAACAATAATGCCCACAACAAATTGTAACAAAAGTCAATAACAATACAGTCTGTAGGGTACAAGAAAAAAAAAACTGAAAATGAAAGTTCATATTGAACAAAGGAAAAAAAATGAAAACCACAACAACTACAGGACTTTCGCTAAATGAACAAAAGTCAATTTTCACATACATACACACGCACACACACACAGCCATGCAATCACAAAATACATACACAATGCAAAGGAACGCCTTAACTGGTCGTGTCGAAGGATCAGAGCAGAACAGAAAAGAATAGAAAGTTGGAAGTCTAGCCATGTACCGTTAGGTGGGAGCCTGACACTATATGAGTAGCTCAGTCCACCTTACAAAAAAAAAGTTGTTTTTTTTCAAAACATGCCATTAGGGAATCAATGACCAAATCGAAACAGTGAAATAAATAGAAATCTTTGTTACAGATAGTACAAATAAACGGTTCAAGGTTGCAGTAATCCAAGTCATAAAATTTGTGTTTTCAGATATAACGTCAAAAAGTCCATGGCATATATCGAGTGCTGGAAATGATCTTTTTTATTTTTTTTTATTCCATTTTCGTACTATAAATAACAAATAATAGGAAAATAAATAAAAAAATACTTACAGTTTGGTTATACAGTGCACTCGCGATAACATGAACACCGCTTGGCGTGAACACTTTTCGTTTCTATTGACTTTTTATTTCCTTAGTTTTGAATTGAATTTTTTAAACAAATCTTTCTTTGGTTTCCTCAGAAAAGTAAGTGTTAATCTAAACATATTGCATAAGTAGGCTGAAATGATGATAAAAAAGATAATTTTTGGCCCAAATTTTTACATTCGCAAACGTAAATTCTCTTGGTTTTAATTAGTTAACGATATCGCGAGTGCACTGTAAAGGTCTCTATCCAGCTCTCAAGTAATTACTCCAGAAAAAAGTTACTTAAGTTTCTTGAGTGTAAAAAAGTAGTAGACAAGTAATTTTGACGGCGAGAGTTTTGACAGTTCCAGCATTGTATCACTTTGTATTGAAAATTTAGGCTGATTTGTTTTCATCAAACATTGAAATAAATTTGTTGCAATAAATATTGAAATAATTCATTAAATGAGTAATGGCTGAATTGCAAAGGTAAGTAATAGGGAAAAGCGTTTGTTTACATTTTATTACATTTTGTTTACATGTTGGCAGACCGCTTCTTCCGGACAGCTTTCGACCGCTTCTCGGAAGACATCTGCCCCTCAAAATTGACTGCCTCTTCTTCTCCCTCCGTAGAAATGTTCATGTGCATGTCTAAAATATTCTTTTATTAATTTTAAATCAATTAATCAATGATATCAATAAAATTATTTACCTTTGAATGTTGGTTGCAAAAATTTTACTTGAAGTAATAATATAACTTGCATATATTTCTTGACATTCACAGTGTTACCGTTGTCACTTTTCAATGAAAAAAAAGTAGTAAGAACAGAAAATTTTTCTTACGAGCTGGATTCTCTTTCAAGTAATTTTGACAAGGAAAAATTACTTTTCGATTACTTTTCAGATTTATGTATGAAAATAAGCTTTACTTGAGAGCTGGAAACAGGCCTTAACTAAGAAGTTTAGGTCAAGTAAGTTATGAAAGAAGGCAACAACAAAAACTAAAACTTTGTATAAAGTCAATCTTTTACAGACTAGATGGACTATTTCGATAGGAGCTACCCCTTCATCTTCCGCAATCTTGAGTGATTAGGCTGTGATCAAATCACTGTTTAACGCTTTACCTGATCTGAAAAATGTTCGAATAAACACTTTTCTTGGGAACTCACGAATTTCATTATGTTAGTACTTTTGCAAGTAACGATAAAGCAGTAGTTTTTGTAAGATCAAAGCTTTTGAACTTTGTCAGGGCTTGTGTATGTTCTAATTAGCACTTCTCAGAGTTTGTTTTGAGTTTTAAGCTAAATAAAATTCAAATGACTTAGTTCATTTTAGGTCTGAAATATTTTGTCAAAAATTTGCTATTAAATTCAAAAACAATAATTAGTGCATTATTCTGTATCACGAACAAGCACACCAACGATGAGAAAGACACGAGAAGCAATCCAATTTTGTATGGAAGAAAGTATTGCTTCTCGTGTCTTTCTCATCGTTGGTGTGCTTCTTCGTGATACAGAATAATGCAGTTAATTTTTAAATTTAAGAATGAGAAAAAAATTATTTTTCATGTTATCAAGACTCAAACATTCAGCAAAAATTTCGGGCTTCTCAAATGCTCCGAAATGTATCCGCCAGGCTTTGGTTTGTCGACAAAAAGGCCTATTTTTCCACTTTGAAGCGATTTTGTGGAATTTTTCGACTCTCTAACGTAAAAACGATACCTATTTACTGTAGCAAATACGAATTGGGGCAAAATGGGGCCGACCAACTTTCAAGCACATATCTTAATAAACATACTGGCGGAATAAGTTTTTCAATAACTGGTTGAACATTTGGCTATCGTTAATCGGAAGAAGGTCCTTTTTCAAAAATCAATGGTTTTCTATTAAGTCTTATATTATTTTGGATAGTAAAAAATTAAAAAGTGAAAGTAAATTACTCTTTTCACAATATATAAGTATAGGAAAGAATTTTATTTAAGAAATAAAAATATTTAAATCGATAGTTAATAGTTTAATGGATAGTTATTGCATTCACAATTCAGTTTTTAATTGATTTTTCAACATAATATAACTGTTACTAGGCCTAAAGTTTATTTAATCAAAATTAAATTTTGGCATAGGCTAAAATAAATATTTATTTATAGAGTGGTTTACTTTTTCAAAATAAAAAAAGACTTTTGGCCAAAATTTTCTCCATTTTTGACCATTTTCTCAAAATTTCTTAATTTCTTCAAAGGAAACGTTCATGCCAAATTTTGTTGTTTTACAACAAACCCTTCTATTTTTGGCCAAAAAACGTATGGGATCGCGACACTGTGCGGTGAACTATTCATAACACAGCGCACAATTTAATTTAACGCTTATATATTTTTAAGGTTTATAAAGCTACAGTAAATAATTTATTTGTTGGGTAAGTTTATCAAAATTATTAGGGAATTTTCTTTAACACAAAGTAAAAACATTACCAACACAGCTGTACATTTTGAAGGTTTTATAATTTTAATGACGTCACTTTATGGGGCCATAGGGGTCATTTCTATACATAGAAGTTACGGGAGAGTGTTCATTTCACTATGTTAAATTTTTCAAACAGGTTGCATGCTTAAAACGCTAGGCGACAAATTAATGAAAACATAAATTATTATTGTGTTATAGTTCTCTTACTAAATCTTCTTGTCTCGAAATTTTTGTTTAAAAAAGTCAATTTTCGAAAAGGTGCTCATACATTTTTTTAAAACAGCTCAGTAACGAACTATCGGATTTAGCTATCAAATGCCGAAAAATATTAAATTTAAATTATTTATGTGATGTCACGGTTCTTCAAAATTTTTCGTTGCTTAGGAGCAAACTTAAATGGAAGTACGAATAAATGGTTTTTTGTTTTGTAAAGTTATATTTAAACATTTTAGAATAAATTTCATAGAAAATTGGAATCTACAAAACATGTAAAGCTTAGCAGCTTTATGGTAAAGATAAATCCTTTCGAACTAGCCATTTATGATGAAAATCTATTGATAGCTTTTGAATGAATTGACAATTTACTGGAGGTATCTCATTTCGATAAAAATTTAATTTTTTTGTTTGTATAATTTTTTAAAATTACTTAATTGAGCACGCCCAAAGCAAGGCGAGACTGGTATAAAGAAGTAAAAATTATGTTCACCAGCATCAACTCCTGAGCCAATGTAGCCATTTCCGTCTCTCTGTTTATCTGTGTGTTGATTCACCTACCCGTCTGTCCATCTGTCCTTTTGCAATCTCAATTACAGTCGTTTTTTAAAGCTATCATAATGAGATTCAATATGAAAGTTTCTGTTAATAAGAATGTTTAAAAATAATAAGAAAGTTTAAAAATGAGCTGAATCGAATGGAAATCACGCTTACCTGCCATACAAATTGGTTTTATGAAAACGGTTAAATTTATATAAATATTTTTATAATTTTTACTGAGCTTTTAGAAATAATTTTTTAATAGTTAACACAAAAATAGCAGTATATTTAAACAATATCTTGCACTCAAATCACAAAAAGAGCCCGAAAATTAAAATATAACAGCCAAAAGCCTTTTCAGATTAAACGAAAACTTGTTTGAAAATGTTTTTTCTCATCGACGGATATCCTTGAAATGCTGCTTTAATTAAACATACCAAATTCTTCAAGGTCTTTTATTATAATATATTTCCAACAGGTTCAAATTGGTTTTCCTTGGAGTATTAATATTTTGCAAATATGCATTTAACCTTGAATATTAACATCCTTCCCTCTGCTTAATTTTGTTGAATAATTATGGCAGCCCTATAGAGTTACTTCATGCTTGTGCAACCAATTTGTACAGCAGCTTAAACAGAAACAGAAGCCGCTTAAATTATCTGCTTCTGTGGATCTCTGTTTTTTTCTTTCTCTCTATATTGGTACCCTTCTTAATTCTACTTTTTCGTTCTTATTGCCTGTGTTGCCATGACAAAATAACGGTGCAATATTGTTTTACGCTTCTTAAGTGTCTCATGTGTCAATTCTGATGGAACTCAATCTCCCTCGATTAGAACGAGTTCAAGTTTACATAGCTATATAAAGTAAAGTTATATAAAGTAAAAGACTCTGACTGGGAAAAAGAAATCTGATATGTTTCCCCTTGTTACTTGTTATATTGATGCAGCTTATTAAGGCTGGTTAGGGTAATATTTTAGTATAATTTGACTTTTTTTTCGCTGTTTTAGGTTTTTAAATAAAGTCGTCATATTTAAAGTTGGTGTAAATTTAATGAACCGTTAAGTCTCATACTAAGGATTTTAAAGTAAAAAAAAAACAGAAAAATTTCACGGTCACATGATGGGCCTTAAAAATAAATTCAAGAAACTTTTAAGCTTTTTTGGTTTACTAAATTGCTGTTCAAATTTTAGACTATTAATGAAGTTTGGTCTAAAAACATTTCTGAAAGTACTTTTGTTTTTTAAATAATGTTTTTATTTAAGTACGTATTTAAATATTAATACGTTAAATGAAGTAAAAGATCTAATTTAGTGTTACTTGATTTTAAACATGATAGCTTATATAAAATCAGAAATACAATATTTTTGCAATACATGACTTTAGTAATCTGCATATCTAGTTGTATTACTGTGAGCGTTACGCTAGATGGCGTTAAAAGACAAGATTTTGTACTAAGAAAAATTTCTCAGGCAGTTTTGTGATTGCTTGACTCAGTTTAATTTGATCGCTCCTCAAAGATGAAAAACAGAAAAGAGAAATATAACACATGTTACAGTTCTTATTCTATAACGGTAAAAACGAAGCCAAATGTCTAAAAACGTGAATAGTGATTATGGTCCTGACACTTTAAAACCCAATCCATCTATATTCGGTTCTGTACTGTCAACAATTGGATCGTCTAAAGGAAACAATCGCGCAGAAGTACCCAGTTTTTGGCCAATAGTTCTTGTGCATCATCATTATAGTCCAGACCTGGCCGATTAAAAATATTAGCAGGCGAACAGCGATCGAAAGTTGGGTGCGAACAACGGCCGTACAAGGCCTAAATTATGTTGTACGGCCGCTGTACGCTCGTTGTATGCCACAAAATTTTTCAAATCTGTTAGTCAACAGAAAACGTATGCGCAACAAAGCAAGCCTAAATCGGCGATTCTGTTGTTAATAATATTGCCACCTGTGTGTAAAGCAAACAATTTTGTTTTGTAAATGAAGTATGTATGTATGCTGATTGGTCACAAAGTCCTATAAATGATCGATCCTTGTTCGACCCTTGTACGGCCGAGAAAAATATTTCAAATTAGTCCTTGTTCGGCCGCTGTTTGGATTTAGCTGAAAAAATTTTTTTTGGATGGCGCAAAGTGATTTCCACCTATTTCTGTCTATAGCGAATGATCTTGCTGGTAAGACATTCACTTCAAAAGAAGCTTGTGAAAATCGACTGTGCCAGTTTTTATCCAATAGGGACGGAAGTTTCTATAAAAGAGGCATAATGAAAATACATTCGAAACGGCACCAAGTAAATGAATTAAGTTGTGCATATTTGAGCTGAATCGGATCATTCAGTGTGCTAAATAAAGCCTTAAATTTTATGCAAAAATAAAGCCTTTACTTCACCTGATATCCTCTAAAACCTTACGAAAAACAAGAACAAGATAAAAGAGATGAAGTAAAAAGTTTCCATGAATTAGAGTAAAGTTTTGCTAAAAATGTACCCAAAGCTATGATGAAGCAGGTCCGTAGACAAAGAGGGATTTAAGGGGTTACTTGAAAATATAGCTTGCAGCATAGAAATATTATGTAAAAAATTTAAGAATAGTATCTCGATTTGTGTAGAAGATAGATGAACTGAAATACGAAGGTACTTCTAAGTGTAGCAGTCTAAACTTTCTTGTAAGCAAATCGAGATAAATGTTCATTGTACGTACATGCAAAATATTGAGTGGTTACCGATTTGTTCTGTGGACTAAATTCCTTGCAAACTTCAATAAATTACCCTGTGCTAATGATCAAAAATCTTAACTCTTTGAAGGCATTAGACCTAAAAATATTCCTAAAATTTCTAATATTACTATTTTATAAGGGTCACTCAATGCTATCATTGGCAAACTATTACCTTAAGGAACGATGTTTGTATTAATATGAGGAATGTTCCTCAGATTTTCAACCGAAAATTTTTAGGATATGTTTTTTTTTCGTTTACTTGCAAATGTACTTGAAAACCTTATTTAAGTATGGTCATGATCCAAATAAGAAAACTTATCAATATCTTATCATGTTTTTCTGGGACTATCCTTTCTTAAGGAGACCTTATGAAAATCTGTTCAGGTTATTATTAGGATCCAGTGATCTGATCGGGCTAAATATCAAAAAGTGCATCACATTTGAAATCAGTGCCTTATTAAAATTCGGATATACTGATAGTTTTCAGAATGTATGCTGAGAAAAAATTCTACTCGGGCAGTTTTAAACAATTAAGATTTCTTTAAATTGAGGGCAAACTGCAATATCATAGAATAACGATGATATATTTGACTTATATTCAGATTGCTTGCAAATGCTACTAAATTTTATTTTAAAGATAAACAGTTTTCAGTTTAACACACTTCTTGAATGGATTATCTGCTTACTTAACGCATTTCTTACCGCCGTGTGTTTGAACACACGTTTAGCATTCATCGACTTTGAGTATATACAATGCACAGAAAAATATAAATTATTAAATGCCCACATTGTTTTTATTAAGGTTTATTCGATTACAAACACAAAAAAAAAATTTATTTTAAAAATGTTAGCATGCCCATTTTTTCTAAAGGGGGGTTTAAAAAGTGTCCAAAAATATACTTTTTTTAAATCAATTGTATTTGATACATATTGCAAAAAAACTTATTATTTTTGTACTGTTATATGTTGTCAAAAGTCCAAATAAGAAGAGCAGACAATTTAAAAACACAAGAGAAAAGTATATGTGATGCTAGATAACAGTAAAATTAAGCGTGTGCTCTACCACACGCTGGTACTGATAGTGTCTTCGACTTTGATATTTTTTGTTTATCAGTAAGAGAGTGTTTGTTTATAAAACAGCTGTTTTTATCGTGTTTACGCATTACATAGTGGGAATTTTATTGAAATTTTGAATTGTGGTATATATTAGTTATTACTTTTCGAAACAAGTGTGTTATTTCTAAAAAAAGTTGTGCCAAATGTCTTGCCGAAAATACCTTACAAACGCAGAATTGCAAGCAATCATCGATAATTGGAGTGATGATGAACCCGACAATACAGATGGGAGAGCATCCGATATTAAAACTGTTGTTTGTCTGCCCCTGAAAATAATGCCGGCGATTCTGATTGTGAAAACTTAGATGATGACATAGTTTCCACGAATATTATTTCGGATGAAAATCCGTTGACCGAAGTAGCAGGTATTTTGTTTTCAAATTGTTTCCTTTATTTTATGTAGCTAATCAAGAGTACATTTAAAGATAAAATCGAAGTTATTTACTCATCTGTTACTGAAGATTATGGTGGACCTGCAGTTGAAGTTCCAGAGGAGGAACCACTACCATCGACATCAAAAGAACTACCCAAACATAAATATCGTCCTGCAACCGATTTCAAGCCCGTTTGGAAAAAAAGCAAACGTACTGCCTACGACATGCAACCTGTACATGAGCCATTGATAAAAGAAAAGCAAGAGCCACTGCTCCAAACTATAAGCAATAAAAATCCATTTGAATTATTTCAATTATCTTTTGACGAGGAAATAATAAGTATTCTTGTGGACGAAACAAATCGATATTCTGCCCACAAAAATAACATCGGCAATATTTGCGACAAATATCTGATAAAACGTTTCATTGGTATTCTTCTATTTTCTGGTTATCACAATATCCCATAAACAACTTTGTATTGGAGTTTGGATCCAGCTTTCGGCATACCTATAATTCGTCAAACAATGTCGCAAAACATGTTCACGAAATTGAAAGCAAAGTTTCATATCGCTAATAATGACATTTTGGATAAAAATGATAAGTACGCAAAGGTTCGGCCATTGTTTGATAAGCTCAACAAACGTTACATGCAGTTCGGTGTTTTTGCGGAGCATTTATCGATCGATGAAACTATGGTACCCTATTTTGGACGCCACTCAGCAAAAATGTTCATACGAGGAAAACCAATTCGTTTCGGGTATAAACTGTGGGCACTTTGTTCAGACAATGGATATATGTTTCAGTTCATCCCGTATTCCGGTGCATCAGCCATTTATAATAAGTGTTTGGGACTTGGTGCATCCGTCGTAATAGAACTTTTATCACACTGTGAGCATCCAATGCACCATACCGTCCATTTTGACAATTTTTTTACCTCACATTACTTGATGTGCTTATTGAGAGAGAAAGGCTTCTGCGCAACCGGTACTGTTCGATCGAATCGTATTGCCGGTGCCCCATTGAAAACTGGGAAAAAAGATTTGAAAAAGCACGAAACCGACTATACATACGACATACGAAATAACATTATGATAATTCGTTGGATGGACAATTCAGAAGTTACTATCGCAACAAATTACGATGCAATTGATCCAATGATAATGGTGCAACGATACAGCAAAGAAAAGAAAAAAAAGATAGTGTTCCTCAGCCTCTCGCATTCAATAATTATAATAGATATATGGGCGGCGTGGACTTACACGACAATGGAGTTGCCAATTACCGTATCGGCATTCATGGCAAAAAGTGGTGGTGGCCTCTCTGGGTTCAATGTTTGGACAGCAGTGTTGTTAATGCATGGAAACTGCATTGTTTCGTAGCAGCTTCTAAAAAATCAAAGCCTATGTCACAGCATGACATCAAAAATTGGGTGACTAAGTCTTTGCTTCTTGCGTTGGAAGATACCATGGACGGAACGGAGCCTTTATCTGAAGACTCAGACCCTGATTATATTCAACAAAACCTTCCTAAAGTAGAAGGCTTGCACGTTCCATTGAAGACCAGTTCTCGTCGCCGTTGCATTGTGTGCACACCAAGAGCCACCATATTCAAATGTGTGAAATGAACGTTCACCTTCATACAGAAAAATGCTTTAAATTGTTCCACGAGAACAAACAATTGTATTTAGAACGTCGTTCCACACGTCAAAATAAAAAACCAAGGATTGAATAATTCCCAATTTTTTTTTTTAAATAAACAATTAAAACTATTAAAAAAACTATCTTTTTACTTTTACGTATTTATCTGATTCTAGCTGCATTTATTTAAAACCTTATTTGCTCTTATATTTGTCTAATTGACTTACATAAATTATTAAATGAACTAAACAAAATTTACCAAACAAAAAAATTTCAAGACACATGAAATGTTTCCACGAAAATAGTGTGGTCAAACACACGCCAGTTTTCCAGAAAACTGCTTGTTGAATTTTGTTGGTTGTCCTTTTTAAATATTAAACATGGTAAGTTTAGTCGTTGCTGAAAGTTTCATCAAAAAATTCCAATGTTTAAATTTTTGGTAATTAATGGGTTAAACAGTCGACAAACATTCATACAACTTAATATAAAGCTTATGTTAAAACAGAAGACAAAGATGATAAATGATTTTTCTACGCATTATATTATCGAAAGTATTTCTCTAGATCTCTCTAAATCTCCTTCAATATGCTTTAATTTGAGACAACTTTTGTTTATGCAATCTCGTAAGCAATGAAAGTTGACTAGCTAAAAGAAGGAATGACTGAGTGACTGGGTGAATGACTGATTTGTGGCAGCTATAACCTAGTTAAATTGAAAACGATATAAGGAACATAAATATCTACATATGTACATATATGTAGAATATATAGCCATATAAAAATAAGCATAATGGAGCCAAATTTCTTTGGCTCTACATAAAAGCCCTCTGCTGGAAAACAAGCATAGCTAGTTGTAGCAGTTATAATGGAGCATTAGTGTAAAATATTTGATATGACAGTACTGACATTTCACAAAAACAACATAGATGCGGCTGATAAATATTAAACAAGGATACGCAGCTTTTTTTCAAACGTCAAAAAAGTAACTGGAAGGCATTTTTTATCTTTTTCTTTTATACAAAGGATGGCTTTATAAAAACATTTTGTGTGTCATGTTACTGCAAATAAGTGGAAATAAAAAAATTGCTAAACTCAAAACCATTTTGGGCACCATTTTCGGGAATCGCAAAACAAGATTCCAATTACTCTATAAAAAAAGGTATTTCACTAACAGCTATTAAAGCAAGCTGTCACTGTAAAGAAGTATTTACAACAATACAAATAATGGCATTGATTGAAACGTTATGTACTTTTAGTTTTACAATTATTCCAAAGTTAGAGAATAAAGTCGTTTTGACAAACAATAATTTGATATGTTGGAATTATTTTACAATACTATTACTTTAAAATTTGCTACAACTGCTTGAGTCATCATGATAGCTTTTATGAAATTTAGGTTTTTAAAATTGTTGTCATGTACAAAAAAATAACTCAACGAACAATAACAGCAAGAAACTTAATTATATTTTCCGAAACGGAAATTACAAAATTTATTGTAAGTCGTGACAGAAACAAAACAATACAGCAATTCCATTTCAAACGTACCGGAAAAATAAAAATGACGGAATGACCATCTCCGACTTGGGTTCAATTTTGCATGGAGCATCACTGACGGAAGTAAGAACTTAATTTGGAGAAACATTTTTGGCGTAATTTTTGGCAGAGTTACAGAGTGTACAAAATTAACAAAATTCGAAAAAAATAATGAAAATCGATTTGTACTAAAATTCATATCGAATATTAAGCTTGAACTACCGTTGGAAACGTTATTGAATGGACTTTAATCTTAAAATTATTGTTAAAAATTTTGGTGGTTGGGTAAGATAATTGATTTCGAAAAATTCAAATTTAATTTTATTCTTCAAGCTGACAAAATTACTTTTTAAGCAATATAAAAATTAAGTTGGGACTAAATGGGTTCATGATATGTGGACGTTTTAACATCTAAACAAAAATTTAAATAAAAAAATATTTTTGTTAAGAGGTTAAAATGACCATTCTCATGAACCCATGAATTCCCATCCTAAATTTTATATTATTGAAAAAGTAATTTTGACAGCTGCAAATTCAGAAAAAAATTACTTTACATTTTAATGGTGTTCTTCGAACCGCTTCTTCGAAATAAATTACCTTACCGCAAGGGATGGAGCCCTCAACCACCAAAATTTCAAAACTTAAAGATTCAAATCCAATTTATTACTTTTCTAACTTAACATTCGGCTAAGAATGGTTTGAAATATAAATTTTAGTAAAAATTGATTTTCAACGTTTTTGCTGAAAATCACTTCTTTTTACTTTTTTCCAAACTTTTTTATTTCCGTTTTTTATTTCCGTTAGTGATGATCCATGCAAAATTTCGCCCAAATCGGAAATAGTCATTTTGTTAGTTAAAAATGGGATTTTATTTAGTTTATTATGTATAAAATATATAAAAAAAAACGAGTAGAGCCTAGGGATGTCAATCTCGGGATCCCGAAATTCGGGATTGATAAAAACAATTTTTTTTAATAGCTAATAAAATTATTCAAACTTCCATCACAAATATCCCCCTTTTAACAAAATTTAGAATAAAGGCCTTCAAATTACCTTTCCAACGTTAAATCAAACTTTAAATTCGGTTAAGCAATTCGTTTGTTAATCAAAAAAATATTTGTGTTTAGATGGTAAAATTACCTTATCTCATTAACCCAATGAGTCCCCATTCTAATTTTTTATTATTAAAGAGTTTATTGTAAAAGCTTTAAGAAAAAACATATTTTTCATTTTTAAATTGTGTTCTTCGAACCTCTACTTTCAAATCAACTACTTTACAGCAAGGGATGGAACCTCCAACCACTACTATTTCAAAAATTAAAGATTCAAATCCAATTTATTACTTTTCTAAATTAACATTCGGCTAAGAATGGTTTGAAATATAAATTTTAGTAAAAATTGATTTTCAACGTTTTTGCTGAAAATTACTTCTCTAAAAATCACGCCAAACTTTTTTCCTCCATATTAAGTTTTTTATTTCCGTCAGTGATGATCCATGCAACCCAAATCGGAGATAGTCATTCCTTTAGTTAAAAATGGGATTTTATTTAGTTTAGTATGTATAAAATATATGAAAAGACGAGTAGAGCCTAGGGCTGTCAATCCCGGTATCCCGAAATTCGGGATTGTTGAAAACAATTTATTTAATAGCTAATAAAATTATTCAAACTACCATCAAAAATATCCACCTTTTAACGACCAACGATCGAACTAACAACCGTTGATGCGGAGCGATGCTGCTACTCTTCAGGTCTTATATGCAATAAATTAAGGTCTAAGTTAGGGGATAACACCATTAATGCTTTAATTTCTTAAAGTTCGTATTTTGATCAAAAGAAGGAATAATTTTGCTGAGCTCTAAATAGAAAGAGTGTTGTATTTATTTTTTACTTAAATGTATTGACTTTTTTAATTTAATTTAAATGTACTATAGCGTATAATTAAAGGGAGGTTTTAGGCTAAAGTGGTTAAAATTAAGGCATTTTTTAGAAATTATGAAATGTTATTACACATACAAAAACATTAATTTGCAGATTAGTTTTACATCATCAGCGTCTCCAGATCGCCTGAAAAAAGACTCTTGAATGCACATATTTTACCAAAATTTAAAATGAAGAAAATTACGGAGCGTGGAAAAAAAGTGGAAAAAATTTACATTATTTTTGACCATGTTGTTGCGTGTAAGACCTAGGCAAATTTTACAAAGACGCTCATTTTGCCTAAAGATGTGTAGAATTACAATACAAATAGATTAAAAAAATTGTAATTGGTCGATTAGTTTGTTTGCAGTAGTGTAACCAGTCACTTTGGGTATTGTGATATGATCGGGAAATGTGATATACCTGCATATTTTGATAAATACACAAACACAAAAAAGAGTTTTAAGCACACTCTTATTCGCTGTGTTTGCTTTTGTTGTTGGGAAATTGTTTCGTCGGTGTAGTCGATATTCCTTTTTAGTACGCTTTGTGAGTGAGATACGAGAAAATGGAAGCAGAATTAAAAGCTTGAATACATAAATTTGTTAGTGTTTGAATACAGTTATCCATAAATGAGTTGAGTTCTTTATTATCTGAAGTGTATTATTATAAAAATAACCTGATTGTTTTGAAAACTGAATTCGGCTATTGCGATATAGTCAAAGTTGGGTTATGTGATATACCCCTCTGAGTTATCAATTATAAATGATTGTTTTAATAAATTGCAGATGTTGCTAAACAAAGGACAGATACGTAAAAGGAATCTAGAAAGAATGAGAAAGGCTATTTTGGCAGTCAGAAAAGGAGCGATGGTCTTAATGTTCGCGTCAATTTGGAGTTCCATTTACAATTCTGTAAAGTGGCGGCCGTAGCCTAATGGGTAGAGTGCGTTGGCCCTAAGCTAAAGAACCACGGTAGCCCGGGTTCAATTCCAGCTCAGACATAATGTTTTTTCAATTGAATTAATGTTTCTGTTCGGTCGTCACCTCTCTGCAGACCTCAGGCAAACCTCAGAGGATAAAAACAGCCATGTAAAGCTTCTTGAGAACATAGTCGAGAACATGCTTCTTGAAAACATGTAAAGCTTCTTGAGAACATAGTTCGAAGTCGGCATTAAATTCGTAGGTCCAGTTCTCGACCATTTGTGTTAACACATTTAATAACACGCACAAAACAACTAACAAATAGAAGCTCGGTCAAAGTTCTTTCTAGGCTTGAAATGGCCAGTTTATTATTTTTATAAAGAATAAACCAATCAGCTATGTTTTTGTATTTATTTGTATTTGTATTTATTTGTATTGCTATTTTTTGTTAAGGTTTTACTTGTGTATTCGTATACAGTTGTTTTTGTTTATATTTTTTCACCGTGTGATATGGTATATCACATTTTCCGAACGTAGTACAGTATCGGACAAAACATTTGCAACTGTGAAACATTTCTTAAAAAATCATAAAAAATCCAAATATTTTTGAAAAATAATGTTTATTTGATTTGAAAAGTAACAAACATGTTTTAATACTTTGTTAAACTGAGGTAATTAACATGAAATGTTCTTCTTTAAAAAATAAAAACTTTACTTCACATCAAATCTATAGATGGACTAGACAAAACATTTGCAACTAATTAACATTTGAGCAAAAATATTAATTTCAATTAATATTTAGTAGCGAATCCATTATTTGCTATAACTTCCCTGCAGCGACGTGTCATTGAGCTTATTAAGTTGTGAATAATATCGATCGGAATTTCATTCCAGGCCGTTTGAATCCGTTGAAAAAAATCTATCGAATTTTTCACATTTTCATGGTTTATTCTGCGTTTTACTATCTCCCAAAGGTTCTCAATGGGGTTAAGGTCTGGGGATTGCTCGGGCCACTCCAAAACATTAATCTTATTGTCGCTAAACCAAGTTTTTATAAGCTTAGACGTGTGTTTGGGATCATTGTTTTGCTGGAACGTCCAGCGCAATGGCATTTCCCATTCAGCAAATGGCATCATCACGGTCTCTAATATACTTTTGTATACATGCTGATTCATAATGCCGTCAATGCGGTAAATAGGGCCTACTCCTGCATCCGAAAAACATCCCCAGACCATAACATGCTCACCACCATGCTGGACAGTTTTGACGCAGTACGATACTTGAAGTCGTTTTCCTCTGGGTCGCCTAACCCTGGTCATACCATCACTGCCAATCAAATTGAATTTCGATTCATCCGAAAAGAGGACCGATTTCCATTGTTCAACTGACCAATTAAGGTGTCTTTTTGCAAATTGAACACGTTTGCTTTGGTTCCGCTTTGAAATCAAAGGTTTTCTGGCTGGGCGACAAGAAGGTAAGCCAGCATCAACCAAGCGACGACACACAGTTCTTGAAGAAATTGGCAACTGGTACTCTTCGACAAGTTGTGGAGCAGATGCAAAAGGTTTTTTCTTCACATGTCTCACTAGCAAGTTGTCAACTCTTCGTGTCGTTTTACGTGGGCGACCTCCATGGTGCTCCACATCAATTTTTTTAGTTTTACGATACCGAGATATAATTCGCGAAATTGACGACTTATGCACTTTATACTTTTCTGAAATGTCTTTTTGGGAAAGTCCGCTATTAAAGTCATTAATTATATTCGTACGGAGTGCTTTTCCGAATTTGTTTGGACTCATTTTTTCGAAATAGTTCTTTTTTTTTATTATGTGGCTGCACAACCTTTCTTGCAAAATTGTTTTACAACTAACCTGAAAACTTCACCAACTTAGTTAGAACTTGGAATGTTCTGCATAATTATCTGTTGGAGTAACGGATTTTTGTTGTTGCATATGAGTTGCAAATGTTTTGTCTCACTCAGAATTTTATGAGATTAGAATTTTAAGAGAAGATCTTGCAATTTAAGAGAGGAACATGAAATATATATATACGCTTGATGGTTTAATTACAAACAAAAATTACATGCAAAAAAATAATAGTACACTGTAAAATATTTTATATTTTTATCGAAATCCTTATTTTCGTAACGAGTTGCAAATGTTTTGTCCGATACTGTATATCACTTTACCCGCCATGTTCATTAATAAGGGTTGCATGGCTTTTTTTCATTGTGCTGAAAAAGCTCCAAATTGGGTAATGCTATAGAGCTACGAAGTTGTAACACACTGCACAATGGCATCAAGAAACTATCCTGTGTAGTGGAGCATAAGCTAACGTAAGAAAATTGCGAGTAATTATAAAAATAAAAATACCTATATCACATTAGCCGAAGTCACTCTACTCTGCTTAGTTATATTTACTTGTGCGCACTAGAACCTCTATTATTTGTTTATTGAATTTGTTTATTGAAAGATAACTCAACAATAATCAATCTAAAAAATTAAATTTTCAAAAAATTGTTGTTTAAATCAGAGGTGTCGTGGTAGAGAGCTAAATTACAAATTCGAAAAAAAAAATAAAAATGAATTAAGGCTTCGATGGCGACGAAAAAAAATTAAAAACAAAAACAACAACATGAGCACACTGAGCTAATGTCTCTTTAAAAAAAAAAATTTGCAAAAGTAAGCATCTGACGAGATCCAGCAAATCAAAAAATAAAATTTTTCGAGACAAGTGATATTGAAAATGCTACAATAAAAAACTCGCCACCACTTTGAGTGTGCGCTACTAGAAAATACCAACAAAAAAAAAACACACAGCAGCAAAACATTGATAGCAAGCTTTCGACGCGAGCAAACAACAACAATGCCATGGACATAATTTCTCGAATTACAACACACACGGAAATATTGAAGTTGTTGTAAGTGAGCTAAAAGAGCTAAAAAAGCTATGGAATTTTGGAATAGTGATTTAAGATAACTTTATGAAGGCGTTACTGCTAAACCAAATATATGTATTCGTACATGTATTACAAAAACCTATGTTTGAAATTACTGAGGATATATGATTGTCATATTTTAGGTTATGTTTTTTTTTTGTTGTTGAATTGGTACAAATTGTACTTCTTTGTTACAACAATTTGATACGTAATATGTACTAACAATAATAGAATAGAAGTGAATGTATCGCACTTTTTGGCAAAAAAAAAATAATAACGAAATAAAGGCTTCTTGAATTTCGGCACGATCCGCCGACGGGGATCGAAAAAACTCTAAAAATTGACATCCATAGAAGAGCCGTTTTTATTTTTTTTTTATATTTCCGTTAGTTTTAGTTAATATTCCTACACCGTATTCAATTGAGATAAGATAATATGAATTTCAGAAAAAGTAAATTGAAGTAAGCCAAATTATATTTTTCAGTCAACTAAATTTTTATTTTGATTTTGACTCCACAGCATTAACACACAATTTCTGTAACGTTTCCATATGCGCAATAATAATGCAATAGTAATTTTGTGTTTGTATTTTGTAATTCGGTTTATACAGTTTTGGTCATTTCCCTTATAATTATGCTATGTTATAGTAATAATGATGATGATGATGCTGATGATGATGATTATAATAATGATGAACATGTTTTTGTTTTATGCTGTGGGCACGCTAATCGATTTTTCATGTCTTTTTTTCTCTTACACTCTCTTCCAAGCATCATTACCTTGCTAAGTGTTATATTAAAGAAGTCTTTAAAAATCGTTGATTACCCTGACTGCTGTTGTTTTTTCGCTCTTAAGAGTTTTTGCGATAAAGAAGAACTCTTTACGTCCATTTTTTTCCCCCTGTTAATTACTATGACTATTTTTCTTACATTTTCAGCAATATAAAAAACTTGCATGATTTTTTGATTTTGCTTAATGCTTCTCTTCACCTGCATACCACCCATTGCCAGGAACCATCGCCCAGTGTTCGTAAAGATAGTATTTCTTTATAAAAACTATTGTTTTAGGTTATTTATTAAAAAAAAATTTTTTAAAACAAGACGTATTACTCTTCTTTAAAATACAAAATAGAAATATGTATCACAGTTTTTTTTTTTTTTAAATCGTTTAAAAATGGAATTTTTTAGAATACTTTCATTTTAGTATATTTAGTAAACTTTCAAGTAATTTCATTTGAAATCCTCAAAGCGCGTCTTTACACTATTTTAGACTTTGTTTAAACTTGGTGGTACTATTCTTTGAGGTTTTGTTGGTAAGCCATATTCTGTAAATCTTTCAGTTTCGCCAGTTACCGACTGCATCAAGCAAACTTATTGAAAAGTGGTAATGTTATCCTTGTCTTCTATTAAATGTACACGGAGATAATTATTTTGCTTGAATCAAGCAAATGGTTTGCTTAAAAGCAAATCAGCAAAACTTTGCTCAATCACGGTGTGATTTTAGAAAAAGATTGCTAAATTGAAATTACTCCTCATGTATTTAGGAAAAAGCAAAATTTTGATTAAGTTCTAACAAAATTTTGCTAAGTTATTATAAACTGCAGTAGCAAATTTCTACTTATATTACTTACATCACCTCACTTGGGGTTTTTTGTCTGGCAATTCTATTTCCATATGAATTAGAACAAGCCCTCTCTCTCTCACTGAAATTTAAATTTAAAATATATTGCCAGATAAAAAATCGAACGCAAGTGACTGCGTTCGTTTTACAAAATAAGAGCATAAGCTTAGCAAAAAAAGCTATAAAATTAATTTATTTTTCTTGTGCTAATCTGGTAGTTCGATTATTTCTTTTGAATATTGTAATGCTTCCAGCTCGTCTTGAGTGGAAAAATGCAAGCATGGCAGTTCAAAATTAAAATTTGATCCAATTGATATATTATCTCTGCAGAAACTTGGACCAACTTTTAAATAATACTGAACATGTTCCAACAAGGAGCAGTACTGGTTCTTCAATACCCTTTTGCATATATCGAACTGACGCTTTTCACGTGTTGATGTCATATAGCGAAATAAAAATACAGCAGTGGTAGTGTCAGTGGCAGTGAGCAGTTTTTAGTGAGCATATCTTTGCAGCAAAATTACAATTCAGTAGTGAGCAGTTGCAGTATTTTGACGTCTAAAATGTTTGTTTTTATTATTTTTTGACTCCATATGTTATTGTTTCATTTATTTTTTCATGTCGCCAGTCTGCTTTTTTATTGATTGTATTGGCAGCAGTGTAGCAGTGGCAGTAAATTTAGAAATAGAGCTAACCTCAGCAGTACTGCTTACTACCGCTGCTGTTATGCGAGAGTTACCCTTAAATAACATTATTTCTAAGATAACAGCTGATCACTGCCACTTTCATTGACACTGCCACTGCTGTATTGTAATTCTGCTAATAGAAAAAGACAATTGTACCTAAAAACATTAAGCGTTCTCATCTAAGCATGTAAACATGTAAACATGTATAGCATTTAAACTTTTGATGAGCGATAAAGTGTAAATAGCGTAAATGTCGACAAAATGGCGGCTGCGGCTACGACAACATTATGACTTTTTCACATTTTAAACCTTTTAAAAACCTTCAGTAGCATAGAAAAATAAATAAAACGTGTTCATACTTACTCCAACTACTTTAAATATGCAATGATTAGCGCCAAATGCAACCCTCATTCACACACGTAGACTTACATGCTAGTTTACACTACAAAATAGGCTCGAAAATGATGTAAACTCACGCCCATACAAATTTTGACAGATAGTTTACGCGCATGTAAGTTCACAAGGTTTACAATGTTTACGGGTCAGTTACATGCTTAGATGAGAACCCTTATTATTTTTTTCACTATATTTGAACTAATTAAAATATGAACATTCCCAAACTGGTACTTTTTGCTAAAGTCTTAAAATAGATCTTAAAGTTTTTTAAAAGTATTCAGACGTTTGAGGCATTTATTTTTTATCTCTGGCATGTATTATGAAAAGAAGTGCATCACGTAAAAGATGATGCATTTTTTTTTATTTTATGTAGGAACTTTTTTTATTGTAATGCAGAAACTAACGTTTGTAAAATTCTTAAAATTGATTTTGCTCAAATAGTTTTAAGATGCGACAAATTGCCACAAAACGTGTTGAGATTTAATTGATTTTTGTCAGTAAAATATTTGACAAGAAAACAAAATAAAATCAAAGTGAAGTGTTCCACGCTGAAAGTATTTTATTCCATTTTATAGAAAGTACAAAAAGCGCTAGAAATGAGCTAGTTGGTTTTTCAAATTGACTCAAAAAAAAAAAATGCTGGGATATTATGAGTCACTCTCCAAATTTATAAACTGACAAGCAGGCTACTGTTGTCCACGTACTGTTCGCCACGGAAGGTTTCTTATTAATCTCCTTAACGCCTTAAAGACGGGATAATTTTTTCACACATGATCTAATTTTTACCTAATTTTGATTTAGACTAATTTTTATGTGATAAGGTTAGTTTTGCGACTTCCGACTTAGTGATGCGATATGGCATCATCGTCTTTATTGGGTTAAGACAATACATATCAAAGAAATAAAAAATGGTTTTTTTTCTTTTGTTTTATTTTTTTTTTTTTTTTTTTTTGGAGCGCCGCTCTGCATTTATATCTATCTCACTTTTCACCTGGCTCGAGGCTTATCAATTTTTTTTTGTTGCGCTGTGCTAGCTGAGCAGGAACCGAAAGAGAAAAAAAAGAGAGCAACATGGAGTTTTTTGAAACTCTAGCAACACAAATGTGTGATAAGACAACGAATAAACAATGCGTGGCAGCTGGGATGTTTTTTAAAAAATTTGATACCTTAATAAAGTATACTTATTATTAAAATTTCGAAAGAAAAATAACCCTAAATAAATCTGTAGCACAAATATGATTTTTACAAACTTTTTTCATAAAAATCGGCCCAGTCCTTTTGGAGTACTGTCGTAACTTTAAATTTTCACTTAAATTTTTTATAATAGTAGATATATACTTTTCAGTAAAACTTTTGAAAAATATGACATGAATAATATATATTTTAGATATTTTCCGTGGGATTTTTTAAAACCCCAACAAAATCCAAGCACTTCCTATTTCCAACTCCAAAATGCCGTGAAAATCGTGAAAAGGGATATTTTACGTGGTAATTTTCAAACCTCCAACAAAACCCAACCACTTATCATTTCCAATAAAAAAATCGCGAGAAAATCGGGAAAAGTGATATTTTCCGTGGGATTTTTAAAACTCCTCCTAACCACAAAAACCTTTCCATTCTATGGAATGCCTTCTTAAAGTTCCCCTGGAAAACACTTACTAGAATCCTTTCATAGAAAGACTCAAAGAAATCTTCCATTGAAAAAATTTAAAAAAAAAATTTTTCAACTTGTTGGGTTCAAAAAATTAACCTTTTTGTTTTATTCTTTAACTTGTTGGATTGGTGGGCATCTATCAAGCATTTTTTTATTTTTGACTAGCCTTCAGAAGCTTCGTTACGGCACTTTAAACCTTTTCAAATAACTGTTACAAACTCCAATCTAATGGAATAGTCAAAAGCATTAAAATACGACAAATAATCACGTCTGCCAAACATGACACAAAGTCAATCCAATGTGAAAGATTGTCTTTGCCAGACCAAATTATGACCCACCAAAGGCAGTCAGAATTCTATTTCGTAGTGGCAACAAACGACATTCAGTAAAGTCAATTGTTTGATACATGCTTTAGATGTGACTCAGCTTGTTGTCTGCCTCTACGCTTTATATGATATAAAAAGAAGCGAAAGATATGTTACCACAAAAGCAGCTCACAGCATGTGGGTGGTGTTTTGTTGTTGCTGCTTTTGTTGCTATTATTGTTACTGTTAACAGAGTAGCTTGCCATCTACTTAAAATGAAGTAATATCCTTATTAGTATAACGCACTCATTTGAAATACCAAGCCAACAGGTAAGCCAGATAATGTGGGGCGCTCTGTAAAGTCGAGAGTTAATATTGTGCAGCAGTAGTAAAAGCGAAATTTTTTGTTTTTGTTCGGTGTTCTTTTTGTCTACTATCGTAGCAACCTAGTTAAATATTTGCTGAAATGGAAGTGTATCTGGAAATTAGAACGTCGGAGCTTAATGTGGAGCAGCTAAAAAAATGAAGTCATTTGCAGAGATTAAGATTCGGCAGTAAGCTAAAGCTTATACGATGAGACAAAAGAAAAGATTCTTTGCATATAACCTGCAGATAATCATATATATGTGCGATTATTTTTTTAGATATGATTTCAAGGAGAAAAGTGTTTTTTGCCAAATCTGTGCAAGACTAAAAACTAACCATAACAAAACGAGTTTAATCTTTAGGATTAAACGAACAGATTGAAAAAAACATAATCCTACTTTGACTTTCGTTTTAAAAAGACCCGGTTTTTTTTATGCAACTGGTATCTATATCATTTAATAAATTTTATTTTTAAAATCTTTAGAAGACGAGAAGAAGAAGATAAAATTGACCCGGAATAAAATAGGGTAGCCTTCTCTTTCTATAAAAGCATTTAGTCCTCTAGGTCCAATGGTCTATTCAGTTATCCTAAAGAGATATGAAGATACCCTAACAGAGGCTCGCAAAGGGTCCTTAGGTAGAATAAGTGTTCATTCCCCAACCATTGAAGGATGAGTTCACTCAGAATAATAGTTAAAGAGAAAAATTTTCATCTCTTTTGACAGTCCTAAGCATATTCATGGAAAATATATGAACCCAAGGATGCTTATCTGGACCTTTTTAAAAAACGACTTTTTCAAATGTGTTGATACAGACTTATACTAGGATTACACGTCAAACAATCAAATAACTACATAGTTTGATCAGTGGATTCTAATAGAGAAAACAAAAATGTAAAGCGTGTAGTTGCGTTTTATTAATGTAATATTGAACATAGTTCTTAAGATTTAGATAAGATAAATTTAGCAATTCACTAACATAAATAGTGAGAGAATTTCTAAATATATGCGTTTGACATAGTTTTTGTGTTCAGAGACGTCTTTTTTTATGGATTATTTGTGACCTTTTTTACGAAAGAGGACCCCACAAATAGTAACAATGCCAATAAAACGAGGTTGAGGGTTAAAATATATTACGAAAATACTTTTTACAAAATTCTATAATGAACATAGCGAACAAACAACTATTTCAAACGCATATATTCAGAAGTTTTCTTACTATTTATGTTAGTAAATTGCTAAATTTATCTTATCTATATCTTAAGATCAAAGTTTAATATTGCATTAAAAACGCAAATACACGATTACAGTTTTTGTCTTCTCTATTAGAATCCGTTGATCAAAGTCTGTAGTTGTTTTGGTTGTTGGACTGTATAATTCAAGTAAGTCTTTTTCACCACATCTCCGGTATGCTTTGTGAACATTTTTCATTATTTTATAGAAATTTTGAATGCGTTCATGGAAGGTATTGAATGTGAAATTGTGTACTTTTGCCCTCTGGAGTATATCAACTTGGACGAAGACCTTTTGAGGCTATTTGTGCAATGGAAGCTGTCAGATGCGACCATTTCCGCATTGGTCGAGTGTACATTAGAACCACTTACGTTTTAAGAATCATACCATAAATTTCTAAAGAGTCTAAAAAAGAAGTTTATGTAATTTGTCAGAAATTGAATACTTTATTTTCTGAAAACATCGAGTCATACAAAAATTTCTGTCTACGTAATTGCTTTTCCTTAAAAAAGAAGAGATATATCGATTCCAACAAAAAATGTTACTTTATAATTAGGATATTCACAAGGTTTGCTATCATGTCATAATGTCATAATGTCATATTGTCTTAAGATTTTACACTAGTTAAAACATTTTATTGTTGCCTTCCATATAAAAAAGTACTAATATATTACAACTCTGAAAGCTATGTTTATTGAAGTATCGTAATCAAACAGCTGTTTCTTATTTTCATTTACTTATCTTGTAAATTTTAGTTGTACAATTTTAGGACAATATGATAATATGATGTGATATCAAACCTTGTGAATACCCCAAATATGTATGGAATTCTACGATTTCATTAGCACGAAATAAAACTTTTGCATAATGTATTTTGTTACTTTAATATAGAAAGGCCCTATCTCATTTTCTTCTCCATACTTATAGGAGCAGGAAAAAACTTCTGTAGTTTTTGTAGTAAAAAAATTTTACATCATAGCAATAGCTTTTAATAAAAGTTAATTTTTAAATAACTTTTTTTCCTTTTCCTATAAAGTAATAAAAAATAGGACGGGGTCTTTCTATATTAATATAACAATATAAAATATATATTATGTATTTTATGCAAGTATTTACTCTTTTTTTTAAGCCGTGATAATAAATAGGTATAATTAAATATGAGTCGTTCAGTGGATAAAAAAAATGAGTCCAAAAATTTCAAATGGAGAAAAACGACAGAACAGTTGACGTTGACTTTAAAACTAGTTGTTACAACAAAACTCAAAACTAAAATTGCAAAATTAGTTATTACGGCTTCTTTTACAATTTGTAAATATATAATGTTAGTATGTAAGTGTATGTGTTCATAGAACCTGTTAATATGATACAAATACGTTTTTATTGTTAAGAGTTTCAGTGGAAAAAGGGAATAAGCCCACCAAATTATTTGTTGTTGAAATCGATAGCGTAAAAATGCAACTTAATGATGTTTTGACTTTGAGCATTCGTTCGGAAATAAAAAGAAAAAATATCCATCTAAATATTGGCTTACCTCGCGTAGTGTTTTAATTGAATTAGTATATTTTGGAAAGAGTACATTTCTTATAATTGTGCAAAAAAAAGCTGGAGATAATTTGTTTTTTAGTTCAGTGCAGTTTTATTTTTAATGAATTTAAAAAAATAACATAAAAAATTTCTTCTTTTTAAAAGAAAAAATAACATAAAAAATTTCTTCTTTTTTAAGAACAATTTAAGACAATATTATGTCTTCTTCAGAATAATCTTTCTGACTTGATACTATTTTTAAGTTTTTATAGAAAGTATGATACATCGGGAGGGATATATTTTAACAATCATATCCTTTTTCTTTTCCTTTGTTATAGCTCTAGTTTCAGGATACAATAGACTTTGACTCACGCTATTCAATGTCATTTCTTTACCTTTCTTTCTTATGTTTATATTTTCAAATCCAAAATTTTCGTCGAAATTATTTTTGTATTGTATTACCCATGGTTTCGATCTCTCTAGTTTGATCCATCTCATTTGGAGCCAGTTTACCGGTTTTTCCGCGGCATTGGTTTTGCGATTGCAAATGTTATTTTCCAAAGATTTTGTAGAGAAATGGGTCATTTTAACCACTCGAAACTGTTCCTTTCTTTTGCATGTTTTGATTATATTTATTCAATCATTTGGCGAATAATTGTGCTGAATTTTTTTTGCGTTAGACTCAATAACGGCGAAATCGGCGTCATTTGGTAAGTAGGTATGTCCGCTTACTAAAAATTTCATTTCAATCGACTTAGCTTTTATATCAGTACTTTGAACTAATTTCAGTAAACTTAAGACAGTTTTGATATTTCTATTTTGTCCAATACATGAGTCAGACCACAAAACAATCCGATCGTGCGTATCAGCAAACATTTTTATGTATTTGACCAAACAAGATGCGATTTTTTGCGAGCCTCTTGATCCCTCAGTTTCTGGCCAAACAAACATGTCTCTAGCATTGTTTTGAAACTCATGGAATCCTAAGTTATATACGCACAAATTACGTTTGTAATACGCACTTGACGTGGTTAACTTGGAAAAAGCTAAACCTTTTTGCAAATCGAAACAAAACACATAAGTGCTTGCGGAAGCAGTTAGCTTATCCGCTGTCATTTGGCTTCGGCCTGTTTGAGCTTTTAATAAGTGGCACTCCTTTTCTTGTATTGAGATAATACTGTCAACCGATGACTTAATTCTCATTTAATAGTAAATCGCACATTTGACAAGTATCTTTGGATGGGTGTTTGAAATGTAAGTTGAATTTCGTAGAAAAAATATGGTAGTATAATTTTTCTTTTACAGGTTCAAGACTGTCCGACTTACACTTCTCAACATAAAGGTCGTACATTTTTCTTATGTTTAAGTTGGAATTTAAATACTTGCGCTGTGGATTATGCGATCTGCTGTAACGGCTAGTATAAGCCGGAAATGAGTTTATATGATAAATGATGGGTGTGTCATCAATTTTATTAGTTCGAATGTGTTTTCCCCGCTGATCTATTAATTCCGAAACCTGAATTTTTTAACTGCAATTAAAAAATCGTTTGTTGCTTATGTGGTATGTGTCCAAAACAAACTTTTTGCAGACAGTAATGTCGCCTTGGTCTGGTATTCGAATACAATACGAAAAGTATGAAATCTCGGCTTTAGATTATCATTTCTTGGACGTTGTCTTTCAACTATTTTCGATGCAACGCAACTTCTAATAAAAATATTTTGTTGTGTATGGGAGTTTAAGTTAAAAAAGGATGTAAACGCCACTTTCCTTTGGTCTACTGTAATTTTAGAATTACAGTTACGTTTGCATCGACAAACTACATCCGCAAATGTTTTTGCTGATTCAATAGAGCCTGAGCTATTTATGTATTGCAAACCGTTGATTCGACGAATTTTTCTTACATTTTTCCGCCATTCGGTACTATTTCGTCCTCGCTTTTGCCCAACTGAGATCGTTGCAAGCTCATCATCATTATTTGACGATGAATCCGAGTATATAATTCTTTTCACTCACCTTTTTGAGACACGTGGAAGGCCAACTGATGAAAAATCGGAATCACCACTTTCAACATTGACCTCATTGTTGTTGTTGTCGTCCATTCTTGGTACTATTTAACTATAAATAGTAAACTTTAATATTTATGATATTTAAAAAAATACTATTCAACTTTACTTACTTAATATGCGGAGGTCAAATAATTAAAATATTTTTACGAAATCTTTTTCAAATGCGTTTTAGCAGGAAGGTTGTAACTTACGACGAAGGATACTCACTCACTGCACTGCACTTACTAAATTAGAAACTCTTCTAACCACAGCGATATCATATACAGCAATCAATGGTCAAATTCATATGTAATAAAGCATAAAGTTGGATTACAGTTACGCTTCCGATTGCTGCTCTCATGCAGCAATCAACTAATTACAACAACAATTTAAAGAACACAAAAAACATGGTAGAAGGATAGAGGTATATGCAGCGCTGACTGTGCTCTCTTTCCATACTGCCATGTTTGTCAAATTTAGCTGTGTGGCGAATGGAAACAAAAGAAAATGAAGAAAAAGTTTTGCTTCGTTTTGACAATTCCGGCAGTATGCTCTCATCTAGTGCATATACCTGTATTCTTCTACCATGACAAAAAATTGGCAGGTAGCGAAAGCTCGAAGAGAGGCAAGAAATAGAAAAAAAATAAGAGTGATTAAAAGCAAAGTTAACAAGTGATTAATGCAATATAAATGCAAGCGTGGAATTATTCCCTTTTTTAACTGAAAATAAAAATTTTGAGTTTCGTACAAAAAAATGTTTTGTCTTTAAAAGGGGTTTTCCGTTGAAATTTGAAAACAAAATTTTTACCATACATTGTTATTCATTAAAGGAAGTGTATAAGCGCTAAATCTCAAAAACGCCAAAATGGACTCATTACCTTTATCCACTGAACGACTCATATGTTTCATAAAATTAAACTATTATAAATGTGAGTTTAATTACTTTTTTGTTTGTATAGGTAAGTTATTTTGCAGTGCAGTACTTAAAACAACAACTTCTCTTCTTAATTTTTTTAAATAACTGATTTGTTGAAATAACAAGCCATGTTCGAACAAAAGCATGTTCTTTTAAATTAAGCAATTGTTAAATTTACAATTTTTGTTTTAGTTATTTTAAATACTTTCATTGTTACATTAACAACTTCTACTCTTGTAAAAACATTATAAATTGTTGGTATTATCAACAAATCGATTGTTGTAAAATTAAATAACTTGTTTTGTTGAGCACAAAAGTATTACAACTAAGCGCAACTTTAAGCATGTAATTTTCCAACATTTCTCTTAAGTCTCTCTCTTTCTCTAATTCTATGCAATTGTTTTTTAAAAAAAAAAACTTTATTTAATCTTTATTTGTTGTTATTCTTGATTTTGTTGATTTTTTTCGATTTTTATTTTGAATTAATTATTATTTTGATTATATCTTTCAGTTTAATTGTTTTAATTGTATTAAGTTAAATATTTAATTATTTTTTTATCACTTGTTATTTTGCTATGCATCTATATTCTTACTGCATTTTAAAGACTCTGTCTTATTTGTGAACATTTTCATTAAATAAATAAATAACAATGCATAGCTTAATGGGTTGCCAACAACCACTGAATAGATTTTGGCTATTTCTTATTAAATTTCTGACTTATTTGTAAAAGTTTCTTTATTGAATTCCATTTCTTCATAAAAAAATAAATTTTTTCAAAACTTTAAAGTCGATTATTTCAACATATTTTTTATGTGGCTTATCATGTTTTTGCAGTAAGTTTTTCAATTCTAAGACAGAAAGGAAAAAAATAACAGGAGTTGTTTTACTAATCATATAAAGATCGTATTCCTTAAAAAAATATATGATAAAAAATATGTGCAAAAAAACTGAATATAAAAAAGAATATATACAAAATATTGTGATAAGATCAATACTGAGTTTAGTGTTCCAAAAATTGAAAATTGATTGAATTAGCTAAAAATGTTCACAATTTACAAGAAAACTGCGAATTTTTAAACCAAATCGTGTTCAGAAATTTTGTTGTGTCACTCGTTTTTTTTAAATTAAATCCGAATAAATTGAACATATATGTTTTCAATTAGGTTTTTCAAATTAAAATCACTATTTTTCTTAATTTAAATAATACTTTTCGAAAAATAACAACTTGCTCTATAAAGGGTTAAAGGATTATTAAATGAAAATTTTTCAATTTGTTTGACACCATAAACATTCTCATATCTTGCAAACTATAGAAAATCTTAATACATTCAATTTTTGAACAAAGCAAAAAAAAAACGATTCCAATTTCAACGTTTTGATTTTTGATACAAATATCTTAATTGTTTTTTTATATAACAAATTTCATTCAATCTTCTTTTGTCTAAGAGTTAAATCAAAGTATTTGAAAAAATTACTTTCAAAAAACAGTTAGCTGAAGTTTTGTACTTTCAATATTTTTTTAAAAAAAAAGGTCCAAAATATTTATTTGTATTCAAAAAAACGGGTAAAATATGTTTTTGTCGAAAAATAATAAAAATTATATTTTTTATACTCTTTCTTATGACGTAGCTATAAGTTTTATGCAAAAACTATTCATTTAATAATCACAGTCCATTCACTAAAGCGTATAATCTTTTGCTCTATGTCTTTCGAAGGATTACGCGGGATGCATCTAAACAAATTTGTTTTTTTGGTTTCTTGCATCATTGTAATGAATGGAGATTTTTTTCCTTTTAAAATAAAAAATAAGTACACACGCATGCCCCGATTAAACAATGCCAAGCAACGTATGTGTATTTAAGATTTTCTGGCATTTTTGCACAAAGACAAAACTTTTAATTAATTTTAATTATAAGTTTCCAAGCCGAAAGTATTAGCAAATCAGAAGATATGCACAAAGCTTTAAAGAAAAACGTGGTAATCTAGCTCTAAGTTAGCAGATCGGAATGGTAGAAGCAACAAATAAGGCAGTAAAAACTAGTAGCAGCAAAAGTAAACGTAAAATGAAAATTTGCAGAAAAAAGTGAGTAAAGTCTTGAAAGCATGGCAAGAAGTAGTTAAGCTTTTCCTTATGTTGTTGCTCCGTTTTTGTTGTTTCGTTAAGGAAACTGTAAATAGCAGAGCGCAATAATGGAAAAGTGCTCCAAAAACGAGACAAAATAAAATTCACTACAAAATGCAGCGTCAAAGAAAATCGTTGCTCCAAAAGCAACGCGCAAGAAAATTTCAATGGAGCAAAAAAAAAGGATTGCATAGAAATGAAAGAGTAGAATTTGAGGGTGGCGACCATTATTTGCTTCAAAAGCAAAATTCTTGCGATGGAAATTTGAAGTCGTGGCTTGGCTTGCATTTTAAGCAGTTTATTTGTGTCTTCACTTCTTTCACCACACACAAACACCCAAACACACACACACACACACACTCACACTCACACAACTCTTGCTCCAACATATATCAGCATTTTTCACCACAATAAAGTGCGACCAATGTGCGGATAAACTTTTCGATTGAATTTACATAAATTGTGAAAAATTTGCTTTGTGTGCTATACAATCCTTGTTACTGCTATTTAGTTAGAAGCTTAACACACACCCACACAAACCACCAAACGGGTGACCAAATACTGAGTTTCAGTCAGCAACACCAACTACAGCAACTACAGCAAGTAGCAACATTAGTCGAGTTGTAGCGGTTAGTTGGTTGGCTTGTGTACTAGTTTGTGTGCGTGTATGTTGGTGTATCTTTGTTTGTATTATTATTGGCATTGGTTTCAAACTTGATGCATTCAATGCTTTACTATGTTTTGCGGTTTTGTAAACTACACGGTTTATGCAAATCATTTTGGATTATTTTTAAGGACACGCTTTATTTATTTATTTAAAAAAAAAAAAAATTGGTCCTTCAACATGATATTGTAAATTATATGGGTTAAAAGAGAAAAATATTTCGAAGCAAGTCAGGCATTGATTAAGGAACAGCACATGCTACAGCATTATTAGCGAATGCAACGTTAAATCTAAAATTGTTTTATTTGCTGTTTAATGAGTTTGTTTTACAACACCAAACTCTTTTTTTAATTCACATGTAGCTTACAACAAGGGCTGCCAGGTCACGATTTCCACGCGGGTTGTCCTGATTTTCAGCCTAAAAATGTGCGTCCAGCGAAGACCTTAAGCGGGACGCCAAGTGTCCCGATTTTACGAAATACAATTTAATTTTTGATTAATTTTAAAAATATTGTCTATGTTTTTATTTCTACATCACTTTGTACAGATATTCTTCTTCACTTACAGTTTGCACGTGTCCATTTGAAAAGTAGCCAGAGGCAGTTCAAGAGCTGCCAATAAAACTTTAAACGCACTGTTTGGTGTGGCTTTATTTCCTTGGGTAATAAAATATATTTTTTAAAGCTACATATCGCTCCTTTTATTCAAAAGTTTAGTTTCAGAAGTTAACTCAAAGAAATCGATTTTCAGTAAACGTATTTTAAGGTTTTTTTATTCTCAGCGTCCCAGCAAAAAAAGTGCTTCCAAAAGAAGCTAAAGAGGAAGGGAAAGTCAATCCTTGAATTCCGTCCCTTCCACTTTCATACCCAGAAGGCATTCTTATAACATATGCATTTCATTGGGAGGAATGCTTTCCTTAGTCTTCTCTAGAAGTGCTTCTAGGACTTTTTCAATGGAAGATTTCTTTCAGCCCTTCAATCAAAAGATTCTAGTAGGTGATTTTCACGAGAACTTTAAGAAGGCATTAAATGGACTGGAATGGTTTTTGTGGTTTGCGGGTTTAAAAATCCCTGGGAAAATATCCCTTTTCTTGACATTCTAGACCAGTGATTTTGTTGGAAATGAAAAGTGTTTGGGTTTTGTGGGGGTTTAAAGTACACTTAAAATATCCTTTTTCCCGATTTTCAAAGCATTTTGGTGTTGTAAGTAGTAAGTTGTTGGGTTTCATTGGGGGTTTAAAAAATCCCACGGAAAATATCTACAGGGTCCGCCATCTAACTTTTTTTTTCAACTAGTGCTTATTTTGTGAATGGTAACACTTGCTCATGTCTGATTTGACAGATAATTAGTTTTATCCTTCCGCTGAACAAATACGGTTGTGTATACGCTTGAACAACGCTGGGAAATATTGCGACATTACTTTAAAAATCATGGTAATGTTGCAAAAGGTGTGCGAAAATTGCGTATGGATTTTGGAAGAAGAGAAGCACCGTCAGCTCCGTTTGTTCGTTATCTTGTGAAAAAAGTGAAAGAAACTGGCTACCTCATCGATAAAACACGTGAAAAGCGTGAAAAGCCAAAAGCAGTGCGTACACCCGAGAATATTGCTGATGTGGCAGAAAGTGTGCGTGAAGCGCCATCAACATCAATTCACCGTCGTTCTCAACAATTGAACATTTCGGAGACATCATTGAGACGAATTTTGCATAAAGACCTTGGTATGACGCCATACCAAGTCCAATTAGTTCAGAAGTTGAATCGAACTGACCATCCAATGTGTTTTCGCTTCGCTAAGTGGGCCTGCGATCAACTTACAGAAGATGCCGATTTTGCCAAAAAAATCATCTTTTCAGATGAAGCTCATTTTGATCTTGGCGGGTATGTAAACAAGCAATATTGTCGCATTTGGGGCACAGAAAACCCGCACGCATACATTGAAAAGCCGCTGCACCCAAAACGAGTCACTGTTTGGTGCGGATTTTGGTCCAGAGGCAGAATTGGGCTATTTTTCTTCGAAAATGAGCAAGGAGTGGCGGTTACAGTCAATGGCGATCGTTATCGGGCCACGTTGAACGAATTTTTGTTCACAAAAATTGAAGAGGAGGATATTGGCAACATTTGGTTGCAACAGGACGGCGCTACGTGCCACACAGCCGAAGCTTCACTCGATGTTTTGCGCCCTGTTTTTGAAGATCGCATTATCAGCCGCAGAGCTGATGTCGTTTGGCCACCTCGGAGCTGCGATTTGACACCGTTGGACTATTATTTGTGGGGTGCCCTCAAAGATAAGTGTTACGCCGACAAGCCAGAGACAATTGACGCTTTAAAGGACAATATTCGTGAAGCCATTGGTGAAATACAGCTGCACACAATCGATAATGTGCTTAAAAATTAGACCGATCGTGTAGGCTACTACATGGCCAGCCGAGGCAGCCATTTGAATGAAATTATTTTTTATTATTAACCGGAAGGATTGTACTTACAAATAAAATAAGAAATTTGAGAAAATATCTAGTAGTTTTTTTATAAAATTTTCAAAAAAAAACAAGTTATTTGGCGGACCCTGTATAACATATATTATAATTATATATAATTTTTGTACTTTAATTGAATTGAAATGCTATTTGAATGTCTTCCAGAAGGATTTTATAAAAATGCCTTGAAAGAACTTCTTTCTAAGGCTAAAAAGAAGCACAGTTTGATATATAGAATGTCTTTTGGAAGTAGTGTCCGTAAGAATGCATGTCACATTTGCATCAAAAATTTTGATGGGGTACTGAACTATTGAGCGACACATTTTCCTCTATCGCGAAATAAGATATCGTTATTGTTCACACAATTAAAATTGATCTATGAGAAGTATTTCTATGTACTTAACTAAGATATTGCCTTTTTTGAGTTGTGACGTTATTGAAAAAAACGAGCGACATACATACATCTTTTTCCCGATTTTTTTTTTTCTTAATTTCTTATTTATTTTTTGTAAAATCCCGATTTTTTTTAAAAAAAACCTGACAGCCCTACTTAAAACTCAGATTTACATCATATGAAAAAGCTTTGTGGGATTCAAATCCACAACCAATCGGTTAAAAGCTGCTCTATTACCAGCCGACATCTCAAAAAATAAACTTTTATTTATAAGTTGCGTACATATGTATTAAGGTGGATCGTTTTGTGCAGGGGTAAAAAAACATTTTTTTTTGACACTCATATTCTGGGAGCTGGATTCAAGTAGGTCGGAAATACAAAAGGATATCCAAATCGGTGGAACCGTCACCCAGCGGTTTTGATTTAAAAAAAATCATTTATTCGCCAAAAATCACCGGTTTTTTCGCCGTAAATTTTTATCAATCTAAAAAAACTACCTAAAAAATGAGTGCAAATGAAAGGTATCTCGGTCCCTAAAGTTGTAAATAGGAAGATTGTTAGATTCGAGAAATTTTTTAGTGCAACAGTGTTCAGAAATGGAAAAATATTGGGTATTTTTTACAAAAATCGCTATAAATTTGCCATTTTTCAGTAAATTTGGGAAAATTAAGTATTGTTAAGAAAGACTTGCTGTAATCTATTGATATGTATATAAATAAAAAAAAACAAAATAGTGGACTTTTTTCAATTTTTGTTGAAAAATATTTTCGAAAGTTTTTTTTTCATAAAAATCGCTATAAATTCACTAATTTTCAGTAATTTTTAGAAAGTTAACTATGTTTAAAATGGTTTGGCTTTGAAGAGGCTTCACCTATTGTGGTGAACAATAAAAATTAACATTTTCAGACTTTATTTTAATATGCAATTTTTCGCTAGTGTATGGCTTGCATTATAAAATGGGTTACACATTAGCCAACTTCTTCTTCAAACAAAATGTCCGGTCGCGAGATGCTAATGTTGGTATTGCAGGACAATCAGCTACTGAACATTGCAATGATTTTGATTTGAATCATGCATTGTTTTCGGAAAATTATCCGGATGGTAGTATTGAAAGCTACTCTTCTAAAGGTTTCAGTATAACACGTTTTCAAGTAGAAAATTCAACACTTGAGTGGCCCTGACCGCAATCATAGTCCCTTTCTGACAATCCATTGTCCGATCTGCGCGATGGCCAGCTGCCATACATTTTTTGTTCTAATTATTTTTAAAGTAGGTTTATGCAAATTTTAAACGCTGATCAACGCGTCTTATTCTTCATTAGAGAGTTTTGTTCGGATATTATTACGCGCTGATGAGAAGCATCGTTCTGATTCTATGCTAGTTGTTGAAATAGTTTTACGATAATCGTAAGCAAATTGTAAGTTTCGATCACGATTGCCTTCACTTCAAAACAAGATAATTCCCTAAGTCAGAATATCTGGCAACTTTAAAAATGCATTACTGATTCCCGATACTTCTAAATTCTAAAAAACTCTAAAACTTTGTATAGTCTTTGCTCCAGTGATTCACACTCATCGTTCTAACAATTTTTTTCAGCCTTAATAAAAGCTTTTTCTAATTCTTAATTCATATCAATTTAAATTGAAATGGTTGCATTTACATGAATATTTGTGATATAAATTTTTATTTAAAAATACCGGAATTTAAAAGGACTTAAATAGTCCGGAATCCCAGGAATGACTTCCCTAGCATAAATGTATATGTACGTCGATATTAAGTAAGTAAGTAAGTTAATAACTCAGTTTTTGTGGCTGTGTTAAAGTTTATATATATATCAACTAGCACGCCACAGTAATCCGAGCTAAGCTACGAATGTTTTTTCTTTTTCTATCTCTTTAACCCATTTACTACCGCTGCCCAGCAAAAAAGGTGCATCCAATAGAAGGTAACGTGGAAGGGAAATCCTTGCATTACATCAATTCCACTTTCACGTCGAGAAGGCACTCTTTTCACATGCATGTCATTGGGAGAAATGCTTTCCTTAGTCTTATCTAGAAGTACTTCCAAAATTTTGTTAAAGAAAGATTTCTTTGAGTCCATCAATGAAAGGATTTAAGTAGATTTTTTTCAGAAGAACTTTAAGAAGGCATTCCATCCCACGAAAAAAAATTTCTTTTCTCGATTTTATCTTAATTTTGGTGATCGATATGAGAAGTGTTTGAGTTAAGTTGGGGGTTTAAAAAATTTCATGTAAAATATACCTTTTCCCGATTTTCATGGCATTTTTTTTTTGCTATAATTGAATTAAAATGCTAGTTAAATGTCTTTCAGAAGTAGTTTATGAGAATGCCTTTTGAAAGCACTTCTTGATAAGGCTAAGAAGAAGCACAATTGGATCTATAGAATGTATTCTGGAAGCAGTGTCCGTTAGGATGCATGTCACATTTGTATGAAAGATTTTGCTGGGTGGTTGGTCGTTTATCCGACCACTGAAAGGACCCATCATAATTACGCTCATATCTCCGTTTCTATACATGGAATTTGATTAATTAATTTTTTCAAATAAATTTTAAGCGTTGTACTTCTTAAGAGTCTATTTAAAAATTTTTCGAAATCAAGTCGTTCGGGTCTCGGAAAGAAATCATGATTTTTAGAGCTTTATTGGCTGTATGAGAAAATTTTCAAGAAAACATATAATGCAAATGCAATGATGACAAAATACTAAAAAAAAACCCGACAGTTTTTGAAACAACATTTGAAAATTATTGAAGGACATTTTTCTTTTACCATATATGATCACCTTTTATGCTGCCGGTTGGAAAAACGATCACCACATTTTTTTCTCTTAACGGAAAAAATTAAAACTCAATAAGCAATTTGAACATTTGTAACATTTTAGACCTCGTACATCAAACAAAGTTTAGAAGTTTGACGCATTTTCTCGAAAAAAAAGAGCCAGATAGAAAATGGACAATACGTGTCAAACGAAATAAAAAATAACTCTTCCTCTGATTTGTTTTATTTCGGAGCGCATCACTGCATGTATATGTATCTGACTTTTCGCCTTTCTCGAGGCTCATTTTTTTATTTTTGTTGTGCTAAGCTACCCAGATGATAGGAGTAGGTATGCACAAGATAAAAGAGACAATGACGCACAAAATTGGAAACAACAAAACAAATTTAACGAGGATCCTCTCTCAATGAAAGCACTTCTGTGAAAACACACTTCACTGCAAAACTTTCTGTAAGAAAACACAATGTTGCTAGTAGAGATGGGCGTTTGTAATATTTTTGAGGCACGGACACGCACGAAAAAGCACGATTCCGAACTTTGAAAAGTTCTATGAAAGTGGAATATTTTTACACATATTTTTCAATTTATGTTTCAACTTAAAATAATGGTATTATTATAATATAAGAATGTGTTTGTATTACTTATATTAGCTCTTTCAGTAGTTGCTAAAGTGAATGTGTGAGTGAAAGTGCACGGCATATCACGGAAAAAGCACGGCACGCGTCCATCTCTAGTTGTTACACAGACCAATAAAGTCAAACTGTTGTTTGAACAATGAAAATAAAAAAATGTGAGTGCAAACAAGAAGTGTGCACACTTCTTGTTTGCACTCACATTTTTTTATTTTCATTGTTCAAACAACAGTTTGACTTTATTGGTCTGTGTAACAACTAGAGATTACTGAGTAACAAACAAGATTTTGTTTCCGCAAACAGTTCTGCATTACAATGTCATCACCGACAAATTTTAACAAGCGGTATTTAGTTTGTTGAAACTCTCGCAACACAAACGCGTTAAAAGAAAATGATTTAGGAAATCATGGCATCTGTGATGATTTCCTAAAAAGCTAACACTCTACTTAACTGTACTTATTATTTGAATTCAAAAATCCCTATAAAATTATGTAGCATTATATGATATTTTAAAACTTTTTTCATAAAAATCGAAATGTAGAAACTTTAATTGAAATTCAGATAATATCAATTAAAAATCAGGAAAAATGGATTGCGATACAGAAAATTTGCTTGAAAATCAGAACAGTTCAATTAAAATTCAGATTAGATCAACTGAAACTCAGAAGAGGTAAATTGAAATTTAGATTTTCCATTTTTAATTCAGATAAGATCAATTGATATTCAGAAAAAATTTATTGAAACACAGAACACTTACTTGAAAACCAGAACAGATCAATTAAAATTCAGAAAAGATCAATAAAATTTCAGAAAAGATCATTTAAAATTAAGAATATATCAATTGAAATCTAGAAATTTTATTTAAATTCAGCAAAGACCAATAGAAATTCAGAAATTCCACTTGAAAATCAGAACAGATGAAATACAATTCAGAAAAAATAAATTGAAATACAGAATACACCAATTAAAAAATAGATATGATCAACTAAAATTCAGAATCAATAAATTAAAATTAGGAAGATCCATTTAAGTAGTATAGATCAATTGAAATTTAGTGAAATTTAATAAGTATAGTAAAATATATTTTAAAAGGTCATCGTATTCATATTCAAGAAAAAGCCAAGGGAGTTGAACTTGAAGTAAATCCTATATAAGCTACTAACTTTCTTTCCGGAAACATTTAAAAACAGCTTTTATAACATCTATGGCTTTGTTAAAGAGGTAGCATCCGGATGATGGGTCTGTTCGTTTGTGTAAAAAAGGAATCTAAAACATTCTGACGCACAAAAAAAATTTTGCAATCTCCATTGCTTCATTAAGTTTCTTAATCTTTAGTTCCTCGTCTTTATCAAACCTCTTAAATTTAATCCTCCTATTCGCAAAAAAAAAATCCACCGCAATTTTGCGTAATGCCGCCTTTTTTATACTTATCAAATCAAACCCGCAATAGAATCCATAAAATTAAAATAATCAAAGCATTCCCTAAAAAAAACCCTCAACAAGGAAGCTTTTCTTATTATTAAAAAACAAAACAAACAAACAAAAAGCATAAAGTTAGCATTTATGAAAAAACACTTAGCCAGATTTTTGCTGTTACTCAAATCCGTAGACAGCTAAAGTAGTCAAAAGTCATTAAGTGAATGCCAGAGAAACAGATTAACTGCGAACGTTTTAATTGATAGCTTGCTGCGATACTGAACGCTCGGATAAAAAAGGGTTACCTACAAATGCCATGGTTTACGCATGGCTGCTGGCAAGCCTAGGAAGCTATTTTATGAGATTCGAAGTATCTGAGATAAGTGTGTGAGGCCTGTCTTACGATTTGTTATTGTTGCTTTTTTGCAGTAGCACTTTTAAGATGTCCATCAATAATTTTGTTATGTGTGTGCTTGGAATTGCTGAGGTGTATAAATTAATTAGGCGCCACATTGTAACCGGACCGAAGAAAGGGTAGGCCTTCGTTTTTCTGTTTGGTTTATCATCAGCGACAATCAAAATTTAATTTTTTGTGGAAAGAGAACTAAGATGGTTAAAAACATGGTTGAGTAGTTGCAGATTATGCTATTATAGTCTTATAGGGAGCTTATTTTTTAAGAAAAAATGTTTTGTTTTTAATAACGATTAGTGTTTTTATCTTTTTTTTTTTTTGAAGAATGAATTGACTACAAAAATTGTTTTTATTTCGCTAAAGAGTGATTTAAATTTAAAAAAAATTATTAAAACAACCTTTAACTGTAAAGGTGGTGGTAAATTTTACCACCTCTTTACATATTTTTGTCGTCTTTAAAAGAAGGCTAGTTAAACAAAGTGCCAGTTTTGTTAAATAAAACAAAAAAGTTTAAATTTGTATTTATTTTAAATAATTATTTTAAAACTATTAAATTTTGATTTTAAACAAGAACTAATTTTAAAAAACCTCTTTTAGTTAAATTTTTCGTTAGACTAAAATGGGGTCAAATTTACCACCACGTCACAGACTATGCCAAAAAAATGCACCTCCAAAGTTAAAGAATAAGTTATATTTTAACAAAACTAATTTTATGTAAATTTAAAATATATTTTAAAAGGTCGTCGTATTCATTTTCAAAAAGATTGTGGCTACAAAAATTAAAAGTTTTTGAAACTATTAAGCAAACAACGTGAAGAATTTTTATATTATAGCTTACTTGAATTGATTTTTATTTTATTTTTGGATATGCTGCAATACTTGACAAGTAATACAATACGAACCTGAAAGCAAAAAAATTTTAGTGATTAGTCAAGGTGTGTTTATTTATTAATAAAAAACTTCACTAATATATCATATAATATTAAGGCACATAAAAAAATAATTATTTTTTTTTTATTTAAAAATAATTATTTTTATCATAAACGAATCAAATTTATGAAAAAATAAATAGTTTTTTAAAAACAAAAGTCATAGCAGTTCAAACTGTTTTTATATATCTAAGTTTTCACTTCAGAGAAACAAGTTTACAACAAACATTTTTGCAGTTCATTAAAGCATTTTTTTTTAATAATATAGTTCATTCGTTTTTTTCTACAGCTTATTAAACTAACAAAATAATATTTATTTATTTATTTATTTATTTATTTGGCCAAGCAAGGCAATGTAGGTACTTATTCTAACAGGTTGTTTATATTTTTTTTTCCTCATCCCTTTCCTTGTTTTGGTGCACAAAGACATGCTAATCGAAGTGGGCGTAATCCGCCCACATGAATGACATGAATTCAAGAACACGTCAAAAAAAAAAAGGAGAGAAGAAAAGAAAAGAAAAAACAGAAGGAACTTACATACTAACATATTTTATACAAAGTAGTAGAAAATATGACTATTAAACTATTAACTATTAACTACTGTACTATCTTATAATTAATAGACAACAGTTAAAGAGGCATAGATGGTGATTGATGATCGTGATAAGAATAGATTCTTCTTAGGGTGGAAAGAGGTGATTGGGTAGGGTACGCTTGAATATGTATTTAGACGAAGGTGGTAGGTAGTGCATCATATCCAAAGAGAAGAGGAGGAGGAAGATGTATAGAGGGGCTTATAAGAATGGCAAATAAGTTTTTTTCAGTTTATGACATTGAGTCTGGATGAAAGAAGGGCATTGGAGAGTGTACGTTTAAATGAGCATCTTGGCATGGATGGCGTATAGTGCTTGCTGATATTATTAAATACTCTACAGCACCTATTTATAGGCTCATTACTTGCGTAAACAGTATGGTATTGATAGAAGTTTAGTATTCGGGTCATTAAATATACGTCTTATTGGGTCATTAAATGTTATCTTGCTAGAGATGTATACGCTGTCAATTACTCCTTTAATAATATCGAAGGTGAAACATGAACTCAGTAATGTCCTTCTTGATGATAAAGGCATCAGATTGAGGAGGCTAAGTCTATGTTCATAAGGCGGTAAGTTAGACTAATCGCGGGGGTTAAAAGTGTCTCTCAACGCAAAAAGCAAGAATTGTTTTTGAATGGACTCAAACTTCTCACTATGAGATTCAAAGGCTGGGTTCCAAATAATGCATGCATATTCTAGAAGGGGTTGGACCAATGCACAGTATAAGGATTTAGTGACCCATACGTTTTTAAATTCTTTTTCACGTCTTTTTATAAACCCCAGTTGTTTGTTAGACCTTGACAAGACTTTATCATAATGTAGATTAAATCGCAGCTTAGTATCCAAAACAACTCCAAGGTCAACAATACTGTTGACTGAAGATCTGATTATAATTTTGTTAGAAAAACTTTCTCGTGAGACATAAAAATAATTTATTTTCAAAGGTTTTAATATTATTTACTGTTTAGGAGGGGACTTTTGTAACGTGTGACGGAAATGATTTGACGATATGCTAAAGACGGTATCCTAACAGCACGCAACCTTCGATTTTAAGTATCAACTTAACGATTTGCTTTCTTTATGTATGGCAAATAGCTTTCAAGCGATAGTGTCTTAACGAAAAATTTGATATGATACTTACTAAAGATTAGTATCATTAAACTTATTTTCTGATTGAAAAAGTAATGCATTTAATATTCAAAAATTTCTGGGCCTAAAATATAATTATTTTTTAATGGACGTTGAGTGTAACAACTATAAAATGTAAAAAGAAAAACTTTGTTTGTTTCGACAACAAAGAATAAAGATAAATTGTATCGGTTGTGTCCTTCAATAAAAAAGATGGTATTGGGGGTTGGAATTAATTTTAAAGGTTTTTTTCGGTTTTTGAGCATTTATTTAGAAACAACGGTACAATGTATATTATTCAAAGTATTGTCCATCGTTAGCTACAACATTTTCCCATCTTTCTGGCAGCATATGGATTCCGCGCCGGAAGAACGATTCGTCTTTTGAGGCAATCCACGAATCGACCCATTTTTTGGTATCCTCGTAAGAAGTGAAGCGCTGCTCAGCCAAGCCATGCGTCATCGATCTGAATAGGTGGTAGTCGGAAGGGGCTATGTCTGGGCTTTAAGGCGGGTGGGGTAGCACATCCCAATTCAGCGCCTCCAACGTTTCCTTGACGGTTCTTGCAACATGTGGCCGTGCGTTGTCATGTTGAAAAACCACTTTGTCGTGTCTTTTGGCATATTCCGGCCGTTTAACCTTTAATGCTCGGCTCAATTGCATCAATTGTTGTTGGTAGCGTTCCCCAGTGATGGTTTCGTTAGGTTTTAGCAGCTCATAGTACACGACACCCTTCTGATCCCACCAAATACACAGCATAAGCTTGGCGCCATGAATATTCGGCTTGGCCCTCGATGTTGATGCATGGCCGGGTGGTCCCCACGATTTTTTTCGCTTAGGATTATCGTAATGGATCCACTTTTCATCGCCAGTGACAATACGATGCAAAAAACTCTTCCTTTTATGCCGTTGAAGCAGTTGTTCGCACATGCAAAATCGCCGTTCAACGTCTCTCGGCTTCAACTGGTACGGCACCCAATTTCCTTGCTTTTGAATCATTCCCATGGCCTTCAAGCGTTTGCCGACCGTTGATAAGTCGACTCCCAATGATTCTGACAATTCTTGAAGGGTTTGACACGGGTCTTCATCGAGCAAAGCCTTCAATTCCTCATCTTCAAACTTTTTCGGCTGGCCCGGACGCTCTTTGTCTTCCGTATCAAAATCACCACTTTTAAACCGACGGAACCAGTACTCACAAGTAGAAATCGATGGAGCATAGCCCCCGTAAGCCTCAGTAAGCGTGCGTTGTGCTTCAACCGCTTTTTTCTTCAAATGGAAGCACAAAAGTAAACCTTCCCGCAAATTGCGTTTTGTTGGAACGAAAGTCGACATGTTCACAGAGAAAAAAATAAATGTTGTTTACACTTCAGTGGAATGACACATACTGAAAAATTAAGCTTAGACAATGTGCTTTGAAATGAATATAGTCACAGGTGTGCGCTATGCGATCTATTGATAGTTACGCCATCTCTTAGAAAACCTTTAAAACTAATTCCAACCCCCAATATAATTCAAGAATAGCGACAATTCTCTTTTTTAATATTTTTGGTTGGATTATATGGATTCAAATATCCTCAGCCTCCTAAATTCAAATCTGGAAAAATTTCAGGCCGCTCGCAAAAAGTTTAGAAGTTAAATGCCTCCAAACTTGCAAAAATTGCTTACAAATCTCGCTGTTTTTTTTTTAGTATTCCGCATTATGAGTATCAAAAGAAAAGTAATGCGAATACCTATTTAACGAGGTATCAAACATGAAAATCCATGCATAACTTTTTAAGATATTCTTATATATACAATTTGTCTGAAAAACTAGTGGTTTCCCTTTTACGAAAGCACTACATTAAAAATGGTTATACCTTAAAAAGTTATGCATGAATGTTTTTGTTTGAAACATTGTTGAATAGGTACTGTGAATACCTTTCTTATGATACCCATAAAACCTAGGTTTGATGAAAAATTAAAAAATAGCAAGATTTGCATGCCATTTTTTCCAAATTTGGAGGTCCATAACTACTATACCAATCGCGAACGGTCTACAATTTTCAGATTTGAATTTAGGAACCCAAAATCCATATGATTCGCAAAAAAAAATTAAAAGTTAGAATTATCGCAATTTAACAATGTTCCAAAAATATTTCTGTGATAATAATTCTATTAATTTACTTTAACAAATTAAGCTTTGATCACAGCATTTGCTTATGAAAGGATGTATTTTTGTTGTAGTAGAGGCAGCTGACCTTAATATATAGCATAGTTGGCCTGAACCGATGGGCCAACAGACATTTCAACAGGGTATCAATGGTCCTTTCAGAGACTTTCAATGGTCGCCCAAAGCATGAATAGTAATACTATGCAAATATATGCCAAATGTAGATCCAATGGGGAAAAAGATGATATGCTAAATATCATAAAATAAAAAGTTTTTTGATAAGTTTTAATTTTTTCTTCACTGTAGACTTTTCTGTGGAAATGTCCATAGATATATTTGATTACCTATTGTAATTTGAAAGATAAACCAATGGTTTAATAGAAAATATTTTATACCAAGAGGTATAAAACTGGCGTTGCGTACGATTTGTACGAAGAAATATGAAAAAAAAAAAATAATAAAAATGTCTAGTTTTTAAAAAAGCTTTTTTATATTTGCATTGTAATTAAGTAGCTCTAAATTAAGTTAAAACAATGACAACAATCCACCCTTTACAGGATTTAAAGATATTAGTAAAAATATTTGCTGGCGTAACGTTACAAAAAACGGAAGTGATTTATAACTTGGATTACAAAATTTGCAAAACTCTCTGAATTGGGCAAGACTTTTTGTAAACAACTTTTTTTAGAAGGTTTTAAAATAACATAAGTTTGTCACTTGTCAAATTTGATCACTTGGATTCAAATTTAAAAATCTTCTCTGGTTTTTTTTTATTAAACTTTTTGATCTGGCGTTAAGTTACTGCCGTTAGGTTACTTAAATTTTCATTGTTGTTCAATTGGGTAATTAAGTAATTAGGTAGTTTTAAGTAATTTATTAAATAATTGAGTAATTAAAAAACAAAATGAATACATTGTCCCTTTCTTGCCCCAACATTTTCTCATTATCTTTATCCAATGCCTTCCATTTTTACTAAAACAAAAAAGTTTACGAAACATTTACTAACATTTACAAAAAATAAAAACTACAGTGCAGACGATTTGATCATCATGGCTAATGAATATATGTAGAAATTGTTAAAAGTAATAAAAATAAAATGTTGCTCTAAAATAATATCATAAAATAAAAAGTTTTTTGATAAGTTTTAATTTTTTCTTCACTGTAGACTTTTCTGTGGAAATGTCCATAGATATATTTGATTACCTATTGTAATTTGAAAGCAAAAAAAGGTATTTTTCGTCCAAGGAACCATTTACTGAAATCTTTAGTACCTTCCTAAAATTATTTTTTTTTATTCAATACAGTGATTATATTGACAAGAAAAGGACATATAGGAAAGGACATATAGTTTCTCTCATATAGATCGCATAAAGGTACCCGGGTAAAAAAAGTTCGTAAAAATACATAATTTTCTTATGTTTAAACATTTGCACACTTCAAAAGTATAAATAAATACTTTCAAACGAAACTTTTTACGTTAAATAAAACGAAAGAATAAAAATATTTGCCTTAAAATTAAACTTATTTATTAGTGTTTTTAAATATTTAACATATTTTGTTAGTTTCGTAAATTTTTTTTGGATGCAATGAGGTTTTCAAATATAATGTAAACAAATAAATATTTGACTAAATTCGACAAAACATGTATTCTATGATATTTTTATCTTAATTGCATTAACGCCTAGAAGGACACAATCCCAGATTTGTTTTTAACTTAATTTTTGAATGGAGATATGCAAAATTTGGCAAATAAAATTAAGTGTTTAGAAAAATCGCAGATCACAAATGAAAGAGTAATGAAAAATTTAAATATTTGTAATTGTATATTTTAAGGTAAAAAATGTTTTTGAGTCAATTGGTTGTCTTTTAGGTAAAAATTTTTTCTTAGACTGAAATCACCTTATCCTTTCCTTAATTGTGAAAAATAGCGAAAATGGGCTTTTTATCAATTGTATCCACCTTTATCCTTATTTTTAAATGAAACCTTGAACTTTTCTGTTAAAAAAGAATTTTTCAATGAGTAAAATTTTTCTGTACGTAAGTATATTTTAAAATCCGTAAAATACTAAACATTTTTTTGAGTAATGAAATGCAATTTTTAATGTGGAAATCAAAAGAGTTCACCCAAAAATGAATAAGTTCCTTGAAATATCAATTTTGCAAAGTTAATGTAAAAAAAAAAATATTAAAAAAAAACCTAGAAATAAGTTCTAACAATTACTACAGACAAGGAAATTATAGTCAAACAAATATGATCTACTTTTCAAGTTTTACCAATGGTGACTAATTTTCCTTTTGTACATATTGGTACCAATATATTTTTGTCATCAAAACCACTACGCGGCCCGATGGAAAATGCTGCCTACGGGCCTTTTCCTCAATCAAACAAATTAATTAAAACGAAAACGTAAATGTCACTTGCGTCACTGAACACATGTTTTTCAGTGACTTTCAAACTGTAGAAATCTGAAAGATTAACGAGACGATTGTAGTAATGGGCTTGTATGCTTAAGATTAATAGGATTATATGTTTATATGTTTATTAGCTTTTTTTGATTCTTTACATAAAAGTTTTAACAAATTTTTAGAACGTGGAATTGATCTCATTTCAATACAATTCTAAAACTGAACTTTTTTTGTCAAATCTAATTTTTACTAATCTACGACCATCTAATTTTCTAATTTTCAGTCTACGACGAATCTTTCTATTTATTTGATAAAAGTTACACTTCAGAATACAAGAATTTAGTTAAAAATTAAGATTGGTTTGTTATTTAAATTATTAAATGTCATTTCGAGTGCATTACTTGCAATGCATTACTTGTTATATCCATAAAGATTGAAACACAATCGGCTCTTCCTCATAAGTTCAAATGAAAAATGTTAAACTTAATGCTTCTTGAAAAATTAAACTGCTTTATAAAAATACAATGCAAGATCAAAGCTCAGTTAAGTTGGTAATAAAATTTGATTACATTAACTACCAATTATAAAACCATCTCATATTTAGATTCGCTCTCTTAATCGCCTTTCAAACTCCAACCTTAGCTTCATCATACAACTATGTATGTACGTATTTCCTTTAATTTTCTCAACCATACCAACACGTTTCCGATGCGCTGATTTTATCAATACGAACAATTTCAATGCCAACTATTAATATTAATACGATGACTATCGATCGAGCTAAAAAGAAACGGAAGAAGCACATAGATTGCGATGGATGGATGTACTGTGTGTAACGATGACTGGTTGGATGGTTAGCTGATGGTTGGTGGAAGGAAAAAAAAAACAAAAAGACTAAGAAATAGCAATGCATTTTATGGTTAAGAATAAACATAAAAATAAAGCAACGCAATGCAAGCAAAGCTTATGAGAAAAACGGCATTAAAAATATAAAGGAGGAAATCATACATAAAAATACAAAGACCAAGACCAAGTGGAAGAATGATAGAAGGAAATTTCAACTATTGTCTGAGCGAGTGTATCCAAAGGAAGCAACTATTTAATGGCAGAGCATCTTCAATTCAAATCTATATTGAAATCTATGAAACCATTAAAGTTTTTGCCCCTAAACAGCTATACTCGTAGCAACAACAACAATAAAATGAAAATAGCTATAGCAATAATGGTCATAGCAATCCAGAGTTGAACTTCTTCATGGTCTTCATCTGAAATCTGCGTGGCTTATCTCCTGAATCTTCTTTTCGAATCTGAATTTTTTTTTAATAACATTTTAAATAGGGTTCTCGATGGGTGCCAGAAGGTTATGGAAGGTTGGTAGTGTGCTGCCAACCACTACTTGATAGCAGCAAAAGTGACTTGCGTTACCTGCTACCATATTGCTAGCAAGCAAGCAAGCTCTTGGCTGACCATTTCAATGCTTAAACTCATCATTGGTGAAACGGATTTTTGTTTTATTTTTATTTTATCTGCAAGGAAATGTTTGGCAAAATTGATGCTGTTGTGGATGAGTGAGTGAACATTGAGCGAAGTGATTAAGATTAGTGCACTTAGATATGCAACGAGCAAAATTTGAGGAAAGGAAACAAACGAAATTAAATTAAAAACTTTAGAGTTTTCAGAGAGAAAAGAAAATACAATATAGAAAAATAAGTAACTGTACGCAAGAAAATGTGAAACATTGGCAGCACTGGTCAGGCGAAGCACAGTGGCTTAGCCACATATAAAAATTGTCAATATATAAAATGCTTTGTTGTCGAATCCAATAGCATTTGGTTGGCGAGTCCCATCATTCTTTGAGAAGCTCGAGAATGAGGAAAGTTTTGCTGAGTTTTCAAATTAATCAAGTTTTGGGTAGTCTGCACAGAAGAACAAAGAACCTTTTAAACTTTGATTTTGATTTCCACTGTTTAACCACCGTGCGATGCGAAGTAGAAAATTGTTGGTACTAGAACCGCTTGAGCAGCAGCGCAGCAGCAACTGCACAACGCTGTTTAATACAGTGTATCATAGCATTATCTACTTTTTGGCGCAAGACAAAATGCACCGCACTGCGTTGAAATACTAAGAAATATGCAGAGTGTTCAAGGAAATGAAAGCTTGTGAGAATTTGCACTGAAAGCAACGGCAACAATTCTGAAGCAATTTGAAATTTTAATAATATGCAGCATAAATTGTGGTGGCTTAGAGTATTATAAATGCTGTTTCTTGTGTAAATGTGTAAAGTTTTATGTAGCAGCTTTTAAACAGTAAAAATTCAAGTAATTTAGAAAGTTCAATAAATAAATCAAGCTATTTAAAACACACTTTAAGGAAATATTTTTAATATATATTAAAACTTTTAATTTAAATAATGATGTTTAAACGTGTTCAGAAATTAAATTAAAATTTTATTTTAAGAAAAAAATGGACAAAAAACTTGCATATTATATTAAAAATCATTACAGCGAAAAATTTATTTAGTTTAAATACATAATATTTACAGCCATCAAGAAGGATTTCTAAAAACAAGAAGAAATAGATTTGTCTAAATATTGATATTTCAATCTTAACCAGACCATGATCAATAACGGGATTTGTTTTACGAAAAAATTTTTTTTTTGTGATTTTTTATATCTATCAAACTTTGATATGAAAATCTACATCGATATTTGTATATTTATGAATATGATGATCAAAATCAAAATTTAACACAAAAATAAAAAATAAACAACCATTAGCAATTGTAATTTAGAAAATATTAATTAATACTCTAAAATTCTTTTTGAATTTCAGAATAGATCAATTGAAATTCAGAAATTCAATTTAAAATCGAAAAAGATTAATTGCAATTTTGAAAAGGTCAATTGAAATTCAAAATGGATATATAGTATCTCAAAATTCTATTTGAAATAAAACTACGTAGATCAATAAGAAACTCAGAATAGATTTATTGAAACTCAAAACCATAGTAGAATAATGCAGATAGTCTTGTGGCTAATCGTGATCTCATTGACAATACTACCAGAATTGTCAAAATCAGTTTTTTTTTTGAGAAAACAAAGATAATAGAAAAAAATTAGATAACTACAATTGGATATTTTTGTGTTGTGCTTAAAACCTTGAATAAAAGTGAATTACCTATATTTTTAAATAAAATAAAATGCGTGTTATGCCAAAAACATTTGGGCAAGGAAAATGGGCTGAGTTTTCGTGTTCCAGCTGACGACCATAGAAGACAACGATGAAACATGGCATGTGCCAAAGATTTTGTAAAAGATGCTAGTGCTTGCGAAAGACACTTTCACGAAAATGATTTTTTAATACCTCATATAAATTACTTCAACAGCTGCAAAAAATCCTATTTTAATTGATTGATCAATAAAAAATTAAAAAAGCAAAATAGTTTCAGCTATGGCAGATTCTTTTTAATTTTTCCTTTCTCATAGCATTCTCATCGATTGCAGATTTAGTATGAGCTGTCAGTTGCCTTTTGACAGTTATGGTAGTTCGCTTTCAGCCGTGCGACTACCTCTATTTTTCTACCATGCTCAAAACATATCAATTAAAAACATTAATTAAAATTTAGAGAAAATTAACTGAAACTCAGAGCAGTTAAATTAATATTCAGAATAGATAAACTGAAATTGGAACGATAATGGAAATGGTAATGGTGAGGATAATACTAATCTTAATGGTAATGGTAAGGATAATACTAATGGTAATGGTAATGGTAATGGTAATGGTAATGGTAATGGTAATGGTAATGGTAATGGTAATGGTAATGGTAATGGTAATGGTAATGGTAATGGTAATGGTAATGGTAATGGTAATGGTAATGGTAATGGTAATGGTAATGGTAATGGTAATGGTAATGGTAATGGTAATGGTAATGGTAATGGTAATGGTAATGGTAATGGTAATGGTAATGGTAATGGTAATGGTAATGGTAATGGTAATGGTAATGGTAATGGTAATGGTAATGGTAATGGTAATGGTAATGGTAATGGTAATGGTAATGGTAATGGTAATGGTAATGGTAATGGTAATGGTAATGGTAATGGTAATGGTAATGGTAATGGTAATGGTAATGGTAATGGTAATGGTAATGGTAATGGTAATGGTAATGGTAATGGTAATGGTAATGGTAATGGTAATGGTAATGGTAATGGTAATGGTAATGGTAATGGTAATGGTAATGGTAATGGTAATGGTAATGGTAATGGTAATGGTAATGGTAATGGTAATGGTAATGGTAATGGTAATGGTAATGGTGATGGTAATGGTAATGGTAATGGTAATGGTAATGGTAATGGTAATGGTAATGGTGATGGTAATGGTAATGGTAATGGTAATGGTAATGGTAATGGTAATGGTAATGGTAATGGTAATGGTAATGGTAATGGTAATGGTAATGGTAATGGTAATGGTAATGGTAATGGTAATGGTAATGGTAATGGTAATGGTAACGGTAATGGTAGTGGTAATGGTAATGGTAATGGTAATGGTAATGGTAATGGTAATGGTAATGGTAATGGTAATGGTAATGGTAATGGTAATGGTAATGGTAATGGTAATGGTAATGGTAATGGTAATGGTAATGGTAATGGTAATGGTAATGGTAATGGTAATGGTAATGGTAATGGTAATGGTAATGGTAATGGTAATGGTAATGGTAATGGTAATGGTAATGGTAATGGTAATGGTAATGGTAATGGTAATGGTAATGGTAATGGTAATGGTAATGGTAATGGTAATGGTAATGGTAATGGTAATGGTAATGGTAATGGTAATGGTAATGGTAATGGTAATGGTAATGGTAATGGTAATGGTAATGGTAATGGTAATGGTAATGGTAATGGTAATGGTAATGGTAATGGTAATGGTAATGGTAATGGTAATGGTAATGGTAATGGTAATGGTAATGGTAATGGTAATGGTAATGGTAATGGTAATGGTAATGGTAATGGTAATGGTAATGGTAATGGTAATGGTAATGGTAATGGTAATGGTAATGGTAATGTTAATGTTAATGTTAATGTTAATGGTAATGGTAATGGTAATGGTAATGGTAATGGTAATGGTAATGGTAATGGTAATGGTAATGGTAATGGTAATGGTAATGGTAATGGTAATGGTAATGGTAATGGTAATGGTAATGGTAATGGTAATGGTAATGGTAATGGTAATGGTAATGGTAATGGTAATGGTAATGGTAATGGTAATGGTAATGGTAATGGTAATGGTAATGGTAATAGTAATGGTAATGGTAATGGTAATGGTAATGGTAATGGTAATGGTAATGGCAATGGCAATGGCAATGGCAATGGCAATGGCAATGGCAATGGCAATGGCAATGGCAATGGCAATGGCAATGGCAATGGCAAAGGTTATGGTAATTTTTATGGCACTGGACTATTTATGGTTATCGAAATCTTGCTGCTTATGCTTATTGCAATGGTTATGGTTATATTACTGGTAGTGCACTAGTGGTTATCGAAATCTTAATGCTTATGCTAATGGCAATGGTTATGGTAATGGTAGATTAAAAATTAAATACGTTAATTAATTTTTTTTTTAAATTTCATCTGAATTTCATCTCTTCTGAATTTCAACTGATCTATTCTGAATTGCGGTTGAGTTATTCCGAATATCAGTTGGTCTTTTCTAAATTCCAAATAAATCTTTTCTGAATTGGTGATATTTGAATATCAGATGCTGATTTCTGAATTTCAATTTATCTTTTCTGAATTTCAAATATTATTTCTGATTGTCAATTTATTTTTTCTGAATTTCAAATTGCATTTACTTTCTATATTTAAATTGATCTGTTAAAATTAATGTTAGAAATATTCTTAGAAATTAAGTTTGTTTAATATTGCTCCTGGGCCATAATTAAAATTATTCAGTATAGTTATTTATTTTGCTTTTTTTAATTTTTGTAATGCAAAAGTGAGTATTCGCGTTACTTTCAGTTTAAAGTTTCATTTCGATAAGAAATATTTAGTATACAGTTAAACCTCGAAAATTGTGCATAAGAATATGGGAGAGGCAGCGTTACGGTGACAGATATACGGACATAAAATGCTTTTGGGCATTACTATTTTTTTAAAGTCATAATTTTGTTTTACTGTTAAAGAAGACAAGGGTTTGAAGTCAAGAAATTATCCTAAAGAAAAAAACAAACAAAACTTAAGTGTTAAGAGAATTTGTAACACCTCTTCTCAATTATTAAGCTACTTGAAGCACAAAATACAAAACTATTTTAATGAGTGTTTTGGATCGATTTTGTATTATGTATTTCTTAATAGTGCCTTTCGTCATCCCTGTGTTTTTTCTTGATTAGACTTTCAATACTCAAATATTTTCCAGATATGACATTTATTACAACACTGTATCGAGATTTTTTTTTTTATTCTCAATTGATGAAAAAGAATTAACATTTCCTTCCTTTCCCCTTCTTTAAAAAAAAAATATTATCAAAGCACTGTTTGAACTCTGAACCAGAGTCATGACAGAGACAAAAACCAAAAGCAATAGGAACAAATAATTCCAATATGAATTCAGTATTAAAATCTAACAAACGATTTGAACTTGCATGTTAACAGCAACAACATTTTGAACTTCACAACAAACATGTAAAGGCGATGCCAAAGTTTAATTGTATTGTGTCTTTAACATGTGTCTATAATCACTGCCCTGTTGTTTCTGTTTGTTTTTGTAGTTGTTGTTGGAAAACCCATGCTGGTAAACGAACATTTATAAACTTTTTGATGTCAAAGGTTAAAAGCTCTATAAATGATGTTTATTCAACATTAGTGGATAATAATTAACACACCCACCCACAAAAAAAAAAAAAAAAAACAACGAAAATATATTACAACAAAAACAATGATAACATCACCAACAACAACAACTAAAATCCGTTACGCTGCATGTGGCAAGCGTTTGTTTTTTTTTCGTAGGGTTTCACATTTCCATTTCATGCTGCGGCTCAATTGTAAATATTCAGCGTTTGAAACTATTATTGCTGACATATTATTTGTTGTTATTGTATTATTATTTTTATTATTAACATAAGTGTTATTCGTTGTAGTTGTTGTTGCAGTTGCTATCGTTGTTATGTCTGTGGTTCTGCTTGTTATGGTTGTTATATTAGCTGTGTTTGTGGATTTTTAACAACAGCACCACAACAGCTGTCTGACTGAGTGGCTGACTGACTCACTATTTGGTAACGCCATAGGTGGCAGCACTTTGTCTGGCTTTGAAGTCAATGAAATTTATACACGAATTTCATGTTGTGCCGCAAACACAAAACGCCTAGAAGCAGGCCTTAACGCAGCATTTGTGGTAGTGTTAGTGTTAAGCATAAATAACACGTTAACAACTTTGAATGGTAAATAATTTAGAAGCAATAAGCAGTGTTGCCAGAAAACTGTGATTCCCAATTGCCATTTTGGGATATTAAATTCGTCACTTCACTAAACTTCGTAATTTTTAACTCCTTGCCAGGTTATTTTTTATACTTTATTTATTTACTTTACGTAGATTAAATTAAATAATCCACAATTGTTTCTGTGTAAAGACAAAACACATTGATAGCAGAATCAATAATAATAAACCAAATTCCCAAAAAAAAAAAAATTTCCATAAACATGCAAGGTTTTAATAATCCGTTTTTGAAAAATGTATATGATAGCTTTTAAGCATTACTTGCAATTTACTTCAAAACTATTTATTCCTACAATATAGTATTCTTGAGTTGAATTGGCAACAATTCTACCATAAAAGATAATTGATGTTAGGAAATAAAATTGCATTTGTAAATATGTCAAAAATGCCTTAAAATACGCCAATCGTCGTTTGAACTTATGACGTATTTAACGTCATTCTGGCAACGCTGCCCAAAAAGCATCAAATAAAATGCCTAAATAATGTTTAAGTGAGCAGAAACATTGCTTAGCGCCATTTTTTTGGAGCACTAAAATATAAAAATTATTATAATTCAAATTCAAATGGAGTGACAACGATTGTTTGTTTAATTTTATGTTGCCAAAACACGAATAATTTTCGTTTTGAATTGACAAATAACCTGATTAAAGAATATTTATAATCAAATTTATAAATATTAGGGTGCCACGAACTACATAGGGAAGGGGGAGAAAAGTTGCCGTTATCACAGACTACAGATATTTCAGCTCAAATGATAGGCGTCAGTGAGTTGAAACATTTTAAAAAACCTCCAAAACTCATGTAATGGCAAAAATATTGATTGAGGAGATAGTTAAAAAAATTTTTAGAAATATAGTAGAGAGTCACAAAAGTTAACCCGTTTGTTTTGGGCCTGTCATCTTTTGAGAAGTAAAGGGTGTTTTTTATAGAGTGATACAACTTTCAGTTGGCATCACTGCTTTATTTGACCACTCATTTAACAGTTGATAGTTGTTTTTTGTTTTGTTTGCTTTGACATTTCAATATGAATCGATTTATACTTGAGCAAGGAGTGCAAATTATGGACATTTTTAATCAAAATAATGGTTCTGTTCGTCAAACTTATCGTGCACTTCGTCCATTATATGGCGTACATAATCGTCCTTCAGAGCTGCTTATTCGAAGAACAATAGATCGTTTTCGGACCACATTTACTGTTACTGATAATGTGCATCCCGTGAGACGCCGAACAGTGCGCACTGAAGAATCTGTAGCCGCTGTACAGGAAAGCATTGAAGATGATCCTAATCAATCAATTCGTCGCCGTTCTCAGCAACTGGGGTTGTGTCCTTCCACTTTATGGAAGATTTTACGAAAAGATCTTGGCTTAAAACCTTTCAAGATTCAACTTGTGCAGGAATTAAAGCCAAACGACCATCGTATGCGCCGCCAATTTAGCGAATGGGCTAAAGCACAAATTGATATGGATTTTGGATTTCCATGGAAAATTGTATTTTCCGATGAAGCCCATTTTTGGTTGAATGGGTACGTAAAGAAACAGAACTGTCGTAGTTGGAGTGAGGAGAATCCACAAGCTTTTGTCGAAACATCATTACATCCACAGAAAATTACTGTTTGGTGCGCTTTATGGGCTGGCGGAGTCATTTGCTCATATGTCTTCAAAAACGATGATGGTCAGAATGTTACTGTCAATGTTGAACGGTATAGGAACATGATTCGAAGTTTTTTCGTACCTCATTTAGCTGGCATTAGATTAATATCTTGCTGATATGTGGTTCCAACAAGACGGAGCCACATGCCACACATAGGGCGCTACAATTGATTTACTCAAGGAAGCTTTTGACGAAAAAATAATTCCCGAAATGGCCCAATTAATTGGCCCCCAAGATCGTGTGATTTAACTCCATTGAAACATTTTCTTTGGGGTTATGTAAAATCACTTGCCTACATCGATAAACCACAAACATTTGAACACCTGGAAATCAACATTCGAAGAGTTATCGGCGAGATACGGCCGCAAATGCTGCGAAAAGTTTATGAAAATTAGTGTTCCAGATTGCGCCTTGTATGCGCCAGCCGTGGCGGCCACATAGCCGAAATCATATTTAAGCATTTATGTCATAAAATGTTCTATCCAATAAAGCTCGTTTGATAGATATTAAAAATATATTACTATATTTTATTATGATTTAAACTTGTATTACTCTATAAAAAACACCCTTTATTAACTTTTTAAGGACAATAGTATAATAGTATTTAAAAAGTACTATCGTCTACTATCGAATATATGTATAAATTTACATGCAATTAGAAGAAAGCGATGTATTTACAAACATATCATATAACACATGTATGTTTTATTGATATTTTAGACTTTTATCATATGTATTTCATACAATGGCTTATTTGATATATGAAATAGTTATAAAAAATGCATTCGGATGGCACTTAATTAATTTTTGTACTAGTGAAATAATCTGTAAACTTTTTTTGACTCAAGCATTTGTCAAAATGTGATGCCAAAAAGTGACAATTAATACAAAAAGCAATACTGTGAAAAAAATACCTCAGAAAAGTTTTCCCAAAAATTAACTTTTTAGAGTTTCCTGTGGTGGCAAATGCCTAGTTAACTGTTCCATATTAATTACTAGTCTCAACTTTTGCGAGTCTCTACTGCAAATGTATAAAAAAAGTTCTTCCAATCTGCATTAAAAATTCGATATCTTTGCCGTTGGATTAATAATATTGCGGATTTTTTTTTGCATTTTTTTCACAATTTTCACTTTATTTCAAATAACATAAGTTCCCAACTTTAAATAAAATAATGTCTGTAAGAACACAAACATATGTATTTTTCGGAATAAGTATCAGCATAAGCTATAACTCTTCTCTCTTTTACTTCCAGTTTTACTAGCAGTTCGCTTACTACTACATTTCAAAGTAGTGGCAAGAGAACGCTAAAAGGAGGAGGTAACCCCCCTCCCCTTAATACATATCTGAGCAAGATGCCGTTTCGAAGTTTGCTGTTATTATCCTGCTTACAAGCATTATATTAATAAGTTCTCTCAAAGAGGCATCCACCTCGAGCTCCTTTAGCTCCTGCCTTGACGTTATTAAAGGCCCCTTCTTCATCTATGAAATAAATCATTTATTTTTCTTTTCGATGTAGGGATTTTTTAGCAGTGAATACTTCGGAGTAAATAGCTATTTCCTGGTAAGTTGGCTGTGTTGACTTCTTTCAATTAAATATCAAATTTTATTATAGAAAATGTTCACATAACCCATAGTATTTTAAATGTTCTAAGAACTGACATAAAATCAACAATTATTAACAATATATTAATGTCTATAGCCTTAAACAAACATTAAGTAATATAAAAAAAGAAAAAATTATAAATGAATTAAACAATAAATAAATAATAAATGAATTAAAAATAAGGACTACAAAAGATAAGATACAGATAATTGGATTGGAAAATTGCATGCTTTAAGCTGGACTACCTTGAGTACTTCGAATACTTTTAATACTTATAGTGAAAGAACTTCACATTCGAATGGTGTTCTCAAAAAATCTGCTTGTTAGAGTTTAGAAAATTATGCTCAGGTTTTATAAAATTCATATTAGCTACGTTTTGATCTACAAAATTGTAGCTTTTCATAAAAATCATTCGGAGTTTTTAATGGAAATTAATCAAATTGGGTAAAGTATACAATTTCTAGCATTAAAATAATTGAAAATATGGCAAAACACAGTAATTGATTGCTCAAGTGTCAAATGCGATTAAACTTTATGGTAATTCAAACATCTCTTACGGCATAATTATGTGCGTATTTCAACTAAGCTTAAACCTGGAATCGAGTTTACTGTAAAAAAAATCTGTGAAATAAATGACTGGCATTATTAGATGTAGCACAAATTTCTGCTAGTCTCAACAGTAAAATATTATACAGTTCACTTCAGGTTTCGTAGAAAATATTAAACCGTACACACAACATAATAAATGTGAGCTTCACAAAAAGTTAAATAATTTATATATATAGCCAATACCTTTAAATTTATCTACAAATTTCAGCCTGACCCAATTAAGATAGGTTGCTGATATATCAGAAAAAGAATAGCTTGACTTAAAAACATCAGTAACTCCTTTAACTTAAGGAGATTACTTTTAAGCTTTACCTAATTCAGTTATTCTAATTCAGAATTGAAATCTTCTTATCAACTTTTACATATATCCTTAGCTACGATATTTAAAAAAAACCCATAAAAGAATAATAATAGATCTGTTATCGTACTTGATTCAAGTAACCTGAAGTTGCTTGAAAGCGTTTCTTTACAAATTTTTGAAGCTCGAGAGAGAAAAATAACAAGCAAAATATCACTGTCTATTCTATTACAATTACTTGAAGAAAATACGGAAACAGACCTAATAATTTTGCAATGATTATGCTCATTCATTATTTGAAAAAAAAATATACCATAGGCTAACGTTAAATGCCATAATGGCAGCAATTCATTTACGTGATCAAAACCTTCCCGCATGGAAAAATTTGTTTACGGGCCTGCTTCTACTGTATGTTTTTACTTTTAAAGTATTTTTATTAATATTATTTTAAATTATTGTTTTGAAGATTATAAAAACTTGATGTACATTGAAATATTAAAATAGTATTTCTATGATGTAGAATTTAAAATTAGTTAGTTTTAGTAGGCAAACGAATCCTTACCCACAAAATTTTATTTGAATAAGTTTTCACGCTAAGACTTTGTTCAGGAATATCAACACTATTTTCGTTCTAATAAACTTCAAGTTAACGCTTTGAAATTCGTCAAAAAAGTCTTAGCTTTCTTCATGCAAATAAGGCTTGATAAAATTAAATGTCTTCCGTGTCAATGACCCTGGCTAGCTGTATTTTTTTTTCGTTTTGTTATAGAAAAAAAATATTTCTATTAATTGTGCAAATATTTTGGAGTAACATGTTTACTGCTGTTTAAGTTTCCATTCATAACATTGGTTTCTGCGACTAACTCTGTATAATAATAGTAAAATTCGGGATTTGATGATCCTTTTCCTATACAATTTTTTTCTTTAACACGATGAGTCCATTTTAGCTTTTTTCTACTTACGTATTATATGTATTTATTTTTCTTTGTGTTATTTTAATCTTCGCAGAATTTTTCTTCAAGTCTTTTCATGTTTTTTCCCCCAATTTGTTTTTATCGTCCACTTTTAATCTTAATCCTTGTTATTTCGTTGGCTTAGTTGTTGGGTGCATCCTTAGGACTTCGAAATAAACTGTAGAACAAACACACACATCTACAGTGGAAATAACACCTCTGCATGCGCTCAACTTATTAGCAATTTTCTGCTCTATAAATTTTATTTATTGCAAATTTTATGAACTTTTCATGTTGGATGTTTTAAATTCCTTGTTTTAAAGAGAATAAAAGTTTAGGCAGTTAAATTTGAACTAATTTTAAATGCTCGATTCGTAAGAAAAATGTTAGGAAATTAAGTGCAAGACTATGCAGTATAAGATTTCATAAACCTTTCAAGATTATAGCAAAATTTTGAGAAAAGAGCTTAAAAAATAAATTAGTTTAATAGAAACAGAACTGCTTCGTGATATCTAGGCTTTAGTTACAGAATTTTTGTAACTATTGTGCATCACATATAGGCATTTCTCAACTGCCGTTTCGTACGATTTGTACGAAGAAATCTGTGGTCACAAGGAATAATGACTAAACTCAAAATATCGTAAAAAAGCGAAATGGAATTTACTTTATTGCCAATTTTTGGAAGTATGCAGATATACATTTTTTGCCCAGAATTGATCATCACTTATGTATGCATGTATTTTGTTTGTAACGGTTCATATACTTCAAAAAAATAGGTCGTAGTTCGTGCAGTTAAAATATCGTTTTTTATGATACTTTGAGTTTAATCGTTATTCCTTGTGACCACAGAAATATTAAAAAATAGTGAAAAAGTCTAATATAAAAAAATATTTTTTTTTACATTTGCGGAGTAATTAAGTAGCACTATATTAGGTAAAAATAATGAGAACAATCGACCATAAGGATTAAAAGATGTAAGCAAAAATATGTGCTGGCGTTACGTTACCAAAAACGGAAGTGAATTTTGACTAAGGTTACAAAATTTGCAAAACTCTCTAAATTAGGAAAGACTTTTTGCATACAATTTTTTGAAAGAGGGATTCAAAATAATATATGTATATTTTCCAAGTAATCGAATTTAAAAATCTTGTCTCGTTTTTTTATTAGTCTTTTTGAACTGGCGTGACGTTACTGGCGTTACGTTACTTAAATTTCCATTGTAGTTTAATGGGTAGTTAAGTAATTAGGTAGTTAAATAATTATGTAAATTGGTTATTAAAAAAATTAATAAATTTTTATTTTCTTGCCCCAACAATTTCTTCATTAGCTTTAGCCAATGCCTTTCATTTTTACTAAAACAAAAAAATTACCAAGCACAGTGCAGACGATTTGATCATCATGGTAGATGAACTTATGAATAAATTGCTTAAAATAATAATATTAAAATGTTTCTCTTAGATAATATTACAAAAATATAAGTTTATAATCAGTTTTAATTTTTTGGTCACTATAGATTTTTCTGTGGATATGTCCATATACATAATTTTCGTTGCAAGTCAGTTATGTCAAAACAAATTAAAAAAATTATTAATATTCTTTCTTTTGTTAATTTTTTTGGAAACAAATGTTAATAAGTTAACTAATGCAATTGACAAAAGAGAACATTTTACTTAGTTTTCTTTTTTGTACATTGCAATTTAAATGTGATTTTGCTATAAAATGTTATTAGAAAATATTATTATGTTAAAAATGGTATAACTTTCGTTTTTATGAAAAGGAACAAATTAAATTTTCGTTACAGAGCGTAGAAACTTAAAAAAAATATATGATAAGAATTTGTTTAAGTTAAAAGGACAGATTTTTTTCTATATCTTTTTAAGCGCCTCTTAGTTTTTTTGTAATACTATTTATCATACAATGTTGTCACATTTTCAAAAAAACCAAGCGCATATAAAATGCGTCGTAACTTTCAAACCACAAGTGATTCGCTCTAAAGTTCTGCGCACAAAACTGGAGTCGAACTCTGTGAGCTTACCTAAAAAGAATGCTGACTTGGTTGGTTTTGTGTCGCCCTTTTATATTGTTTGACGTGAAAACCAATTAGGAATTATATGTTTGTTGCTTGCCGTCTGTGTATGTCTATATTAATTGCTGGACGATGCCGTAGTGTGTTTGTTGTCGCTAGTATTTTATTTTATTTTGTCATAAGTAAGTATGTATATTTGTGTATATTATTTAGTAGCTTATGCAGTAGAGCGGTTGTATGTTGTTAATTTGTTTATTGGTGTCATGAATAGGTGTGTAGCGTGTGTCTGTATATATGGTTTAGTGACTGGTGCAGTAGTGGGGTTATTTGTTGTCGCTGTTATTTTGTCATAAATAAGTTGGTATGTTAAATAGCTGCAATATAATATTTAATGCTATTTATATAGTTATAATAATTAATGATTATGATAACACAGTGCAACACGACACCACTACGTGATAAAAGACCAATAACCCCTGTCTCCCCGTTTTGCCCAAAGTCCAAACTCCACACAGTAAAAAATAAATCCAAACCAAAAATGTTATAAAATTTATACCATCAAATCATATATATTTTTGCAGGCCATTTTTCTCGTCAGACCAATCGAAACCACTACATTTTTAAATTTCCCGATTTCGGTGAATTTTTTTCTTTCGAACCAGAATTGATTTTGATTATATTTGTTTTATTATTTTTATAATATTGAGTGGTGTAAAATTTATAAATTATTTGGAATAAAAAAAGTTTATACCACACAGATGTTATAAAAAATATAAAATTTACCCTCAAATTTTTTACTGTGCAGGTTTTTTTATGGGCCCCCAAAGATATGGGGCTTCGGTATCATTTTTGCAAAAAAATGATCATTTCCTCAAGCTCATACCTTGCAAACCGTTCGGAATTTTGATTTACTCTCTGAGGCAAAGTTGTAGCTCTTGTCATAAAGAATAAAAATTGTTTGGTGAAGCCAAGAAAGCGAAAAATAGCCCAAAAAGCGTTTTTTTTATTTTCCGCTTTTACGAACAAATTTGCTTTATGAAAAATGCGCCAATTTTTTTTGGCCTGGTAGGGCTTACAGCGCTGATTAAAACCCCAAAGTTTTTTTAAGGAGGCCGATCCAACCTCTTGAGATATAGGCCTTTATAGCTTGAGTATATAATCGCTTATATCTCACCCTTTTCTTATCCGATCTGGTTGAGATGGGTATCGTTGAGAAAACCTTTGAAAACGCTATAAATTTGTATATAAATATGTTAATTTTTATTAACTCATTGGGGCAAAAAAAAAATTTTTTTTTAACCTCACTTTTTTAATAAAAATCTAGTTTTCTCAAAAAACAGCCCTAATAAAAAAAACAGTTGAAGTGTAAGAAAATAAGCGATTTCTTAAAAAAAATTGATTTCAAAGCTTTGAACGTAAATAATTGTCAGTCAGGAGGCCGAGGCCGTACCTTCACTGATAGCAAGTGCATTCTAATAAAAATTCTCAAGCTGGTGGGTGAGTTCTCGTGCCCAAACTGTCAAACAACTACCTGGAAGCAAACATCTGCATTGAATTCACATAAAAACAACCCAAAATATAAAAAAAATACCTGGAAACACATTTTAGCTCTTGTCATAAAGATGAAATTGTGAACATATAAAATCCAAAAAACTTCTATAAAAAAACTACCTGGAAGCAAACATCTGCATTGAATTCACATTGTAGCTCTTGTCATGTTTAATGTCTTGTATGTTTAATTAACGCTCAAAAATGAAATATGCCCGGCCAGAACCATGTGTTTGTCCAAAGGTTAACACCGTTTAGGTATCACGCGATCACGCACCAGACGCAGCAGCACAGGCAATGCAGTAAGCTCAGCACACGCAACAAGGCACGCAGCACACAATATAAAAGCGACACGACGCTCACATCGAGGCATTACACAGCGCGACGTCATCGAGAGCTCAGCGGTGATAGTTATAAAGTGAAAGTAAAAAAATGAGAGTGCTACAGAATAAATCGCACACAACATTGGAAACTGACAAAAAAAAAGTTCTACAAGATTGCAAAAGGAAAAGAATATTTTAACTAGTCAATTCAAGAAAGCATATAAGTTGTTTTTCGACGAAGTAGACTTGACCGGTGAAAACTACACACCTAATACAGTGTGTCGCCAATGTTATAACATGCTCATGGCATGGTTGAGTGGAGGCAAAAATAGTATGAAGTATTGTAAGCCGGTAAGCTGGATTAATCTCCCAGGTGATCATGATGTACCAGTTGCTATGCATGCGTAAATTACACATGTGGTCTAAATCGATATGCTGAGAGGAAGAAAAGTTATAAAGCAACTGTAACAGCCACACTACCAGTGCTTGCACCTGAAAATTTTGTATCACCAAGGCCGCCAACTCCAGATCATAGTACAGAATGTACAGGAATGACTAGAGCAAGTGGTGTTACTTATGAAGATCCATTTGATACCGATTATGAGCCCCAACAGGGAAAAGATGACCACAACTAATAACACAAATGGAAATGGATTTCATTGTGGCCATATTGGGACTATCGCAGCGAATTGCCATATTTTTGACAGCGTTTTTAAAGCAAAGAAAACTCACACATGGTAATGTGAACTCTACAACCCTAAATCTAAATGTCAACCCATACCACCTAAGAACTAAGATTAATAAAATCAGTAATAGAATAACAATGAAACCTGCAACATGCCTTTTCACTTACGGGAGAAGGCTTTATAGTATCTCAATGTTAAAGTAAAGAAAAAACAAATGAAATTAAAAAATTTTCGGGAAATTTTTCACTTTTGCGGCTACCTAAACGGTGTTAAGAATCATTCCTAGGAAGTTTATATGTTGTAAAAAGTTGTTTATTGAGATCTTAGGTTCATTTTTGTTGTTGATTATTTCCTTGAACTTTGAACGGTTTGCTACCTATGGACCTGAACAGGGGAAAAAAGGTAAAAAAATTGAATTTTTTAAAGTTTTTTGAAATTTTGACCTTGAAGATGAAGTTTTTTATTTTATATGTTCACAATTTTTGTTTTTTATGACAAGAGCTACAACTTTGTCTCAGAGAGTAAATCAAAATACCGAACGGTTTGCAAGATATGTGCTAGAGAAAATGATAATTTTTTGACACCGAGGCCCCACATCTTTGGGGGCCCATAAAAAAACTGTAGGACTTTGGGCGAAACTGGAAGACAGGGGTCTTTTTTGGTCTTTTATCACGTAGTGATTTCCGTATATGGTTATTTTGCCATGACTTAAAAAATGACACACTGTGTTATTATATAGTTATAGCTATAATATAAAAAATATTTAAATACGTTTACAGAGTTATGTAATAATAAATTTTATCAGTAGTTTTAGTACTTGTAACGTCATGTTACACCTTATTCAAAATATTGTTCAAGTCCTTATAAAAATATTTTTGATAATACTTGTCAAAATCATTTTCAAATTCCATTTCCCAGTTCTTGTTTTAATTCTATCAAAAGACTTGTACTTATTTCTATCAACTTCCTTGTCTTAATACTTATTCTAATCTTTGTCCTAACCTCTTTTGCAATTCTTGCCCTAACCCTTGTCCTAATCTTCATAAAATGACTTGTACTAATCCTTGTCCTAATACTTTTCTTTATTCTTGTTCAAACTTTTGTCTAAGTTATTGTCTTAATCTCTGCGCTAATTCTTGACCAAGTCGTTTTCCCAATCCTTCTCCTAATTCTTGTTTCAATCCTTACTGTAATTCTAATTGAAGTCCAAATCCTGGTTGTTTCCTATTTCCTAATACTTTTCTAAGTCCTTTTCCTTATCCTAGAACTAATCGTTGTAAAAATCTTTGTCCAATTCTTTTTCCTAATGCTAATCCTAGTTTTCATCGATATTCTTGTCTAAATCCTTTTCTTAATCCTTGCCCAATATTTGATTTTTTTTTCGAAGGCTAACAACCAACATTTTCTGTGGTACACTTACATTAACTTTACTACCAGGTAATATTTCCATGCATTGATGGTACATTTACGTTAGAATTAAATGCTGCATTAAAGGTCTAATGATGTTAATTTTTTTTTTTTTTTTGAGAAAGCTGAAGATCCCACTTCTACTATAGCACCATAAAATTTTCCGTACTTCTTATCTTCACTAAGATAAATTCCATGCAATATTCTTACGTCTTTGTTACATTGTGAGGCTATCACCACGAATTCATGGCGTCATTAATTTTAGTTTATTATAAGGACAAAAATCCACCCTTTACTATGGTATAATAATGTTTACCGTAGCTCCTATACGCAAAGAGAAATATACGTGTAACGATATTGTATTTTCGTTGCATAGGCTTACTAACTCTGCAATCTGATGGCGCATTAGATGGCCTAGTAATAATACCATGTCACGCCGAGACGCGATCGTTTCATCTTCGATCTAGTAGAGAATCTCTCTCTGCGGCGTAATGACGTCATACATTTTTTCTGTTTTTATGAAGAGGATACAAGAGCAACCTTTACTAGCTGGATGGTTGAATAATTTCTGACTCTAGCATGAACACTTAGCGAGCAATAATTACATACCAAAATTTTTAATTTGTATCTTATAAGCGTATTCTTATTTTTTATTTTACAAAAAGTTAGCTTTCAATTTTAAATCATCGATAGCAATGCAGGTCTTAATGATAAATTTCTTTATAGAACTATTATTAAATAACTTTAAAACTTAACAACTAGATTCTAGTTGATAACTTGTTGTATCAAAAAAGGAATATTTTCACTCGAATATTCCAGTCGTTTTTTAATCGATGCTTACAATGCATAATAAAAGTACGATGCTGGTATAGTTAACCATTTCAAAAGTATTGGTAGGTTAAAAGCTTTTATATTCCACGTGCACTGCACAAACAGTTTCCAATTTAACCAACTATCAACATTGTTTGTTCAACATATTTCTAATATAAGAAAAAAAAAACAAATTTTAAAACCATTTCAGCTGAACTACAACAGATGTTTAATAAAAAAAACCAACAAAACTTCTATCCGCAAATAATTTAAAAGTAAGTCCCTTTAAAATCCAACAAAAAACAAAAAATTGCTACCTATTAATTAAACAGTTCAAGTAAGTGTCAAATATATGCCAACACAATAACAAATACAACCACAACAGCAAAAAAACAGATCCTTTTTGCGGTATCTAAGCCAAACAAAGCGTTAAGGTAACAAAAGCAAGCAACACATCGTTTTCAACGTAACAACGCCACCCTACAACCCACTTGGAAACGCCCACAAGCGTCATACGGAACCGCAAACGCACACAAACTCACATGATGTCCTGTGGTGCAATCACAAAAACTTAAACATATATTTATACAGTGTATACGTATACTATGTATGTATGTATGGCAACATTGTTCATTCAGTCGCACGCAATTTCCATAATCCTCAAATTTGTGGCAATGCGTTGTAGCTGATGGACTGTTGTTGGTGTGCGGGGTAGATTTAGAGCACGTGAGCAGCAAGTTTTTAAATTTATATTGTTGTTGTTCCCAACATATCGAAATTAACTGCTCTAAAGTGTTCCAATTTAGAATAAAAACAAAAAAAAATTCTTTGAAATATTTAAATTTTTTGCATTAACCGGCACTTCAATTGCTACTTATAGTATCTTGTTGTCAGAGTCGAAGTGGGAGTGCTTTTTTTTCTAGCAACATTATTTCGTCGGGCGCATAATTTTTCATTAAGCTTAGTGCAACATACGTGCTCGCAAAAAAATGCGCCGAAAAATGAAAAAAAAAAATTGCTAGCTACTACCTTTTTGGCAAAAAACGTGCCGCACAAGCAAAAGTTCGGCGGCTCCCTTTTTTTTTTGCAGTTACTAGCAGATTATTGCTGATTGTGAAGGTTTTCTTTGACGGCTGTTGGGGATGGAGTAGAAGTTGGTTTTTTTTTTTTTTAGTTTAGCAGGGTGAATGGTGGAGAGGGGGGGAGTGAAATGCGAAAGTTGCATTTAATTTATGACTCGAATTTATTTAAATTAGGAACTCATTAGTTAGAATTGCTGTGGGTTCGATGCAGAGAAAGAAGCAAGAGAATTTAAAGGAAAGAAGTAACTGGCAACATATGAGACACCATAAAGTGTAGGTGTTGGTATGAGAAAAACGTTAGGTATTATTTTTTATTTATACAATGTATGAATGATACTTCTCATATACATAAGGAATAAGCATAAACCATAGGTTGGCTTTATGGAATGCTTATGAGGTGGAGCACGAGCAGGAGTGTGATAGTGAGATGTAAAAGCAGCCGTTTGGGAATTGGCTTCAGGCTTAAAGCAAAACAGTTTGTTAAATATGAGTTACCTTACGCCCTTTACGGCAACAAATAGCAATATATTTCTTTGGAATACTTGACTGAAGACAAACAATATTGTGGGTAGTCTACTTATGAGGTGATTAGATACGTTTTTTGCGAAAGCTGTCTCTTTAACCAGCAAACAAAATATTATGCAACCAGTTATTCAGACCGAATTTCTAATTTTTGGCTCAAAAAATTTTAATCTCTGTATACAACTGCAGGCAAGTGATTACTCAAAAAATACCATTCTTGATGCTTGCGCATGATTCTTGCACACAACGTGCCAGTTAAAGCCAGACCCACCCAAACACGATTGTCAAAACAACTCCTTGCTTGCAAGACACGAAAATAGCTCGAGACTTTGGATAAATGCACAAGATTATTACGAATCTTTGGAGGGTTGTGTCTTTGCAGTTGTGCCAAGCAAGGAATTTTTGTTTAACCAAAAAATTTACGAAAATATTTCATATCACGTGGTAGTCCCTAGAGAGCTAAAATGTATAACATGGTCTTTTTATTTCTCCACTCTCCCGTTCAACATTTTTTCAGAACACACCTACCTCCTATCAGCCACACTTCCGGGGGTTTCCTACAAATGTCGAAAGTATTTCATATATCTGCCAAATGAATTTATTCCTAGAGGGTTTAATTGTAAGAGATAATCACCTCACCCTCTCCCCTTATCATTTGATCCTTACTGCCTTACACATACTTACAACCTATCTGTCTTTCTTCTGGGAGTTATTTTAAGAAAACATATATAATAAAAAAATTTATTAAAAATAGTTCATATATCTACCGACTTGACCCTAGAAGGTGTATGAGATGTACACAATTGGTCAAAATAATAGGTACACACATGAGCTTTTTTATATATTGAACTAATGCTCAGTAGAAGCCCCCTATAAATTTTTACTCGCTGCTTTGGTTCGGAAAATGGGCGATTGTTAGTTAGAGGGTGGATAGAAAGTAATCAGATTAAACTTCTCTATTTTTTTTTTTAACAAGAAACTTTTGTCATTTGTTTTTCATCAGCGCCATTAGGTTGAGAAATAGTCTGCCACGATGGTTTAGGGAGATCAGTCGGAGAGTATCTTCTAGGCAATCTACCTTTTCCTTTTTCTCCAATCTTTAATCTACTCTTTCTTTCTCTGATCTCTTTCTCTAACCTTATAATTGTAAGCGCTTTTTTCATTCACCTCTCTCTCTCTCTCTCTTATTCATTTTCCTAATTTTAAATTTTATTAATTATTTTAAGTAAATTTGTATTAACAATTTTTTTTTATATTCTTATGTTTTGAATTCTATGAGTTATAAATATTGTTTTAGGTCTTTAGCCTATTATGTCTTTGAAATCTTTTTAAATTGCACTATAAAAGACCATAGCTCTTAGTGCACTTTGCTTTGCTTACATTAAATAAATGAAATTATATGAAAAAAAAGGAAAACATTGTATTATCTTCTCCATGCTTAACAGATTTTTCGATAAAGTTGACTTAAAATTCCTTTCCTTCGGAGCGACGAGCATTCCTTTATATATCATTAGAAATAAAGTTTATTTTGTTACGTCCTCAAAAAAATGTTTTACCGCTTTTTAGGACTTTCAGGTCCTGACCAATTTGAATGAGTTTTTTCTAATTGTAACCTTATTGCCAAATTTTTGTTTTCCAAGCAAGGAAATTTTTCTTACAATTTTTTCAAGTAGATTCATTCGTTGTTGTCTCCCCCGAACAGTTCTGGTGGAGGACACTACATTGCTGATATTTGCTTCAATCACTCTTGATGATGAAAATGGGTCCTTTTTGGAAAGACTAACAATGCGATTATCTGTTGTTTGGGATGTTTTTGTCTGCCACAACTTTTCGTCGTAGCTTTACTTTGAGGGCGATTATTTGCAGGGTAAAACCCGTTTAAACAAAATTAATTTTAAATAAAGTTAGAAATTGCTAAAGCCAAACCAATTTATTATAAAGGTTTTTTAGATATGTACCTATTATTTTGACCATGTGTGTATGAATAAAATGTATGCGATGGTCCTATTTTTTATCACTCTAAACATTTCTTGCAGCACATCCTCGCCTATCTCCCATTTTTCTGTATGGCCCTTTACAAAAAACACAAAAAATTAAAAAGTTTCGAAAATAACATACTTTATATCTCTACCGAATGACTTAAAGACAGTTCAAATGTGTTATATGATAATTTTTTCAACCTCAACATATTTCTCGCAGACACACCCACTCCTATCTGCTACCCCTCTGGGGTTCAATTCTTTGCAATAGTATACTGTGATGCCTGGAGCTTTTAATTTTATTTTCATGCATCGGAACATCTACAAAATCTTTTACGTCTTCGTCCCTAAACTTTCCTATTTTCATAACTTTTGATGAAAGCCAAAAACTCTTTATAAGGTAGCAGCAACTGAACGGGACTTTTTGAACACTATGGATTACAAAAAAACTCCTTCGGCCAAGCACTCATTTGAAGTAGTCACACGGCCTTGCCTTTGGTCGCAGGTAAGCAATTGCGGCACCCATCGGGCGGATAGCTTTTAATGTTGAGATGCCTGCATTCTTAGCCACCTCACGTACCTTCATTCACTGATCGTCCAATACTATTTCATGGATTTATCGACGAATTTTGGCATGAGGACTTCTTTTGAGCAATTTGAACGTTCGGGGTCACTTGTGCTGGTACGACTACAACGAAATACAGTAAATAACTTCTTAATGATTGAGTCCCTATAGTGCTTATCAAGTCTTTCCATGTTTTCGGTGATGGTTTTTTTTTCAAAATTAATGCTTGATAAGTTCACGAAATTCACTTTTTTAATTTTTTTTTCATAGGAATTCACGAGGTTGTCTGCTTTCAATGGCTGCCAAACAAAAACTCAAAGACGCACTTTGCTCACAATTTTATAGTAGTCTATTAACAGATTGTAGTTGACTGTAGTTGACTAAGTTTGTCGTACGGAATAGTTGTACACGATTTACATATTTTGAAAGTAAATTTTCGTTGTGCTTATTTGAAGTCAATGAAAGGACTTAGCTTTTAATACCGGTGTTGGCCACTAAATCTATTGAAAATATAACTGCTTTATAGGGAGCAACACTTAATGTCCGCAAAAAATATTGTCTTGTACGAACATGAAGATCCTTTCATTCTTGTGATTTGTTTTCATGTTCTCTTTCATTCAAATCCTTTTCTCAACTCTGTTTTATGCACTCTGACCAGGTGATTTGACCGCTAAGAAAATTTCATAAAAATTCCCCAAACGTTGAAAAGCACAAATACAAAGAAAAACGATTCCCATCACAAACAATTTTGATGGCATTTATGATTAATGATTAAATTAAAAGTGTCACAGTGAAATTTCGAAAAGTTTTGTTAGGGGCCGTTCAAGTATAACGTGAGCAGATTTTTTGCAATTATTAACCCCCTGCCCTTCGTCAGCATGAGTAAGCAAAGCTCTTGGCTCCCCCTCCCATGCTTACATATACATTTATACTTGGCTCATTTCATTAGGCTCATGGTCGTTTGTTCATATTCCTATAAAAATGTAGAAATTCTTAAATATTCAGATATATTTCTCATATATTTGGTTTTATTTTGATGAAATTTGTTTTGAGCTATTTTCTTAAGACAAGCTGTGTTTAAAAATAGCTTGAAAAAGTTTTCGTCAAAGCAAGAGTAAATGTATTCTAAACATGTCTAAATATTTAAAAATTTTTAAGTTTTTGTATGAAAATTAACACAATGAAATTGAACATATTGTGTTCTATCTTGGAAACATGTTTATTTTTCAGTGTAGGCATTGTAACTTAAAGTGTTTGTGTCTGTATGGCATATGTTTTATCGAGTTTATGACTTTCAGAATTCTTTTAAGGCGATGTTTGACCCTTGTGCGACCCTGGTTCGTCCATGCTGCTCGCATTTCTCTGGGATTTATTTGAAAATATACTACTAAGTCGTTTAAAATATTCAAACATTGAATATATTTTTTATTATTCTTTTAATTTTGAGGAAGTTATAACTATGCATTTAAAATCCCTTTGATTTTATTTAACAAAAATTAGCTTATTAATGAAATGATCAATATTTTTTTTATATTGAAATTAACTTGAGAATAGAGAAAGTTATGCAATCAAATTTTATTTTTGTATTTTGTACAATTTTCTTAGGAAGCTATTATTTGGTTTCAATAAAAAACATATGTTTTTAATATAATACAAAAATATTACACAACAAATTGAAGAAAGTGTGTTTATACCATATCAATTTTGTAAGGGAAATTTAATTTTTCATAGACTAAGAATAAGAATTTTTAGAAAGAATAAAAAGTTATACCGTTGATTTTAAAAGTAGCCGATTTAAAGTCGATTCATAGCCTTAAAAAATACGCTATTTTTAAAAAAAGTTAATCATGTCAATTAGGGTATAAATTTAACATCCATAGAAACACAAAAGTTAACAAAACTATTATGTTGTCAGCTATTAATATTCTCAACTTGTTTAAAACTGGATGGTCTCAGTTAAATATTATTATATTGATTCTTGACTTTCAAATTGGCCGGATCATATTAATCCTTTTACTAATGACTTACCAGCCCAGGAAATATTTATATATAAACAAATTTTTCCAACCACTTCCACATATTTTTTTTTTGTTTTGGAGTCTATGCATATAAGTTTTGTATAAGTATATAATTTCAATGTGGGAAGCTCTGATGCCGTCTTGCTTTACCTTCATAACTCCTCTACCATCATTTCACTTTTGCTTTATTCGCTTGTATCAATAAACCCTCTTAAAATAGTCCAATTAACCCTTTTAAAAACATTTTAAAAGCCTATAATTTTACCACGTTAAGGTACACACCCAATTTGACAAAAACAACAACAATAACTACAGCAGCGACTATAACAAAACAACACCAAACAATGAAACGCTATCTTCTATAGCCGAGGCATCGGCAACTCATCTCATTGCAGCGCAGCAACTCTTCCTGCGGCTGTAATGCAAACAGCCTGCGGCGTTGGTGGTGGCGCGGCACGGCGCATGCGTAAATTGTGCGCGAGCCTTAAATTGAATTGAAAACGCCTTTTGTGCGTTATTTAAATGCCGCTGCCTCTACAACCAATCCAACAGCAACAACACCAGCAAGTAAGCTTTACAATAAGTTTAAATTCAGCCAACAACAAAATTACTGTAATATATTAAGCAGCCAACAACCAACAACAACAATAGGCTTTTAATCAAAAATCAACTCATCTCAGCTCATTTCACCGCATTCACCATAATTAATTATATTGCTATAGTTAGTGCGTTGCGTTGTCAGGCAGCATTACGCCTAAAAGTAGACAGCAAATAAAAGACCAACAAAGATGCTGAGCACGCAGATAAGGTAGACGCAGCCAGCAATAATTCACCAACGCAAATAGAAGAAACCGTTTTTCTTCTTCTTCTTCCTATTTAATCATAATAATAAAAATAATCTTGGTGTACCATAAAATGAGGTAATTAGGTATACTCAAGATGAGTAGCGAGCCGAGTTAAAGGTGCTGACTTGAAAATATTATGTGCCTAAGGATAGTGGTAGGGGAAGAGGGTGGAAAATGAGGCGCAGCAATGTAAAAGGTTTACTAAATACAACGATAGATATTAATGTAATCATCATAACTGATACTTAATAACATGTAATTGAGAGCCGGTATCCTGAGAGTGTTATTGCTACCACAATTACTAAATGACTTACTAAATGACTAATTGATTCTACATCTGTAATATTGAAAATGTATTTATCTTTAAATCCCAGCGGGGAAAAAAGCACTCCGAAAGGCCTTTTTGAGTACTTACAAGTCAAAGCGTTAAAGTGCTGACCAGACTGTCAGTTTATAGGAAAAAAGCACTCCAATTTAGCTTACTTTGAATTGCTTTAAAAGGCCTCTCTTGTTAAGCTTTGGGTCAGCAGTTAATTTTTGTTTTCAAGCTTTTTGAACTGTTCGCTTGCACAACAACAAAATAAAGTGCTGACGTTTTGCTCCTGCATTTGCTCCCTTGGGATTTAAATATTAATACGCATACCAACTTACAATATTTCTATTTCTTCTTTTTATTTAAAGATTCGACAGTTCTGTAACTGAAGCTTTGATTTGGCTTTTACAGAGCGTGTGAATGAAAATTTCTCTCTCACAAAGTGTTCGGATTGCTACTTGTTGTTGGAGGTTAGCGACATAGATGTTGGGAATAAAAATAAAGTATTTGTTTGTATTGAAAATAGCTTAATTGTTTTTCAAAATATTCTCCTTTATTATTAATATATTTTGCATGCATTTGAACACTCTGTCACAACGTTTATCCCATTTCGCTTGAGACACCTCTAAAACATGCATTAACAGCTTTTTCTGGCGTCGAAAATCGTTGTCCACGAAGTTTGTCCTTAATGTGTGGGCACAAAAAATATTCAGCGTGTGCCAAATCATGATTTTCTGGCGGATAATCTATTAATTCAATGCTTTGAATGCTCAAAAACTATATCTGATTGGGCTGATGTGTGGAAGCTCACATTGTCTAAGGTTAGGTTATGGTTGGGCTAAGGTGGCGGCATGTCTTTACACTGGCTCACTTCGGCCAAATTGGTCCGTTGAGATACCACAGAATGAAAGAAGGGAATAATCAAGTGAAACGTTTGTGTAGGATGTGCTTAATGTGGCTGTAGAAACATGCGAAAGCTGTAGAAACATGAGATATTGAGTCCCATTTAACATACTTGTCATATACTATGGCAGTTAAAACTCTGACTTACTCAAGTCTGTACGGGTTTTTCAACACAAAGCCCTGAAAATTGTCTTCAACCTTTCTTCAAGGCACAGCACAGCGAACTTGTACAAAGACTATACTAAGAAATTAGAAAAGAAAATTTAAAGCGTAGGACCATGTCCTTGCCAGTATTCAAATCCGGAACCCCTGAGTGACAGTCAAGCGCGCTACCACTAGACTATCGAGGCTGCCTCTTGCATTGTCTTAATAAAGAATGATTCTACGGCGCTTTTTTGGTTTTTGGTTTCTTTATTTAACGTAACATTTCTGGCAAACAGACGGTTATGTACCATTTTGAATTTACCGTTATACGTGTCTCAAGTGGTAACGTGGCCACATGATCACTTTTTTAAAGAAACAGGAGATAATTTAGTCTACAGCTCGAACCACTTTTGTTGGATTTGATTCAATTTTAAAGATTGGTTCTCACGCCTCTACTCTGAATCTAGCTGTTAATAAACTGCTAGTCAAACTGGAACTAGAGTTGTGATAGCTTATTGCGATAACATTGCGATTGCAAAATACATATCTCTTTTTCGAGGCATTATCAAAAACTGCCTTAATACATTAGCTAACTAGGCTATCAGTTGTGGGATCATCATAAACCCAAATAAAATTGTGTTGGTGATTTTCACCAGAAAACACAATGTACCTCTAATCACTGCTCCTTAACTGGGAAACACAAGACATAGCTTCTCAGATCAAGCAAAATACCGAAGACTCATATTGGATATTAACCTAAACTGGAAACCCAATTTGCTCGAGAAAGCCAAAAAAGCGAATATTGCCCTGTATTCATGTAAAAAGGTAGCAAGTGGGGCTTACAACCTAGTGTTCCTCACTGGCTATATAAAGCAGTTATAAGGCTAATCTTTCTGTATGGTGCTATCGTCTGGTGGCATGCACTCAATAAACAGACATACCATAATTTATTCCGTAAAGTTCAGATATCAGCTGAACTGTGCATCAGTGGATCACTAAGAACCACTCCGTCAGACGCATTAGACATTATGCTCTACTTTGTACCACTTCACATCCTAACTAAACAAATTGCCGCTAATTCAGCCATCCGCCGAGAAGCCACCTCCCAGTGAAAATAAGGTACACTAGGACACTCTAGCATTAGAAAATTTCTCTCTCCTATATCCAGATTCAGGCTTAACAACTTGTAACAAGTCAAGAAAATTATGGGCCCTTTTCAACCTAGGCCGAAGTCAGGAGATGCTCTTAAAACCACACAAAACCTATCGTTTGAAAGGAAGTTCGATCCATCCATTCCCTCTCGAGAAGTTTGTGAACAAGGAAATCTTTCACCTAACAATGTCATTGAGATCATTGTCGAAAGATAAAAACTAGATGGCAAAGTAGGTGGAAGAGTCTATTCCTACCATCTATAAATGGTGAAAGGTCTTTTCCATGAAATTCCTAAAAACTGTTGAATTTGTATGATTTAAATACAAATTCTAAATGTTTGATAGTTTAAATCATACTTGATTTTAAATACAAATTCTAGTTGTTTGATAGTTTAAAATCGTTTATTGAGCTTAAGGTCAAAGTTAGAACAATTAATTGTTCTAACGAATCTTTCCAAAGAAACAACAACAACAACAAAGTTGTTCAATATGAAAAGGAAAAAATCACTAGCTGATCTTATTGCAATTTCTGCCCGGCTAAAGGCGTCATCAGAAATCTTTGTGATACCCGTGCAAGCGCGCACTAACGCACTGCACCACCGGGGCGATGAGATTTGAAGTGTCAATTTCTCAGTTTTTCTCAATTTCATAATTTCACATTTGTTGTTGTATTTTTGCTTTACTTTAGTCTCTATGCTTATGTTATTATATGTAGTCCAACAGCCTGCTGGAAGTCTGCACTAACAAAGCATGTTTACTGAAGTTATTTTTAGATTTTTGCTGATTTTGTTTTCCGTTTGGTCGAGCTCTACCATTTGATTAAAGTTTTTTCCTAAATGAGCTCTATATATATTATGTTGACTTTATATGATTTAAATACAAATTCTAAATGTTTGATAGTTTAAATCATACTTAATTTTAAATACAAATTCTAGTTGTTTGATAGTTTAAAATCGTTTATTGAGCTTAAGGTCAAAGTTAGAACAATTAATTGTGAAGTGCGTTAGTGCGCGCTTGCACGGGTATCACAAAGATTACTGATGACGCCTTTAGCCGGGCAGAAATTGCAATAAGATCAGCTAGTGATTTTTTCCTTTTCATATTGAACAACTTTGTTGTTGTTGTTGTTTCTTTGGAAAGATTCGTTAGAACAATTAATTGTTCTAACTTTGACCTTAAGCTCAATAAACGATTTTAAACTATCAAACAACTAGAATTTGTATTTAAAATCAAGTATGATTTGAACTATCAATTATTTAGAATTTGTATTTAAATCATATAATGTCAACATAATAAATAAAGAGGTCATTTAGGAAAAAACTTTAATTCCAAAAAACTGTTGAAATAACATCTGAGACAGTTTTGAACTGCTGCAGAACTATAAATGAGATGAATTTCCCACATAGCAACTTTCTAGGTAACTGAAAAGCAGATGAATTCGCTTGCACAGGCGCTACCAAACAATTATTGACAGCTGAAGATAGCTTTGGTATTCCTCTCATCACATGCAAATTCATTACATATGAGTTATCCTGTAATAAAACCAACAGCAGGTCGTTATCAGGAACAAGTATAATATAACTTAATATAATTCGGTAAATCTGGCCCAAACTTACCCTATAGTGTTCAAAAGAATTGATTTCCCTTAGAAGAGACCAAATCAGTACCATGGTAGGGATCTTTAAGAAGGCATATTAAAGAAGAAGGGCACTGCCAGATTGGTAGACAATGATTGATTTTTCCTTTCAGACTCATAATCATATACATTCCTGATTCGTCACCAGTCACGATCTTATAAACGTCTTTTGAAGCAGGTCGATTGTATTTCTTGAGCGTTTCTTTGCTTTTAGCGATTGTCTTTTTATGTGAAATCCATCGTAAACAAATCTTTTTCACAACTAAGTACGAGTTCATGAAAAATGGTATGTCACGGTATTTCACATGGCAATCAAGCATTATTAATTTGCACACATTATCAATGTTTTCTGGCACAACAGATTTTAGACGTCCTTCACGAAATTCTTCAGTGAGTGAAGTACAGATATACAAAATGTTTTTGATGGTGCTTCATCACCAAAAGTCGAATTGAGTTAATCGATGTATTCTTGTTTTGATAATTCACGTCGAAAGTTGCAAAAAATAATCACACGAAAGTGTTCACAAGTTAATTCAATTTTTTTGCCAAAATACAATTTGAAAAGCGCTGTAAGCAATGCAAAAAGCGCACGTACACCAAAACTATCTAATGGAACCGTCAGTTTGATTTAGCGTTGCTTAAAGCTGTTAGGGGGCGTCCATTTATTACGTGAGGCATTTATGGGATGGGGGTTAAGCAGAATCTCACTAACTCTCAAGTGGTGGAGAGGGGGTTCTCGAAAAAATGACGTAATTTTTTATCAGCAAGAAACAGTATAGAATTATGAGATAACTGGGTAAATTGAGTAAAACGTGTTTCTCTACTAAAATATGACTAAATTTTACACTATAATATTTTTCGCGGTTATGCGAGTGCATAAAGTAACATAGTAGCTAGTCGATTGTTTCACCACCGACAAGCTGAACACACGATTCGATGAGCGTTGCTACTTGTGACAGCAACGCATGGAAAAGTCTCTACTTGTTGTGTTTACGTCCGTAAATATTTAGTCTGCACACATGAAGCACATCCCAGTAAGCACATTCATGCATACAGCATTGACGATGCAGGCATACGTTTGATGTTTTGTATGCATGCCAGCATAAATGCAAGCTCATTTCCATATTACATGGCGATGTCAAACAAGAGCATGTGTACTGTGTACCCGTACAATTACTATTGCTATATGCATGGGGGATTCGTAGTACTCTATGCATTCATTGTCATTAATACTGCATGCATACATTACCATTAATACTGTATGCATACATTTGCATTAATATTGTAAGAAAAAAATTGCTGTTGTCAATAATTAATCATCCTATTTATTTCAGTTTTTAAAATTGTTATATTCTATTATATTAATTTATATTTTGTTATTTAATTATGTACAACTGCACTCCTTAAAATTTAAATGCACAATGGGAGTTCATATTTTTTAAGCAAGACTATTATGCATGCAAGGTTCATGTCTTAGTACTAATACAGCATGCATATTTTAGTATGCACGCTACTGTGTACAAACAACACGCATACTTAGCAAATTTGGATAATTGTTGGCTTTTTTTAATGACCATACATGCCTTGTCCATGCTTCTGCCTGCATACAGCATGCTGGTTTCCTGTTTGCATGCTACTCTGGACATACTGGGTAAGGCGCCTCACGAAAAAAGTTGTTCGGCACACCTGCTCAATACAATCCATGGTTTATATTATAATGATTCCCAAATATTTCGACTCTAGCGATAGCCATCTGTGAGCTAGAATTATTTGAAATAACCTCTAAAAATCGAATTATTTTGTAACCATACTTGCTGAATTTTTTTGCTTGTGTTATTGTTAAATTGTACTTAATAAGTATTTTATTGTTAAATTTTTTTCATTATAATTTTAATCTACGATCTCAGCAGTCTTAAATTATAGATTAAATTATAAATTATATCTCAACTAGTCCTAAATAAAATAATAAAATAAATTACGAGTGTTTTTAATAAGCCCAACACAATGAAGCAATGAAGATTAACATATTTACACTGAAAACACGCATTTTGAACAATCTCACGTGTGATAAGAGGGGGGAGGGGGTCTAGCGAAATCTCACTATATCTCACTAAGGGGAGGAGGGTGTAAAAAAATCGCAAAAATCACCTCACGCAATTAATGGACGCCCCCTTATAAGGTCTCTCCGAAGTGAAATTTAAAATCTACATAAATTAAGGATTGTCTAGAAGTTAACGATAAGATGCCGAAAGCTTGTAAACAACAGTTTAGGAAAGCTACAACTTTTACAGAGCTTCGGAAAGAAGGAGAAACAAAACGACACTGTTTCCACTTTTATACTACATAATTTATTAAAAGCTTTAACGCGACTACATTGTTTTCTGTCAAATTCAAAGAGATTTTCGTAGAAGTGATTTTTTTAAACATTTTCCTTTACAATTACAAAAAAGTTAAGGTGAGCACTTCTTCTTGCACCTATTTGAGGAGTAAAAAAAATACTTCACCATATTCCTAATAAATCATGTTGTCCTATTTCTTTAATATTTGTGGTTCATAATACATAATTTATGTTCATCATGATGCCAGAAAAGGCGCACTTTTGTAAGCAGCAACGCATAAATAATAACAACAATAAACACAATATGATACGAAGTTATAAGCTGATGAAGAAGAAGAGGAAGGGTTGCCCATAACTGCAAAATTTATTGCAATATTTTAATTTATTTTTCTTTCTTCTTTGGTAGCATCTAAAAACTTCAAAACTGTCAATCAATTTTGATTTCAAACTTAAGCAGCATCAATTGATTTCTTTTTTCTGATTTCGCTGTCCATCTTATTTAGCCACTATTGTACACACTATATTTGGCAACATAGTTTGTTGTTGCTTGCATTAAGATGGTCACATTAAAGCAACACATTTGCAACGCACGTAGCAAAAATGTTGCGATGTTGGACTTTTTGTCATCTTCTTTTGTTGTTTATCCTTTGTAGCTGCTGATGATGATGTTCTTGTTGATTATCACTAATTTTGCACACGTACGTTCATCAATTAAATAAAATCATGCAATTTCAATGGAAGAGCAACAGAAAAAAGATTATTTTTTTATAAATTATGAAATTTTTCAAATACCAAACATAAAGTTAGCCAAGAATTAAGTAAAATGTTGAACGAATTTCAGTGCAAATATTTCTTAAAGGGAAGATTTATGGAATTTGTTTGATGTGCTTAATGTTTTGACGGCAAATAAGTTTAATATAAACGAAATAATTTCAGATAATTTGTGTAGAAAGCTCACGCTTCATGAATTTTTTTTTAAGACTTTTCTTGTTTTTTAGTTGCTTTAGAAATGAATTCAAATGTTTCGTACAATAAAATCGAACCGAGTTTCAGTCTTAAGGGGGAAATCTACTGTTGACCACCCAAAAGTTGTGATTGCATTTTTCATAAATATATGTGACAAAAATATTGTCACCAAAGGACATTTCTACCGATCCCTCCTCCAAACCACGCGTTCTAGGTAAGCTCTAGCTAGGTACATTAACTTTGCCACTCCGTTTGTAACGCCAATAAGGAGGCGTGTTGGGTATAGAAAGGTATGTTTATTCTTAATTCGCATTACCTCCTTAGTCGATTTAGTCATGTCCGTCTGTCTCTTTGTCGGTGTGTAGACACGCTTATAGCCGTGATTTTAAAGCTATCGTTATGAAATTTAATGTATTAGCTTTTGTATAAAAATACAGATCTAGTTCCAAAAGTAGTCAAATAAGATAAAAACTACGCCTACCTCACATACAAAAAAAAAAAATTATAAAAACGGTAAAATCTCTTCAGACTCCACAAACTTTAATTTAATGATTTGAAAGTTTGAGCTTTGATCTTTAATACAGTCTAAGTTTGTAATTTGGTTAAATAAAGTGAAAGTTGTGCCTCTCTACTTTGATCAGAAGTACCCACTATAAGTTTGAAAGTTTTTAAAACAAAATTAAAACTACGTTCACCTCCCATATAAAGTTATTGTATAAAAACTGCAGAATCTTTTCAATTCTTATATAATAATAAATAATAATTCCTTTATAGTTTATAAATTATCTTGATTTTCTATGATTTCAATAAAAATTCAAACATAGTTTAAACTATCAAACATAGTTTAAATCATTCTTGATTTTTAATACAAATTCTAGTTGTTTGATACTTTAAAATCTTTTATTGAGCTTTAGGTCAGGTTAGAACAATTAATTGCTCTAACGAATTTTTTTCAAAGAAACAACAACAAAAACATTTTCAATATGAAAAGGAAAACATCAATAGCTGATTTTATTGCAATTTCAGCCCTGCTAAAGGCTTCATCAGAAATCTTTGTGATGCAGGCGGGAATCGATACCAAGCCGTGCTGCCTCATGCAAGCGCATCTTAGCCGCAATACACCAACAGAGGCGATGAGTTTTCAATTTCTCAGTTTTTCTCCCTTTTTTTGTTGTTTTTTTAATTTGCTTCACTTTAAGGTCCAATTATAATAGAAGTAAGGTCTAATGTCAATTGAGCAGGGTGTTCTTTCACTTATTGTTTCAAACAATACTTTCTTATTCAAGTGATTATAATAAACGTAACGTAATGTAACGGGACGTAAAGAACCGTTGAATTTCTATTTCTACGTTACTTTACATTACGTCTGTTCAAAGAACAACTAAACATTGAGGTTAGATTCGATTATTGCGCTATTTTATATTGTTGCACTATGTTTTTTGTTGAGTTTTTGTTATTAATGTGATAGTTCTATATATCCGCAGCTTTGGTTGACGAAGTTTTAATTGAACTTGTAGGGGAACGTGCAATTATTTACGACAAACAACTGCCTGACTACTGCCTATTATAATTGCTACAACATTTTTTTACATTACGTCCCGTTCCGATGATAGTTGATAACATTTCGTTGCTTTACTTTACGTCTATTATAATTCGACCTTTAGTTTATGCTTACGTTATTATATGGAGTCCAACATTTTGTTGGAATTCACCACTAACATGATTACTGAAGTTGTTTTTTTAGATTTGCTGACCAATCTTCAGGCTGTTTCAGTGTGTTTTTGGTCGGGCTCTACCATTTGATTAAAGTTTTCTATATGACCTTGTTATTTATTATGTTGATTTTCTATGATTTAAATACAAATTCTAAATGTTTGATAGTTTAAATCATTCTTGATTTAAAATACAAATTCTAGTTGTTTGATAGTTCGATAGAATTTGTATTTAACCCTCAAACAGCTGACTGCTTACTGTGTCCTATTTCGGCGGACTGGCTTATATTTGTAAACCCATATATAATTCTCATCGCAGAACATTGTGCGCAACACACGTTCATTCCATCGCAACGCGACAACAGATGCACGCTTACCGAAACTTACTGTTATTCGCAGCGTTGCCAGATTTTTTTACAATAAAATAAAAATAAAATCTATTCTCTCAAATCTGAAATATTAAAAAACTGTTATTTGCAATACAAGTTATTTTAAAAACTATAAACCTGTTTAAAAAACTGTAATTTACATTTAAAAATGTGAATATGGCAACGCTGGTTATGCGCAACACAGTTCACTATCCACCAAAAGGCGACATATACTATGGCCGTCAGCCTGGTCAACCGATGGTAATATTGGCACTAATGTAGTGCAAGCACTCGTCAAACAATATTGGAGCTCTGGTCGAAACATCACTATGGATAATTTTCTTACTGGATTGGATTTGACTCATCAGTTGGTGGACAAATAGTTTTTGCGCAAGAACAAGCGCTGTATTCCCCAGGAAATACATTGGAAACATAACAGAAAAGTGGCCGAATCTGTGTTCGCCTTTCGCCAACACGTCACATTGGTCTCTTACTACCCAAAGCCAAACAAATGGTTCATGTTTTGTCCTCAATGCATTCAATCAACATACAACAACTGGGAAACCGACAATAGTCATGGATATAGCCTTACGAAAGCTGGCGTAAATACTATGGACCAAATGCTTGGCAATTATACGTGCAAGTGGAAAACGCGTCGGTGGCCATTACCTATGTTTTTCAATATGGTGCATTTGTCGGCATTGGCTGCATACGTGCTGTATTCTGAAACGCATGGGACCAGTAATTCTTGTCGCAGCTTCCTTATTGAATTGGCGAACGGCACTCCGAACATCAGGCGTTGAGCACAGATTAGCCAAGTCGTTGCCCTTATGTTCGTAATGCGATGCTGGACATGCTGGGACTACGAGTCTTCAATGGGATCAGCCACCGCAACAATTGCAAGCGAATGCAGGTCAAAGGAAAGTGTGTGTTTTGCGCAATAGAGAAAAGACAACGCGTTACCCGAAAATGTTGCTCTCTTTGCGCCAAGAAGGTGTGTGATACGCACTGTGTCACGATTATAAAGTGCCCATAATGCAAATAAATGTTTAAAACTTTCCTCTAATATATAATGATTTATAATAAATCTAATATAATCAGTGATGTGCTGCACTTCACCTTCGTATGAAATTGAATGTATAACCAAAATACCTTGTGCTGTAGTCCACGTTACACTTCACCTTTTATGACCATGTCAAATAGTCCGCTTTGGACAAGTAACAGAAATCAGGTTTTTGCTATATTACACAATTTTTAATTCGGTCAGTTGCTTCTTTATAAATTGAATTCACTTTGAATTGAATTTTCACGAAATGCAGCACATGCCTGAATATTATAATTTAATTATATATCAAATAATATTTTAATTAAAAAAAAACTGAGTTTTTGCTACTTTATACGTATCTCTATACATTATACATACATATGTCTTCAAATGTAAACCAGTCACCCCTTTAGCAGGTAGTCTTGAAAAACAGGTACAATAAAAAAATTTTTAAACTCCCATCTTCTTTTATTCGATTTAAATATGAATATGTAGTTCTCTTATGAAGTTTTAAGCAATTTCAATAATCTATATATATATAACAAAGTCGGGTTAGTAACACCATTTATAACTCAAGAACGGCTGGACCGATTTTAATGATCTTTTATTTGTTGGATTTGTGTTCATTTCGAATAGCACTATACCTATTAATATATCGGAAAAACTCAGGGGGCGTGGCACCTCCCATACAAATCAATCTTCTTTATCGAATAGCTTTGGAATTATATGTCGCACAGCAAAGGAATTCGGTATTTGACCTTAGTTTTCACTTGCCGTTCTACTGGTAAAATTTTATGGGTGTTGGAAGCAGGGCGTGGCACTTTTTCAGCGGCCCAAATTTTCAGTATAACTTTCAAGCTGTAATTCACACATTAATGAAACTCGATTAGAACGTACTATTTAGTCGTGTCTTTCGACAGGCAAAATTGAGCAAGTATAGGCCAAAGGGGTGTGGCACCGCCCATACAATTCAAATTTATAATATCGAATAGCTTTGGAACTAAATGCCATATAATAATGAAATTCAGTATGGAGTTGCCACTTGGTGACATCCTTCTACTGGAAAACTGGGATGGGCTTTGGAAAAGGGGGTGCGGCTCCACCCACACACTTTAAATTATTGACATCAGATTGCTTTGGAACTAAATGCCGTATAACAACGAAATTCAGAATTTAATTACTATTGGGTGACATCCTCCTACTAGAAAACTGAGACGGTCATTGAACAAGGGGGTGTGGCTCCGCTCATACAAGCAAAATTTTTGATATCAAATAGCTTTGGAAATAAATATCATATAACAATGAAATTCAGTATAGAGTTACTTATTGGTCAGGCATTTCTACTGGAAAACTGGCACGGGCATTGGAAACTTGGCGGGCCTCGCCCAAGCAAGCTAAATTCAATTCAAAATACTTTACTGCAAAAACTAACTTCTTTCTGGCATTTAATGATCAAAATCAAATCTTCTTAGCGAATAAAAATTTCTTCATTCTTAATTTTAAAACCGTAACTTTTGCAACTGTAAGAGATTTTTATCTTCATTAGTTTTTGGTAAAGTTGGTTTTGCTGCATTTTCCCTAAAATAAAAAAAAATAAAAATAAAAAAAATTAAAAAAAAATCATTTATTCCGCTCATTGTGGGAATCGATCCCACTACCTCATAGCTTTAAAACTGATGGCTGAGCTGACTGAGCTATCGAAAGTACATTTATTCAAATTGAAATGTACTAAAATAATTTCCTAATAGAATTTGCTATAAAATTAAATGACAACAGTGAAATGACAATGACAGCAGTGTACTATATTTTGCTTAGACACAAACCAATCGTGCTGGTCATATGCATATATATTAATAAAAATTAGGTGCTTCACTGAAGACAATCAACCCGAGTGCACTTCATGCAGCAAAATGCATAGCTTCGATAAAGTAAATGTCTTACTGATGTGCTATTGAAATTCTTCATTTTTGTGCTTAATAAACTATTACTAAATACATTTTTTGTATTAATTTTATCACATTAATCTAAATTAATAAAATAAAGTTGGGTTAGTTATACCATTTACATATAACATATAAAGATCGGCTGTACCGATTTAAATTATCTCTTATTTTTTGGATTTTTTTTTGGCCTAAATGGCAAAACAGCTTTTAAAATATCGGAAAAATTCACGGAAAAAATTATATGAACGTTAATTATCTACATTAATAAAAATAATTTTTTGTTTGTTTGACCAGAATACAAATCTTAACGGCTAAACGGATTTAACTCAAATTTGGATCACATTTTACTTAAATTTTAGATTATGCTTTGGCATAATTAGTTTTGACCACGCCTCTTCCACCCTTTTACAAGAAAGGAAAATCAACCAACTAGCATACTTTGTTTAGCGAAAAGCTTCGTTTAATTCATTTTAAGAAATTCTGTAATTTTGACACCAAAAAAAATTCACAAATCTTCAAGATTGCACAAATTTTTAGTACTTTCTAATAACGCCGTCTTTTCTAATAACGCCGTTTCCTTAGAATGACAAAAACCATTTTGCATATTTCCATACGTTTTACGTCAAAAGCTTATTTTTTTTTCTGGCTAAAAATCGTTATCTTCTGAACGAATAAAACCTAAACATAAAAGTTTTACGTTTTTTCCCCCGAGTAACACCGGTTTTATCAGCTAGTTTGAATATAAAAAAAACTCTTCAAAGTCGGAAAGTTTACATTTGTAAACTGTCAGCTGTTTGAGGGTTAAAATATGCGTGCAATGGAAACCTTTGGTATAAGATAGGGAATAATATGGTATGTCATTCATACATTGGATATAAACGGCTATCATTAACCCAAACTAACCCATGAATCGATTGTGCTTAACTTGAAATGAAGTAAATTTTTTCAGGTTTATTTTTCATTATAAGATTTCAAAAAAAATTTGAAGTATTTTCGGTACCCTGAATTAAAAAAGAATGTGGTTTAAGAAACAAACATATTTTAGAACAATTTTTTCATTACCATAAATTGTTATTGCTAAAATATTATAAAGTTTGGTTAAAATTACATGAATTAAATTTGGTTTGGTTAAAATATTGAAAACTGTATCAACTCAGTGGAAAATTTTATTATGTAGATATACATTATTCCGCCAAAAAATTAGAATAACTAAAAAGTTTTCTTAAAAAATTCTTTAATGGTTTTTTTTTATAGTAGAACATAAAAATAACAAATTTTACTTTTAAGAATGAGTATTTAAGATTTTATGGCTATGTATGCACAAAAATAAAGCATTTTAATAAAGTACTTAGTCACATTTCCTTTACTTTTAATTAATTCCTTAATGCTTTCATTCAATTTACTATTCATATAATTTTATTATTTTTTATATCAGGGTCGTTTTTCCATATATCTTTAATGTTTTCTTTTAACATTCGAACGGTTGTATTTTGGGGAGTATATACTTTAATTTTGGGGTATCACCATAAATTTTCAATAGGATTCATATCCGCCGAATTGCCTGGCCAAGAATGTCGGTCAATGCTATTCTCGTCCAGCCAATTACTGCTTTTCTGGAGGAATGGTAAGGTGCGTCATCCTGTCTAAATGTGAATAGTGTTGAAGAATTATCGAAGCTACGAGGCTAACAAAGTAAATTCGCTCTGGCCTTTTTGAACATTTCAAGAATAGCGACAACTCTCATTTTTAATTTTTTTTTTTCGGATTATATGGATTTTGGCCTCTTAAATCTAATCTGAAAAAAATGCCAGTAGCAACAGGTTTAGAAGTTATAGGCCCCCAAAGTTGAAAAAATGGCCTACAAATCTTGCTATTTTTTAATTTTTCAACAAAACTACGATTTATGGGTTCTTAAGAAAGGTACTCATCTATTCAACAAGGTATAAAACATAAAAATCCATGCATAACATTTAAAGATATAACAATTTTAAGTGTAGTGCTTTCGTAAAAGGGAAACCAATAGTTTTTCAGACAAATTGTAAATATAAGAATACACGGAGATACTTATTTTGCTTGAATCAAGCAAATGTTTTGCTTAAAGGCAAATCAGCAAAACTTTGCTCAATTACGGTGTGATTTTAGAAGAAGTTTGCTAGCAAATCATTTGAAATCACTAATCAAGTATTTTGGAAAACGCAAAATTTTGATTAAATTCAAGCAAAATTTCGCTAAGTTATTATAAACTGCAAAAGTAAATTTCTACTTAATTCAAGCAAATATTTGCAAAGTATTTTAAGCTCAAATAGCAAATTTTTACTGAACTCATTTAAGTTTTCAAGTGAATTTGCTAACTTATTATAAACACAAATAGCAAATTTTTACTAAATTCAAGCAAATTTCTTTTAAACACACGAGCACACGTTTGCTCTTAATGAAGATCGCATGGATAAGCCCATGCATGAACTTGCACTCATGCGGTCGAGGTTCTAATCTCCAGATGGTGGTAATTTTTCAATTTAATTTAATGTTAATAATTATTTAACTTCAAAAATATGCTAGATTTCAGCGAAAGCTAAAAAATAATTTGCTATTCCAGTTTATAATAACTTAGCAAATATTTGTTTGAATTAAGTAGAAATTTGCTTTTGCTAAGTAACTATAAACTGGAATAGCAAATTTTGATTAGTTTTTGCTGAAATTTAGCATAATTTTGAAGTGGCTGAGATTCAAATGCAAGTTTTGCTTAACAGCAATAAAAATTTAGAAAACAGTTTTCTCCGTGTAGTTATATCTTAAAAAGTTATGCATGGATTTTCATATTATATGCTCATTGAATGGTAGTCGCATTACCTTTCTTTTGATACCCATAATGCGGAACACTAAATATTTGTAGGCCATTTTTGCAAATTTGGAGGCCTATAACTTCTAAGCCAATTGCGAGCGGCCTGAAATCCATATAATCCAATAAATATTAAAAAAGAGAGTTGTCGCTGTACTGGAATTATATCCATTTTCTTGGAAGTATTCGTAAAGTATCGTTTCCCAAGAAATATGCGAATGAATGATAGATTCGGTGACAGCTGCCAGGCTGCACTCGTCACTGAAGATCACTTCACAAAATTAACAAAAACAAATTAATAGTATTTCAGAAACACTCCCCTTTACCATTGATTTCCAAATCTTTTAACTTCTTACATTGTCCTAATCAGCTTGAGTATATAGGCATTTCCAAACTGGCGTTACTGACGATTTGTATGATGAAACATTATAAAAATAAAATTAAAAAGTCTAATTTTAAAAAAAAAAATTTATATTTTCATAGTAATTAAGTAGCACTTTATTAAGTAAAAACTATGACAACAATCAACCTGAGGGATTTAAAGATATGAGCAAAAATATGTGCTGGCGTTACGTTACAAAATCCAGTGTTTTTTGACTTGGAGTACAAAATTTGCGAAACTTTCTGAATTGCGCAAGACGTTTTGTATACAACTTTTTTTAGAAGGGTTTGAAATAATATGATTTAATTTTCCAAGTGATCAAATTTAACCCTCATCCGACCCTCTGGTGAAATTTCACCCATTTTTAAGTTTAAAGCGCTATACCTAGCTCATTTTTAATGCAAAATAAATGAAATGTATGGTATTTGTATAAAATTTCCCTTTCTTTTAGAATATGAAATCAATATTATGGTTGATAAAACATAACGGTATATATTTGAAAAGTAGCCTAAGCGACCTTTGGGTGAAATTTCACCCATTTTGGAGTTTAAAACTCTATATCTGGCTCATTTATAATGCAAAATTATTGAAATGTACGGTATTTATATAAAATGTCCCTTTCTTTTAGAATATGACATCAATATTATGGTCGATAAAATATTACGGTAAATATTTAGAAAGTAACTTAAGCGAACTTCGGGTGAAATTTCACATATATGCGAAAAAAGGGCCGAAAAGCATATTCCTTCCTAAAGCATATATGAGGTGAGCATAAAACTGCTTGCTACTTTTGCACTAACTGTAAATAATAAACTGTAATTCAACTAAAAAAAAACGTTTAAAAAAAATTAATTGTTTTTAGTTAATTAGACGTAGAAAATACTCATGGGTGAAATTTCACCCATTAGGGTTTTATTTGTGACTTTTTTGAAGGTCGGATGAGGGTTACAAGTCTTCTATGGTTTCTTTTTATTAGGCTTTTTGACCTGGCGTTACGTTACTGGCGAAACGTTACTTACATTTCCACTGTAGTTCCATTAGGTAATTCAGTAATTAGGTAGTTAAGTAATTAGGTAATTTAGTAATTAAAAAACAAATTTTATTTATTTTCCTTTTTTTGCCTCAACTATTTTTTTCATTATCTCTAGCCAATGCCTTTAATTTTTAATAAAACAAAAAAGAAAAACTACATTTGTAAAACAGTACAGATGATTTGGTCTTCAAGGTAAATGAATTTTTGTATAAATTGCTTATATTAACAAAATTAAAATGTTTCTCTTAGATAAAATCATAACATAATAAGTTTTTAATAAGTTTAAATTTTTTGGTCACTGTAGACTTTTTTCTGGAAATATGACAGATGCAGATGAGCCCAAATCAATCGTTGTTTAATTGCGCAATTTGTTAATATTGGGTTTTTGCAGGAAAGCGAAATTTAAGTTGTTTTTTTTTCTGTAAATATACGTTGGGTCTTCTAGCCTAAATATTGACTCCTGCGCAGCAATTTCATTGTCCGGTTTTCGTCGGTTTTTAATAGCTTATTTTTCTTGTTATCCCTTTGTCCATTCAGTAATTTACAGTTTTTTTTTTAGTAAATTAAAATGTTTTAGCCAACAATTTGAAAAGACTTTTAAATAGACGCTAATTTAGTTAACACTAACTTCAAAATAGTGATAGTGATAGCACCGGAGATAGACTGAAACACAATATGTATAATAAACAAAATTCTTGGTTTTTAATGAACTGTTTGCAAAAGAGTTCCGTGTTTATAGTAAATAAAGGATTTTGTGGATGCTTTTTCAAATGTTCAAAGAAAATTTTACCTCTTCAATAAAAAATCAACCCAAAACAATTGAGATTATGTGTATAACCATTACACACAATACACAATCGGCCTCATAAAGGTTAAGGTGTTATTTTATTTCTACATGTGCTCATAACAATAAAACGAAAAAAAGCCTTTACAACCATACAGGCCCGTAGACAAGGGGGGGTTTTAGGAGTTAAAATCCCTAAGGGTCTAGAAAGTATAAAAACTAAATATATTAGCATTAAGGCAACTACAACGCAACAGCGTAAAAAATTGCAAGCCACTTCAATTTTGAATTGAATTGAGACCTATGCTTTCAGATCAAAGATAATATAAGGACTTCGGCATAGATTGCGATTTTATGTTTGGGCAGGGTTACGATGGTGCTGCTCTCATGAATGGTACACTACAAGGAGCACAAACGTGTGTAGCGGAAGAAGAGCTACGGGATGCTGTTATTAAAGCTTAAGACAACACAACCGAATTTCGAAATACCACAATATCGCCTCTCGCATTTAAACTTATAATAACAATAAAAACTTTTGGTTTTCAAATTGCTATTTATGTGGTCGCAGTTCCAACTAAATGTATTTGTGATCAGGAGTGTCCATTCACATTCTTTGTTGATTTTTCCCAAAAATTAATAACTAGAACAGAAAAATTTAGTAAGCTTATTAGTCACTAGTTTTGTAACGTCAATTGTTTAACAGTTATATTTCAATTTGGTTATGTTGTAGAGTTGCTATTTTAAAATATTTAAAATTTTTATAAATTAGTACTGAATTTTTTTTAAAACGACAATGAAAAATTTTTATAAAAATTTTTAAATTTCCTGTTTTTTTTTTTATTTTTGTGTTTGAAATAACAAAACACAGGCAAGTTTCAACAGCTATAACTTTTTGATCCGAGTTTTGTTTTTTTTTTTTTCACAAAATAGCTAACGACTATGCTATAGCACCCCGTTATGTCGTTTTTTTTTTTTATTTTGCATTTTCGTATTTTTGTAATCGAAACAATTACGTAATCGAAACAATACAATGTAATCGTACAATTTTTTGTATTTGATGAGTGTCTGTTCATAAGAGCTTATTTCGAGATTGTATGAAGTTGAAGAAAATTGAAAAAGTCTAGTTTTTGTTGTGCTTACAATTCTGATGCCAACAGCAAATATATGATGTAAGCATGGATAAAAAAATTTTAATGGTTTCAAAGTTATAGAGATTTCAAATTTTAAAATATTTCCTCTTGTGCAGCCACTGAAGAAATAGGCATTTTTGATAAGGTTTATAAGCATTTTTTAAAATGAACACAACAAAAAAATATACTTAAGAAGTTTGTACAGAACAAATTAATTCACGTTCACATTCTTCGTCGGTTTCTCACTGTAGTAATGAGGATTCATTGAGGACTTTCCTTCATTGAATAACCAGTCTTTAAAAAAATTTGATAAGAATAGGATTATATATTGTACAAAAACTAAAATCCTGTACTGAAATTAGTCCCTTTTGCTCAAAAATCTTAAAAGTCATTTTTAGTATGCATATTTAGACCCTTTTGAACAGAAACATAAACTTTTATGCACAAAATATGGGAAAAAATAACGATATTCTTAACTTTTTTTTTTTGCAAATGATAGGATTAAATATTGTGCTAAGCTATAGTAAAACAGCTTTTACAATAATGTTGAATAGGACTTTTTGAACAGACACTTCTCATTTGCATTAAGTTTTTTCAGTTAAGTTAAGTTTTTCAGTTAAGTTTTTTTCAGAAAATATTTCAACAACATTTCATTGCAATTTCTCAAATTTAGTTTTTTACAATTTTTTTTTTTATTGAAACAAGAAATAAAATTACATTTTTTGAAAGATATCACAACTCTGGTACTTTTAATACGGTTTTTATGTTTGTTTGCTCATTTTAAAGAACAATTACATTAAAAACGAAATGCAATCTGCTTTTTTTAAAATTTTATTCAAGAGATGTTTTGGACTCTTGTAAAACTCTCTTTTGGTCTCTTGAGCTAGTTTTAAAAGTCTATCAATCGGCACGAAACGTTATAGATTTTATTTTTATATCAAATCGATCTTTTTTTAGTCTATGGCGTCAACAATTTGAGCAAACATCTAATATACGTATAAAAATACCTTTTGATTTATCGATATCTATCAATATTTTTGTTTAATCAAAAACCCCCTTTGTGTAAACCCTGGCTACGGACCTGCAACCATATAACATGACACTTAAGACATTTTCAATAAAGTTGAAACTCTAAAAAATGAAACAAAATACATACATAAAATTATCCCAAAAAAATAAAGGGCACCCCAAAAAGAAAATAGAACCCACTAACGGTGACCGCAAATTACAAACCAATAGCTTTAACAACTGCATAAATTAAGCTTGAAAGTTCCCAAGGATAAAGTGGCGTACACCTAAGAACTTGACATAAAAACGTAAAAAAAGGACACATTTGCTATGCAAACCCACAAAGCGGTATCCTTACGCATATATTTAAAGAAGAAAGCTCCAATAACAACAACAACAACAACAGTAACGAGCACAATTTTCAATTTTCCAACTGTGCCGCTGCTCTAAGCAAACGTTGGTAAATTTAATTTTATATTCCTTTATTTCCCTTTTGTTTCCTTAGCGTGTTGTTCTTTATTTCTCCTTTCGTCCTTTAGTTCTTTCGATCTTTAGTTTCTTAGTCAGAGAGCAAATTTTGCGGCTTGTCGATGAAATTTTCGGTGCTTTTGTGCGGTCACATTTTTTTATTGACAACGATTTGTTTATATGTTTACGTGTTTTCGAGCATCAATAAATATTCAAAAAACAAAAAAAAAGAAAAAAGCTTCCCAAATACATAGCAGTGCATTTACACAGTTAATCTTTGCTTGGAGCTATATACAGTTGTCTTGAAATAATGATGTAATTTATTCAGTTGAAGTTATGCAGAAAATTGCTTAATTTGACAATTTTCATTTTGACTGAAAATTTTTTAGAATATTATGCTCGTAGCTATAGATCATGTTAAGGTTAAGGTTAAAATGCGTTATTTTCAAACAATCTATACAGCTTTTTTAACAAAACTACTCAGAGCATGAAAAATGTTTATTTATGCTTCACCATTTATAGCTTATTAGTCTTCTTTAAAATCCCTCCATTTCTATTTTCCAAAACGTAATTCGCATAAATTTTGCTTCTTTTATTTGTAGAAACAAAGAAAATAAATACCTCCGGCTGCCCTTAACTAACCTTATATTGTGTAAACAAAACCTATAAAAAATACCATTAAAATAAAATTCCACAAATGGGCAGCTCTTTAAGCCAAATTAATAAATTATTAAATAGTTAGATAAATAAATAACTAAACGAAACGCAGACATACCAAAAAAAGTAATTCAAACAGTCTTTTCACCACTCTACAAACAAAGCAGACAATGCTGGTAGCCGCCTCATATCACCTAATCATGCTTAGGTTTTTGCCAAGTTAAGAGCCGCATGTTTATTGTTTTGTACTAAGATGCCCTACCAAATAGGCAGCCGTTTTTTATTTCTTCAACTTTTTATTTTTCTCGTTGGCCTAACAACTCCACAGCATAGACGTTTTAACAAGCTTTCCATGTTGTTGCGCTACCAGCTGCCATGCAAAGGAAATTAATTCTGTTCTGAAAGCAACAGCAGCTATATTCTTTGGCTCAAAGAGCGGAGCTTATTTTTTCTTTGTTATTTTTTTCTTCTTTTTGTTTGTTTCGCCATACTATGAGTTTTTGAGCTCTAGTCTAAGCCAGACAATACAATGATGGGAGTTGCTGCTGCTTCTCCACAATGTTATGGTACCTTTTTATGGTAGCAGATAAAGTAGATGAAAAAAAAAACTCAATAAAAACCAATTGTAAATAATTTTGTGTAGATTAGTTAGGTTAAAAGGTTCGTGTTTAAGTTATAAAGCAATGGAAGTTATATGGAAGTTATACAGAAAAATCAAGCTACATTTAATTCATATTACAAAGTAGACGGAGCTAATTAATCTTGAGCCTTTAAAATTTAAATGACAGCATAGATTTTTATGCCCTACTTGTATATTAACTTTGCCACTTCGTTTGTAATGCCCAGAATTTTTGATCAGAATCTCTTCCTGGTTCGATTTGGTCATGATTTAGTCATAATAAGGTTAAGTATATATTTGACATATCCTTATTTTATGTAAACAAGTACATATTCTCTCTCTCTGAAATTATTGACAAACTGCACAACCCCGTCTTCTCACAAAAAGTATCATTTCAGTGTTTTGGTGCGTCTTTTTTTTTAAAGTAGTTTTTCTATTGCTACACTTTTTTAAAAGACAATGCTTTTTTCATTGCATTTAAAGGAGATTTTAGGCAAAATCGGTTAAAATTAAGGCATATTTAAGAAGATGTTTTCTGAAAAAGTATGCTATATATTCGAAAAACTTAATTTGCGTCATCATTTTACATCATCGGTTTAAGTAACAGAAAAATGTTTTTTTCCTGACATATTTTTTTTATATATAAATATGGCGCTTAAGTTGGTGTGCTTAAAAAAAGGTGAACATCGACCCACATCATAGCTCGACTCCAGATCGTTTTAAAACAAACAAAAAATGCATTTGAAAATAGACTTTTGAATGCACATCTTGTACCAAAATGGAATGAAAATTATTTTTTTTTATTTAATTTATTATTTTGTCTATGCACGCAATCATATCTGTAAATTTTCATATAAATTTAAAGTTTTTTTCCCTAAATGACCCTGTTATTTATTATGTTGATTTTATATGATTTAAATACAAATTATAAATAATTGATAGTTTAAATCATTCTTGATTTTAAATAAAAATTCTAGTTGTTTGAACAATTAATTGTTCTAACGAATTTTTCCAAAGAAACAACACAACAACAACAAATTTTTTCAATATGAAAGGAAAAATTCACTAGCTGATTTTATTGCAATTTCGGCCCTGCTAAAGGCTTTATCAGAAATCTTTGTGATACCCGTGCAAGCGCGCTCAAGCGCACTGCACCACAGAGGCGATGAGATTTTAAGTGTCAATTTCTCAATTTAAAATCAAGTATGATTTAAACTGGCGACCGTGGCCTAGTGGGTAGAGTGCGTGGCCCCTAAGCTAAAGAACCGCGGTAGCCCGGGTTCAATTCCAGCTCAGACAGAAAGTTTTTTCAATTGAATTAATTTTTCTGTACGGTCGTCACCTCTCTGCAGACAATGGCAAACCTCAGAGAGTAAAAATTGCCATGTAAAGCTTCTTGAGAACATAAGCCGTTCGGAGTTGGCATAAGACACGTGGGTCCAGCTCTGTTATTTGTGATCAAACATTTAATAACACGCACAACACAATTGATCAATAGAAGCTAGGTCAAAGTGGCTGAAATGGAAAGTTTATTTCTTTTTTATGATTTAAACTATCAAACATTAGAACTTGTATATAAATCATTTAAAATCAACATCATAATTTCATAAAAATTTCATACAAAATGTACTGATTTTCCCTGTAATTGTGCTACAGGAGAGTCAAAACTGAATATTTTCCTAATAAAAGTACCACATTTTACAGTGTTTATGAAAGAATTCTCTGATTCATTCCTATGTACATTTTTGCATATTAAATGTTAAATTTTACTGTGTTCAAACGTAATTTTACTGTTTGCGCAAATGTGTACAATATTAATATTGTACATATATATAAAGAATATATAAAGGGTGTTTTTTATAGAGTAATACAACTTTGAGATAGCATCACTGCTTTATTTGACCACCCATTTAATAGTTGATAGTTGTTTTTTGTTTAGTTTGCTTTAGTGCAAATTGTGGAAATTTTCAATCAAAATAATGGTTCTGTTTGTCAAACTTATCGTGCACTTCGTCCATTTTATGGCGTACATAATCGTCCTTCAGAGCTGCTAATTCGAAGAACAATAGATCGTTTTCGGACCACATTTTCTGTTACTGATAATGTGCATCCCGTGAGATGCCGAACAGTGCGCACTGAAGAATCTGTAGCCGCTGTATAGGAAAGCATTGAAGATGATCCTAATCAATCAATTCGTCGCCGTTCTCAGCAACTGGGTTTGTGTCCTTCCACTTTATGAAAGATTTTACGAAAAAGTCTTGGCTTAAAACCTTTCAAGATTCAACTTGTGCAGGAATTAAAACCAAACGACCATCGTATGCGTCGCCAATTCGGCGAATGGGCTGAAGCACAAATTGATGTTGATTTTTAATTTCCATGGAAAATTTTGTTTTCCGATGAAGCCCATTTTTGGTTGAATGGGTATGTAAATGAACAGAATTGTCGTATTTGGAGTGAGAAGAATCCACAAGCTTTTGTCGAAACAACATTACATCCACAGAAAATTACTGTTTGGTGCACTTTATGGGCTGGCGGAGTCATTTGCTCATATGTCTTCAAAAACGATGATGGTCAGAATGTTACTGTCAATGTTGAACGGTATAGGAACATGATTTGAATTTTTTTCGTACCTCAATTAGCTGGCATTAATCTTGCTGCTATGTGGTTCCAACAGGACGGAGCCACATGCCACACAGCGGGCGCTACAATTGATTTACTCAAGGAAACTTTTAACGAAAAAATAATTTCACGAAATGGCCCAATTAATTGGCTCCCAAGATCGTGTGATTTAACCCCATTGGATTATTTTCTTTGGAGTTATGTTAAATCACTTGTCTACGTCGATAAACCGCAAACAATTGAATACCTGGAAATCAACACTCGAAGAGTTATCGGCGAGATACGGCCGCAAATGCTGCGAAAAGTTTGTGAAAATTGGTGTTACAGATTGCGCCTTGTACGCGCCAGCCGTGGCGGCCACATGGCAAAAGTCATATTTAATCAATAATGTCATAAAATTTTCTATTCAATAAAGTTAATTTAATTGATACTAAAATATATTACTATGTTTTATTATGATTTAAACTTGTATCACTCTATAAAAAACACCCTTTAGTAACAAAATTAATATTTAAACACCGTTTTCTTTTGTTGTTTTTATTTATTTTCTTTGTTAGGAAAAATTACTTTATTTATTGAAACTTTACTTGACTTTACGTGTCTTACTTGACGAACTTGACGCGAAAATAAAATGAAGGCAAACTGAACTCTTAAGAACAGGGTAGCCATTGCAGGTTGCAGCAGCTGTCATTTAAAAGTACTGTGTGGCTCAAGCAAAAATAAAAAGAAATAATGTATTTTTTACTGTGCAAACAAAAATTTTTAAGCTCTCGTACAGGAACTTTTGCTTTCACATTTTGATTAGTGGTGCATATGGAATATTTTACTATTTTCCACCGCAAAATAAAATACTTACAACGTTATTTTGCTGTGTGATTTTATAAAAATGACTAAAGTACTATGTTCATGTGTAGTTTTTCTTGTAAATAAAGTAATATATACGGACCATTTTTTTCCGTGTGGAAAAGTATCCATACAGACTAAGCAACTTTGACATATAATACGTACAATGTTAATTTGAGTTTAATAATTATTAATCTATTATAATAGATTATAAAAAAATATTAAAAATATACTGGCCATTTCAGCCCTAGCTAGAAAGGAAATTGACCGAGCTTCTATTGATCAGTTGTGTTGTGCGTGTTATTAAATGTTTGAACACAAATTATCGAGAACTGGGCCTACGAGTTTAATGCCGACTCTGAAAGGCTTATGTTCTCAAGAAGCTTTACATGGCAGTTTTTACTCTCTGAGGTTTTCCATTGTCTGACAACCGAACAGAAAAATTAATTCATAATTTGGAATTGAACCCGGGCTACCGCGGGGCCACGCACTCATCCCACTAGACTGCAGCCGTCGCATAATAGATTAAATATATTTTTAAAAGCATTCTTAGGCATGGAAAAATCAAGCAAGGTATTATTATACATTCTATTTAAAGCAATAAGTGCCCTATTCATTGGCTCATTAATGGCATAGTTTATTCTATGGCAGTTAATGTTAAAATAATCAGAATTACGTAAAAAATTTTTTGAGATTTTAAACGATATTAGTTCAAGTAACTTTTCATAACTAAGAAAATTATGAAGTGTTAAAAAAGTAGTAAATTTTTTGTTATTTTTAACCATACTGTTGCGTGTAAGAACTAAACAAATTTTGCAAAAACGCTCATTTTGCTAAAAGATGTGTAGAATTACATTACAAGCAGATTAGAATAAAAAATGTGGCCCGTTTTGAAAAAGTATGTTTCAACAAAAACGCGTTTAAAGTAACTCTGGTTAGTTACAGGTACTCTGGTTCACCGGGTTCTTAGCACTGTAGAATCTGAATTATAAGCGGATTTGATTGATTTTTACATATTTTTGAATAGTTTAACAACAATAATCATTTCAAAAAATAGTTTTTCAAAAAATGTTTCGCCTAAATCTTCCCTTAATATACTGATGATTTAAAAACAGCATTTATGGCAGGCACGCTTAATTTTTGAGAGCGAGATTTGAGTAAGTAATCTTCTGCGTTGTGTGAATATGACTAATAATAGATTAGTTTTAATGCTTTCATATTGAAACGAAATATATGAAAAATTAATTTTTTTTTAATTTTGCAAAATATTTAAATAACTATATTCATACTGTTTTTAACAAAAAACTACAAGAAGTTGGCATCGCATAAATTTTATAATGAAAACCATGTTTTCAGTACATTCATTAATTCAAAGCTTTAAGTTTTGGAAATATTCGCATGTAAGGATTATTCATTTTCTGAGTACTGTTTAGTGCATACATAACTTTTATTCTTTTATTACTGTGTTACAACAAAAACGTAACTATTATATTTTTTAAAATCATATGTAGTTTTGAGTCAAAACACATAAGTAATAAAAAATGTAGTATAAAACGTAGTAGTCAAATGGACCTTTGAATATTTCTTACAATGAAAAAGTTTAATATTCATTCAACCAAGTGCTTGTTCTGCTATTAAATTGCTTTTATGCTCTTTTGCTCTCCTCGCATTTTTAAGGTATCTAAGTTCATTCTTGTGAGTAAACTCTGCAGTAAATGGCTGCGTAACCTATATTATTGAATCATGGATTTGGTAATGTCCGTTTATCTATCGTCATGATTAAGGATTTTAAAACTATCGTATTAATCTTCTCTAGGGTAAGCAACTATTCGACATTATAAAAAATTGGTCTCGAATAGTACAATTTGAACAAAACCAGTTTTCGAATTATTCGATCAGAGAAAAACCAGGAAAACCGTTTTTTTTAAATAAACAAATTTTTAACTTTTTAAATTTTTAACACATGATATATCTATGCAGTTTTTATTTAACAAAAATAACAACTCATTTTTAAAAATAAATAAAGGTACTTATATTATTAAAGTTATGGAGACAATTTGTACTTAATGATTTGTTTTAAAATAATACCTTAAAAATGAAAAAAAAATCAAGTGTTTAGCTTTTAAGCGGTTTTAGGCTTTATCTATAGTAATAAAACTCATTTTCTGTTTGTTTGTTTGTTTGGCCTTTATACAAATCTAAACGGCTCAACGGATTTCTCTCAAACTAGGTACACATATTAAGTTTGTCCCAACTTAAAATGTTCCATACTTAGTTTTTGCCACGCCCCCTCTAAAATTTTTCAACTAACGGTAATTTTGTTATTATAAAACTTTTTAGTATCGGAGATTTTTTGTATTTAATTTTAAAAATTTTTTGTTATTTTGACATCAAAAACATTCACACATCTTTAAAATTGGAGAAATTTTCAGTATAACGACTTTTTCATAAAACATCGTTGCCTAAGAATGAGAAAAAAACGACATGAAAATCAAAGTTTGGTCTTTCGATGCAAATATCTCCGCTGTCCATTAATATATTTCATTCAAATTTTTTTTTTCAAAATTTCAATAAAATCACTTCACAAAAATAAGTTGAACTGTACCGTTAAGTCAGTGTATATATGTTTTATGATTATGTCAAAAAAGGTCCAAAATATTGACTTTTTACTCAAAAAATGACTCAAAAATTGTTGTTGTTGTAAAAAAGAAATCAATTAAAAATTGCAAATCTGGCTACCTTTCATATGACATAGCATTTATTTGCAAAAATTCTTCCAGCTAAGCGCAAAAATTATTTGACTGTTTTTGTCAAAGGGTACGCTTTGATTTTTTTCGCGAAATTTATTTTTTCCAAAATGTTGTTTTTATATTTTTTTACAAAAAAATCAAGTCTCAAAAATAATTCATGTGAAAAAAGTACCCCAATATCTCTTTCCAATCAAAAGTTATGGCTAAAAATCTATTTTTTCATACCAGACTTTTAATAAAACTGAGTTTTGTTTTAAAATTCTCTACAATATATAGGAATGAAGTTGTGTGTCTAGAGTAATTATAAACATTTTGGTGCGTATAAAATCTTACTTTCTGCCTCCCCACCCCCCTCCTGTTAAATCTGTTTTATTGTGATTTGTCATTTTTCTCACTATTGTTTCACCCAGACATTGTCACACAGTTCTTTATCAACGGTACTTTAAATGTTCTATATATATCACTGTATCATCGAAAAGATGACTGTGAATAAGAATACCGTAAAAGTTAATTTTTTCATGTTTAATGTGTTATTTGAACTATATTGTTGAAAGTCAAATTTCCACGCCAATTAAATGTACCGACATATGAAAGACAGCGAAATTTTGACATTTTAACTCTCCAATCATGGTTGTAAGCTTGGCTGCATTGAACAAATTTTTCGGTTCGATTGCGTCTAACCGAAAGTATGCTGAAAAGTATGCTGGAAAATATTATAAATTAGAAATAATTACTGCATTACCGACACGATTCCAATATATTAGAAAAGTCGGTAACTGTTATTTTTCAGCTGGATTTATGTCGATCTGTTAACGTCGATAATATTGCTACAGGTTGCTGTATATACTATAATAAAAATTAAAAAGCGACTGCTTTCTTAACCTTTTGCTAATTTACATTAAAAAACGACTTTACAATTTTTCGCATAAAATAGTAATTCAGAAGATTTAAGAAATTGCATCAACTATCAGACTCAATTTGTATTAATTTTTTATTTAGAGACAATCCAATTGTTATTTTCCAACTGGAAAAACTACTAAAAAATTTTAGGAAGATTTTTATAAATTTGATTTTCATTAGCGAAGTGCAAGTAACATGCTTACCAGTAGCCAGTAAATTCACTTTAGAACTAAAAAACAGTTTTTGATTGTGAAAAACAGTGATAAAATTATTTCTTCGTTAAAAAAGCTTGGTAAATTTTTTAACTAATATTTTTATAATGCTCTCAAACTTAAAATTAACACGTTTTTACAAAATTCCAAAATTTACAAAAACATTTAATCGAAAAGTCTATATTAAAATTTTTATATAAATGACTCTCGAGTAACACCGGGTATATCAGCTAGTTTTTTATAAAATAAGAGATTGAAAAAAGTCCACTTATTACAGATGTGGGGCATATTGTCAACAATGCGTTTAACAAATTATGTAACTTTTAACCCTCTAACCACTTTTTTTGAAATAATGGAAAAAACTAGTCGTAATAATTTTTTCTAGATTAAAAACGACATTCTAAACACTTCTGCATCATTAGTTTTTCAATTTACCTTACCGTTTAACTTCCAGGTGAGAAAAGGTGAAATATGCCTCGAGGCATAATTGTCGGTTTGAATGAAAAAAATTAAATCAGGTAGAAATTTCAATTTTGATGGATTTAATTTGAAAAATAGATGAAGAGGTAAAAAAAAGGTGAACAATGGATTATTTTTTGGAATGGTAATCTAAAAAACAATTTCTCGAGGTAGAACAACACAAATGTACGTTACATACCTTGCAAACACATTGAGTTTGTGATTTGCATTTGCCATTTTTACAAAGTTGTTTACCACCTGCTTTCGGTAGCCAAACTGGAAAATGGTCAAAGCCATCATAGCGTACATCAGCGACTGGATGAATGGCTCGATGCCCAACGGGAACAACTTGACCAAGTACTGGAGTTGATGGTCGTGAATTTGAAGTTGATGGTCGATCAACTAGAGTTGGTGGTCGGCTAGCTGGAGCTGATGGTCGGCCAATAACGCGCTTCGAAGAATATTTGATGAGGCCAGCAGCAATTTCTTCACGAAATTTCGCCAAGTCCAACAATTTCATGTTAACATCAGATGTACTTGCCGAATCATTCATTTTTTCCGCATGGATACGTCGATATAAAAGGTGCGCATTTGTTCCAGACATATCAATGCAATGATAGAACAAACGAGTTGCAGCATCACGTGTTTTTGCTCTAACATGATACCTACCCATCAATCCATCCATTAAATCCACACCCCCCATGTGTCTATTATATTCTTTGATTATTTCAGGACAATCTATTTCGACATGCTGCTTCTTCTTTCGGTCGTACCTCGATGCTTTTGAAGGCTGATGGTTTGGATTGACATGTTCAAATGGTTTTATGCCAACATAACTTGACGCTAAACGGACACTTTTATTGTCCTTCCAGAGCACCGTGGCAATATCAATACCATACGCCTGACCGACAAATTCAATCGAGTATCCTCTTGCTTCTTTTTTTACAGCTGTATCCGATGGGAGCTTACAGGTTGCCACTCTGTTTACTCGAATAGTACCCAGACTATAAATGCCTCTGGCACGTAAATAAACTAAAAGAGGTATCGAAGTGTAAAAATTATCGAAGTATATGATATAATTCTTGAAATCAGGTACTGTTTGGCTCAAACGTATTACAACGTTGGCTGAAGAACCTAGATCTGGACAACCGGGCAATTTTTTGTTGTCGCCAGCACCATTGTATATCTCGAATCTGTAGGCATATCCAAATGAATCACATAAAACGAATAGTTTTATGCCCCATTTATGCGGCTTATTTGGCATATACTGGCGCAAGTGGTGCTTCATTTTCGTACTGCACATTTGCTCATCCACGCAAAGTCGAGCAGTCTTTGGAACTGAGTCGAATCTTTCATTGAGTTGATTGGAAATATTACGCATTCGAAACAATGGGTCGTAGCCAGGCTGGCCCTTTTTGATACGGTCTTCTTCATTGCGAAAAGACAAATATCTTTTGGTCAATTCAAATCGTTTGAAAGTCATTGTGCTTCGAATAGGTTCAAATGCGTGTTTGCCCCAATAACTCTCAAGATTCGGATAACGGTAAATTGACATATATAAATGAATGCCAATGTATTTATAAATGTCATCAACATTTACCGAGAAACTTGTATTGATGTCCTGACTTACAGCACACCGGTTCGTTTCTTCGGCTACAATACTCATTATCTCTGGGGTAAAGAAATAAGTGAATATCTGGGCAGGTGTATCGAGCTCTCTTATTTGTTCAGGTAGTGTTGAATTACCACGAAATACCACTTCATTCACACATAATTGCATGTGCTTTTGACGCCAGACTATCTTACTGAATTCGCTTGAATCCTTGTCGATGTCTTTCAAGTCTGAAACAAATAAATACAATGAAAAATTGTTAGTCTTGTGTTCATAATGTAGAAATGTTATTGCTCAAAATGAAAAACTAACCTGCACCGGTAAAACCACCATTTGACGGTGCTACAGATGGACGCGTGGGATCAAAAGTTGGCAATGGTGATCGTAAACGTTTTTTTGAAGTTGATCTTGGTGGAATTGCCTGTATAGCAGTTGATGTTGATGGTATTGGCTCTACGATGTTCTCCATCACCACCGTTTCATTTGCTCCAATTTTACCTGTTCCGACCTCTGGTAGTGTTCCGATAGAAGACAGATTCAATGAGATCTCAGATCTCATCGATCCGAATTCTGATGGGTCGACGTTTATTGGAAATTCTGGATCACTGAGTATTTCATTGATGGTGCTATCATGGCCATAGATGGGATCAAGTTCGTAATTCGGATCATTTAATTCATCGTCTGAAGAAAAATCGCCATCGTCTTCCGACCCACATGTCACCGAATCCATCAATTCTACGATTTCCTCGTCAGATAAATTCGATAATTTAATTCGTCTACTAGACATTTTTTAATCTATTCACAAATTATGGAACACACGTAGGTAAATCATAAGAAACACAAAAGAATGACATAAAACCGCTAAATAGGGAAATAAATGCAAGGGGAAAAAATATGACGTAAACCGACAGTTATGCCTTGAGGCATAAACAAAAAAATTCCAAAAAATCGCACAAAACACTTTTTTTCGTATCAAAATATATATGAAATGAAAGTTGAATAAATTACCTTTATGAAAAAAAAAATTCCGACAGTAAAAACTTGACTGGTTCGAAAGATTTATTGTTTTGAAAATCACTACTTTTTTTTTACAAAATGAGGTGTTTATTTGACGGATGCTCCCACACTAATGGCTATAGATGCCAAACTGAACGTCATTTGCATATGCTGTCTGAAAGAGAAATGTACTCAAATGTACTACCAACATTACTATACTTATATTGATATCATAAAATTTTCCTGTGTGTTTAAAAAGTGACTTTTGTGAGTTATGCCTGGAGGCCGTGTGAAAGGTTAGAGGGTTAAGTCCTTTTTTTAAATTTTTCGAAAAGCTTTAAGTTTTCATTTAAGGAATTTTGGTTATTTCCTTTCAAAAATTTCTTGGAAGCTTGAATAGTATATTTTTTGAAAAAGAAATTATTAAATAAAATCATGTTTAACTTAGATTAAATACGCCAGCCGCTTGTAAATGCTGTTTTAACAAAGTGAAATAAAACCAGAGATTAGAAATGTTTCCAACGTTGGTGAAATGTCAAAACGCAAGTAGAAAATAGACAGCATCGCTCAAATACAATAAAATAAAGTGGTTTAAAGACAATATTATACTGCAGATTTATAAATTTCTTAACTATTCGAGCAGTTGAATAATTCGAGCCAAGAAAACCGGTTTTCAAATTATTCGAAATTCGCGATTTTTAAAAAAACCTGGTCATTAAAAAAAACCGAAACTCTGAATAATTCGAACCGGTTTTGCATACCCTAATCTTATCTTAATAATATATTGATTGATGGCTTTGCTTCAATCATCTTCGTAGATTGTTGGAACACTTAAGCTGCTCCTCTTTCCGATATATTTAATAAATCTTTATCTGAGGGTAACTTTCTTAAATGTTCGAAAATCGCCACCATCACCCCTGTTTTTAAATCCAGTGCCTTAATGCAATTATAAGTTGAATAAACTGTAATGTTTTGCGATGCATTTCTTTTAATCAAACCTTTTACTTTATTATAGTAATCTATAATTAACAACAAATATTTTGCTTCAGATTTAATTTCATTAGAGTTATGAAGTATGCTTTGCATTGTAGTGAACCTTTCTTTCTACCAACGTACGAAACAAGTGCTGTGTTGCCAGTGAATGCTAATATTGAATGGAACAAATGAAGTTTTTTACATTGCAGAAGTTTTGGTTATTTTGTTATTTCGCATGGTTCGTACCATTGCTTTGTATTAGGCTTTTTGATTTGGCGTTACGTTACTGGCGTTACGTTTCTTAAATTTCTATTGTAGTTCAATTGGGTAATTATGTAATTAGGTGGTTCAGTAATTATGTAATTTATTTATTAAAAACAATTTTAATGTATTTTTCTTTCCTTGCCTTAACCATTTTTTCATTATCTTTAGCCAATAACTTCCATTTTTAAAATTAAATTGTGACCTTTTAATGATTTTATGAGCTTCAAGTCAAGAAATTTTATGAAAAAAAGCAACACCAACAGCAACAACTCAGTATAAAATCAATCAAACAGCTAACAAGTGGGAACTTAACTAAAACAAAAAACTTAACTAAAACTTTACTAAAGTAAAGTTTACGAAACATTTACTAAACATTTACTTAACGGGACTAAGAAAAGTACTGGATCCCAGGATTGGATGCGCGTTCCGTTTTTTAATAACCTTCCAACGATTTGTCAATTTATTCTTTTTTCTTTACATTTTAAATTTTTAACAATTTTATATTTTTTTAACAATATTTTCGTATCGTTCGTTTCGAGATTTTTTCATATTCTGTTCAGTATAAAAAGTTTTCAATTTCATAGATGTTTTCAAAATCTTTCTTTCTGTTTTGTTTATTTCCGTAAAGTATATTCCATATAGTAGAGAGTTGATAGTACAAAATAAAAATCGGTTAATATTAAATACTTAACCATCCGTCATCCATCTATGTCCGTCCGCGTTCGTCTGACAACTTTCCCACATAAAGTTGTTACAACTAACTTTCTTCGGGAACCTATTAAAATTTCAGCCTAACAGCTCCATAAAATTTTTAAAACACCCGGGCCGATCAAAAATACGTTGTTTCGAGAAAACAGCTTTTAAAATTTTAACAAAGCACAGCCAGCACTAATCAGGCGCTCTCGACCAAGGTTCAGTTATATAAATAAGGTTTATTTTAGGTTATAAATAAGCCTTGCTCTGAATATGTGCTTTAACTTTGTTAATATTTATAATTTCGGTCTCAAATTTTTAAAATATTCTCTCAATTAGAGTATAACTACTCTCTCTGAAGTATACTCGAAAAACATACAAAAAAACTATTTTTTAAAACTCGAGAACCAGACTACATCCTTTTAGCATAATGTATTGAGTTAAATATGGAAGAAAAATTTGCAATACAGTAAAAGCTCCCATAGACGGACGCTATAAGCGGACATTTCCTGTAAGCGGACACATTCTTGGGAACGAAGCACATTTATGACTTATTTACGACATTCCTATAAGTGAACATCTCTCATATGTGGACAAAAAGTAGGTAACCATCGGTGTCCCTTTATATGAGCTTTCACTGTACATATATTTTTAATAATATTTAAAAAAAAACTTTCATCACAAAAATTTTTCGGATGAAGAAGGATCACAATTAAATTTTATACACTCATATCATAATCATCAAAAACGTAAGATCAAAACTGAAGACTAGAAAAATATTTGCTAAGCGTGACCTTTTATGGAGCCCTCAAAACATATTTTTATTTATCACAAAAAATCATTATTAAAAAATATTTTACTGCACATTGCGATGGTTTTTGCACACTTTGAATCATCATAGATGGCTGACCATCAACTAGATATCAATCCAAGCCATTCATCCATAAATTCATGAGTTTCTGCGGAAACATAAGCAAAGGCAATAAACACAAAACAAAAACAACGAAAAGACCAACAAAAAACAAATCCTTCCATGCAACGCCAGCTCACAACTGACAAACGCTCATTAAAATTGCAGCTCGGGGAAAAAACAAACTCAGGCCATAACTAAAAGTGCGACGACGTCAATAATGCCAGGGCAGAAGGAGCAAAAAAAAACAAACTTTCAGCTAACCTCAAACAGCAAAACTATCTGTCTAGCTATCCATCAATGTTGTTGCGACGAATGTTGTTGTTGTTGTGTTTGCTATTGCCTTGAGCTAAGCCGTCTTTCAGAGTCTTTTGGGGGCAGAGAAAAATACCCATTGTATTGAATATGAACAAAAAAGGGAAAATATTTAACACTTGATTGGGCTCATCAGGAGTCGTTTTTGACCATCATTGATGACGATTGCTCGGTTTTATGCTGGGGCTATGAGAATGCCAATAATGATAGTCATGATAATGAATTTTACGATAGCAATAATAACGATCATGATAATGATGATGATGGTTATTTTGTGCTTACTTATGGTATTTATATAACAAATGATATTGTTGCATTTTTAAATCGCGATTCAACTCAATGCTGGCTGTCAGAACTGTCCGCCTGTCTTTGAGCCACTCTTCCTTTGGCTGATTGCCTACTTTGGTGCTTTTCGTCACACCAAAGCTTAGCTTAGTAAACGTCTGTCTAAGCAACCACACGGCTGACCATTTTTATATTGAAAGTTTTTTACTGTATATATTATATTATGCTGACCAAAACATTCAACCTAAGCAAAATTGCTTCACTTCCTTAAATCTTCCAACAGACAGACAAAAGTGTTTTCAGCTTATTTTACACCGTTAAGCTGCATGTTTTCCGGGCATGTTTAAGCATTTGATTTGGTGATCTTTTTTATCGTTGGTGCCTCGTTTATAATTGACTGGAATAAATCATTAAACATTTTTTTTGTTTTGAATTCGGTTTTGCAAAAAAAAAAAATTTTATCTATCTATATCTTTATTACTTTTTGTTGATCTTCTTACTTATGACTTTAATGCATAATATAAGCTCTGTGCTTTTTTTGCTCTTCAAGCGTTTAAATAAGCAAGTGTTTTTTGCAGCAGTTTGCAGTGTGGGTAGTTTTCTGGTTTAAAATAAAATTCAACCTTGTCGAATGTTGTTCAATAATAAATTTACATAAAAATTAATTTTCAACACATTCCGAGCACAGCACGATAGCTTTTATGTGTATGAGTGATATTGTGGCAACATGTTGCAACGTGTGAACAAAAAAAGGTAATTTCAAATTGTTAATAATTCATTCCGGTTGACATTTTGGCTAAGCAGCGCATTGACAGCAGGCTTTAATTATGACATAACAATTCCAAACGCTCAATAGTTATATTTTTTTAAACAGGCTTTGATTTTTCTATTACATTTTTTATTTTGTAGTATCGACATCAAAAATGTTTTAAGTATTAATTAAGTTCATTATATATAAAAAAAAAAACTAAAATGTTTTTTTAACCTTAATACGAGGAAAAAAATGTTCTTTTAAATTATATATTTATTTATTAAATATATGAAATTTTTTGATTTTTTGAAATTTTTATGAAAAATTTAAAGAGTTCGCTAGTTGTTTTTTACCAATATTTGGCATCACTTTTACTTTTCGAACCTTCTAACCCCCAAGCGAGACTCAGGGCACTTTTAACATAACTTCACTTTACTGCGCAAATACACAATTTTTTTCATTTGAATTGATATCGGTCATAACGATAATATATATTGTTTTAATTCTCTTGAAAAAATTAATGAATTTCGTCGCTTCGCTTCTTCGCTGTGATCACTTTAATGTGAAAAGATCGGTTGTCAACACGTTTTTTATTGTGAATAGATATTTTTTGTTAATGTGAAATAAAAATAAATCGTGTTTTAAAAACTGGAAAACTGGGCAGTGCCTCATTTGGAGGGCTAATCCACCCATGCCAGTGGGCTAATCCACCTGGAACCCCCCTGGGAGGTTCCCCATACAAACAAAAAAATGGTGATTTTTTTATATGTTTGTATGGGAACCCCCAGGGGGTTCCGGGGGTGTGCCACTGGCATGGGTGGATCGGCCCTTCAAAGTTATTGGGGGTGGGTCATACATTTGTAGTCGATTTTGGCACTCTAAATGGGTCAAAGAGGGATTTTTCAAAATTTGACCCTACGGGACAGAAGTCAAAAGTTGGGGCATTAGAATTCGTTTTAGAGGTATAGTTCCTCGGGCAAAGGTTTCTTATTTTGATCCCTAGAATACGATTTTCACTGAGCAATGGGCGATTTTTAAATCGACCCGCCCTAATATGCACGCATATCAAATTTCATCAAAATCGGAGCGATAAAAGGTGTTTTATGAAAAAAGGGCATCCTAAATAACTTTTTAAATAACTAAATTTATTATATATCTCTTTAAAAATTTAATAAAAAAATTTGATCACTCACTGAAAATAACTTCAGAATTTATTTTAAAGAAGAAATCAGCAAAATTGAAACATTAGTTTACGAGCTATAAACTCTCAAAAATTTCAGTTTCGATTTTCTCGAAACACTGTTTTTTCTCACACGCTCTTTATGCTCCCAATGCATCAATTGTAATTTAGTTTTCCAATCACACTTACGGTATTGATTTTTGTTTAAATATCATGTTTTATTTTACTAAACTTGATCAACCAAACGCGTGGAAATCATTTTGAGCACTAAAGATCTAGAAATTGCACTTTACGCATCGAAACCGATCTCAAAACGGAGCAATAATTGAACACGCATTTTCTTATTCTCTTATATGTTGTTTCTGTTTGAGGATACAACAAAAATTTTTAAGTTTGAAAAATGAACTAAATTAACAAAAAAAAAAAATTGTATTTTTGTTGTTAAATTATCAGGTATTACAGCTTAGGTTATTTATTTTAAAGTCGTAAGCGAGGACGTAAGGTTTTGAGTTGATAGGCTACATTCTCGACAGTTGTTATGGGGAATTTTGTTTGACATTATTTATTTACAAATTGTAGGCGAAGGCGTAATGACATGTGCTTACAGGATAAGTAGTTACTGAGCTAGTTATGGCAGTAATGACTTCTCATTTCCCCACTGGGATATCACAGTGTAAAGAAAAAAAAATTACCTAAACAATACCATACTTTTTTTTCTTCTTTTTGTGTGGACCTTCTATGTGATACGAATCCGAAATACGTAAACTATATCATACACCTATTTAAAGCAGGTGAGTTTCTATAAAAAAAATTCGGTGCACTTATTCTTCCTACTCATTTAAAAATAAAAAGCATCAAAATCGGTTTAAAAACAAGGGGAAAATGGTTCTTCACTGATTCTCCTTCGCAAATTCATATATAGATAACATATATCTATGTATATATACTATTCATTATAAATTATTAAGAACATGTCAAATACATTCAAACACACATGAATCAAGCAGTGAAAATTAATTTTTAGAAAAATACTGTTTTTTTTAAAATAAAATAAAAAAAACATTACGTAAAAAATTTTTAAAACTAAAAAGCTTACTTTTTGAATCCTAAAAATTTAAAAATATAACGTATAGCAAAAGCTTGACTTTTTTAAACTAAAAAGTTGAAAAAATTCAACGACAATACAAGAAGTAAAAAAATCACATTCAGGGGTTAAATTTTTAACAAAAAATGTTAAAAAATCCACCTGAAAGCTTCACTATTTGATAACCAAATAAGGTTGAAAAATTTAACTGAAAAGCAGGGAACGGAAATGCTCTTGAGTGATTGGTTCTAAACAAGACTCTTGTCTTATGAATCAAGCAACTTTTTTTAATTCTGCTGCTCTAGTTTGTGGGCCTAAGTCATTCCTTAAATTTCTGACTCTCCGGTTTGTGATACCGAGCCACTTTTTTAATTTAAGCAACTGAGCCCGAACCGTCTCTGCAGATCCTTCTTTCAAACCAAGAGCTACGAATTGTGTTGGAAGTAGATAGCGCACATTAAAACTAGGCCATTTGCAACCAGAATAATTTAATAATTTTTCAATCACAATTATGCGTCAAAATATAAAAAAATACAATAGGAACTGCATAAAAAAAATTAAACCTAGACTAAAATGGAAAACTTGCAATAAATTTTCAATAAAACGAAGTTTAAAAATTATACCAAAATAATTGAAACAGTAACCCTTTGAAAAATGCTAAATGCAACCCTAATGTTGAAATAATTTCTGAAAAAAATTCAAATATTCAACCAAAATAGTTGAAGAAGTAAATTTGAAAATTAATACCTGAGGTCCACATAATTCTAAGACTAAAAAAAAATTACAGGCAGTAACCGTCAACAGAGATAGTTGAAAAAGTGAGCTTAAAATTTGAAAATTTTGACCTTTTTTGTTCAAATTAGTAAACGCATATTGTTTAAAATATAAACTTTTTTAGTTAAAAAATAATTTTATTTAGGAAAAAAGAAATGATTTGTTGCTAAAAAATGTTCAGTTAGTATACTAAAATGGATACCGGAGTTGTAAAAAGTAGGCTGGGTCGATTCGTATGGAGGTAAAAAAAAAATTGATGTTGCCTGGGCGATTCTCAGATCCGGCATGATAAGTTATTAAAAAAAGGGTCGATAGGGGTGTAACCCCTCACCCATCACATCTTCACTTTTCTGAATTTTCCTTTAGGAATTTTTTAAAAACAAAATTTTGTATACAAACGTGCGCAGCTAGAGCAAAACTGATGCCAGAAATGAAAGCCTCGTACCCGACTCAACCTAAAACCAAAAAATTTCTAAAGAAAAATTCACAAAATTCAAGGTATAATTTTAACATTGGTGGTATGCATTTTTGACCATCACGGCTGAACCACTGAAGCTATTCACCTTATATTCACAACATGTGTTCGTGTGGTCCTCCGAAATTATTTTGATTTTTTTGATCCTCCTAGGTGGCCGTAGCCTAGTGGGTAGCGTGCGTGGCTCCTAAGCTAAAGTACCGCGGTAGCCCGGGTTCAATTCCAGCTCAGACAGAAAGTTTTTTCAATTGAATTAATTTTTCTGTTCGGTCGTCACCTCTCTGCAGACAATGGCAAACCTCAGAGAGTAAAAATTGCCATGTAAATCTTCTTGAGAACATAAGCCGTTCGGAGTCGGCATAAAACACGTAGGTCCAGTTCTCGGTCATTTGTGATCAAACATTTAATAACACGCACAACACAATTGATCAATAGAAGATAGGTCAAAGTCCTTCCAAGGGCTGAAATGGCCAGTTTATTTTTTTTTTTAGGTGGCGCTGTGGTCGATTTTTGTTGGTTTATAATTATAATTTTTTTTTTAAAATCGACCACAGCGCCACCTGGGCATTAAGACACCTTTGCCAGATTCTATCTCTTGGCAAACTATTTTGAAGACCCTAAAGCATCTTTTAAGCAAATACAATTTCGATTTTTTCAAAATTTTATTTAGGTTTCCTCCTTAAGAAAATTGTTTACTCGAATCAAGGCAATTGTTCTCAACTCAAGGAAGCAGTCACTTTTCCGAACTTTTGCTTTTTGCAAAATAGTAGAAAAACATTTTTTCGATTTTTTTAAGTAAGTTAGAAGAAGATGTTCATAAAAAAAATATATTTCGAAACCAAATATCATTGAAAGGGACTGGAATGTGATGCAAATTTAGTGAATATCTCTCCGCTAATTCGATATTTCTCAAGAACTTTACTTTAAAACTATATTCTTGTGCATAGTTTTTGCATATTTTGAGGAAAGATCTTGTTTTCGTAGCATATTATACAATTAAAAAAAAAATTCTCAAAAAACATGCATAGAAGTACGAAATTATTCCAGTATTTATTACTTCGCAAGCGTTACATTGACAAATTGTAAATTTCTCGATTGCACTCTAAAACTTATTGAAAAATTACTACAATAAATGTTGTGAAATTTTACGCCATTAATTAACGATTTTGATAAAATAACACACTTTTTTTTCAAGTATGTCAAAAATTTCGCGTTTTTTTAAAAATTAGATATATTTTTCTATTTTTCACGCTATTTGAGCGTGTTGTCGTTCAAAGAGTCATAAAAGTACTCCAGCAGATAAATATTAAGCTCTTGGAGCAGGTGTTACACTTGACCTAAAAAAACCTTTGCTCTAACGTCATATGATTTCGAAGAGTTTATTCGAACAAGTGTTAAATTATATGAAACTTAAACATAGGGTTGGTCACAGCTTAGTTACTCAAGACTACTGAAGATGGAAAGGATTGCGCCTTTCGAAACAGTCTGTCTAGTCTGCTGTGTGATTGATTATATACAGAGTTGATGTTGCCTTCTTCAAAACTCACTTGATAAGCTGTGCTGCCATGACAAAAATTTTCATATCGTAACTTTTGCAATCAACTCGTCGGATTTTTCAAACTTTGAAAAACAAGAGCGCCTTTAATTTTGCTTCGAGTAATTATCGTAAAATTTTCTTATTTTCGAAGAATGTTTTTAGCAAGCAACTTCTACCAAAATATTAGTGATTATAACTGGGAAAATAACTGATTATATCTTTAATAATTATAGTAAAAAGTGATTATTTATGCGACAGATATTATTTTTAAGTTATAAATAAATTGGTTTATTTAAAAATATATGCAAAATCGGACATCGGATCCATTTTCGCTGAAATCGTAACATTTTGGACAAACATCGCATTCCAGACTGAAAATCGATTCTAGCGTTTTTTTATATGCAAAGACAAGAGTGAAAGAGAATTTTGAAAGAGAAGTTTTTTAGTTTTTGGAAGAACTAAAAGAGAGTGCGAGAGCAATAACTGTAGGATAAAGTTTTTACGTATTTGTATCGTGAAATATTTTGAATTTAGCTCTCTTGAAGAGAGGCATATTAAATTAACGAAATATGTTGCAATCAATAATTACTTTGAATTGCCGTGGTTTTTTGTTAGAGTGTATGATACATAAAAATATTTTTTAAAAAGCATTTCGTGTTGATCTCTATAAAAAATTCAACCTAAATTGTTGAAAAAGTGAACTATACACTTAAAAATTTCGTCTTTTTGGTTGAAATACTTTTTATTTATTGTTCTGATGAAGAAAGTTTGAGCATTTTAACGTTTTTAATTGTAAACATATTTTTATATAGGAATTTTAACTTCAATTCAATTCAATTTCATTTTTGATTTCGACTTTACAAATTGCATTTTGGTTGAAAATTTTGACCTGAATTTCAAACTGTGTACCTATCAAATTTTTAAAACACCATCATAAAAAATCCTGACTGCCTATTATTGTTTTACTACTAACGTAAAATAATTTATAAATGTTACTTCATAACCATCACAACGTCGATACATCTGTGAGTACTCAAGGTAACAGAACATTCAGAAAAGTTAGTCTTGGAGTTAATATAGTTGGATAAGACTTTTTGGGAATATTAAAATTAGCTTGTCCAGCTTGTCTGTACCAGCATAATTTACGCTTTCAATAAATTATTTGTAATAAGAAAAGATTCCTGGATGATAAAAATTGTTGAAGATGTTTCATTAAACTTTCACTTTATTCTTATTAGAGCGACAAAAAACGAAAATTTAAATCATTTCACTAGAAATATTGGTTAATCGTTAAAAATAAAAACATAATTTGAGAAGAAGCATAAAAAACTATTTGCTCATAGAATTAAAAACGTTTTACTGAATAATTGTTTTACAAAATTTAATCATTTCCAAACATTGCATGCAAACCTTAACTCATTGCTTTATTGCAGTGCTTGCTTTTTAACATTCCATACAGTTTTTCCTGCATATTTCGCAATGCATCAGTAAAAACATAAATAAACAAGACTGAAGAGGAAACTTTAAGCAACACAAACAAACTATTTACCGCTAAAAAAGTTACCATCAACATGGTTTGACTGTGAAAAAAAAAACCTCTTAATATTTTCTGAACCATATCGATTGAAAAGATTATTTCAATCCGACAGATTTAAAAAAGAAGAGTTGACTTAAAAGTTAAACGAGACAAAGTTTGAAAAGAGTATCTCAAGACGATGACGACTGAGAGGGATTTACAAATGGTTTTGTTGTAATAAGATACTTACAATTCGTTGTAAATTGAGTTCAGTTACACAACGTTTAAGCATGCAAAACGATTGATTTCGGTATTGATCATCAGACAGGCGGAATGTCGAATACACAACATACAAAAACAGAAAAGTGGGATGGGGAGGAGGAGGAAGAGTGTGCGGAAGATGGATTATGGCAAGGAATAAAAATCTAAAATCAGATAAGCCATTGTTGTGGGTTGTCAGATTTATGTCGAGACCAGGATGACGATTCAGTCATATGACAGACAGACAGACAGACGTACTCAAATGCTGACTAAAGCTGGCTTACAAAGCGATTTATACATGAAAATATAGCAAGAAGAAGTGGAAGAAATGGAAGAATAATGAGCAGAAGGAGTACAATATTGCAGCAGACAGTGCTGCAGGAAACGTTTGAAGTGGAATAACAATTTTTAAGATTTATAGATACGTTCTTTAGTGCGGATTGCGTCTCATTTTAAAAAGGCATGCTTAAATGAATGTTAAAATGACGGAGCTTGGATTTTTGTGTTGTGCCCTACGCTCGGCATATAAACACTGCTATTGTTGGTTACAGAACCAATAAAAAGTGCAGTCACTTTTCGACACACTCACTCTTTCCTTCGCTTACAGCTCATTCACTGTCCAAATTCCATTTAAATGCCATACTCGTGCGGAAAAAGATTGCATGAGATATGTATATACATATAATAAAAATGAGCAAAACGTAGGAATCAATTTCAATTTGACTTCAGCTCAATTTGGTGAATTTTTCTGATTTTTTATTTTGATTTTTGGCTCGAAGCGGTTTTTAGGGTTTTGTAGTTGATATGCATTATTTTACTCCGTTAAGGTTTTTTGTTTTCTTTATTTTTGGATGGATTTGCATTTAAATGTAATATTTTTCTTCACTTTATTTCATTTCACTCCGTTTTTTGTTTGTTTGACTGTTAATGCGTATAAAATACTGCAGTTTTTCGGTTTCTATAATATGATATATTTATATATCAAGTTTTTTGATTGATCATTTTTTGTAGCATGAAGCAGTTTTCTGTTTGTTTTTTGTTTTTTGTTTCTTTCATTTTTTTCCACATTTAATCGGAAATTCATATTTCGTTCGGTTGCTTTGTGAGTGAATTATGGGATTTTCTCTTAATGTTTGTATGTTTATATGTATGTGGTTTAAGTGTGCGCATCCTTATATGTTGCATCATTGTTGATTATGACTGATGATGTTAGGAAAATATCCATAATGCGAGGTAATCATTTGAATATATGTATGTCTAGATTTTAACAAGCCAAGAAGCTGCTGACATTCATATAAATAGAGCGGATATTTCTTGAAGTGAAGTGATGTGAATAATATTGTTTACGATATGCTTGAACAATTTGACATTGCTGTTTGGAATTTTTGAGTTATACTTAAGACAAGAGTTTTTCTGAAATATAGTCAAAGAGAAGCAATTTTCAGTGAAGTTGAGTACTTAAAAATAATTTTTTCTTTGTAGATTTTTGTCATTTCTTGATGTCTTGACAACTGAAGTTTCGATTCAATTTTTACAAAGTTTTCAACTAGAAGCTAACTTTATAACAAAGACATTTTTGTTATAAAGTGTGTTGTACAGTCTTTTTGAAGTAATATTCCGGAGCTTAATAGAGGTTTGACTCAAAGCTTTTGAATAGCTTATGAAATTTGTCGATGAAAGTAATGGAAAGTTATAACTTGTATAGAGTTTCGAAAAAAATATACAATGAAAATGCTATGCTATAGACCTTGCAAGAGTTTCCATATAAAATATATTCGAGGCTTTATCGGAACTAAATCGAATTCGAAGCATTTTTCCTTATCATTTCCTCCCAGATCCCGGCACTGATTTTGCTATTATACTGAAATCCATTTTTATATTTTAGCAGATGACCGCAAATGTCATAATAGATAGCCACAAAAAAAAAGGAAAATAAAAATATATGACAAACATGCGTTGAGATTTTGAAAAATAAAACTCGTGTTGAATGAAGAGTTCGCGTAAAAGCACAAAACCACTAACTGTCAGTGATATAAAATAAAAACATAAAGCAAAAAAATCTTAAATTGACAGAGTGTGCAAATTAATGCGGCTTCATTAATGCATGAATTTACTTTCGCCATTATTGACTGCCAGTAAGTCTGGTTTATCAGCAGCTTAATATCACGCCAAAGTTGAGTTAATGAGTTGTGGTAAAAAACTTTGTGGATGTGTTTGCTGAAACAAAACTTAAGCTTATAATGACAGTGCTTCATGAATGTGGAGAATTGACCTAAATTTGAATGCAATAAGGAATTGCGTTTGTTTTGCCTGGAGTGTTATCTAAATATGTAATATATGTAGTAAGAGGCATTTGAGATTCTCTTTTTCGTCATTTGAATTTTTTTCAAAAAAGTTTAAAAGTTCTAATAACATTCGAGAAATCGTAATCGTTATCTATTTTGTGCCTATATGTCTAATGAGAAATGGGTGATAATGCGTTAAATATTAATCTCATAATTTCGATTGCAGTACTCCTTAAAAAAAATTTCAATCATAATTATATCAACTGTTCGTATTTTTTTAGTCTTTTCTTCATTTCGCGCATTTTATTAAACTGAGTATTCTCATTTCAGGCAATTTTGCGATATGAAGGAAAATTAAAAATAATTTTGCGAATAAGACACAAATTTATTCTTTTGTTGATTTAGTTTTAGAGCAGGTATTATAGTGTGCCATTTTAATGTTCAATAAAAACCACAATTTCGCACTTCAGCTTAAATTTCGACATAATGATTCATAATATAAATGATTCATATTATTGATGTTGATGATTCATATTATAAACTAAATAATAATTATGAACTGCTGAGAAACGCTAGATTGAATTATAAGGGTGGGGGAGTTGCAATATACTATAAGTCGTCTTTGAATTGTGAAGTCATTAGTAAATCCGTTGATGTTGGTATTGAGTTCAAATTTGTGTACAAATTTGTGATCGTAATAGTACCAAAGTCTTTCTGTCTTGTGTCTATAACTCCAATCGCGGTTATAATATGCAGCCTTATTTTGATTCGTTATCTAATTGCTTAATATATAATGATTTCTTTGTTGTATGTGGAGACTTCAATGTTAATTTGCTTGTTAATGACAACGTAACTACAAAATTATATGAAGGATTGACTTATGCTGGGTTATCTATTGTTAACAGTAGTATGCCTACTAGGTTTGCTAATAACGCTAATCCTAGTTTACTGGATCTTTTCATAACTTCCGACGTTTCTTCAGTTTTATTTTTTGAACAAATATCATTTGTTAGTGACCAAGATCTTATTTTTTGTACTTTCAATATTATTCTCTGTTGTAATGTTTTACCAATTTCAATAACTTATCGCGACTTTAAGTCAATTGAAAGCGAATCTTTGTTTTGTGACATAATGTCAATTCCTTGGAATGACTGTTGGTATCTTAATACAGTTGATGATAAACTCATGTTTTTTTTAAGTAAAATTAATGCCTTATTTGATCAACATGTTCCCCTTCGTACTGCTCGCATAAAAAAACGAAACCAGGCTTACAGTAAATGGAAAAGATTGCCGACAGACTTGTACTGGGAAGCATATAAGACAGCTCGAAATGAGGCCAATTCGGTTGTAAAGGATGCCAAGAAAAATTTCTACAAGTCAAAACTTGACGTAACGCTTTCTTCCAAGCAACTTTGGAAAAATTTAAAACAAATTGGAGTGTGCAACAAACAGTTGCCTCAGTGTCAGATTGACCCAGATGCTCTTAATGACTTTTATGTCCCTGACTCACAGCCCGTTGTAAACTGTAATCAAAACAGAACGAATTCTGTCAATATTATAAGCAATTTTGAGTTTTCCAGAGTATCGGAATACGAAGTAACCAGGTCTATAATCAGAATTAAATCCAGTGCTCTTGGAGAAGATGGTATAAATATTAGGTTTATTAAAATGATTTTGCCTTACATTTTGAGTCCGTTAACGCACATCATTAACCACTGCTTTACTAGCTCGTCCTATCCTAAAATGTGGAAAGTAGCAACAATTATTCCCATTGCAAAAAAAGCTAGAGCATCTGAATCATTGATTTTCGACCTATAAGCTTGTTATCATCTCTTTCTAAAGTCTGTGAGTCACTAATGGCAGATCAGATCTCGCATTACCTTTGCGTTAATAAGTTTTAGTTCTGGTCATAGTTGCTCTACTGCAGTAGCTAAAATCTTAGACGACATTCGAATATCCTTTGATAAAGAACACCTTACATTACTCTGTCTCTTGGATTTTTCTAAAGCATTTGACACTGTAGAATCTACAGTGTAGATCATTATATTTTATGTTCAAAGCTTAAATCATTAATTTGCTTTTCTTTAACTGCAGTCAATCTTATTAAAAATTATCTAAAAGGTATATCCCAAAGAGTAAAAATTGACAGTAATTACTCGAATTATAAATACCTTAACAGCGGAGTGCCACAAGGCTCAGTTCTTGGGCCTCTTTGCAATTTTTATTAATGATATTTTTACCATTCCAAAAAATGTAATAATGCATGCATATGCGGATGATCTCCAGCTTTATATGTCTCGTCCTATTGGTCTCAGCGAAGATCTTTGCTTCAGAGTGAATGAAGACCTAGATGCAATTAATAAGTGGGCGATAAGTAACAAGCTTAAACTAAATCCGTTAAAATCTTTTGTGTTGGCAATTTCAAAAAGTCGTTACTCAGTTGAAGATATTCCTGCCGTATATATAAGTACTACACCACTAAAGTCTGTTGAAAAGATAACCAACCTTGGGTATCGGATTAACACATCACTTTCATGTGTTGACCATATTAACTATGTTGTAAGCAAAATATACTTTGTCTTAAGAAATCTGCGAATGAATGCTCAGATCACACCAACAGAAGCTCGTCGTAAACTAGTAATACAGTTGATTATGCCTTTAATAAATTATTTTGAAGTGGTGTTTAGTAATCTAGACTCACATTTGTTACATAAACTGCAAGTGGCGTTAAACTATGCGGCCCGTTATGTGTATGGTCTCAGAAGATTTAGCCATGTTACTGGTCTAAGCACCCGAATTCTGGGATGCAATGTGGAACATTATTTAAAAGCAAGAAATTGTATATTCCTGCATAAGCTGATACACTCAAAAACTCCAAACTATCTATATTCTAAACTTCAGTTTTGTTTATCAGCCAGAAGCTTAAATTTGGTAGTTCCTCGCTTTAAATATTTAATTTTCTCAAGACTTTTTTTCGTAAGCACCATTAGATTGTGGAACTCCTTGCCGAGGTATCTTAAATCTATTTCGAATGCACTAAACTTCAAGCAATTAATATCTGCACATTTTTCTTGAATTCTCGTTTCTCTTTTACTTTCTCTCTTCTTCTCATTTAACCCTTTTTTATTTAATTATTCATTAGATATAAGTTTTTGTTGATTTTATTATTTTAATTAAACTACTTTTAGAATTTAACTTGAGTAATTTTTAAATATAAATTTAATAACTGTTTGTTTCTTTTCATTATGATCTTATGTTTGTTCGAGATATATATTATACTATTTTATTGTGCGCAAAAGAATAACTATTTCTTATTTACTAATATATGAACAAAGCCAAATTACAAATTATAAAGGCTAATTGAGTGAAACTTGAGCAAACGTCAATCCATTTTCTTTATTCCAGCATATTTTTGACCAAATGAGTCAGAAGTTTAAGATCTGCAGTTTACGTTATATATGTTTTTTATCATTTTTATTAAAAAAATTATTATAATTTGCCAATTGTTATGAATCAGAACAGAAAAAACTTTAAAGTGAAACTTCTTCAGCACCGTTGTGATTTTAAACTCAATGAAACAAAACGCGACATTAAAAATAGACAAGTTTATGCATCTATGGCTAAGCATGGACACAAACCAATTTCAAAGACATTTTTAAACATTGCAGTAGCTGTTGAACTGTAAGATTAAGTGCAACTCTGACAAATGTTATGTATACTTTTGGGTAAGTTTTGAAAGCTTTCGAGTTTTTGAGTATATACATATGGTGTTATAACTTTGAGCTGTGCCACTCTCTCAAAAGATGACTTACTTCGTGAATTTTTGAAGTAGAACTGTCTTAGCATTTTGTGATTTGAAATTCGATAAAACAAAAAAGTGACAGTACCGTATGTAAAAAAACGTTTTACATATGTGTGTTTGTATGCACAAATTTGGCGAAAAAAGTTCGATGCTAGTTCGGCTGCGAGGTGGATAGTGAAAGAATAATATACGCTTAATAAGATCCGATACTAAAAACCAAATTTAATACAAAAATTATTTTTAATAATATGCCCAGGCACCCAGTGGGTATTTCAGCTAGCGATACGCAAAAGAAAGCATGCTAGTAGTGCTCTTATTGGCGTCAATATACCTTCCATACTCGCTGTAGTGATGAGTGCTTCTGTAAGGACTACCTTTTGAAGATTTGGAGTCTTTTCATGTTATTTTATATGAAAAGTTTTTAAAAAAATTTAGAAAAAATTATAAATGATCAGATCAATTAAAAAAAAAATTAAAACTTAAAGAAAAAACAAAAAAATTTTTTTTGTCCGAGTTGGGACGCGAACCCAGGTCTTCGAAATCTAACACATTACATATCACATTATATAAAAACTTTGATGTAGATTTTAGAAACAACACACAAAAAAAAAATATTTATTTTGGTCCGAGCTGGGTTTCGAACCCGAGCTCCCGAAAGCTTACTTTCATTTGTAATGATGCAAAATAAGCTGAAGTTCGTTAAGAATTTTGCTTTTCTTTCTAATGCACATTCTCAAAAAAGGCTTCTAGTAGGCTTCTTTAGAGTCGCAATAGAAAAATACCTAGAAAATTTTCTCTTTTCATACAAAAAAGTTAACGGGCTTGGAAATGAGTACGGAAGGGCTAAGAAATCCATATGAGATGGCCTGCTAGAAGCGCTTCAAAGCCCTGCTTTTGCCCACTGGATAGTGAATGGTAAAAAAAAATTGTTTTTAAATCATATCTTTTGATTGGAAAAAAAATATTGGGGTCATTTGTTCACATACATTATTTTTGAGATTTGACTATTTTGTTAAAGGTATAAAAATTTTGGAAGGAATAAATCTCGCAAAACAGTCATAGGGCCGAAAACTGACAAAAGCCGGTGAACAATTTTTGAGCAAAACTAGACAATTTTTGCAAATGAATGTTATGTCATATGAAATGCACTTTTCATTTTGTTTTTATTTTTACAACAAACACAAAATTTTGAAAAATTTTTTGAGTAAAAAGTTAATATATTGGACCTTTTTAAAAAAAGGTAACTTACGGTACAGTTTAAACTATTTTTGTTAAGTCCCTTTATTGGGCTCTTGAAAAAAATATTTAAATTTAAATTTAAAACAATATTTGCATCTAAAGTCAAAACTTTGATTTTTATGCAGTTTTTTTTCTAATTCTAAGTTACCGATCACTTATGAAAAAAATTTTATACTAAAAACTTATAGTTTTCTAAATGTTTCACTTCTACTGTGCGCGACGGCCACACACATGCATTTTTTTTTGAAATGAATAAACAAATGAAATGCGTATTTTATGTTCATAATTAATAAAGGGTGACTATTTGTTTTTTCGGTTTACATTTTTTGGCACCACACGCGTGATTCGTTACATGTGGCAAAGCCGAAAATACTCAGTGATGTTTGCCATTTCATTTTTCGAGTAAACTAACAAACGAACAGCGCTTGCAAATCATTGAATTTTATTATAAAAATTCATGCTCTGTGAGAAATGTGTTTCGATAATGACGTCAATTTTATGGTCGTCAAATTCGACCCACCGAACAGGCTATTCGAGCTGTTTCGCACTAATTTGACTTTATTGGATATTAGTCCAGTAACTTGTGTGCGGAGATTGCGTACCAAGGGGAATATTGCTGAAGTTCGTGATATGTTAATTCGGCGCCGTTGTCAACAATTTGGCTTGAGTTATTCGACCACCTGGAAGATTCTACATAAGGACCTCGGTATGAAACCATACAAAATCCCAGCAGCGGATTTGCCAGTGGCTACCATAGAACTAATACAGAATAAATTACCAGGTAAGGAAGCATTACTTTTTTCAAAAAGTAATGCGTCTGCATATAGCAGAAGTAATTAACTCATACCTCATTACCTGTAATGTAGCATACAAGGAAAAGTAATGCAGTGATTTTTATAACTTAATACAAGTAGTATGTTACTCCATAACTTCTAGGTAATGCTGAATGGAGGCGATCACTTACCTCCTGTCTCATTCAATGTTAAATGTAAGGCCTTTTATGCATAGTAAGGTAATATAGTAGGAAGTAGTGGTCATTACAAGGTAATTGATGCTTCATATATTCCCATTCGCAGGATCCCATTCATCGTCAACGACCAGTGGCAACATGTTGTTACTTCGAAAGTTTCGAAGATGTCGAAATTAACGAAAGTCGGTATGTTGTAACACCTTCTATAGGCGATATTTGCGATAGAATATCACTTTATTTTGGTGGCAGTGATCGAGAAGCGAAGTAAATATAAATGGAAATATTTATCCATTTAAGCATGGTTTTATTTATTATATATTATTTATTTACCATAGAAGTGTTAAATAATGATTTTAAGTTTGTGAATGATAAAAGAAGTGTCTTTAATAAAAGTATATATATGATTACCTTAGAACTGTTTGTTCAAATTAAGTTGTCTTTATTTTTTTTAAACAATGGAATTTGTTGAAAATAACTAATTTATAATTTTTGGTTTATTGATTCACGTTATTTAGCATACCAAATATCAGAAAAAAGCTTGCGTGCAGCTGTTAAACGTTCGAACATAACTTCGAAACAAACCAAATTGCCTGTCGAACGAAAATATTACAACATACTGCCAGATCGAAAACTTCGCTTCGATGTTCGCTTCTAGAGTGAAGTTATAACATGTCGCCACAGGATCCATTCCTTCGTCGACGTTGTCAATCCCACCCGTCGTCAAGGACTTGGATCCCATCCGTTGTCGACGACGTTGCGTAGTACTGTCTTGCAAGTAGTTTTGCTAATTTATATGAAAAAGTCTTCGAGTACAGCTATGGAAGTGGATCAATCCGTCGTATAAGATGGAGTGAGTGTCTTGAAGACGACTTCAAAGACAGATCGATACGTTCGCCACTGGGATGCTAATGCTTAATTGAAGCAAATCATTGAAATGTCTTGAATGCTTGTGTGAATGCAAGTTAAGCAACGTGGCAACAAAAATACAAAAAAGGGCGTTCTGTGATTCTAAGGAAATTTTAATAAACAACCAAAGCTTTGTTTTTGATACGCATGCACAGTGGCTCATATGAGGGTTGTATGAGGGATGTAAATTCCATACCGATTCCTCATGTTTTCATGCATACATGCTACTTATAAAATAAAGTGCATAATCATGGAAGCCCGATCGATTCTGACTGTCGGAAGTACATTCCCTACACTTTATTTTAGTAAAGTGTCACGTAAGCACGTATGATGCATATCATACATTACTGGATATACAATATACTGGATATACACACCTTTACGGTATGAATTACATACAATTATATTATACTTAGATAACATTAAACAATATTACATTAAAACAAACAACAAAGAGCAACATATTTAAACAAAGGATCGGTTACACACCTTTACGGTATGCATAACCTCATTTTATTTTAGTGTATAGAAATAACATTAAGGACATTCAAACAATTAAACATTAGTTCATGCTCAGTACTATTTCACTCACACACATTACATTGATATTGCTTAGTTACAAACATATGATTATTATATTTTACTTTACTCCTACACTAATTAAGGAACATATGACTAGGTTTACATTTTTCTAAGTACACAAGCAATTGTTAACTATTTTTAAGACTAAGTACTGTTATGTATAGCATAAAAGGAAGAACAATTTCAAAATAAAATTAATCAGTCTTGAGCTCCCAAAAGCTACCGACTTTTTCATTAAATAGCCTGTGTGCGCTTTTTAGTGCCGGCTAATAAAAATATTAGTTAAAGCCAGTGGCGAATATACGCCGGCTTAAATGTTAGGCAGGACCTTAAAAATACTAAATAAATAAATCCTTTTTTTTTAATAAATAATATCGCGAATCCTTACATGGCGATTCTGCCATGTCGCGAATTATATCAAATGCCGATACCGTTGTCAAGATATTATTATATGGCGACCCAAAACTTAATTATTACATTACAAAATAAAGTTGTAGTGGCGATCAAACCTGTTTAAAAGTAATGTTCATTTGGTATTGAAGTTTTCATGCCCCGCAGATGAAAAATAAATGAAGAATAATGCATTATGTAAGGATGGATTTTCCCACAGGGTTCAATACAAAATAGCATGCAAAAGTCGTGTGTATCTAAAAAACCAAATGATACGAAACGAACGAGGGTATATTCCGTTGCCTTCACGACTTCGTGAACAATTAATGAATAAATGAAGTGAAGCATTGCAGAAGAGATGAATAGCAACAGTTTCTTCGCAAGAGTAAAAAATATTCTTATTCACGAACTGGTTTCCTCTTCTTCAGTTCTTGAACAAAAAATCTGCTCAGCTTTTCACGGGAAATGAATATGATCACTTTTTTTAACAAAAAATTCCCTCATATTCATGAAGCTTCATGAGTGAGCAAATATGAACCCTGATGGTTACTAAACGGCGCAAAAATTTCTCCGACACCTAAAGCGCGGATAGCTTTTTCATATCCGAATGTGATGTGCCCACTAAGTTGATATGACTATAGCCGCAGCCACCGCACGCACTTTCATTCTTCGATCGTCCAATATAACTCCATAGATTTTATCGACGGTTTTTGGTGTCAAAACTTCTTTTGAGCGACTTCAACATTCAGAGCCACTTGTGCTGGTACGACCACAACCGAATTCAGTAAACCACTTCTTAACCATTAAAATTTATAGTGCAGAGTCCCCATAGTATTTATCGATCCTTTCCTTGGTTTCGGTAATGATTGTTTTACGCAAAAAAGGAATACTTGATAAGTACACGAAATTCACTCTTTTTAATTTTTGTCGAAATTCACAAGGTTGTTTTCTTTCAATAGCTGTCAAACACAAACTAAAAAACGCATCTTGATCAAAATTTGACAGTAGCCTATTAAAAGATGGTAGTTGCAGGAAGAGACTAGCATAAAAAGTAACTTCGAGGGAAATAAAAAAAAATTACGAACTTCTCAAATTGCCTACGTATCATTATACGAAAGAATGCTACGGCAGTCTTTGCTTAGGCTAGGTAAGGTCAAAGTGACTGCCTCAATTGAGACACACTTAGGCTAATGAGGCCCATTGTGGTACCACAGGGTTGATTCCCATTCTCTATTTAAACCAGCTTGAGCTGTTCACAAAGCTTAGGATTCGGTGCACCGATATTCCCTAGAGTTCTTCGAGGTCTTTGAAAAACCAGTTGTTTAATAAAGTCAGATAAAGTGTTCTGTAGATTCCTCCTCCTCATCATCTCTACAGCTTCTGCAAAAGCCGTTGTGGGGTATGTTTAATCTTTGAGCGTGCCTGTCAATGAAGTAGTGCCCAGTTAGGATCCCTAGCATGGTGCTAATGTGGTCTCTACTGAGAGAAATGAGTTCTTTTGAACGCTTAAGATTGAGTTTAGGCCAGATTTGCCGTGTTGTATTACACGTGTTACCTGCTGACCATCTATTGTTGGTTTTGATGTAGGATAACTCATGTGTAAGGAGTTTACATGGGGTGAGAGGAGTACCAAGGTTTGTCCTGTGTAAAGACAGCTACTTGGTAGTACCTGTAGGAGTGAGTTCATCTGCTTAACAGTTACCTAGAAAACCCTTATGTCCAGGAATCCAGCATAGAAGGATTTTGAGCTGCTCTGCCATCAACAGTTTAAAACTGTTTCCGATGTTATTTCAACAGTTCCTAAAGCTTTCAAAGCGGCTTGACTGTCAGAAAAAATGCAAATATCCATAGAAGATATTTCATTTACCTGAAGCCAAGTTAACGCTACATGTATAGCAGCGATTTCAGCTTGAAATACACTGCAGTAGTCAGGGAGCCTGAAGGCTAAATTAATGCTAAATGCCTCTGAGTAGACTCCTCCACCTACTTTGCCATCTAGTTTTGATCCATCAGTAAAGATCTCAATGGCATTGTGAGGTGAACGGTTTTCTAGTTTCCACTCTTTTCGAGAGGGAATGGATACATCGAACTTCCTTTCAAAGATAGTTTTTCTGTGATGTAGTCAATGGACCTAGGTAAAGGGGGAGAAATTTTCTAATGCCTAGTCTTTATCCAGTCTTTGCTTAACAATGTAACATTTGTTGTATAACTGAAAAGAAAACCTGAAGAAATTTTATGTACGGTATTATATTCTAAAAACTGTTCTTTTGTCTAGAAAAATAAAAAAAAACAAAATTGTTTGCAAGATCAATCAATTCGGTGTTGACCTTTGTTTATCTGTGCTATTAATTCAAAACTCGTAATTTATCTGGTATTTATACACTACTAAAATATTCCCACAAAATCTCTTTTTTAATTCCAGCCTTGTTTTTATAAATTGTTCACTCACGTTATTTTATTTTTTTTCTTCTCATTCTGAAGTGTTCTAAAATGAAAGTGTTCAAGGTTCAATAGAAATAAAAAACGTAAGTGAAAACAATATTCTATATTATAATTTTATTATTCAATTAAAATTAAAAATTATATACCTACAATTTTAGTCTATTTTATAATAAATAATGTTGTTATAAGTAAAATGTGTAAACATAATTACACAAATAAAACGGATTTCTACAATTTTATAAGTAAAGTGTGGGAAAGTGGCTTTCCAAGGAGTTTTTCAAAGATTTTCAGACCATTGGCAAGCCGCAGGAAAGTTCACTGAAACAGAATTATTTGTGTAAAATTTAAGAAATCAAGAACATACCTTATCGGCTCTGAGGACTATTTATTAAGATTTGATTACTTTAATCAAAGTTGCTGTCTAAGAAACTATTGTTCTCTGGTCATGCATTAGAAAGCTCTCATTGCCGCAGCGGAAGTTATGATATCTACATACTTACTTACTTAGTTGGCGCTGCAACCGTATGTCGGTCTTGGCCTCATCTAAGAATTTGCGCCAGCCATTTCTGTCTTTCGCTTGCTGGCACCAGTTGGAAATTCCAAGCTTCGTCAGGTTGTCCTCTACTTGGTCTTTCCAACGAAGATGCGGT